>BSDF01000006.1:8140552-8741941 GCA_027925045.1 Hypotaenidia okinawae
CTTTTTTAATATGCTAGTTTTAGGAATTAAAAAGCTCTAGCTACTGGGTTGATGTTTTTTAATGTATAGTTGCATCCAGCAAAAGCAGCCAGCTCCAATAGGAGTTCTGTCAGCCAGCCACTGGGTATGGGGGATGCCCCCAAGGTTGCAGGGGGTGCAGTGCTGCTGAAAGGAAACGGCAGTAAACCAGCCGCTCAGCGTTCCTGCCTGTCACAGAAGTGCTTCTGCAGACCTCCTTTTCCTTGTCCTTGTGTCCTTCCTGTCCAAAAGGCCTGCATTCACATGTAGTTTGCAATTAAATTCGGGTCAGTCCTTCCAGGAAGGCAAAACGAGGGGTGGCTGTTGATGTTGGCTTTGGTTTTGGTAGGTATTTATGTTGCTGTGCCAGAGCTGACTTTATGGATGGACTGGGGTCCAAGCATTACATTGCTTTCCCCTTTACTTCCATGACACAAGTCCAAGTCCTCACATCCTGACTCGCTGTGTTTGCACGAGCCTCCAAGCAGCTTCTGGCCACACTTGCACACTGGCATGCAGGAGCCAACATCATGATTGTGTAACGCCCAGAGATTTGGTTACTGGTTGGTGTTTGTGTGTTGGAAGATCGTGCAGATAGTACTGGTCCTGATTCATAAAACTCATCCTGTGAGTTCTCTGAATAATCTTTACTTCTGAGAAGAGAGCAGTGCCCAGCTCCACTCTTCCCTTGTTGCTTTTACTGCCAGATAACTGATTAGTCTGCCGGGCTGCCAGGCCAAACATGTCCTTATCTGGTGGTGGTAAGCATTCTTCTGCTCTGCCTTGCATCAGTAGGATCCTAATGAAGCTGGGGCATGGGGAGTGTTGGTGTTGTGTCTGGAAGCAGACCCTGGGCATGTCTCTCCTCATCCTTCAAGTCCTCCTGGACCTCTCCAGCTCTACTTTGAATGACAGCTGAAAACAGCTGGGACAGAGAAGAAAGAGAACCAGGGCTCCACAGTGCAAGTCATCTGCTCTTCCTGCCAGAAGCAAAAATATGTCTTTTTTTTTTTTTTGGCTGATCCTCCAAGGGTGTAGTGTGGTGAAGGGAGCTGTATTATGGTGGGATTCATCCATGTGAAGGCACTGCTTTCCATGGCCTGAGTTTATATTGACCTTACCCTGCCCTGGCACACCTCTGCCCATGGCATTGTTTGACTGAAAGGTATCTGTTTGGTTTTGTAATAAAATAGATAACTTTTTGCTCCAGTGTCTTGTGGTGGTTTCTTGTTGCATCTCGATTTTTCAGAACTTCTCTCTTCCAGAAGATTGTGTTTCTTACGCAGTGCCATAGCACTGGGCAGCTGCAGTCCCAAAGAGAGGTTTTCTGCTTGGATAGTAGTCCCAGGCTGGGTTGTAGATGTGTGGTGAGGGTCCCGAGACTCTTGTCTTTAGATGCAAGTTCAGTGATGAAAGGAGAATCACAGAGTCACTGGGTTGGAAAAGACCTTTGAGATGGGGTCTACCTGTCCTCTACGAAACCATATCCCTGAGCACCTCATCTACCTGCCTTTTAAACACATCCAGGGTTGGTGACTCAACCCCCTCCCTGGGCAGCCTGTGCCAGTGCCCAATAACCCTTTTGGTGAAGAACTTTTTCCTAATGTCTGATCTGAACCTGTCCTGGTGCAGCTTGAGCCCATTCCCCCTCATCCTGTCCCCTGGCTGAAGAGACCATCGCCCACCTCTCTGCACCCTCCTGTCAGGTAACTGTAGGTGGTGATAAGGTCTCCCCTCAGCCTCCTCTTCTCCAGGCTGAACATCCCTAGCTCCCTCAGCCGCTCCTCATAGAATTTGCCCTCCAGCCCCTTCCCCAGCCTGGCTGCCCTTCTCTGGACACACTTGAGGACCAAGGTGTACTTCTGGTAGTGAGAGGCCCAAAACTCAACACAGTACTCAAGAAGGGAGAGTTACAGCCAATGTGACTTGTCAACAATAAAGAGGCAAGCCAAGCTAATTTCCTTGTATACCAAGGTACTGAGTTTAGGGGCTAAGGGAGGAGCAGTAGCTGGAATCTCTAGAGTTCTAGAACAAAACCAGGAAAGGAGTGTTTGAAGAAAAAAAAAATAAATCCACAGTTGTTTGGCCATGCTTCCTGTTTCTTGAGGTCAACATCAGGTACCCTGAAAGGGCTGCTTCATCCCTGGGTGGTACAGTCACTGTGTAAGCCAGTCAGAGAGCTTGCTTCTGCCTCTACTTGCAATGAGAAGTATTGCAAGAAGACTCTTCCTTCTCCCCCCATCTCCTTCCCCCTTACCTTTGACATGAGTGCAGACCCTCTGCCTTCTCAGCAGCCAGCCCTTACAAGCCATTTCAGGCACAGTAGCTTGGCAGCCAGCTCTCCAAAAGCTGGTATTAAATCAGACAGCACAGTCTGTCCTTAGGTTGGAGAACACCTTGAAAACCAAGTGGGCTAAAAGTGCCCCACCTCAGGAACTTGGTGTATCCCAGCAAGGCATTTATATGGAGTGGTTACTAGAAAGCCTGAGACTGGCTGCTTTGGGAAGCACCAGTGCTTTCTGCCACTTTCTCTCTGGGGGCCTGCTTAATGATTTTAATGGTTGGGTTTGGTTTGCAGTGGAGAGGTCTGGTTGTTGTTCAGAAAATGCCTCTAGCTTTGTGCTACCTGTTGTAGCATAAACACCTATCCTCCTGCAGAAGCCTAAGTCATGAATGTTTATTGTGGGTTAGGCTGGGTTTTTTCAGTGCATCAGGACTGGGCTGAGGGTCTTCTGGCTCTCAGCCTGGGCAGAGGAGCCATGGCCCTGCTGCCTACTGAGCCAGTTGTCCTCCCCTTGAAGACAAGGCACTAGTAGGGGGGTGGCTTTCTGCTCCCTGCCTGAACTAGCCCTGCACTGTGCTCCCGGCAGAGGGGCGTGGGGGGTGTGTGATGGGTGATGAGGGAGGCAGAAGGTTCTGGCTCCTGTGGAGGTTGAGGTTTCCAAACCTCGTCTCCCCTCTGGTACCAGCAGGAATAGCAGGCCAGGGACTCCTACGTGCAGTTCACAACTAGCTGGCCCTAATTTGGATCTCATAGTAGCTCCCCAGTACAGGTTCTAGGAGCTTGGAGTACAGATGATTTCACCTCAAATTCAGTCCCGATACAAAACAGATCCTTAACTCAGCTTTCTGGAATGGAAAGGACTCTGTATGGAGATGAGTCCTTCTGTAGCAGCTCCATGCTCTGCTTCAGGGAATAAAAACTGCAGAGTTGGAACATCCAGTGTCCCATAGAGCTTTGGCTCACAAAGTGCTACTGCTGTCTCCCTCAGTCACGATTTTGGCTGGGACCACTGAAGTAATCCCTGCTGACTTCACCCTGTCAGAAAAGAGTTGACGTGGCACTTGGCTGAAGAGATGGAGCTATTTCTGAAGTGACTTGGATGTTCTTGCTTGGAGCTGGCAGGTTGTAGCAGGCAGAACTGTGTGAACTTCAGTGGGAACAGTTCACCTGCAGCCCAACGTGAACGAACTTCTGCGTCTCCTGAGCCGTTAATGATGGTTTCAAGTGTTGCAGTGTCTGCTGCAAGCTTCTCCTCTGCAAAATGCACTCAAATCCCAGACCTTTGTAAGAAAAGTCCTGAGACTCAAAAAAAAAAAAGTAAATACCAGTTTATCAAAAGTAAGTATCAATGAATTCAGAAAACTGGTGGGTAGGATCTTCACAGACGTCCTGAGAGATAAATCAAATCTGAACACTGATAAAAGAGCTGGGGGTCAAAGTCCCAGTAAGAAACTGTCCTGCTGCAGGAGAAGTAGAGGTAGTTTAGGTAGAGGCCAATAAAGGAGATCAAGAGCTCTTAAAACGTCCTGAAGCACCACAGGGGAAAAATGCAACACATGTGATGGATGTGGGAGCATTGCAGACTACACCTGAGTTCCCAGGGGACTTAGGGGTGGCACAGCAACATCACCTCCGTAGAGATGAAGAAAAACCTACAAAATTAGGAGACCTGCTGGCCTAGTGTCTCTGTGTGGTACGAGTGTGCTGCTGGCCAGTCATTCTCTAACCCCCTAGAGAGTTTCATCAGGCTGGGAAAAAATGGCTGGGATGGGTTTGTTGAGGATAGGATTTGCTGAGGACAAATCTCACCAAGCTCATTTGATTCCATTCTTTGACAGGAGAGCTAGCCTCAGGGCTAGGGTGGGAGACATCTTGACCTTGGTAAGGCTTCTGTCCCAGAAGGCACTCTCCTAAGCGAGCTGGGGAGGCACAACCTGTTTAGACCCGCAATGCGTTGGGTTCAGCGTCAAAGTCAAGAGAGCTCGCTGGTGAAATCTTCCCAGTCCAGGTCTTTTCAGTATTTCCACCAGCAGCTTTAGGATAAAGTGCTTTGCTGTAACGTTCCCTGATGCTGGCAGCGTAGGTGGGTGCTGGCAGCACAGGGTAGGACCAGAATGCTTGGTAGATTGAAGGAAGAGTCCCAAGTGACCAGGATGAGTTTCAGCAGAGCAGCACCCGTGCTGCCAACGCGAAGCAAGAACCCAACAGGCAGCACTCCAGCAGGAATGGCTTCTTGGAAGGTGGAAGGGGATAAAAGTGGAGAACTTGAAGGGCTTTACCACATCAAAAATGTCCTTACAACAAAGGGAGTAATCAGTTGTGAGTAAAACAAGAAAAAACACCCCAAACCGGCCACGTTGGGGTTCGCTGTTGGTTTCTCCCCACGGTGCTCCTGAAGAACAGGCCCCTAAAAAACTATCAAAAGAGATTTGATAAAGAGCTTAAGTGAAGAATGGTGGTGTTGATAGAAGCATGGAGGTGCTCTGTACTGTACGTCTTAGTGCCAAGGATGTGCCTTGGGGCTCTCTGAGAGTACTGCTGAAGCTTTTGCATTGAGATTTTGTTTCCCCTACACCTCTTCCATGCATCCAAATTGTACCCAAACAGTTCTCACAAAATGGGGCCAATGTTTCTGGGCTCATTTTCTTAGACACCTTCCTGGAACCTTCCCATCTCATACCTTAAAAACGTTTGCATGGTTTATTTCTTTAATTCACCTAAATTTCACACCAGTTCCAAAGTACTCCCTCAACCTGTGTTATACCAATGGTGACCTGGGCTCCATCAGCAGAGGGGTGGCATCAGGGACAGGGAGGGGATTGTCCCTCTCTACTCTGCCCTCAGGAGGCCCCAGCTGGAGTCCTGTGCCCAGAGCTGGGGCCCCAATACAAGAAAGATGTGGAACTGTTGGAGAGGGGTCAGAGGAGCCACAAAGATGATCAGAGGGCTGGAGCACCTGCCCTACAGAGAGAGGCTGAGGGAGCTGGGCTTGTTCAGCCTGGAGAAGAGAAGGCTGCAGGGGGACCTCATTGCAGCCTTCCAGTCCCTGAAGGGAGCAGAGAAACAGGAGGGGAATCAGCTTGTTCAAAGGGCAGATAATGGCAGGACAAGGGGGATGGATTGAAGCTGAAGGAGGGAAGGTTTAGATTAGATATGAGGGGGAAGTTTTTCACAGAGAGAGTGGTGAGGGGCTGGAACAGGCTGCCCAGAGAGGGGGTGGATGCCCCGTCCCTGGGGGTGTTCAAGGCCAGGTTGGATGGGGCCCTGGGCAACCTTGTGTAGCTCCATGCCTGGAGGTTGGTGTCCCTGCCTGTGGCAGGAGGGTTGGAGCTCTGTGATCCTTGGGGTCCCTTCCAACCCAGGCCAGTCTGGGGTTCCATGATTCTGCTAATGAATTCTTTGAACTGGGCCAACTTCTGAGTGTGTGTGCAGCAGTGGGCAGGAGGGAGGTTGGGATGTTTCCTTTAGCCACAGTTTCCACTCAGCTTGCTACTTACCTGGCAGTGGTACCCTCTGGGACACTGGTGAATACTCACATTTAGGTGCAGTAGGGACACCTGATGAGCTCACCAGCCTCACGTCATGCCTTCAGGCTCCATGTCACAAGTGAAATTTCCACCTCAGGCTGAGTACAGGGAAAGGATGGGTTTCTCAGCACAGGGAGGAGAGGGAGGCCCAGAGTTTCTGCTGCCGGTGGGGGGTGGGGAGGCAAGTGGGAGCATCCCTCCTGCTGCTTTCTGGTGGGGCTGGGGGCTCATCTGTCCCTGTCACCACACATAAGCTGCGAGGTGAATCACAGACCCCCCAGGCAAAGAGAAGTAGGGGAGAAGAGGTAAATCTGCTCCCACTGTTAATGACTGACATATTTTAAATAACCCATATAAATAGTAGCAGGTCCTTAATACCCTCCCGTTGTCAATGCAAGGTGGGAGCACTCTTCTGGGAGCTAAGCAGCACTGCCACACGTAGCTCTCAGGAAGGAGCTGACTGCCCCTGGCACACACACACAGATGTCAACGGGCATTAAAAAAACCCTTTTATTTCTTTTCTCCATAGAATACTCCAAAGATTATTCTTGGTGACAAGCACTTTCCAGCTTGGAGCCAGGGCTGAACAACTGCTGCTACCATCTGTGCAGGCTGGCTCCTACACCAAGGTCAGGGCTGCAGTTGCTCTCTGGCAGAATTAATGCCCTCCCCCCCCAACCAAAAAAAAAAACCCAAAGCTTTTATCTGGTTTTTTTCCTCCAGAAAAAAAAAAAAAAGGAGCAATTCTAGGTGAATGAAATGAGGAAAGTCCTGCTACCACTTAAAGTGCTGCTGAGGGTGGGTTGAAATTTCCTTGCTTTGGATCTTTGGATGGTGGCATGTTCAAGCATCATCAGATCTCCTGGATGCCTTTCTGTTAACTGTCTATACCTGTCCTACTCTGCTCTCAAGAGCTGGATGATGGGCATTCCTCAAAGCTCTTGTTGCCTACACTTTATCTCACCAGTGTCCAGCTACAACAGTACTGGGTGTTCTCCAAAACGAAGCAACATACAATACTAGTGGAGACATGGAGGTAGGTCTTATCCCACTGCAGCAGTGGCAGAAGAGCCCTGATCAGATCATGACCACAGGCCCTACCAAAAAGGTATATGGGGTATGGCCATATCTGAGAGCTTCACTTACCTCCTTCCTAGCTTGAAACCTTTGCTCAACAGCTCTAACAAATACCTCATTCTCACTGTGCTGTATTGAACCTGATTCCCTGATGCCTGTTGCACTCCTGTGGCTCAGCACTCTTCTGCCCTGGACCTCAGCTCAGCACCCGTGGGGACCGGGGTGCTTCTGGGCATCTGTGGCAGCAAGCCAGCCCCCAAGGGCTGCAAGAACCGCCAGCCCCAGCTCCTTCACTGAAGTCAAAGGCAACGTGTCCTTTCCTGGAGCTCCTGGAGCACGTGTGCTTCCCCTTGGGGTTGGCTCATGGAGGTCATGAGGGTGAGAGTTGACTCCACAATTCTGTGGGGAGATGATAGAGTCCCAGAATCTCCTGAGCTGGAAGGGACCCATAAGGACCATTAAGTCCAACTCCTGGCTCCACACAGGGCCAGACAGGTCAGAGCATGGCACTGAGCACATCCTGAACTCAGCCCAGCTCAGGGCTGGGACCCCTTCCCTGGGGAGCCTGTTCAGTGCCCGACCCCCCTCTCAGTACAGAACCTCTTCCTAATACCCAGCCTAACCCTCCCCTGTCACAGCTTCATGCCGTTCCCTCGGGTTCTATCCCTGGTCACAAAAGAGAGGAGATTGGCACCTGTCCCTTCACTCCCCCTCATCAGGAAGCCACAGAGCACAATGTGGTCTCCCCTCAGCTTCCTCTTCTTCAGACTGAAGAAACTCAGAGACTTCAGCCTCTCCTTGTAAGACTTCTCCTCCAGACCCTTCCCATCCTTGTTGCCTTCCTCTGGACACTCTTCCCAACAGTTTTGTGTCCTTCCTGTACTGTGACACCCAAACCTGCACCCAGGGCTTGAGGTGAGGCCACCCCACTGCAGTGCAGAGTAGAGTAGGACAATCCCTCCCTGGACCAGCTGGCCATGCTGTGCTGGATGCACCCCAGGATGCAGTTGTCCCTCCTGGCTGCCTGGGCATGATGCTGGCTCACAGGTAACTTGCTGTCAACAAAGACACCCCCCCCAAATCTCTCTCAGCAAGGCTGGCCTCCAGCATCTGATCCCCAGGATCCAGTGGAGCAGTGGCCTTCTCATGACCAGGCTGATGGTCTTTGTGGAGCTCTGGCTGCCCTGGGGGAGTGATGTGCAGCACAGCCTTCCTGCAGCAGCTCCATCAGACTGCCCTCTGCCTTTCCCCCAGGCTAGGGGCCCACCAGGATTACAGGCTGCACCGGCTGCCCCTTGGCTGCAGAAAGGCACATGGGGCTGGTTCTTGTGCAAGACTCACCATAGAGAGGAGTTTTCTGGGGCTGGAGGCTCAAATACAAGTAGGAAAAGACAGTCAGTGGTGGCGGTGAGCGAGGAGGTGGAATGGTACCAGCTGAAACTGGGGTGTGATTCCTGGCCAGCTTGGGGGAGATGGGTGAGTGACAACTCTGAAAAACTCTTCTTTCCCCAAAGACTGATCTTTGACTGCCAGCCATGAGCACAGCATCACATGGATGGCAAAACCTGTGGGGTGCCCCCCAAGGCAGCAGCAGTGGGAAAGCAGACAGAGGTAGCACTGGCCCCATGCCATGGTCCTCAGACTACGTCCTAGCATCATGGCAGTCTCCAGGGTCACTGCAGCTCCTCCTTTCCCTCCTAATGTCAGGGCACGTTACTTATCCTCAACTGCAGCAGCACAGGGGCCCCACGATGAGCAGGGACAGAGGGGAGAGGAAGGCTGAAAGGTAAGCACATGCCTCTGGAGCAGGGCGGGGGGTGGGCCTGCTTGTGAGAGGCCAGAGGCTGTTCTTGCAGGCTGCCAGGGAAGATGATGGGACAAACAAAGGGGAAGGAGCAGTGACAACAAAACACCAGGAAAATCTCTCCACCAGCCAGCCAGGGGCAAGCACTGTGGCATCCACCCCATCTGGGCTGGGGGTGGCAAACCAGCCAGAGTGACCAAGTCCAGGCACTTGCCCAAAGGAAAACAGGAACAAGAAGAAAATAAACACCCAAAATAAAACATAAAAGCCTCAGCAAGTGAAAAAAAACAACCCTCAACCACCACCAAACCGCCCCCTTCCCTCTACAAACCCAAAGGCACCAAATTTGTTTTTTCTTAGCTTGCATATTTTTTAATGAAGTAAAAAATAAAAATAAAAGAAACACTTCACAGATGTTGTCAGCCTGGCACACATCACCCTTGAGCATGGGTGTCCCAGGGTCCCCATGCAGCTGGCACTCAAGGCAGCCAGTCCTGCCCCATGCCTCCTCCCTGAGGTCAGCTGAAGAAGGAAGCAGATGAAAAGCACGTGGTGGATACAGCACAAGCAACAGAAGAACAGCACTGGCAGCTCCCCAGACTGGGCTTTACCCAGGAGTGGGTGAGCTGGCACAGTTAAAATAAGAAGAGCTCAGTAGACTTCATATGTCCAAATTAAAAACTATGATGCTAACAACCCTCCCTCTTGAGAGCTGCACGTTAATACTGCTGCCCCCCTTCCCCTCTCCCCCTCCATCCCGCCTTCCAGGCAACATTTGGGGGTGATGGGGAAGGGTGTGTGTGTGTCTTTGTAATCTTTCTTTCAATGTCACACACGTGTGCTCTAGGTTCCTGGGCTGGCTAGCAGGCAGCAGTGGCCAACAGTGGCAGCAGGTGCTCTTGGGGGCTGCAGGCACAGCTGGAGGCCAGAAAGCCCAGCACTCTGTCCTGGAGCCTGCCCTCAGAGCTTCTTGCCTGTGTTTTGCAGACCCTTCCCCAGAAGGCATGGTGAAGGGAGGGGAAGCAGGCAGGCGGGATGCTTGTGGGCGTCAAACCCCACCGCTCTCCCCTCCCGTGGGCCCCACCAGCAAAAGCTGCTCCTCTTGAGAACAATCCTGCTCTGCCTGGCACACACTTAACACCGAGCCAGAGCTGCCCAACAGGCATGTGGTATGAAAAGAACTCCCCCGCCTGTGTGTGAAGGGCTAGCACCAACTCGCACCAAATCCCATCACAGCTCCCTTTTGGCTGTGGCAACCTGGATCCCCTTTCCTTTTCATCCTCATCTGTGGGCACCTCCTCCTGGGCCAGCAGGGAGTGCTGCAGCCGGCAGAGACCCAGCTTCTGGGCGGGAGGGCGGGCGGGCAGGCAGGCAGGCCGGCCGGCCGGCCTGCCTGCCTGCCCGCCTGCCCGCCTCTCTCTCTCACTGCCTTCCAACTTATTATAGGGAAGTTTAAGAAGAGATCACTTCCCTCCACAGCACCTATAGGAGAAATTACCTTCACCTGGAGCACACTTTACAAGAGCAAGGTTTTAACATCCTCTCCCAGGATAATTCCCAATTAAGAGATATCTTTGTAGATAACACTGTTTATATATAGTAGAGTTTTTATTGATGTTTTTATTACCAACCCACCATTTCAATTTGCAGCCGTGGGTGTAATTCACAACACACTCCTGTGGTGCTATGGTTGGCTATTGGGTTTTTTTTTTTTTTTTGGGGGGGGGGGGGTGGGGAAGAGAGGGGTAGGGAGGGTCCCCTTAAAAAGAAATGCACTTCAAATGTAAAGTATGCCTTGCTGTCTGTCTGGTGTTCAAAGAATCACAGAACTGTAGGGGTTGGAAGGGACCTCCAGAGATCATCAGGTCCAACCCCCTGCCAAAGCAGGGTCCCTAGGACAGGTCACACAGGGAGGCGTCCAGACAGGGCTGGAATCTCTCCAGAGAAGGAGACTCCACATCCCCCTGGGCAGCCTGTCCCAGGGCTCCCTCACCCTCACTGGGGAAAAGTTCTCCCCCATGTTGGTGCAGAACTTCCTGTGCTCCAACTTGCAGCCATCGCCCCTTGTCCTGTCCCCACAGACACTGAAAAGGGGCTGGCCATTTCCCCCTGCATCCCCTGCTTAAGATATTTATAAACATTAATTAGGTCCCCCCTTAGTCTTCTCTTCTTAAGGCTGAACAGCCCCAGCTCACTCAGCCTTTCCTCACAGGGGAGATGTTCCAGGCCCTTCATCATCTCTGTAGCCTCCTCTGGACTCTCTCCAGGAGATCCCTGTCCTTTTTATCCCAGGGAGCCCAGCACTGGACACAATACTCCAGGTGGGGCCTGACCAGGGCAGAGTAGAGGGGGAGGATCCCCTTCTGTGACCTGCTGGCCACACTCCTCCTGATGCCCCCCAGGATCCCATTGGCTCTCTTAACCCCCAGGGCACACTGCTGCCTCATGGCCAACCTGTCACCCACCAGGACCCCCAGGTCCTTCTCCACTGAGCTCTTCTCCAGCAGGTCATCCCCCAGCCTGTACTGATACAAACAGTTGTTCCTTCCCAGGTGCAAGACTCTGCACTGGCTTTTGTTGAACCCCATCTGGTTTCTCCCTGCCCAGCTCTCCAGCCTGTCCAGGTCTCTGGATGGCAGCGCAGTGTCCTGCGTGTCAGCCACTCCTCCCAGCTTTGTATCATCGGCACTTGCTGAGGGTGGATGCTGTTCCCTCACGGAGAACCTCCTAAGAGGTTCTCAAGGTGACACAGGAATCCTGACACAGGTGGTGGGTTTTAAGCCTGTTACCTTTCAGTGGCCCGGAGACCAGCAGCAAGACACTGTGAAAACTGGGCTGGCAAAGGAGTGTAGGGGCAGCCAGGCTGGTGCTGGGAACAAATGGGAACACTACTGGTGTCTCCTAAATTCATTTCCACCTCTGACAGGGAGGATCTCGCAGCAAACCCACCACCACCACCACCATCACCCCGAGGAGCTTTCCCTGGCCCCCTTGCTCCCCTGCCCCCCCACCCAGAGCAGGCTATTCCTGGGTAGCCATTTATTTCTTTATCAGTCTTAATTAACATCATTTTCTCTCCACAAGCTTGAAGTTAATTATACAAAGAGAAATGCCATAGTCAAAATATACATGATACATATTATATTAGAGGGTTGGAGGTTGGGTTGGGTTTTTTTTTTTCCCCTTCTCTTTTTCTTAGCCCAGGCAGGTGATTGCTACATGCTCCAGCCTTTGTCAGTGACTCTGTGTGTGTGAGGGTGTGTCTGTGTTTGTATTAAAAATATCTCATCAGTCCTGTGATGCTCTTATAAAAACAAAGATATGGAAGGTGGCGAGGGAGGAAAACGTTAAGACTGGGAAAGTTCTTTGATGGTGTCAAGGTCTTTTGTGACTTCAAAAAAATTCACATGTTCAATTCCAGCACTGAGGGCAGCTCCAAGCTTTTAGAGTGGATTTGAAACATTTTTTTTTTCTGTTTCAGTAGTAAAAAAGAAAGAAAGAAAAAAAAAAGGACCAACCAGAACCAAAAGAAGCAGCGTGTCCACCCCACCCCCCACCCCCAACCAAAAAGCAACAAGCAAACAAAAGGAAGGAAAAAAAAAAAGTAAATAATCCATTCCCTGCTCAGACTTCTGCAATTCCCATCCAGGAAAAATAAGAAAACCAGCTGAGGGGTGCTTGGGAGGAAAGGAGCCAAGTCCCTTTTTGGGGAGGTGACCTCTGGAGATGGCTGAAACCTCTTGATCTCATTGAGTGGGGGGTCAGTGTTTGGGGTTAGGGGGTTTCACTGCAACACTTGCCGTTGCCGCTTACTTTGCTTTTGTATCACTTTGGGTGGGGGTTGGTTGGTTGGTTGGTTTTTCCCTCTGCCGTGGTTTTGCCCTTCTTGGAGCCCAGCCGTCCGACTGTCTGGGCGGTGGTCCCAGACGGACAGCCGTTCCCTCTGGTGAAACGGCGTTTCCAGGACCGGTGTCCGGTGAGGTAACGGAGGAAGGGGGAGGGGGAGGTGTCCCTCCCCTCCCCCCAGCAGCACCGACCCTCCACCTCCTAAAACCCCTTGATGTAGCAGTAGGCCTCCAGGGTGGCGAAGAGGATGTAGAGCAGCCAGAGGCTGACGAAGAGCAACGTCGTGGCCAGTTTGCATCCCCGGGGCCCCCCCAGCTCTCCCCCGATGTGGGGCCGCCGGCGGTAGAGGAGGACGCTGATGCAGATGAAGGCGAAGATGGTGAAGAGGGTGACAGAGAAGGCCAGGGTGCCCGCCGACACCTGGAACTCCTGCCCCTGCGATGCCCAGTAGATCGCCGCCACTGACCAGGCCAGCCCGATGCCCAGGAAGACGTTGACGGCGTTACTGCCCGTGACGTTGCTGATGGAGGCGTCAGCGTACACATCCTGGATGGCCGCGGCTTTGCTGGCAAACGTGTCTGGGGTGGGGGGAGAAGGGAAGGGAAGGAGGAATCACTGGGGAGGTGTCCAAAAAGGGAAATGGGCAACTCTTCATGACTGGGGGACAAGGCAGTCCTGGGTGTGGTACTGGCCAGGCTGGGACACCTATGTCTCCTGGTAAATACCCCCTCTCCCGGGTCCAAGGACCCCATGTTGCCACCAGATGGGGTGCAGACCTTTCATAGAATCATAGAATCTTAGAATGGTCTGGGTTGGAAGGGACCCCAAGGATCATAGAGTTCCAACTTCCCTGCCACAGGCAGGGACACCAACCTCCAGGCCCAGGTTGCCCAGGGCCACATCCAACCTGGCCTTGAACACCTCCAGGGACAGGGCATCCACCCCCTCTCTGGGCAGCCCCTTCCAGCCCCTCACCACTCTCTCTGTGTAAAGAACTTCCCCCTAATATCCAATTTAAACCTTCCCTCCTTTAGCTTCAATCCATCCCCCTTGTCCTGCCATTGTCTGTCCTTTTAACAAGCTGATTCCACTCCTGTTTCTCTGCTCCCTTCAGGGACTGGAAGGCTGCAATGAGGTCCCCCCGCAGCCTTCTCTTCTCCAGGCTGAACCAGCCCAGCTCCCCCAGCCTCTCTTCATAGGGAAGGAGACAGGTTTGCTGGGGACAGGACACTTTGGAGCCCCTTCCCAGCCTGAACTCCCTCCCCATGATGCTCCCCTGGTGCTGGAGAGCTGCCAGAGGACTTTTCTCCCAACCCCGTCCCCTCCCCACAGCCACCCCACCTGGTACAGAGGTGCCAAAGGCGACAAAGACGACAGCGGTCACCGAGTCCTTGAGGCCGATGGTGCAGCCGAAGTGGGAGGCAAGGTCCCCGATGACAGCTGTGAGCATGCCAATGATGAGGATGGAGACCACAAAGCAGGCCCAGCCGTTGCAGTACTCGGTGGGGGGCACGCAGGCAAACAGCACCTTCCAGAAGACGGTCAGGAAGTGCATCACGTAGTCGAAGCAGGAGGGCAGGCGCTCCTCGCCAGACTCGTCCTCGTCTTCGTCACCCGCTGCAAACAGCATGGAAGGAGAGGCCCAGTGCTCAGGATGGAGCAGGTCAGGATTCCAGGGCAGGGCTACTAGGCCCAGCGCTCAGGATGGGGCAGGTCAGGATTCCAGGGCAGGGCTACTAGCCTCTGCTTCACCCCACCCCAGGGCTCCCAGGGGCGCCGCTCTCCTGGGACAGAGCGGCATGGTACCAGCCATGACGGTGGGCTCAAGTCCCTTGGTGATGGGTTAGACTTAGCAAGAGGGCTGCCTCCCATGACACCCCAGAGCCTGCAACAGAGGGGCAGCCCCATCCCTGACCCTGTTGCCATCCATAGGCTGTCACATAGTATGTAGTCAGCCCATGGGGGTCACTGTTGAGGGGTACCATGAAGGGGCACACAGACAAGTGATGGTTTTTTTTTTTTTTTTGGGGGGGGGGGTGGGGGGGGGGTAAAATAGCAGAAAGTGATAGAACTGGGAAACTGGAGTGATGTCTTGGTTCTCCTGCACTAGAACACAGGCTGGTCAGCAGCAGCGCCCCAAGAGATCTCTCAGCTGTGTGAGGGCATCAGGAGCAGCAGCAGCAGCACTACAGTCCCTTGGAGGTGTTCCCTTCTTAGCCTGGTGTGACAGGCTAGCCCCAAGGCTGGAAGCACTGCTGGTCCTTGTGCAAATGCGAGAGCATGGAAATCAATCAGTAAAAGAGAAAGCAGGTAGGGAACACAGAGCAGCTGGCACGGGAAAGAGAGATGGAGGAAGAGAGAAGCAGGCCTGCTTGCTGCAAGGATGGAGGTGCTGCTTCCACAGGAACAGCCTTCCTTAGTTTTGAGAAAGAAGACAACTGCACCTCTTCATTCATATCAGAAGAAGCCATTATGGCTTGGTGACAGATCCTGGTCAGCCTTCTGCCTGGGTGGAAAACAGCCCCTCAGGAAAGACACCAAACCAAGCAAAGGTGTCATAAATGGCATGGACATGCCCAAAATGTCTCCTCCATGGCCTGGCTCTGGAAGTGGTGAGCTTTCTCAGAGTCCCTGGGCAACAGCTGGCAAATCTCTGGGCCTTTCCTTCCATCTGCTGCTACCTCATGGGGCAACGTTTCCTGTCCATCTGTGGTAACCCCCCTACTCTGCTGGCCATGGCAGAAAGTACCTCTCCCAGCAGCAGGAGCTACCTCAACAGGACAGTGCTCAACAGGACTGGCTGCACACCAGGAGCCAGCAGCCTGAACCAGGATGCAGTTTTACTGCCTGTGTGCTGCTTGTCAGACCACTGCCAGCAGAAGGAAAGTCTTTGAAAACTGGCATCCTGGAAGGCTCCTCACCAAAAGATGGATCTCCTGGGCTCCCAGCTAATGCATCTGCAAAAGCCCAGTGTATTTGGCACAGAGGAGCTCTTTGGACTGACTTTGACCACCACACATGCAACAGCTGAGCAGCACTGACCAAACTGTCTCCTGAGCCCAGACAGATCTCATCCCAGGCTGCATGAGCCCTGGGGATGCTGCTGTGGGTTTTCTGATGTCCCCCTCACCTGCACTGACGGTAATGGCCTCCATGAACTGGTCCCTCCAGGAATGTGTCCCTACAACCAACGCCAGATTTGTCTTCTTAATCAGCTTGTCCACAGTGCTCTGTTGTGGGAATAAAGATGCACAGAAATTAAACTGGCTGCTAGCAGGCAAGGCTGATCTTGCAGTGCACAGGCCCTTCCCAAGCTGCTGAGGTATCACATGCACTCTTCTACCAGTCAGGTAAGGCCATGACTGGAGTTGGATCACCTTCTCCCTGGACAGGCTGACCCAAACCTCACCCCACCCTTTTCCTCTGCCACCCCTTACTCCAGAGGAGACTCCTTCCCTCGCCCCTGCCTCACCAGAGACACCTTTGCTACTGCCCTCTACTGCACACTGGCTGCTTCTGATCCCAGCAAGGTTCCCTTGTCTCCTTCCCTTTACCTCTGCCTACCAGCACCTACGTCCTCTGGCACTTCCTGTAGGTTTCCCCCATACTTTACTGCATTGCACAGTCCTTTTCATCTTCTAGCAGCCCATTCCCCGCACATGTGGCCACCCCCAGCCTCCTCAGTTCTGCTTTCCACGCCTGCTCTTCAGTGCCATGCAGCTTTGCCCTCCTGGAGGAAACCTGGGACAACTACTGACCTTGAACTCATAGGACTCCTCAATGACGACTTCTAGCTTGGGATGCTCGCCAAGAATTGGTTTGCCCATCTCTGCAATCCTCTTGGCTTCCTCCTCTTCAACCGTCAGCTTCCTCTCAGCCACCTCTGTGAAAGCAAGGTCAACACTAAGCTGTAGACACAGCCCTGTAGCTCTGGGGCAGCGCAGGGGCTCGTCTGCAGGGCCTGAGCAGAGGCTTCTGCATCCCCTTCCTAGCTTGCTAAGCTCTCATAGTGATTTGGGGGAACAGTGGATGTTGGAGCACAGAAACAAAGTCCCGAAATTTCTGGGTGTCAGTTAGTCACCAAGGTAAAAACAACCCAAACGTCCCTTCAGCCTGCATTGGTGCTTTTGGGTGACACAGACTCTCCCATCCTCCCTGCAGCAACCCCATCTTTGGGGAGACTGAGGTACCAGTTCCTTCTGCCACTTGGCTGGAGTGTCCTTTGAGGCAGCTGTAAGGCCTGGCACGTCTCCTGGCTGCAGTGAGGGGAAGGTGGGACCTTTCTGTTCCCCTTTGATTGGGAAGGTCCCTGTTGGTACCGTGTCAGTCAGTGTCTCAGGCAGGCACGCAGAGCCACGAGTGTGTGCTCACATACGTGTTCCTGGTGTTTGGGAGGAGGGACAGGAAGAAGTCAGGCAGGAGCCAAGGTGGAACCCCACCTTGCTTTCCTGTTACCAGGTGTTTTGTCTCTGCTGGAGGAAACTAAACCAGGAGCCCAGCTCAGCAGACACCCCGTGGGACGGCCCAGGAGGTGCAGCATGCTGAGATGACTCTGTGTTGGGGTCACCTGGCTGATGCCCCAGCAAACCCAGGGAGGTGCCTGGGGAGGTTCTAGTTGCCCAGCCGGGAAGAAGCGCCCCAACCTGCACCCCACTGTGCCCTGGCAGCGTCCCCATCCCTGAGCCAGCTCTCCTCTCCCATCCACACACCCAAGTGCAGGCACGTGCCGGTGGGCTCTCTTGAAAAACCCTGACATCTCAAGAAAGAAGCTGGTTTTCTCCTGGCTCTCCTGTGCCTGACCAACCAGGGCTCACAGGCTGCAGGAGGGGGCCCAGCTGAGCCTAGGAATGGGAGCTGGAGCTCTGCAGAACCTCAGGGTAGGGGGTATCACAAACATAGACCATCCCGTCCCGGCTGAGCAGTGGGACAGATGTTACACGTAGTTTCCTGTAGAATGTACAAACACCCCAAGTAATGGCTCAGATGATGATTAATCCCATGTGGGCTCCAGCAGATCTCATAGGCTGCATCAAAAATCACACAAATGATGAAGTCCCAGTGAAATCTACTTAGAAACTCTGCCTTCTCTTCATCAACCAGGCTAGATTGATTGCAAAGACTGCAAGGCTTGCAAGACCTGACGAGCTTATAAAATATACAGTAACTCCTGTGGCAGGTGACATTATTATAACCCATCATAGAAGCAGAAGCAGCTACATCCATCATTTGAAATCAATGATGTAGATCAAAACCATCAGGGCCTAGTGCGAAGACCAAGCATTCTGGCTTTGGGAATCCCTAAAGGTTTACAAATAGTGAGACAGGGGAGCACAGCACCTCAAGAAGCAAGCAGCTGTGCAGGAATGCCAGAGGGGGTAAGGGACAACTGCTGGCAAAGGCCAAGCATGCACAGAGGGGACGAGGCAGCTGGACTGGAGGAGTGCAGGAATGGGGTGAACCTGGACAAAATGTTCTGTCTTATGATACAGAACTGACAATCATCAAGAACAAGTTACCTTACTTATAGTCCCTTGAGCAGGGAGTTAGATGGAATCTACATCTCTTTTTCCAAAACAGAGCTCAAGAAAGTCTAGTCTCTGCCTCTACCTGGAAGCATATGAAGACCACAAGCTGCATCCATCATTGAAAATACACTGGAAACACACGCCAGTTGCTGTAGCACGTGTGTGGCCTGCTTCTGCCTGAGCTCCCCCAGAACCTGAAGCTCAGGCACCCGCAGCTCTGCAGGGCCCAGCTTGGCCAAGAAGCTGTGTGCCCACAGCCCTGAGCTGACCAAAGCAGGGCAGCCATCCCAGCAGGGCTGTGACACCTGGGCTGAGGGACAGTCTGGCTCCCTGCAGCCTTCCCTGGGAAGTCACTGCACCAGAAGAGCTGCGGTTGCAGCTGGTGGCACGGCCCCTTGGGCTCCTGCCCACTGGCTGCAGTGGCACAGCACACTGATTCTGGAATCAGAAGAGCTTCCCTGAAAACAGCGAGTACCAGGCAGAATTTCCTCAGCTCAACAACTCCAGGAGAAATGATGCTATGACACTTCTGCCCCCTACTTTGACTGACTCACAAAAGCCTTTGGCTTGGTAAGACCCTCATGCAGATACTGGCTGTCTAAGCCAGGCTGAGCTGCGGGCAGGTCTGTAAGCAGGCGCAGTGCTGAGTGCCTTCTCTTCCCCATGGGGAGCAGCATCCCACACAGCTTTACCCCAGAACCTGCCACCTCGCTTGCTTAACACTGGTTTATGTACCTGTGTGAGGTAGGTCAGCACAAGGCCTCCTAGGAGGAGGAAGACCAGCTCCGCGTCTCCAGCTGTGTGCCAGGCCCAAGGCAGTCAAGCAGGGAACCCCTATGCCCACGGCCAGGCCCTTTGCCTGTCTCATTGTCCCTGCAAGCCATTTGCAGACCACCTACTGATTTGATAAGCATGGCATCTCAGGCATCTCAGAGTAAAAAGCAAGTGACACATCCGTGTCCAGGGGTGGACAGATTGCTCTAAACTTGGGGGCTGGGTGCAGGTGTGAGCGTGGCATCGGGCACTCCGCCCAAGTGAAAGTGCCAGTGCTTACTGCAGGGACTTCTGCTACTTCAGAGGGCACCTTGTCAGTGGAAGAAGTGCCACCTTCAAGCCCTAGTTAGACCACTCACACGCTGGCCAGCGATGGGGACCTGCAGCCTGCTGACAGCATGTCTACCAAGACATGAATAATGGAGGCTGTTCTGTCACCACGCCGTGCATACGGTGAACTGGGGCGCACAGAGAAGAAACACAGCTGCCCAAGAAGGCACGTCAAGGATGTCCTGTGGGGACAGCTGATTGAACACCACTCCCAGGCTAAGTCTTTCAATGTCAGCTGCTAGCAAACCCCGCAACAGGCATAGGCAGCATCTCCAAATGGGGATCTCACAGAAATATTAATAGAGAAAGCTTGCAGATAATGACAAAAGGAGGCTATTCCTTCACATCTTATTAAAAACCAGTCACATCTGTGAATGTGCAGCAGGAAAGCAAAACACTAGAACCTAACAAACTTAAAAGGTGCAGCTGAAAACAATGAACCTGCCATTGTACTTTCACTGAACCTTTATCTTAATGTAGGATACAAACAGAGTTTGAATCAACATTCTGCTGCAGCTTGCTCCATGCACTTGTGCAAGTCATCCCTAGGTGCCACAATACCCAGCTCCTGACTGTCCCCTGAAATTAAACCAGTGCCATCTGTGGTAGGAAAGACAAGCTTGAGAGCCCGGTTGACACGTCAGTTCCCACTCAATACTCACCACACAGTTAAGGGGCAGTTAAGCACTGCCAAAGAGCAATACAAAACACCTCCACGAATCGCCTGCTGCTCAGGACATGAGCACCCTGCAGCACAAACCAGTGCCAACCACTGCAAAACACCAGGCCCCAACCCGAACCTGCTCGGGGCCTCCTGGGCCCTGTTCCCAGGGCATGCTGAGGGTTGAGTTGAGCCCCATGTGTACACACCTAACAGCTGAGAGGCAAGAAACTCTTCCAACATCCCAACCCCATGCTCCTGCCTTTCAGGGAAGCACTTTAGCCAGCAGCACGGTGCACCGGCCTGCCTGCAGAGCCACAGGAGACCACCATCTCCCAGATGCTCCCACCCAGGCTATGGTACCCACCAGCCCCTATCTCCTGAGGGACTGGGTGGAAGTCTTTCAGGAAGCAGGGACAGGGCATCAGTGAAGTGTGGCATGCATCACCCCAGTGCGTTGGCCTGCAAAGCCTACCAAGGGCTGTGATAAATAAAACACAAGGGGTGGGAGGGAGAGACAGGCTTTTAATTTGGAAGGTCAAGTCTGTCAAGGTGAATGCTGCCAAGCTGCAGCTTAATTATTAACTAGCCTGATTTCTGTTTGTATCAGCATCACTACCTACTTTTCAATGCGGATTGCACCCTGGACTCCCTGCTGTCAACCCCAATTAAGCCTGATAAGGTCTGGCTATGCCCACCAAGAACAGGAGCTTGCCAGGACCTCCTGGGCTGCCTACACCTCCTCCTGGAAAAGGAAAGGTGGGGAGAGAAGGGTCCCCTAAAGCTTGCCTGCTCTGGCATATAGGTGTGTGCTGCCATCAAGTGCTAGCCATCCGGGCTACAGGAGCACGTGAAGGCTGCTAGGGCTGGGAAAGCTGGGGCTGCACCAAGATGCTGGGCTCCTTTGGCCAGGGAGATCATAGAATCATAGAATTGTAGGGGTTGGAAGGCACCTCCAGAGATCATGGGGTCCAACCCCCTGCCAAAGCAGCTCCCCAGCTCATATTGCACAGGGAGGTGTCCAGGCGGGGCTGGAATCTCTCCAGAGAAGGAGACTCCACACCCCCCTGGGCAGCCTGTCCCAGGGCTCCCTCACCCTCACTGGGGAAAAGTTCTTCCCCATGTTGGTGCAGAACTTCCTGTGCTCCAACTTGCAGCCATTGCCCCTTGACCTGTCTCCACAGACCACTGAAAAGGGGCTGGCATTTCCCCCTGCATCCCCTGCTTAAGATATTCATAAACATTAATTAGGTCCCCCTTAGTCTTCTCTTCTTGAGGCTGAACAGCCCCAGCTCACTCGGCCTTTCCTCACAGGGGAGATGCTCCAGGCCCTTCATCATCTCCGTAGCCTCCTCTGGACTCTCTCCAGGAGATCCCTGTCCTTTTTATCCCAGGGAGCCCAGACCTGGACACAATACTCCAGGTGGGGCCTGACCAGGGCAGAGCAGAGGGGGAGGATCCCCTCCTGTGACCTGCTGGCCACACTCCTCCTGATGCCCCCCGGGATCCCATTGGCTCTAGGAGCAGGGGAGGCAGACAGCCCTGGTGAGATTGAAGGCTGGGTGGGAGGAATAAGGAAGGAATCTGCTTTTGCCAAAACTGACCCACGAGGCGCTGGGCACGACATTTGCCTGCAGGGAGGGAGGAGAAGTTTCTGAGAGCACCCACCCACTGACTGTCAGTTAAGACCCTTAAAAGGGAGGAGGGACAAGGGGCCCAGCAGCTCCTAGTTACGGTCCTGCCATGGTCCCTGCCATGCTCGCTCAGCTCTCTCACCCCCAGGACAGTGAGCGACACCTCCAGGGACATTCCAGCACTTGATCCACAGTGACTTGCAAAGCACTTTCCAACCAACCCAGGCAGGTTCTTGGGCTCAAAACACTGCAGGCAGATCGCCTCCTCCTCTTATTTTTTCTAGGGAAAAGGGGAGCACTGAGTGGTGTTCCCTGCTCCTGGAATGTAGGTATTCCACAAGTACTTGCTAGCCTTCAGACTGGGGGGACCAAACAGGAACTGGATGTCACTGGATGTCACCCGTGGCACTCTGGCTACACTCAAAGTTAGATAAAGCCCATTGCCATGGGGGTAATCTGGTCACTACACCTTCTGAGATGAAACAGGCTATGGGAAAGCACCGTTAACGCTGCTAGAGGGGTAGCTACCCATCACCTAGGCAATGCTGCAAGACTACCAAATAGCCAGGGACCAGTTTGTATTCCTTGCCACCTGCTGAATAAATTGGATTAAAAACTAGCCATGTATTCATGAAAGATTGCTATGAGGGCCATTTCACACCCCTCCAGCTATCTCATCTCCATCCATTCCTAGAGTGGGCATGTATCTGCATGAAGGTCACCTCTCCAGGGGACTGTGCTGCGAGGCAGGGATTAAAAACCACAATTAAAATGGGATTTTTTTTTTTTTTTTTTTGGGGGGGTGGGGTGGGGAATATTTTTGTTTGTTGGTTTTGTTGCAGCTCAATAAAATCTAATCCTGGCTAACCAAAGGAAGCAGTGAGCATGAATGAGTTCCTCTTGCCAGAGCGCTGTCAACCTGTCAGTCACAACTGGGGCAGACTGCTGGCTAAAAGACACTCTGGCTTTTGAGGTTAGCATATGGAGATGCCCTTTACTGAGGCACAGGCACAAGCACAAGCACCAGGCTGCTTTCTAAACAGGGAGGAATCTGCTTACTCTAGCCCTGAAAGCTATTTTTGAGGCGTGATACATCCTGTGTACATGCCCCAGCGTCCTCAACACTAACTGTGAAATGCTGCACATTGATGAGAGGGAAGCTAAGGCACAGGGCTGGGAACTGGGCAGCGTTCTGCTGCTGGCTCTGCCTCCAGATTGCTGTTGACATGACCGTCCCCAACAGGCCAGGCAACTGGCATCTCTGCTCCCACTGCTAAGTGGACCCAGGAGTTTTAATGCATAAATAAACATATTTAGAAATATTTTCTTTGATCTGGTTGAATATGTGGAAATGAGGGTTGAGAAGCATCATTTAGATAATTCCTCATCCCTTTAAAGACATGGACCTCCTGAGACCAAGAACTTGCAAGCAATGGCTCTGCTCAGGCTTTCAGTGACTTTTGTAAAGGCTGGAAAGCCCACCAGAGCAGCTGGTCCACTGGTGACAGTGACAGCGACAACTGGAGTAACTGTGCGCTCTGGTATTGAGCATTTTCCTGCACAAAGAACATAGGGAGAGATCACTGCCAGTGCCAAAACAAAAGGTTATACATCAGAGAAGTCTGAAAAACCCAACAAACCAGGGTTGACTCTCAAGTCACCCATACTGCAGCCCCAACAGCTGGCACTGGTCACTCGGCCAAGCAAAGCTTTCAAAAGCTCTGCACAGGCTTGCACATCTGCCTGGGAGAGCCCATCTGGAGGAAATGAATGCTGAGCTGAACCTGTGCCAGAGGCTCTCCCCAGCCTGGTTACTTTGCCTGTTTCCCAGGGGAAGGCTCTGCAAGGTGGTGGTGGTTGGGGGCAGGGGGGGGTGGGGTGTGTGTGGCAGAGCCAGGATTTACCTCCAGGAAAGGGCTGCTGGGGCAAGAGTGACATTTTCACTTGGGTTTGTCCACCCCAGGGTTCCTGTGAAGAGCTGGGGCCACAGCAGTGGGTGGAAACCGTGATGCCGCTGGCTCCCCCAAGGGCTGCAGAAGAGGTGCTGCAGGAGGGTAGAGGAGAGCCAGGGTACCCAGCCATCCCAGGGAAGCAGCCCTGGGGAAAGAAAGGGGAGACTGCCTGGGAAAAGGAGGGGTGTAGGGGGGTGCTGCCTGGGAAAAGCTGTGCGAGCTGCTCGGGGAAGAGGGGGACAAGGAGCAGGACCAAGAGATTCCAGTGAAATGTTCAATAATGCAGGGTTTCTTCTTCTTCTTCTTTTTTTTTTAAACCAAAGATTCCTGCATATCCGTGTAATCTAAATCTAACATGACACGGACTAAATGAGGACGTCACTTCTCTCCCTGCTGATTAGTGGTGATTGCTGCTGACTGACACTGCAGCCTGCGCCCCTGCAGCGAGGGGGCTCTGCTCCCCAGCCAGCCACTGGCTTGAAGGAGGCCAAGCACAGAGGGCACGCTGGGGGTAACGGGGGGGGGCCACTTCAGGCGCGCCACCCCCTCCCACACACCCCCCTTCCCCTCATAGAAAGAGAGGAGGGGTTTCTTTATTAACTGGAAAACAACTTTCCATAGCTAGTGACCAAGTTCTCCAGTCACGGCTGCCAAAAGCAATCAGGCTGGATCACAGCAGAGGGAGGAAAGTTATGTTATTTTAATAGAAATTATCTGGTTCCCAGGGTTCTGATCAAATTAGGCAGCTACTGAATTAAAGCAATGAAATTACTGGGAAGGAAGCTGCGCTCAACTTATTTCCAGTCCTCCCAGACCTGAAGGAGCAACAAAGGAAAATGTCCAAACCGCTCGAGGAGTTTTCCATAAACACCCTACGCTGGGATTTGGGGAGCTGGGGACTTCTGCCTGCCACTAGCAATTTTCCAATTAGCCCAATATCCGATGGGCTTGGGCCATCCCCTGGGCAGCAGCTCTGGCATCAAAGCAGACCGTAGTTTGCAGGGCAGATGCCTCTCCTTTGCTTTGCAGCACAACTCAGGCGTGATGAAGGCGGTGGGGTCTTCAGCTCTGCTTGCAAACCTGCCAGGCTCGAGCCTCTCTCTGCACCCTGTGTGCCTGCCCTTAGCTTTTGACAAGTGTTTCTTTAGTGCAAGTCCAACTGTCATCATATCTGGAATTGGAGGAATAAGAAAACCACATCACTCTGCAAGTGGGATGAGGAGAGATTGGAGCAACAGGGATTTTTGGGCAAGGAAGGGGGGCTCAAGATTAATACGCATCAAATCCTGCCATGGGGAGAGGACGTGAAGAGTGTAGAGTGTGAGCAAGAGGGTGAGGATGGAAATGGTGGTGATGCTTATCTGGTCCTGGTAGAACTGCTCTGGTGCTGGGCACACACCCAGGATGCCCTGGGACCCCCTAGAATGTGAGGTGGAGAGCAGCCAGGTGCATGCACTGAGGGGTGGTGCATGGCCTGATCCTACACGGGAAGGAGACACTTCTGCACCCCTGCCCATCCCAGGTAACACCGCCCCAGGAGTGCCACCCCTCCTGCAGAAAAGCTCCTTGCTCCCTGGTGCATCAGGCCAACTCAACCCTCCCAAAGACAGGGCCAAGTCATGAACCAACCAGAGCAGCATGTTCTGTTTCACAACCCTTCCCGGGTCACTTCCCAACTTCCCAAAACCACAGGGGAAAAACCTGGGAAATGGTCTTAGATGTCAATCAATCAATCAACCAACCAACCGACCAATCAATCAATCAATCACCGTCATGTTCTTAATGCACTGCTTTTAACAAGTTCCTGCTGACACAAACAGCATGATCCAGAGCTATCTACATCACAGCAAAGACAAGGGTGCTGACCAAAGGGGATGGGAACAGAGCCAGAGCAGGCGTAGGAAAGGAGAAAAAGCACTTACCTTGGGTGAGCAGCAGGGCTGTGGGGAGAGAAGAACATGAGAAAGACAGGGAGAGAGAAGAAAAGAGGGAAAAAAGTTAATAACCAAAGGAGGAGAGCTGTTCTGCAGATGACAGCCGTCAGTGAGCAATGGACGTGGTGCAAGGCGGCGTGCAGGCTGGCTGGGGCCACATGCTGTGTGCCCTGGGGGCCTGACCCCACAGCAGTGAGATGGAGAGGAGGATGGGGCGAGCAGGGGTGAGCTCCACAAAGTCACACCTCCCCACAAGCAGCAGCGGAGGGCTGGGATGCGGGTGAGAGGCGGGGAGGAGGGGAAGGGCAAAGTGCAAGGGGTTGGGCTGGGGGGTGGGGGGTGGTTACACTTGCCATGAGTGCCTGACACTGACATCACCCAAACTGACCTCAAGGCACACGTCAGGTGCCCCTGCTTCAGCTGGGATTGTGGGGTCGTAGTGGGGCTTGGGGCAATCATAGAATCTTAGAATGGCATGGGTTGGAAGGGACCCCAAGGATCACAGAGCTCCAACCCCCTGCCACAGGCAGGGACACCAACCTCCAGGCCTGGAGCTACACAAGGGTGGCCAGGGCCCCATCCAACCTGGCCTTGACCACCTCCAGGGACAGGGCATCCACCCCCTCTCTGGGCAGCCTGTTCCAGCACCTCACCACTCTCTCAGGAAAGAAACTTCCCCCTAATATCTGATCTAACCCTTCCCTCCTTCAGCTTCAATCCGTTCCCCCTTGTCCTGCCATTGTCTGCCCTTTTAACAAGCTGCCTCCCCTCCTGTTTCTCTGCTCCCTTCAGGGACTGGAAGGCTGCAATGAGGTCCCCCTGCAGCCTTCTCTTCTCCAGGCTGAACAAGCCCATCTCCCTCAGCCTCTCTTTGTAGGGGAGCTGCTCCAGCCCTCTGATCATCCTCATGGCCTCCTCTGACCCCTCTCCAACAGTTCCACATCTTTCTTGTATTGGGGACCCAGCTCTGGACACAGACTCCAGCTGGGGCCTCCTGAGGGCAGAGTAGAGAGGGACAATCCCCTCCCCGTCCCTGCTGCCACCCCTCTGCTGATGGAAGAAGGAGGCCCTGGTAAACCTGGGCATGTCTGAGGAGAGAGAGTGGCCAGGGACGATGGGCAGCTCACTGAGAAGAGCACCATCCAGGGGAGGGCTTGATAAAGCGGGTCCTGGCCTCCAGCGTGAAATGGGGCGGGGGTAACGTGGGTGTGCATCACCCCCAGGATGCCCTGGCTCACCTACACCTATCCCACACCCCGCAGGAGGAGGGTGCCAAGAGGCACAAGTGAAGCGTCACCACTTTTGAGTGCCCCTGGCTCTGTTTGCTCCCAGTTGCAGGGCTGCCCAGCAATTCTGCGTGGGCACGTGATGTGCAGCGTCCTGTGAGATCAGAGGTGGGAGGAGAAGGAGGTGAAGGTTCTTGGAAGGGACTTCCTCAGCCTGACTTTCTATACAGGCACAGCCCAGCCCTCTCACTGCCTTGGGCAGTGAGGCCCCTGGCCTTGATTTCCCCACTCCCCAGAGCTGTCAGCCAAAAGCATCCAGCTGGGCCTCTCTTAGGAGGTGCCCCTAGAAAGCCACAGCCTGGATCCAAGTTTCCAACTGGCTAGAGGAGAGTCTGTACAGCAAGGGATACCAAACCCCTTTGGGAGGGGCCAAGCACCAGCTCTGCATTTTAGCTTTGACTTCTACCTGTCCTTCAAACACCAAACTGGTCCTGAAGGATACAGTTGCACGTGATGATGGTATTGTAATTACTAACAATTATTATCATGCACTTTTAGTCTCAGAAGCTTAAAACTCTGTGCAGGGACTGAGTCGGTATTAACAGCCCCATCTGACAGATGGTGAAGACAGCAAAGAGAGGCTAAAGGGAACATTCTGCAAACTCAGAAGTGGGCTGGAGTCCAAAAGTGCTAATTTACCCAAGCTTGCTGGTTCAGGCCTCTGAAAAGCAGGCACACAGAGGCACCTAATTGTGCCCATGCTGGTGTGAAAGTGATCTCCTAAGCAACTCAACAGGGGTTGCAAGCACATCAGTGGCAGAGTGGGGGAAAGAAATCCTGAGTCCTGGCTCCTGAAATCCTGGATCCTGGCTCCCAGTCACAACTCTGCTTGTTGGGCAGCACCCCTGAGCAAAGCCTTCCCAACAGCCCGCGGAGAGGCATCACCCTCTCCATCTCCTGGGCACCTGGGGAGAGCTCCCTTGTCCATGTGTGCAGGCAGAAGCACAGTGAAAGGGGGAATGAAGAGGCTCCTTGCTGAGCGTCCCTTGTGCTTCAGGGTCAATTCCTTTTGAGAGTCAAAAGTGCTTCTGGGGAACCATTTGTGAATGTGTTCTGCAGCACATGCAGAGACACGAGAGGCACACATCCTGCTCTGCCCACACCACCTCCTGTCCCCCACAGAGCTCTGCCTGGAATTCTCCAGCACTGCTCCTTGAGGATGCCTCAAGGCTTGAGTCTCCTTGTAGCTCTGTCCTGCTGCAGCTCCGTGCTTACCTGGGGCCTCCATACTGTTCCATGGTCTTGTGGTTCTCCAGACAATGTGGGAAAATTTAATTTGCCTTTTGCAATGACAAGCCTTGGTACAGTGGGTCGATTTGGTGTTCAAATTTAATATAATGAAATATTATGGGGCCCCTAAGCTACTCTGGTTATTAAAAAAAAATAAAATCATCAGTTCCCCATGTTTTTTAAAGCTGCTATTTTAGTGCTCTGGGATTTGAGTTTATTTCCCCCCTCCCCTTTGCTTTTCAGCCTGCAAAAGAACTATGTTTCTCCCTTTCACTTATGATATGATAACATGAATATTTGAAGAAGCCTATAAAGCTATGAATGAAACATCAAGACACGTGGCCATGCAGAAAGCCAAGGGATTATTTTATCTTTATATTTCTGAGTGAACGCTGTGCGTGCAAGGAAGAAAAAGATTTCATGGACTGAAGCTTCCTTCCTGCACATGCATGGGCTCATGTGCCCTTAGCCCTGACCTATAATGTTGCTTGACAGTCCACCTGGGGATGCTGCACCTGTACCAGCCCTGCCATTGCCCCCAGCGCTGTTCCTGTCCCACCAGCCTCCCTTAGCCGCAGCCAGACTGGGCAGCATCCCTCCCTCCCTCCCCTCCCTTTCCCAGGGCGCCTCTCCTGCTCTGCACATCGTGCTCCTCGCAGCAGCAACGAGCCAAGCCACCTCTCAGGTATCACAGAGGCTTGACATGTGTGTTCTTACAGGGAGCTGCTAAAATTAGCTCCACAGTCAAATCCCAAGGAGCTGTCCCAGGGATGCCTCGCCTCACCCTTGCGTGGCATGAATGCAGACAGGCACTCCTGCCTGCAGACAGGGCAGGTGACGCTGCCTCTCTCAAGAAACCCAAAGCCTTCAGCTCTGGATCCCAGTTCCTCCAGGATTTCTCCACCCTGCAGGCTTGGGGTTTTTTTGCTAGGCAAAGTCACCCCTGAAACCAGACAATTCAGACCTGGATTTAGCTGCTAAAAAAGCTAACTGCTAATAAATGACTTCGTCTGCACGTTCTCAGTGTACTCTGGGGTGAAATCCTGCTGCCATGTGCATGCTGGTGTGAGTTACAGGTCAGGGATTGAATTCCTTTCTGGTTTAACTCTACTGAAGCCAAAGAAGGAACCAGGCTTGTGATGGGAGGACACCAGCAATCAGGCAGTCCTGCAATTTACAGCAACCCTGTGCGCTAAATGCATCTCAGCCTTTTCCTAAACTGTGAAATACCTTCTCTCACTGTTTGCCTTGCAGAGAGGTTTGACCAGGCTGCATGCTCTATTCCAGTCTCCTTCTTCATTAACATAAATCTTTTTCTGATCAGTATCCCTAAGGACTCCCAGAAGCTGCTCCATCCATAAGAGGATCCCTGCTAAAGGCTACAAGGGAGCTGACAGGAGGGAGAGGAGGCTGTGAATTTGGAGGAAAACCCTCAGCCACACAGTGGGGCAGTGATGAGCAGCCAAAAGGCAAGAACACACTGCCTGCACCCCGTGCGCCCTCAGAGCAGCTCAGTGACCACGCAAACCATGGGCTTTGGTTCCCAAAGAGGTGGGGATTCCTCCAGCTTCCAGGAGTAACTGGCCACAGGCTCAGCCTCCAGATTTTCTCACTGAGGTGAGCAAACTGTTTCCCTAATGGGCTGTGGAGAGCTACAAACAGAGATTTTGCAGCATTAACCTAAGCGCTGTTACTACCAAGTCAATAGCAACGCTCTTGCAGGCTTCAAGAGACTACTCTCCATCAGGAGAATCAGCAGCATTCAGCTTAATCACAGAGCAATAAGCAAATTATTAAACCCTCTGGGAAGGAGGTAACAGCAATCTAGCATTTCGTTGCTATTCCCACGAGCAGCGATGGAAGAAGGAGTTTCTCAGCTTCTGCCCACACTTCAGAAGACTGCAGCACCTGTGCTCATGTATTGATGCAGCTTATCTTATCCAGGCATGGACCTTTGTGCCAGGTCACATAATTTCATCAATATTTCAAAAGAGATAACTTGCTTGATCAATCTTTCTTCCTTTGCAGGTTAATCCTTCCTCTGCAGCTCCTAGCCTCATCCTCCTCATGAAGTTTTCCCGTCAGGGGTGCTGGGATGTGATTGAAAGGAGATGCCTTAGGAGATCTGTCCACACCAGTTGGCTCTGTGGTGGGAGGGCTGAGAATGCTTCAGAAAAAATCTTCCCAAGCCAGGTGTCCTGGTTTCAGTCAGGATAGAGTTAACTTCATTTGTAGCAGCTGATGGAATGCTGTGTTTGGGAGTTACAATGAAAGCAGTGCTGAAAACACCCTGATGTTCTTAGTTGCAGTCAGACAGTCAAGGACTCTCTCAGCTTCTTTGTATTTCTCTGTTCTTGAGAAAGGAGGGGCGAAGCCAGGACAGGTGACCCAGATGGGCCAAAGAGTGTATTCCATGCCAATTACGTCCTGCCCAGGATCACGGGGGGCTGAGGGAGGAAGAAGAGGGGCGGTGGCGGGACGCGTGCTTCTTGTGGGGACGGTCGGGTTCCGGGACAGCTCTGGGTGGTACGGCCTGAGCTGTGTGGGTCGGGGAGAAACTGCATTGGGGATCAAGAGTTTCATATTCTTTTGCTCTGAAGTCCTGTTAGCATTGTTATATTTTATCTTTCTGTTCTCTTAGTAAACTATCCTTATCCCAACCCACGGGCCTCTTAGTTTCTTGGTTTTGGAGTTATTTGCCCCTTCCTTTTCCCTTCCCTTGTTCCCCCCTTTTTCCCTCTTCCCCTTCTCTTTTACTTTAAGGAGCAGGCAGCTGCGTGGATCTCGGCCCACAGCCGGGGTGAAACCACCACACCAGGTCACAGCAGCAAGCTGTTTATTTGTGCTCCCAGTTCCAGTGAAGCTGTATTTCATAAGGGACATGCTTTTCTGAAGCCAGAGTTTGCAGGAAGGACGGTGGTCCCTTCTACAAGGTGTAACCCTCGAGAGTAGGTCTTCATGCTTTGTCCCTGAGGTTGAATCTTCCACTGCTGTGCCAGGAGCTGAATTCTCCAGAGCAGACTCCCAACTGCCCTCGTCAAACAGCGTCTTCCAAATGCTATTTTCACCATATCAAGTGAAATCATCCGAACTAGCCTCACCTGCCATTCTGGGTCCATCAACACTAAGGTTAGCCACAGTTTTTTCCAAGTAAAGCAAACCGAGTTTATCTCCTGTAATCCAGGACCATGGACAACGTGTGAAAGCTGATGTGTGAAGAAAGGAAAACTAGCCTGGATTTCTGCTTAATCCTGCTGGACTGACAGCAGCAAAATCCTTGGTCTGAGCTGTGAGCTGACATGGTACCAGTGCTGCCAGGAGACCAAGAGTCAAACCAACACACAGCATCTTGTAAAGAGAAAGACCTGTTCCATTGTGGGAGCACTTTAAATGGGTGCTGAAAAAAAGATGGTCAGAAAGGTGTCTTGGGGTGCTGGGAGGTTTCAGAGCCCTGCAGAGCTCAGTATACAGGGATTTGGTTTATGTGACTGCACATATGGAGGCAAGGTGAGCCAAAAAGGAATCAGAGATTTATCTCTTAGAATTGGAGAAGAAAAATTAAAAAGTCAGGAAAACTGGGAGGCGGACAGATAATAGAGAAAAGCAACACTTGCTTTTATCATCTTTTTCAAGCAAAGAATGGGAGTCTCTCTCTGATTTCTTTTCAGTTCCTCACTTCAATATATAACCATCTTGCAGCAAGTACCATTTTTGCCAGTGCTCTTTGCATCTGATATGCCACTCCCGAGTCAGAGTCGGTCTTCATCACAGAGCAGGCTGGCAAGGCACCCATCACACATTTATTCTCATCTCTCTGAATTATTGGAGCACATCAACAAAAAAAAAAGAGCTGCTAAAGTAAAACTACTCGATGTGATTTGTTTGGCTGATCAGAAAGTCTTTGAAAAACTCCAGCTGCAGAAAGCAGCTGGTGAAAAAGAGTAAGTGGGCTGCAGAACAAGGTTTGGTACTGGGGATATAACCTCTGTGTAAAGAGGGAAAGCAAAGAGCAGGAGTAAGTGGTCAGCTCTCCTTATGGCAAGCGTTAACAACTGAGTGCTCATGGCTCAAAGCAGCACAGCACTGATACAATTCAGGGTGAACAGTGAGGAGCAGCATCTGCAGATGATGCAAAAGGCTGTTTCGGGGGCTGTTACGCATTGTGGAGGCCCTGAGCAATGTGAAGACAAGAATTCAATTCGTGTCTGGATCACCACAGGTACCTTCCTGAGCAGAGGTGTTTTCCCTCAGTAAGGTGCTTGCAGGTGCAAATAGCAAGAGCAACGCCATGAATTTCCAAGTGAGGTCTGACCCTCACAGAGGCCCTCCTGGAGACACACAGCCTCACCTGACTCTGCAGCCACGGACAAGGTCCTTCTCTACTACCCCACAGCTCCAGTCGAGGCAAGCAGATGTTCCCTTGGATGGGAGGGACTGCTTTGGACCCACACAGGTGTGGGACATCACAGCCAGTAATGCAAATCATTCAGATGGTAGTGACCTCTGCTGCCGTGTCTATCAGAAACTGCTGACACCACAGCCAGCAGCAGCGTGGATACCCTCAGGGACCACACAGGGGACTTAATAGCATGGGGCTCCAGACCAAGGTCTGCATCCAAAATAAACCATCCAAACTCTGCTCCGGGCTGGTTTGAGAAGCACACATCTACTCCCCTGACCATCGGCCCTGCCATCAGCTCTGCCTGCCCTTCGAGGCACCACATTTCATCACTGATCTCATCACTGCTACCTAGCTTGTGCCCTAAGGTGAGGTCCTGGGCTGCGTGCAGGCCCTTGGCACAAAGCTGTGGTACTGCAGGCATGACTGTCATAGGCTGGCTGTCTCTGCATGACCCAGATTGCGAATCGCTTCTAGGCATGACTGCCAGCCAGCTGAGGCACCCAACACTGCCCTGCTCCCAACGGGGCCAGAAGAGATGTTTTGAAGGCACCATGAACAGCTGTCTAAGAACATACAATACTCCTACAGCACCCTAGGCCCAGCTCAGTGTGACAGACCTGGGGAGTAATAACAAAACAAGGACACACCATCAAGAATACACGTGTCTTTGTGTGGGTAGCCAAAACCCAGAGAGACTCTTCATCAGATGCAGCCCACCCTGAACCTCCCAGGGGAGGCAGGAGCTGTGCTGTGCCCTCACCAGGCAAGTCGCGTGGGGGCCCATTCACCACCACAGCAAAACCCAGTGCAGTCCCAGCTAAGCGGCTATAGTTTGAGACCTTCCCCCAGGGTCTCTGGGTGCAGGACAATGGCATGGGGACCCACTGGCACTGAGGTGGCTGCGCTGACCTCAGGGCCCGCAGGGCTGTATGGGCCGCGCGTGCTTTGCAATAAATCCTCCAAACTCTGCCCCTGCAATGGCATGATGACAGCAGGAATGGGAAAGCTGGAGTCAGCATGAGCATCCCTTCCAGGTCTTACACCTCCCTGTGAGCATCCCAGGCTGCCTCCTCTCTGCAGGGAGCCAGCTGCTCACCTGCATGCACCATGAAGCTGCTGGCAGCAGCATCTGCTGTTGATCCCTCCTGACGCTCTGCACGGGAAGGCCTCGCCTAGCTCTTTATTCTTCATCCCAGCCACAAGATATGCTTGCCAGAGATGCCACGGTGTGCAGCACTATGGAGCTGGGGACCCTTCCAGGTGCCCTGGAATTAGCATAGCAACTGTGCCACCTTGTGCCAGCAACGTTTGCAAATGCATTTTCATCTCCTGCCCCTGAGATTTTAGAACTACGGCGCTCTCACTCTGGTTTTTTTTCTCTAATGAGGCCAACCAGGGCTCTGAATATGCTCCTTGAGCACAGTCCTTCACTCCACACTCTGGGTGAAGAGGGTGAAGGTAAAGGTCCTTACACATGGCAAGGGAAGAGGCTGTTCTGCAGGCTCTGTGCTGCTGATCGTTTCGACCAGCTCTGAGCTCCCCTCTGCCTGCTGCAAGCCAGACAGTCCTATTGACTCCAGCTGATGCTGGTGCAAGTAAGACACCCACAACACTGCAACTGGCATTGTGGGCCTAACAACAAGAAGGATATTTTACCACTGAACTACCTTAAGGGCTATTTGGATTTTTTTTTTCTTTCAAATAAGTGTCTTTATTCAGCCAGATGCAAAGTGGCCAGGTCAGGACAGGTTGGATGGGGCCCTGGGCACCCTTGTGTAGATCCAGCCTGAGGTTGGTGTCCCTGACTGTGGCAGGGGGGTTGGAGCTCTGTGATCCTTGGGGTCCCTTCCTACCCAGACCAGTCTGGGATTCTGTGGCCTACACAGGAAAAGGAAAGGCGGGACTTCACAAAACCCAGCCTGATCCTGACTCTGCATCCTAAGCCTCACTAGTTCAGAAAAGGATGCAGGGCTCACAGAGAGTAGACAACTGAGCAGAAACTTCAGTGTGATGCTCCAAGCTGCCAAATGCATAAGCAGGAGTCAGACAGAGGCAGGTGGTTTTCCTCCTGTACCTGCTGAGGTGAAGGTGTGAGCCCTGTGGATGGGAAGGGGCAGAGAGGAGACCCTAGGACAATTACAGACCTGAAGACTTTGATCTAGGGCTGTGCACTTTGCTGACACAGAGTCATAGGGCTTATTCTCTTTCCAAGAGAAATCTGAGTATAATATGGCTGTAGTGAGCAGGTAGCTACATAGACAGTACAGCACACTACATAGTTCTTCAATCTAATGGAGAAAAGTAGGAAAATAACTAGTAGCTACAAGATGAGCCTAGAAAATTTCTGCCTACAAGCTGAGTCCAGGAAACTTCTACCTAGAAGCCATGCTAACATCTTTACCCTTGGAGGGCAATTAATTGCTGGGATATTGCAGGTTGGTCACTGCTTCCACACAAGGTCAGCTGGACTTTGGTGAAACCTGAGGGCCCGTACTCAACACACAGTGAAACCCAATGTCCCTCATCACCTGCAGGCTGCAGGAGATGGTTCAACAGCATAAAACTATAAATCCTCTCTGGGTTTACGTTTTACAAGTCCACGTATTGCTATATGACCTTGTCATGCTACTGCAAGCTGTGTCTATCCCAAACATCCTCCAGAGCTGTGTATGGGAGCTCAGACTGACCGGAGGGCAGTTGCTTGTGCTGGCCAGATAAGAGACAGGCCTTCCAGCAAGGGAAAGCTGTGCGACTCATGGGCAGCTGCCCGGTGTTTGTGTCACGTGTGGCAGCATGCAGGCTCAGAAACGAGCCTGTGGGCACACACACACGTGTGTGTCTCTACTCCGCATCAGACACCCAGAAGGTGGTTTTGAATTCCCTTTTACAAAATGCTCTTGTTCAAAGCTGGGCCCTCCTGGGCCACCTGGGAAGCCAGTAACAAGACTCGTTCAGTGACCAAGGGGTCAAAGATGTACAGGACAAGGACAATGATATGACCGTAAGTCAGGGTTTATTCCCACTACAATCCCGCTCTGCTGGGAGATCCCAGGTCTCACTGCTGATTAAGTAGGACCTCAGTAGAACCTCACACCCACTGCACAAACAGGCTGTGTTTGTTTGCACATTAAGGGCATTTTCAGATGAAACACATGGAAAACCGTTGTCAAAAATAAAAGCAAAACGAGATACCTCACACCTTCCCTCTTCTCCCATGGGCTTTTCACCACGCCTCATAGGGACCCAAGAGCACCAAGGCAATGCCACTGGCAGGCAACAGCAGAGGGAAGGATGGGGAGGGCAAACGGGGGGAGCTGGAGGGGCAGCCATGCATTATGCCCTTCTCTTGCCTTTCGCATTCCCCGGGGTCCTGGCAAAGGAGCAGGAGAGGGGAGAACAGCAGAGGTGTGCTCAGAACAAAACCAGATCAAGACAAGGAAACCAAATTAAAATAGTACAGCCTCCAAGGCTCAAGCATTGCACAAAAGGAGGCTGAGATGACACTGAAACAGGGTGAGAGCAAGAGTACAGGAGGGCAGAGAGTAAGAGTCAATCCATCTACAGGAGGAGGAGAAAAGGAGGGAGGGGAAGGAAGAGAAAGAGAGTTATATTTTCTGGATTTGGGGTTTGGAGGCTGGATTCTGATATATGTTTTTTTTTTTCTTTTTTCATTTTTTTTTGTCATAAAGGATCTCACACCTGATATTCCTCGTTCCATCCATTTCGGTTCACCAAGGGCAATGAAGAAATTCTCCTGCCTTTCGTATTCCTCCTCATCTACTATCTTAACCCTTATGGTCTTCCTGTAGGGACAACAAGAGAGACAACTGTGTACAGCGGGTTGGCTGGCCAGAGGCGAGGTGGCAGCAGCAGCAGCAGCAGCAGCAGCAGCAACAATAGTGGGCTCCTGGCACACAACCCCTTCCCCGGCGGGGCGGTGCACTGCCTGTGGGACACGGCGCATCCGTGGCGGCTGCTCCTTGGGGAGCGGGAGGGCGTTAGGGTGGGAGGATGCTCGCGAGGGGATGAGGAGAAGAGGAGAGGTTGGGGGTTGGGGGGGGTGGGGGTCAGACCTTGCTTATGGTTAGTGGGAGGCAACTTCTGCAGCGCATTTGGTTTGTTTTTTCAGTGTCACATGGTAACGGAAAGGGTATGGGTGTCCTGGAAATCACCAGGGACCGCCCTGGGGTACCCACTGCATTTTAGCTGGAAGATCAATTGCTTCTGCTGCCCCCTCACAGTTAATAATGAATCCGTAGGGACTCTGGGCTGGGAGCCTGAGGAGAAGAGAGAGGGATGGACACTCACAGACACGTTCCCAGTGAGGTGGGTCTCTGTCGGCAGGGTGTGGCTCTATTAGCTGTGGAGGACCCTAATATTTCTAATTTCCATCCTTTAAATGGCACATCTCATTGCTTTTTATCCTCCTTAGTGTCTGCCTTTTCCCCCTGACCTGTTCCCTGAGTGAGGATGCAGCTTTTCCTGGGAGCAGACAGCTTTGATGAGACCTGAAAGGGTCAAAAATGCCCAGGGGGCTCAAATGGAAATACCCTGGATGCTGGCCCCTTGTCCCTGCTGTCAGCTCTCCTGCCTCCCCCTCAGCACCCCTGCAAGGCACACAGCTGCTGTGAGCCCTCAGGCAAACCATAGTGGGGTGTCAGCTCCTCCCTGATCTCTCATTCTGCTCCTAGAGCTGCTCTGCAGCAACTGGACTGAGGGCTGCAAAGCCTTTGCTGAGTCCTCCTCAGACACTACAGGAGCTGCCAGGCCTCAGTTCCAGTCTCTAACCTGGGTCTGACCAGGACACTCTGTAGGACAATGATCTCCTGCGATGCTGGATGTCTTTCTAGCCAGCACCTTCCCCCTGACACTACATAATTTGCTTGGACCCTCCAAGCAAGTGGGGATGGCATAAGGTCCTCTCAAGTCGCTGCAGAGATATGGCCAAGCGTGACTGCTCTCCATCCTCTCTCTCTGCCCCTGTCCCAGCGTCACTCCTCCCCCGTGGGTACCATGTGACACGGCGTGCGCACACAGCAGGGTTTAGTTCAGAGCGGTTGGAGACAGAGAGACAGCAGAGGAAGAGGACGAGAAGAGGAGGAAGGAGGCGGAAGAGAAGAGGAGAGAACGTTAATGTTAGTCTGGAGGGCCAGTACTACACCTTTCTGTAAACTCATATCCACCATGCGGGGACTCATCAGCTCAAGGAAGAAATTCTTGTTTTTTTCATACTCTTCATCATCAATTACCTTGATGTGTACTGTTTTGCTGTGGATGGAAAAACAGTAAGTGTCATAAAGGGGGAAGGGAACAGCAGCGACGGTGGAAAAAGGTAAAGAGTTGAATGGGGACGTTAGAGAGTCAAAGTTTTCTCACCCACTGAACAAGCTCAACAAGGCTCTTGAGAAAGGCTAAAGTCCCACTCCTGCAAGTGACACTGGCCTAGTTTCAGTATAACCCAGAGGCATGAGCACAGAGCCTTACAAGGCCTTTTCTGCTCCTCACCCCACCCCGCCCGTGGGATGGCTGGGGGTACACACGGAGTTGGGAGGGAACACAGCCAGGACAGCTGACCCCAACTGACCCAAGGGATATCCCATACCATATGGTGTCATGCTCAGCATATAAAGCTGGGGGAAGAGGAAGGTGGGGAACAGAAACACACACACACACACACACACACACACACACATTTGGAGTGATGGAATTTGTCTTCCTGAGTCACCATTACGCCCTGGAGATGGCTGAACACCTGCCTGCCCACGGGAAGTGGGGAATGAATTCCTTGGTTTGCATTGCTTGGATGTGCGGCTTTTGCTTTACCTATTAAACTGCCTTTATCTCACTTTCCCTCTTCAGGTTCTGCCCCCATCCCATCAGGGAGGAGGTGAGTGAGTGGACGCATGGGGCTTAGCTGCCGGCTGGGGTTAAACCGTGCCCCGTGTGATGCCTGCACGGGGGCGTGGGGAAACCCTGCAACCTGCAGCTCTGCTAGAATTCATCTCAGAGGGAACCCCAGGTGGTGCAGGTTCACAAACACCATCATCAGCCTGCTCTGAGAGGTGAGGGCTTCTGGAGCAGCCAGGCAGCACATCCTACATCCCCCCCAGCAAATTTCTTACGAGTTCTTGGAGCATTTTATAGAAAAGAGAGCTCACTGAGCCATGGTTTATCTCACAGAAAATGCACGCCTGTCCTGGTTTCAGTCAGGATAGAGTTAACTTCATTTGTAGCAGCTGATGGAATACTGTGTTTGGGAGTTACAATGAAAGCAGTGCTGAGAACACCCTGATGTTCTTAGTTGTAGTCAGACAGTCAAGGACTTTCTCAGCTTCTTCGTATTTCTCTATTCATGAGAAAGGAGGGGCGAAGCCAGGACAGGTGACCCAGATGGGCCAAAGAGAGTATTCCATGCCAATTACGTCCTGCCCAGGATAACAGGGGGGCTGAGGGGAGGAAGAAGAGGGGCGGTGGCGGGACGCGTGCTCCTTGGGGGGACGGTCGGGTTCCGGGACAGCTCTGGGTGGTCCAGCCTGAGTTGTGTGGGTCGGGGAGAAACTGCATTGGGGATCAAGAGTTTCATATTCTTTTGCTCTGAAGTCCTGTTAGCATTGTTATATTTTATCTCTCTGTTATCTTAGTAAACTCTCCTTATCCCAACCCACGGGCCTCTTAGTTCCTTGGTTTTGGAGTTACTTGCCCCTTCCTTTTCCCTTCCCTTGTTTCCCCCCTTTTTCCCTCTTCCCCTGCTCTTTTACTTTAAGGAGCAGGCAGCTGCGTGGATCTCGGCCCACAGCCAGGGGGAAACCACAACGCCTTATGCAGAGGTCACCATCCCTCAGCTTCCACATGCAACAAGCTCAAGGGAAACATGTTGAAGGGTCTGCCAACCCACTAACTCCTTCCAGCCAGGGCCACTGTGGGCTGAAAATGACCCCTGTGCTCTCCTCGCTTTCCCAGTGCCCACAAGGCTTCAAGCAGTCTCATCCCTTGTTCGTAACAGAAGGGATTGTTGCTTTTATTCCAGGTTGATCTTGTACCCTCTTAAAGGCAGTACTGTCTGCAGGTGCACTGATGAGCACAAATAATTACATGCTCAGATAAATGCAACCACTCTAAAGGGGCATGAAGTGTGCCATTTTGGGGTTCCTGGACTTCCAATCAGCCCAAGCTTGACCTGAAAAGGTCAGTTCCACATAAAAAGCATTTCCCTCACCCCAAAACAGCTTCCCCCAAGAGCCACCAGGCCAGTGAATGACAGCTCCCACTCCCCCACCCTCCCCCTTCTCACAGCTCCATACCCACATGTAGCCCCGCAGCTAGGACATCCCTTTGCTCTTCCCAAACTGTCCTCAATGTTCAGATCAGTTCCTGGTGCATTTTGTGCACAACTGGTCTTGGATGGGGATGGAAAGGAGGAGAAAAGTAGGACTGGCAATCACAGAGCCTGAAAAAACAGCCCCAGGCTCCAAATCTCTACGTGCCTTAACTGGTAGCCCTTGGTATTAAAAACACCAACTGTGTATTTGATCCCATTGCACTTCAGAGAAAGAGCAGTCCCATCCTGTATCCTGGGGATGTTGAAGTCTTCCTCCTGGGGATGCTGCCACTGCCAGCACCCTCCCTGAAAATCCCCATTTGGCAATGAAGAACAGGAGAGTTGATTAACTGCCATTGTTGCAGAATGCATTCCTACGGATATCACTAATAACCACAAAATTATCCAGCCATCCTCCAACTTGACTCTCAAGTCATAACTGCTCCTACTCTCTGTGGAAAGCCCATTCCCTGTGCTGGCTCTTCATTTAGTCTTGAAGTCAAACCCTGTCTTTCAAATGACGGCATACGGGACAGGGGAAAGAGTTTGGACAACCTCTGCTATATCCATCAGTGTACAAACATGCAAGAAGAATCACCTCTAATTCTTTCTAAGCCAAATCAGCTTTATTTTTGCCAGTGCCTGCTCTACCTATACCCTGCACTACTGCCAGCGAGCATCCTTTCCCTTCTCTAGGCCCCCTGAATCCCCACTAATCCTGCCTGAAGGATGCAGGACTTTAAATGATATATCTCTGGTGTAAATATGGGTTCTCAGCTAAGCCTTCGAGACGACGACTTTGCTGCATTTTCTTTTGAGAGGCTGACTGAATTTGGCTTTTGAGACAGATGCTGTCTGGGCTCCTGGTACTTCGCAAAGCTTGTCCAATTTGCTGAGTTAAACCTACAGCTGATTCAGTGCTCTGATCTCTCTCGCCCTCATACACTACAAAGCAGAAGGTGGGATTTCCAGAAGCACACGGTGCTTCCTGAACGTGTGTTGCTTTTTAAAGTACTATTCATAATTACAACCGCTTCTTTTTTATTATTATTTTTTTTTTTTTCATTCTCGGAGCTCTGAATTACTCAGTATTGCTTGTCTGCAAAAATTTGGAAAAAACCCCAGACTGTTTCCCAGGGGCCAGCTTAGGTATCACGGTAAAGCTATTTAAAGGCTTTATGCAATGAATATTAGGCATGCACACCAGAGTTTGCTTTCAGCAGCCTTCCTCTCCTTTTTCTTTCCCTTTCATGGCTCTCCCAGCTCCCTGAGTGGGGTGTGCAGACACACGAGTGGAGGAGAAACACTCCTTTAATGAGGACATGTGCACGGCCGATGATGTCCCCGTGGAGATCATCGTGGTGGAAAGTCTGATTCCCTCGTCCGTACGATGAGGACTCAGAGCTGTGGGCTCAAGGAATAATGCCTTGCTGCAGGCACATTTCAGTAAGTAGAGAGAGCTCTGTACGGCCTACTAAGTAGCCCCACAGCAGTGAGATTCCCTTGAGTAGTCTTTTCTTTGTGTTTAAGAAACAAATGGAGTCAAGAGAGAATAGAAATGCGGTGAGGCGCCACAGAGAGGACACGCAGTGAAACACCGGCATTGTAAAGCAAGTCGCCTTGGGTCAGGAAACCCAGACAGCAAACCCTCCAGACTCCTAGACAGGCTCAGCTCTGTGGCAAACTGGATCATTACCACATGCTCAAGCCTTAGGTGGCTTTTCAAGAAAGGCTGTCTGAATTTTGTGACCAGTCCAGTAAATCCCTGGTTTCTCCTTTGCCATGAACCATAGCAAGATAAGACCTTTTCTCTGCAGGTGAGGGGCAGAACTTTCACAGGCCAAAGCTGCAGGTGTCCTGCGTTGACACAGGCAGGACCTTGCACCCCTCACACAATCCGAGTCCCAAAAGAGGAGGAGGTGCCCGACCTCCCCAGCCTGGCTGAGAGGCAGGGAGTGTGCAGCAGGTCCAACGCGCTGTGAAAGCGCAGGACCCCAGAGGTGTGGGCTGGGGGCCCTGGCACCACCCATGGTTGGGTGGTCAGGATGGAACTGCAGCCACTGCCCACTCTTGCTCCAGAGCCAGTATATTGCCAGATGTGTAAGGAGAAAAGGAGCATGGCAGAAGGTTGCAGAGACTGTACAGTGACAGCGGGAGGTGAGGGAGGGCTCATGGACTCAGTGTCAGTTAAAATCTCCCTGGGATTTTGGGGCAGAAGGAAGAGCATCATCCCCATTCCCAGGATGCTCTGCAGCCTGCAGGGACGGGGGCATGGGACTGGGCTTGCTCCCTTGCAGGCAGGTGCCCTTGCCTCAGCTGGCTGGCTGCTCCGGTGACTGTCACCGTGAAAGGATCAGCACTGACACAAGGCGGTTGTAGTGGCCCATCAGGCCGCCCTTCCCAGCCTGCCCCGGGCTGGTGGAGGCTGCCCTTACCCAGGCTCTGCAGCTTTCCTAGCCACTGCGAGCCTCTCGCTCCACTCCAGGGCTATGAAAGAATCTGTAACTACAGCTCCGCGGCCTGAGCTGCTGTGAATCATCCGGCGGCCACAACAGATCAGGCCAGCCCCGCGCAATCTCACCTCTCACCTGCAGCCACACTGCGAGCTGCCTCCTCGGGAGGCGCGGAGCACAGAGGGGAAGAGCTGGAGCACCGCACAGCCCGGGGAAGGCAGCGCGTTAAGGGGAAGAGATGTGACAGGAGGACACCAAGAGGCAGAGAGTGCTCGGCAGCAGGAGACTCGGGAACGTTTGGCTGCAAGAACGTGCTGACAGCTCCTGGAAAGGAATGGCGGTAGAGACGGGCACCGGCGGGGCTGGCAGCACAGGGGCTGCCCCGACAGGCACGCTCCCTGCGGCGGGTAGGCGAGGGAACACCACCTCGGTCAACAAAGCAGCTTTCCTTCCCCAGCTGCTGGCTGCTCTGTGAGGGGAAAGGAGGACGCTTTCCAGCCTTCTCCTTTCTCTCTTAACAGCTTTCTCATGGCCAAGGCATACCTCAAGACAGCTTGAAAGCGGAGAACAACAGAGGCCATCCAAAAAACTCTCCTGGCAATCAACTGCCTTCATGAAATGCCACTGAGAGCTGGCACCAAACCAGCTGCCCTGCAAACTCCAACACCCCACCAGGCCACAGCACAGTCCAATCTCAAGCCTGGCACGAGCACGTTGGTGGGAACAGGTCCTTAGTGCAGGCCCTGGTGGTGTCCTCAGCAGACCCAGCAATGCTGAGCCATAGCAGGCAGTGTTCCCAGGGATCACCTGGCCACACAGAAGTCCAGAGAGCTGTTCATTCCCTCCTTTTTCTCTGGGGTCATTGCAAGCTGCCGCCAACAGCCCTCAGGTGGCGGCGGTCTGGGATCTCCTTTCAACATGCACTGAAAAACAACCACTGATTTCAAAAGTTAAAGATGGGAAAGCTCTTCTGGGGAGTAGCACTAAGTATGAGATTTCCCTGAGTAAGCAACAGAAAATGAAATGAATAGACATCAATCTTCTCCTAAAGGACTTTGTGCACACTATGTTGTTAAATTCCCTGTCTGGGAAGTACAGAGGATAATCTATAAAATCATTTTATTTGACAACACGTCCACTTCCAACACAAAAGGCAACAACTGGATGGTTATTTGATTAATGTGCTAGAAAATATTGAGTATCTCCCTGTGTGGAGATTCTCATTTGCGGGAATTACTGTTGAGGAGGTTAAGAGGATGTGTCTGCTTGACTTTGGAATGTGAAATAAGGCTCAGCTCTAAAAACAGCATAAGTCAGGAGATGTCACATAGTGTACACCACTGAAACAGGCAGGGCTGTGCAAGAGCAGGATTTACAGTCCCCGGTGGGATTCTGTTAGCTTGGATGGAGCGCAGCCAGGACAGCAAGGTAAACATCCTTGGGACAGTGAGAAGTACCAGGAGATCTTTAGTAACTCATTAATGTGAATCATTAGAACATACACCTTGGGTCAAGCCACGGTGGTCTTGACACATCCTGATATACTCCACTCCTCATCTGACTTGCTGTGGGTGTGAGCCCCTGCAGCATGAATGTCAAAGCACGTGGTGCCAGACTGACTCTTCCCCAGAGCTCTGCACTGGGCTGGGGTTTCAACATGAAATTACAGAGAGGACATGTTTGCTTTGCCAGAAGATCTCGTTTAGAAGGCCTGCCGCAAAAATGCTGACTAGGTAAGATGCCAACAATTGAGGCAAACCAGAGGGTGTTAAATAAGGCTATGCATAGTATGGAGCTGTCTTTGCCTGGCTTACTGGGAGGTGGATATTTAACAGGGCAACCTGACAGCACTGGGAGACAAGGTGAAGGAGCCATCAAGAGCAGCCCTGATATGATGCACATGGTCACGTGGAGCTCTGCATCAATTAACCCAGTGTAGGGTTACAAGCTGAGCTTGAGTTTTGAAGCAAAGGATTAGGCTATCATATAGCACAGACAAAGATGAGAGGTATTTGAGGAGGAGAATCATTAGATCCCAAAGCAGATTCGCTAAACTCACCAAGGAGATGATGACTGATCTTAATTTCAACAGGAAATAATGGTAATTTAGGAACCTATCCAGAGTGTGACTAAGATAAACAGGCTGCACGCTGGTCTTAAGATCATGGTCATTAAAGATTTTTGGCTCCCAGAGGGAGTATGGAGGGAGGAAAAGGTTTTAAAGCATCCCACTGCAGTTAGTGGTGAAGGCTACAGTTTGTTCCAGCAGCCAGGTCAGAACTGAAGGTGCCTCTAAGGTCAGGTACCAATTACCTCAGCAGATGTCAACATGACAGACAAACCCTTAGGATAGAGTTTCAAGCAGATCATTGCTGTACAAGTTGCTGATTTATGAGTTACAGAAGAACTGGTGCTACTACAGGAGCTGGAGACAAGCCACTTCAGGCCAATTTCCAGGAACTGCCTGTGTCATTCATGAGGACCCTGGAAGAGCAAGAACACAGAGCAAGAGCTGAGCAGCCATCCCACTCTGTGCAGCAAGCACATGTGGAACAGCCTGGACCACCTCCCTAACAGACCAGTTGGTTGTAAAGTGTCACAGACAGAAGCACTCCCAGGAATGGGATTTTTTTCTTTTTTGTCTTTATGTGGCCTATGGGATAACCAGATGATAACTAGGTATCATTAAAATAGGGTTCTCTGCAGTGCTCCTCACCATGTACTTACTATTCTACATATAGAACACCTATGTACTTCTCCAGGCAAGCCTGAAGTCATCTAAGCAAGTCACATGACACTTCTGGGCTATATCCTTGCAGTGGCTGTGATCCTTATTTCTCACAGGGGGTTCATAAGGGACAGTCCCTCTGTGCTCTGAACTCTGAATGAGAAGAGAGCAGAAAGAGCTTGCGGTGGTGGTGGAGGCATCACTTATTTACATAAGCACCAACTAATCCTGCTTCATCTGATTTGGTACTCATCTGAAGGGAGCTGTGCTTTTCTCTAGGGCACCTTGCTAAAGTTCCTTTATGCCATTAGGGAACCAGAAGACCTCAGAAAACAGGGCTGGATACACTGGCTAGCACTCAGCTTTGACCCTGTCTCTGGCCAGGACCGGTCCCACCAAGCCACTTCCGGCAGGTATGGGGGTGCCCAACTGGTTTTTGAAAGCTTTGTGGTAGAGATGGTTTCTTCCCTCTAGTTTTCAGCTCTTTAAAAGTCCTTTGTAATGTCCATCCAGACTGACAAGGTATAACTTGTTTGGGAGGAGAAAGGGAAGAAGCCTTTGGTGCTGCCTCCTGATATGCATAGAGAAGAGGTGTCCCTATGCCCATAGCATCCCTCCCGGCAAAGGCAGGGCCTGGGACCTGTCCAGGTGGCCTAGAGCCCTTCTTCATGCCCCTCCCCCTACCACACATGTAGCACATGAGGAGCCTCTACTCTGTTTCTACGAGGGCCAGAAACATTCATCTCTGCTACAGGTCATGGGGACCAGGGAAAAGGTCTGCTGAGGAAGATACTGTGCAGAAAGTGGCTGTACCTCAAGGTGGAGGCCAGGACCCCAGTCCAAAATCCCGCATGCCCCTCCATGCCCATCTCCCCAGGTCTGCTCTGCTTGGCTGGCTGTCAGTGGCACGACCTGGGTCATGTCACACCAGGTCTTCATCTTGGATAAAAGGGGAAATACTGACACAGAAAGGCAATTTCCCTTTGTGTGTTGCCCATGTAATCTTGGCTAATTAGTAAATTGGCTCATGTTTCAGTTAGAACTACTGGAAATGCTGTAGTAGCTGACACATGAGAATTAGAGGGACATAGCCAAGACTAAAACCATACAAGACTAAAGCCATACAAGACTAAAGTCTTGTATCAGAAAACTTCAGTGTTATCAGTAAAGGCTGAATAGGGATAGCTGGTATTAAGTAAATAAAATTGCCTGTTATCCTTCCACCATCCCAGGTGGCAAAACTAAAGGGGTCACTTGGTGCTCAGGGCGAGCTCCACTTTTCAATCTGTGCTTGTTCCCTGCCGCAGCAGCCCAGCCCTCAATTCCCACCACCACCCAATCCTGCCAGGGACATGAAATGCTGTCCATTTCACACCTACTTCGTACTGGTGGAAACAACTGTTCCAGCAATAAGAAATCACAGCTGCTAAGCTGGAGGCTGGTGAGCCTATTAAGCACTGTCATGCTTTGCAAAAAATATATAAATAAAAAAAAAAATCCTTAAATATGTGGTATGTTATTCAGAGCAACTCAAGAGATGTGGTGTATCAGTCACAGGAATCAGCACTGGTCAATGGCAAATGTCTCACACTCAACTTGGAAGCCCTGGAGAGCTGGAAAACACAGAAACACAACAAAAATGCTCAGGGAGTTTCCTTAACGCAGTCAGACCTGCCAGACAAGCAGGTTTCCAAGGTGTTCTATATTTCACTTTGTTTAAACATGATAACTTGCTCTAATACAGAGCACTCTTCAAGGACAGACACCACAACTTGGTTTTAAGAATCTGGGCTTAGAAGGGAAATCCAGAGTTTGTTAAGCCCCTTCCTCTCAGCTGAGTCCATGCTGCTCAGCAGCTGGCTGGAGGGATTTAAGTTGGGTTGTACAAGCATAACAGTCCAGCTCCACAGGTGGTGGAGTTCATTCAGGTTAATAAAGCTAATTTTTAAAAATAGGTATTTTCCAAGTTCAGCTACAATATTTAAGTTCCTCTGATGATTTGTACATCACCTTCCAGGCTGTTGGCTCCCAGTACCAAAGCTGTGTGTAAAGGACATGAGTGGACCCTTGCCTGGTCTGCTGCAGGTCAGTGTTTTCTCTCTGAGCCTTCATGGCTAGGGGAGAGCAGACAAAGTCTCCTGCTGAGCTATTTGTTGCAGTCTGTATAATAAGCACTTGTCTTGTACAGGTAATAATTCAGCTTGGCATGAAACCAGACAGTTCTGGTGGGTATCAGACCCATGTAGGTGCAAAGCAGTGCCAAGGCCCCAGGCATGGGCATTTAGCTCCTCCCTATCATGGGCAGGTTCCCTGGGAAACAGCTTCACTGAGAAGATGCTGTATCCCTTTTTTTTAATCTCAGAAAGGAGTTTTGAAAGGAGCAAAACCTCAGCCACAACCCTGCTGTGGTCACACAGTACAGAATTTTTAAAGAAGCAGAGGGTGGAGAAAGAAGGAAGAGAATTTGCTTCTTTGAATTTTCCTGCTTCCAGCTTAGTCTAACACAACACTAACAAAAGCCTATGATGCCAAAACCCAGCACAGATGTTGGTGGCCAAAGTACTGGAGATGCTTAATTTTGCTCTAGAGGATGGCTCCAAAGCTTGACAGCGTGCAGGAGTGGGAGTGCCCTGGACAGAAGAGGGTAAGTTGGACTACCTCAAAGCCCCCTGAGATGTCCTGAGCAAACAAGAAACTGGCATTCAGCTATAAATGACCCTCACCCCACCACAAAACTCTAAAATCCCACCTGCAAGACGCTCTTCACTGGCTGTTATTAGCAGCCCAGTGCTTCAAGCTGTCGTCCCTGGTTTTAGACTTTTTTGCTGAAGGCATGGAGATTTGGAAGCTATATTTAGATGTCTTCAGTATTCTCCAGCAGTAAGGTTGCCATGGAGATGCTGGCAAGGATGAGAAGGTGGGGGTGGGGGTGGGGGGGAGAGGAAGTTGAGGAATGAGAAGTGCCAGATTCAAAACAACCCTCACCAGCCCAGGAAGGCTTTAAATTCCTCATAGGGCAAAAACTGCTGAAGGCTGTTAGCTGAAATGAGCCCCCAGCACTGCCCAATGGCATGTCCCCTAGGGCTCTGGCACAGCAGGTTTGAAGAGACTCAAGCGGCTGGCCTTTGGGCACCGCTCTTTTGGGAGCAGGTATCCCCATCAACCTGAGCTTGCTGCTATGGAGTGTAAGCTGAGCCCCAGCTCCTGCCTCAGCTCATCCCACTCCTGTGAGTGCTGATAGTTACCCGCACCCTCAGGTCATCCCCCTCCCTTCCCCAACACTGTGAGGACAACCACCCATCTCCTCTCAGGGCACAGCTCTGGAGGGCTGCACGCTGGGACTCAGGTCCACACAACTTATTTGGTTTTTCTTCAGAACTGAGCTCTCTGAACTTCCAATGGATGTGCCCAACTGTCAGCCTGGGGGCCCCAAAACCAAACCTGCGCTTGCCACATTGTGTCCCAGCAGTGACACTAGCTGCTACTGCCCCCAGGGCCAAAAGCAGCCCCCTGGGAGCTCCCCTGTGGTTTCACAAGCTCACACTGACTCTGTGCTTGGCCAGCTCCTGGCACAGCTGGGGAGGCTTTGTCTCAGGCAGGGAGCTGCAGCTGGGGACAGAGCCCACCTGATGGTCCCCAGAAAAGTGGGCAGGGGCTCACTGGGCACAAGCCATCCAGCACAGGATGAGAAGCTGATGGCCACAGAGACCCCAGCTTGCTGATTCTACTGCCACAGAAGCCAGGCTGTGGTGAGAGTGTAGGTGGCCAGCAGGCATTGGACACCCTCAGTCTTCCCCATGACACATCCTCCTCCCTGCCCAGTGGCTGGTGCCAGCCACAGGCATGGCTCAGATGTGCAGCTGTCAGCAAAGGCTCACACCTACTTCCCACAACATTGCTCTTTCCCTCACCCTCACTAGGGAAAAGTTCTTCCGCATAGAAGTCAGAATAGTCCCCCCGCTCCCCAGCGTGGGAGCTGGCATATCTCAACCCCCTCATGCCTGCCTAGACCACCTTCCTATCTCCTACCCATGCCAGCATCCCCAGACTTCAGTGCTCGAAGCCCTGGAGCAGGGAGCAAAGCAAACTTTCCCATCATCATAAACCTCTCCAGACATCAGCAAGTCCCTCTTTCCCCTCCCTTGCCCTGCTCTTCCCACATACACATGCAGATGGTGCTTTCTGCTCAGCAGGACTGTGTTCAGCCCAGCCATTGGAGCTGCGTTACATTCAACAGAGCAGCAAGGCAGCAATCTGTAGGAAATTAATGAGCAGCAAACAACACTGTGCAGCTGCCAGCCTGAAATGAGCTCGCTCTGCACATTGCAGGTACAATTATTATATATGAACAAAAGGAGCCAGAGTGCTCTGGCTCTGGTCACAGCCTTCTTGTGACCAAGATAAGGGACAGCATGCTGAATGGCCACAGCAACATCAAAGTTGCTTATCCGACCGTTTACACAGAACCACGATATTGCATCTTCAATCCAAGGCCCTGGGTATATGTCCAGGCTCACTCTTCACTGAAAACAGGGGAGAGGATACTCAGTTATACTCAGTTACACCGTTTCATTTCACTCTTTGGGGCTGTTTTAATTCCATTTCTTACCAAATAAAACACACTGGGAAAACCAAACAGGGACATTGGTCAGCCAGCACCTCAGGGGGAGCTGCAGGTTCCTGGGAGGAGTCCAGCCCTACTGGGCTAGCACTTCCAGAATCCAGAGCTTTGGACCATAAAAATACCCCACCTTCTTATTCCTAAACTGAAGAAAAATCATGTCATCAGCCAGCTTTGCAGTGAAGAAGAATGTCTCAGGAGAGTTAAATCTAAGAGCAGGGCAAACTTCATGCCTCGCTTAATGCTGGCAATGACCCAGCTTCAAGTCCCAAGGAGCTGGGCAGCTCACTTGCCCCCCTAGAGCCAGTCCTCTGGCCAGACCCCCTGGCTCAGAGAGAGATGGGAACAAGTGCTGGATGCTGGCGTGACCGCATCAAACAGCCCCCAGCCTGCCCAGCTCTCATCTGCCCCAGGCAGCCCTCTATCCTCTTCCTGCTGTCATTTCCACCCTAACACTTAGCCTCACCTCAGCCTTCACAGGTGGATCCAGCTTTGTGGGGAGCACTTTTGGCAAACCCTACTAACCAACCCACATGAGAGACAGCTTGAACTCCTGGTGTCTCTGGCTGACAGAAAAAGTCTCCTCCTGCCCTCTCTTCCTCATAGCAAGAGTTAGCACCAAGGCCCTTCACCCACCCTAAAAGCTTGCCCTACCCTTATCCCAATGGGCTCAACTCTTGTTGCCCTTCTTGCTGTCTAAGGCATCTTACTACAATTCCCTTAACACCTCAGACCTTAATAAATGATGGTCTGTCTTCTCCCTTCCAAGCTTTACTGGCACTGCTAAACAGCCCTCACAAAGCTCAGCCATGCTCCTGATGCCCTTTGGTGTATCTATCCTATCAAACTCCTCCTGAACTCCTGGTTTGCAGGTTGGTCTCACCCACTTCTCTCCATCTAGTCAGAACTGTAACCAGGTAACAAAGAAAACCTCCAAAACCCACCAAACCAAAAAACAACCCAAACAAACAAAAAACCCCAGTTTCTCCTAGCTCTGGTCTTCGCAGGTACAGCACCCTTAACCTCAGCACCAGTAAATGTGGCTTCAGGACACAACTGCTCTGAAGGCTAAAACCTCAGGCAGACTCCCACAACAAACCCCTCATGGTTTCAGAGGAGGGCCTGTTGGCTTTCAGAGGAGCTCACCCCCTTTGCCCTCCTAGCCCTCTCACCTTAAAAATGTAACTCCCTGACTCCGTTAGGAGCCTTTCCCATTATGGGAGCCAGAAGACATTTTAGGACTTGAAATCCCAAGATAAAGAGCTGCTGAAGGAAAAGGTGCACATGGTTTTTTGGGGTTTTGTTTTTTTTTTTGAGCTGCTTTAGATTTTTTCCTGAAAGGAGGTCCCATCCCAGCTAGAACATAATTGGATTGCAATGCCATTGGTGCCTAAGCATCGCTCCAGCCTCTGCTTTCTTCCAGCTCACTTAACATGTGCCCTACAGTGAGTGTCAGTGTTCTTTTACAAGGGAACTGCTATCTGCCGGGGACACTGTCAGGAGCAGGAGCCTTCTGCTCTGTCTGTTTACCAGGGTGTCTGTCTGTGTTTATCAGTGGCTTAGTCTATTTCAAGATGCCACCCCTCCGCTCCCTGCCATCACGTTCCCCCTCTACCCCTTCCTCAGCCACCCCAGAAAGGTGCTGGAATAAAGGTATAAGAAATGGACTCTCTCTAAATGCTAAAAGCCCCATAACTGATGCTGGTCAACCACAAACTAGACCCTTGTTGGTCCTGAGGTTCTCCCCCAGCTTCATACCCATGGGTAGGGCTGTACTTATCTTTGCTTTCCAGAAACAGAGAGGATATCAAATACATGCTTAGCTTCTTAAGCTCAGCTGGAGCTGCTAGGAACAAAACGCACAAGCAAGAGCATGAATGAGAGCACCCCAGGCACTTGCCTGCCCCCACCACTGCCAGGGAACATCCCTCATACATGGGGCTGCTGCTGCTGGAGTGGTTCAGCACTGGCTCCACGCCAGAGCAGCTGATTTCTGTCCTGTACCCCATTTGCAGCAGCAATGCTAGTGCACTGAAGCTGCATGAGCACTACAAGTGCCCAGGGCCCGACAGGTCCCTAGCCCACACTCCTGGGTCAGCTGGCGGGTGCTGCCAAGCAGGCAGCTCACTGAGTTGTGCCTTCAAATCCAGGGTCAGGGCCTGAGCAAGAGCCAGTGGAAGACATGTAGGATTTTGTGAAGTAGCCCACCAGCCAAATTCCACTCAAGCTGTGTAAGACTCCAAATCATAACACTGGACTATGAGAAACGATGCTGCCTGGGCACAATACCACATGCCCATCTCTCACATCAAGGCGAGTTGCACATCCTGCAACATTAGAGGAGAGCCCTGGCATTGACTTGCCAACGGCCCTAATGTTGAAAAGGGTCTGCAGAGCCAGCTTTTATGCTGGAAGTAACTCCCCATGGAAGGCTTCGAGATGGCCTACAGTAGAGATAGCCTGTGGCCACAAAAGCTGGCTTTGTCAGGCACATTCACCTAGAGAACCAGGTGACATCCCACTTCTAGCAAATTAGAAGAATCCCGAGGGTTTTTTTTTTTGTTTGGGTTTTTTTTTTGTTTGGCTTGGGTTTTCTTTTTTTGCTGGTGGTTGTTTTGAGTTCGTTGGTTGGTTTTTTTAATGTTTATTTACCAACTGGTGCCCCCTGCAGACAGGCAAATGGAGATCTGTGACCGTGGAAAAGGAGTCGAAAAAACCAAAGCTCCTAAAGATACTGCTATCTCTTTAAAAAGCAATGATAGTAAGAGTCCTTCCTAACCCTTGGACCTTCAGATATGACTGTGCTCTGAAGGAGTGTGACAGTACAGCATGGCAGTGTTGGGCTCTTATTTTAATTTTAGCCCAACTGCTCCAGATCAAATTTTCACCGCCTCCAAAGAAAGAGACGGCCTTCATTAGAGACAAGAGTTATTAGTTTACAGTCAAGCTGGACTCTTTCCTTCTCATGCCTCAGCACAAATAATAACAGTTTTGCAGGCTAAATGAGGCTCTCCTGGCCATCTGTGAGATCCACTGAAGACTGAAAGATTGCCCAGGTGTAATTCAGGATAAAATCTGGGTTTTGGAGCATTTACCACTGCTGAGATTCAGTGCTGAGAGAGAGAGAAGGCCCAGGCCCACGTTTTGAGCCAAGAAATCTCGGCAGTGCTGAGACACACTAAAATCCCCTCTTTTTTTTTTTGTCTCCTGCTGCCAGCAAGTCTGATTTGAAATGAACAGTGGGGTGGGGTTTTTGGTTTGTTTTTTAACAGTAAGCACAGATTTCAGATCCTGCAGAGAGCCTTGTGCTCCTCATGAGGAGACAGGTCCAATTCAGTCCTTCCAAAAATGGGTTTTTTGCAAGTTTGAACCCAAGACTCGATTCACCTGGAGCATCTATGACATTACCTAGGTATGTTTCCTTCTTTTTGGGGGTTACACACTTATACATGGCATTGCTTTCCCCAAAAAATTAGTTGTGACTATGAGTGCAGTGCTGTCCATCAGCTGAGCTCAGATGAGTTTCTTCCAACCCCTCCAGGTGCAAAATTTTTACTCAAGTCAAGAGAGACTTGTTACCTTCAGACTAATCTAAGGAGAGCCCCGTTCTCTGGAGCTCTTGGTGTTCTGTAGAGCTGTGTCACCCCCTGAAAGCTTGCTAGCCATTAAGGCCAAGTCCATCACTGTGTCTTCCCCATGCTCAGCTCTAGGAACATGGGCTGCCAAGGGCTACCTGACCAACAGGAGCTTTCTCACCACACAGGACATGTCTTTTGCCTGGTGGTGGTTCCTGGCAGGCCTCCATCAGGCAAGATGTAAGGCACATCCCCATCCCATCCCACTGGCTAAAAATACAGCCTCAGCCCTGGCCCAGTGAGATGCAGATTTAATGAGGGCTCCATGGCAACGGGCTCCACTTTGGCAGGGACCAGGATACTGGGGACAGGGATGCTTGGAGACAGAGGTGCTCCTCGACCATGGGAGAGCTGCACAGTTAAAAGCTTGCAGTTGGTGGGGTTTGAAGGCTGTTTCCTTGATGGTATTAATAAGCTTGCCAAGCATTCAGTTCAGATAGCTGCAGCCAAAGAGGCAAGCTGTGTATTTTTTTTTTAAACAGACAAAACTGGACTGGACCTATTTCTGTCATGAGGGTAAATATTTACTAGACAGCCTTAATTAATCTCAATCACCCACAGGCAGGGATAAATCAAGAAACCTGTTTCAGTCTACCAATACTATAAACAGCCTTTTCAGTAAAAATGGGCTCCTGCTCGAGCTTACCAAATAGAGTGGCAGAACTGGCTGATACAGAGCCAGGAGACCCCAGGAGACAGCTAAGGTCACAGATGAAATGGCCTTGGTTGATGTTTCATAGATGATGTTCTCTGTGCCAGTGTAGAGGAAAAGAAAAACCCCAAACAGAAAAAAAAATAAAATCCCCAAACCCACAGTTGATGGATAACCTAGGATAAAAAGATGTTTCAGCCTGGCTTTCAAAGAAAAATAAAACTGAGGCTATTGTCTCCTGGTCTCCATACTGATCCCACTTTGGTGTGCAGAGCTCAAAGTATTAAATCAGCAGGGGCTGTCCTGTGGCTGATGGGTATTTAGGGATCCTTGGATTACTCCTGTGAAATGTGGAAAGTACCTCAGGAAAGCTAACTGCTTACTAATTGGTTAAATTTGCTATTCAGACTTTTGCTGGAAAATGTTCATGGTGTCACAGATCAAAGCTCCTGTTTTCCATTATAAATGTACAGTATTTTTCCAAAACACACAGTGTTTTCAGGAGGTTTTTTTTGGTTTCATTTAGAGTAAGGGAGTAAGGCACCTGTCCCTGTACTGACACACTAATTCCTATCAAAGGACCAAAAAGAATAAAAGCAACTTTAAAAAAAAAAAAAAAAAAAATTAACATTTTCACTTCATTCTTGAGAAACTGAGGCATGGAAAAATTTCATGGGGAAAGGGAATGCCCAGCCTCTGGCCAAATCTATGTATTTGGTACTGAGAACATAAAAAAAAATCAAGGTCCCCAGAGCCACATCTTGTTATGGAAAATGCTTGCAAAAAATCAAGTGCCTATAGAATAAAGCACCCCTAAAATCAAGCACGCCATCCAGGTGCCCAAACCTGGTTTGAACCCCATATATTTGAATGTTGAAACCAAAAATGAGTTTCCTAATTCTTTCAGCTCAGCTCCTCGTATCCAGCCATTCCTGTTGTAAAAAAACAACACTTGGAGGCACCTAACCCCTGTGTAAGGTAGTTTTGGATACATCAACTCCTACCTGTTCTGTCCCTCCTGCTAAACCTGGCTCACAGCCTGTTAGAAGCCTACTGAAACAAACCATTTGAAGCGTGTCACAAACCATAACAGAAAATCATCCCTCCCACCACGGGATGCTAGGCTGCTAGCACACGTTCCACTACACACAGCACCAAAACTGATACCACAGATTAAGATCCCAAAGCCACCACGGAAATCTAAGGACATAAAAATGCCCTTACCCATGCAGGGAATTGACCAGCGATGCTTGCTGACATAGTGAGTGGTCTCTCCAGCACTGCAGCAGCCCTGGTCCTGAACACCAGTGCCCATCATGCCAGAAAGAAAATGCTGCCTTGTTCATGTATCCTCCTTCTGATGGCACGAGGCTGCTTAGATCCAGCCTCACCATCAGCGTCCCTTTGGGCTGTACGCAGATGGGTTGACAGGACCTCGCAGCCTCCGTGGCGCCAGGCTCACACTGGTTCAGTAAAGTCGGTCTCTGGAGCTCACTCTTGTCTCCTCTTCAGAAAGGTGATGTCTTGGACAAGTTTGCTCATACGGGCCTGCTTTCTCAGGAAACTGTAGCCTGAGATGGTGGATGACAGGTTGGCCATGAGCCAGCAGTGTGCCTTGGTGGCTAAGAGAGCCAATGGGATCCTGGGGTGCATCAGGAGGAGTGTGGCCAGCAGGTCAAAGGAGGTGATCCTCCCCCTCTACTCTGCCCTGGTCAGGCCCCACCTGGAGTATTGTGTCTGGTTCTGGGCTCCCTGTTATAAAAAGGACAGGGATCTCCTGGAAAGAGTCCAAAGAAGGGCTACGAAGATGATGAAGGGCCTGGAGCATCTCCCCTGTGAGGAAAGGCTGAGAAAATTGGGACTGTTCAGCCTTGAGAAGAGAAGACTAAGGGGGGACCTAATTAATGTTTATAATGTTTTTAAGCAGTGGATGCAGGGGGAATCAGCCAGCCCCTTTTCAGTGTCTGTGGAGACAGGACAAGGGGCAATGGCTGCAAGTTGGAGCACAGGAAGTTCCACACCAACATGCGGAAAAACTTTTCCCCAGTGAGGGTGAGGGAGCCCTGGGACAGGCTGCCCAGGGGGGTGTGGAGTCTCCTTCTCTGGAGAGATTCAAGACCCGTCTGGACGCCTATCTGAGTGAAATGTCCTAGGGAGCTGCTTTGGCAGGGGGATTGGACCCGATGAGCTCTGGAGGTCTCTTCCAACCCCTACAATTCTATGATTCTGCACCCCAGCAGTCACATTTCTTCTAGATTTTTCTCCATACCCTTTGTGAGCTCTATTAACAATAACTTTGGACATGAAATAGGCCCGGGAAGTTATTTTGCGTTGCTCTGCAAGGCAATTCAAACTCCAAACTCGCTTCCCCACTCAGTTCTGAAATAAATGAGCAAACATCAAGACTGTGTATGTCCTTCACCATGACAACAGACTACAGTGCAAGGCAGGAACCAGTGCAGCATCTCCTTGATCAAAGGAGGTGCCTGGGCTGCTGGACCACAGCACTCCTGGGGAACAAGGAAGTTTGGCCTTCGCTTAGATGAAGGCCAGGTTAGTTTAAAGTTATGGCACAAACCAGTATCATTCTCCATAGCATGGAGTTAAATGATGATTAACACACAGTAAGAGCATAGGCCTCTTCCATTTCAAGCTCCACAGCTTAACGTAGACTTCCTAATCGGAGGAGCTGTGGCACTGGAGATGCCACCATGCAGTCCTTGCTCTGCCAGTGCCCTCCTCTGCAACCCTAAGTGCATGCCTTCTTTCCCTGTTTGTAAAATGGGAACAGGCAATCCTTTGCCCCCAGAGCATATGATAAGCATGAATACATTAATATTTCAAGACACTTCAATAATATGGGGGAGTGAATCTTGGAAATGCATAAATAAATAGATGCAAGGTTTTTTTAAGGAGAGGTAATATGCTTTACTAGCTCAATTAATATTGCTGTATGAGCTTCTGAGCAGGAGGGATTTGTGCCCAAACAGTACTCAGTTTCAAATTCAGGATTTCTTTTTAAGCCTGTAAAAGGGTTTGCGTGGCCTCAAATTGCCTTTTCCTGCAAACTCACACCAATCAGCTGGGCTCACATTTCCTCTCCCTAGAGACTTTCCCACTCTCATATCCTTAGGCCATCACAGTTTGCAACAACACAAACAGCTAATTAACTTTTTACTTAAAAGTAAGAAAGCAATCAAGCTGGCATCCTCATCAAGTCCTGGAAACACTTCAGCTCTCCATCACAGCTCTGGCTTCAAACAACCCAAGATGCAACCTAAAATATTTGCTGCAACAATATATTCCACCATCACTGTACTGTATTTGTAGCTTGTACCATCAGGAAGGCAGCACACAGAGATAATTTGCCCTATAATCACCCTGCTTTGAACACAAGATCGTACAACTTGGTGAAACAAACACTAACCTACAGGGAAATGCAAGACACAGAGCTTCATAGTAACAGGCAAAACTCCATAAGGAGGTTCTCAAATGTCTGTTCATTCCTCACCAAGCTGAGGAGAGCCTCCCTGAGAAAAGCTCCTCCAAAAAACAACCTCAGAGTCACTAGGAACAGCAAGGGTATTAACTTTCAGGAAATACAAAAGCGCTCCGTGTCTCTTCAAGAGCAAGAGCCCAGGTGAGCTGGGCTCAGAAAAGCACAAGACATATAGACATGACCAGCAACACTGCAGGAACCAGAACCACATAAGCCATCAGAGAGATTTCCCCTGCAGATCCCAGGGCCCTGCCCTGGAGGGCAACAGTGGAGAAGATGCCCCAAGAGCACCCCCAAATCACTAGGTCATCTCCTTCCTGCCTGGCCTCCTCCAGCCACGGTGCTGAGCACTTCTGTTCCCAGACAGACTGGAAATCTTGCTTTAGTATATATACCAAATAAGATAACACTCTTTCTGGCCCCAAAGCAACTCTCAAAGGCTTTGCACATGGTTTGTTTTCACACCTCACAGTGAGGCAGATAACTCTGGCAGGTTTCCACCCCACCAGGCAGCTCAGCCACCTGGCCTCAGACATCCTCCATGCTTTTTTGTGTTCTCTCTTTTTCCAGATTTTTTTCCTTAGGAATGCTCTTAATGGGACAGTCTTCCTAGATACTGGTCCCGGTTTCCTTCTCCACCCACCCTTCCAGGCTCCAGTACCAGCAGTTCCTGATCCTCTCTGGATTCCCAGAAGGGCCAACACAGGACTGGCCAACAGTGCAGAGGGAGGCAGGGAGCTGCCTATAAGGAAGATGAGACTGTCAAGAGGCAACAAGTTTGGCTTCTATGGACTTTCTCACTCTCTGTTAGCAGGAGGGTATCTAGCAGCAGGACACAGAGGCAGGGACATGTGGCATGTAACCCAAAGGAAGGCTGGGGGCAGCTCACTGCTGCATCCATGCAGGAACCCTGCTGCATCCCCAGCTCTCTCAAACCATAAAAGCAGATCTGTCAGGAGTGGTAACACCTAACCACAGACACGTAGGCCTCTGCTTGGTATCAACGATGAGGCTCGCTCGCAGAGCTTCCAGGCCTTGCTGTGAACAGGAAGGCCCCAGCCACTTCTAACAGTCTGCTCTGTTACAGGCCCCTAACATCTCGCACACTTTCACACATTTACCCTTGCAGCATGCCAAGGAGTTGGGCACCAAAGGAAGAATTAAGGCAGGAGACCCTCCCCAAGACAAGGGTTGCTATAGGTGGCAGCTAGGGAGGCAAAAGCCTGATGGGGCTAATGCCTTCACTGAGATCGCCCAGAGATATTTCAGTGGGTGAAACTCCCACTCCACAAAGCAGAAATATAACCTCTCCATAGCTCCACCAGCACCTGGGGAATGAACCTCCCTGAGCAGCATCACTTTGGTTCCTCAACAGAAACCCAGTGCAGGCAGGACCGTGAGAGTTTGAGCTGAACTTATGGAACAGGCTTGTCTTTAAACCTTTAAACCTACTGGCTCACTTCGTGTCTGGACAGAGTGCTTGATGCTGCACCTGAGGCTTGAAGAACACGCTATGGCCTTAACCCACTAGCAAATATATCTCTACTGCTCTATTCCTCCCCGAACCTCACTCACCAGTAACCCCTGGGATAGGGAGGGGTCAAGTTTGTCTTGTATTTGGCTTAATTTTCAAGAGCTTGTAAGACAAGACTACACCCAAAGATATAAGTTTTTTGTTGTTGTTTTGTCTTCTGAGTAGGCACACAATCTGGTGTGCTGGCTGCAATGATAAGTCTGTAGTAGATTACTCCTTACAGGCTGTTGTATTTGGGTCAGGCAACAGAAGAGGGATAATCAAACCATGGCACTTTCGGGTTTTTTCCTTCTCCCTCTCAAATATCTGGATTTTAGAGAACTAGCTAGAGATGAAGCATGCTTAACAAGTGACTCTGGTCTGCATCTCGTACTTAAGTGATTCTCTCATGCAAGTCCTGATCATCACTGGAGAACAGCTGGCCAGAAGTACCAAAGGTGACAGATTTGTAGTGTTCATCTTCAATAAAACCCTATCCTCCACATAAGGTAGCGAAGAGATGATGCCTAAAACAAGCCTCGTCTTATTACCCAAAACGAAGATATTTATAGGCAGAACAACCCTGTTAGCTCCTGTTTTGTGAAAGGGAAGGGAAAATAACCTCTGTGATGGAAGAGGAGAAAACATCACACAAAAACTAAAGCAGCAGCAGTAAACTCACAGACTCAATGAGAAACCATGTTTAGTCTAAGCAAACTTCTGGCTCTCACCACGTTCTCTTACCCCAACCAGCTCAATCCAGAGGCTAGGGCCGAGGGGAAGGTTTCCTTTTGTCCTTCTACATTCTGCTCAGGTTAAAAGAGTGTGGTGGTTTAGCCCTGGCTGGAGACCAGATACCCACCAAAGCCGCTCTATCACTCCCCTTTTTAGCCCAAAAGGGGGGAAAATATATACTGGGAGGCTTAGGAGTTGAGATAAGGACAGAGAGGGATCACTCTCCAATTAGTGCCACGGCCAAAACAGACTCAACATGAAATAAAGAAAACTAATTTATTACACTACAGCTACACACCCAGTGAAACCAGAGTCAGGTAACGAGAGGCATGGCCAGGTCTTAAAGCAGCCAGCCATGCTTCCCAGGAGTAACTTGTTTGTCGCAAGGTGGATCTGCAGTCTCTTTTCCCCTAAGCTCTGACACAACAGGCTGCAAGGCTGAGTTTATTGCTCTGTCTGGTACCTTCTCATTTGGCTCTAATACCCTCCAATATATATGCAATATTTCAAATGCTCTTGCAGAGATGGGGCTCTTCTGAAGACCTGACGTTTTTATAGTCCTGGCAAGCCATCCATTTCTATTTAATTTAGTTCTTGACACGAATAAAATATATGTACTGAGATTTACATATGGGTAGGCTGGCCAATATTTTCAGGCTTGCATGCTGAGGGTTGTACCTGTACTGCAGTCACTGCTCTAAGATGTCAAGTGCCCCTGTGCTGGGGACAAGCTGAACATCAAGCTACTCACTTTAGCTATCACTGGCTAGATTGGGGGCTACCAACAACACAGCCATAGCAGCACAGAGCTCTTCCCAGGCTAAAAGCTACCTGCAATTCTGAGTAAAAATCAATTAACTGGACAGCTGTCCAAGCTACTGCAACTGTTTTCAAAAATCTCAGATCTCCTTCTACAAGCTACAGTCACAGCACAGCCACATCCACAATTAAAAGCCTAAAATAGAGGAGTTACTGCACCCCAACCACTCCTCAAGATGCTGCACAGACACAGCTCCAGCTTCCTCCCCACACTTAGAGTCTTCTTACTATTGCTTGAGAGTTTTGGCTGTAGCTCCTCCAGAACACTCACTAGAGTACACAAGACTCCTGCCAGCTCCTGGACAGAAGCTCCCTTTCAGATCAGACATGGCTGCCTCTGCTATCACTGCAGCAGGGGAAGGAAGGGCTGGACCAGACAGCACTTGATTCCTCCCCAGCTGGCACCACTTGGGAAGGCTCCTGCTTGCTCCTCCCTGCACTCAGGGGTGAAAATTTGCCTTCAGGGAGGTCGTGGGAGGGTCATTGAACCTTTTCTCACTCTACAAGGAGGTACTTGAACTCTTAGTGGTTGTTCTCTGGGTGGGCATATTCATTTCCTAACTAGACATCGTATTGTTTCTTTGCAGAAGAAGAATTATGGTTCCAAGTGCAAAGCTCCCTGGTGCAGGGGAAAGTTGATTTTCCTTACTAGCAGCACTGCAATGGACAGGGAGAAAAGCTTTTCTCCCTGCCCATTGATTGTGTGGAGGATGGGAATGTAAGTCATTTCCTAGGAAATGTGCTAGACTGGCTTTGAGAAAAACAAGGAAGTGGAGCTCAAAGCCATGAACGCAGAGGCCTGATCAATATGCTGCCTTCTCCACTTGTTCTGTGCTGCATCAGCTAACCCCGGGGCCTCAGGTGTAATTCTGCAATCCTATCAGTGTGATCTGGAGCTGTTCTTCTCCCACAGCTCTTGGGAAACACCTTCTAGGCAGCGGCCTTGTGTGGGATGCTGGGTACTGGTGTGCCTGGGTAACAGCAACTATGTCTCTTTACTTTGTAACCTTTACAGGGGCCAACAGCACCTCTCCTATGATGACAGGCTGAGGGAGTTAGGCTTGTTCAGTCTGAAGAGAAGGCTCCAGGGAGACATTATAGCAGCCTTCCAGTACCTAAAGTAGCTACGGGAAAGCTGGAGAGGGACTGGTTACAAGGGCATGAAGTGATAGGTCAAGGGGTAATGGCCTTAAAGTGAAGTAGCTTAGACTTAGATTAGATTTTAGGAAGAAATTCTTACTATCAAGGTGGTGAGGCCCTGGCACAGGTTGCCCAGAGAAGCTGTGGCTGCCCCCTCCCTGGCAGTATTCAGGGACAGGCTGTATGGGACTTTGGGCACCATGGGCTAGCAGAGGGTGTCCCTACCCATGGCAGGGGGTGGAACTGAATGGTATTTAAGGCCCCTTCCAAAGCAAACCATTCTGTGGTTCTATAAAAGGGAGCCATAAAAAGATGGCAGGCAGAGGACTACAAGCCATGCAAGGAGCACTGCAACTCATCTGTTAAAGAGTCTGTAAAGAAAGTAAGCAAAAGCACAAGCATCAGGTTGAGCAGGGTGCTCTAACCAGGCAGTTGTGCCCACTGCACTGAACAGATTTTCACCTTATACTCTTCCTATGATGTTCAGTAATACTTCAGGGAAGAAATGGGGTCAAGAACTGAGAGGCTGGAAGAGGAAGATGATGGGGACGTTAAAAGTGACAAGAGGAACAGCTCAAGAAAATCCCCAGTTGCCATCTTGAAGGATGATTTTCAAAAGCAAGAGAGGAATTCCCAACCCCCTTCGTTCTCAGCAACCTTTGAAGATCTCTTTTACACTGTTATCCTAAATAGATGCATTTCTGATACAAAAAGCCTGACCTGAAATCTTGTAAGAACAAGGTCTCTTATGTTTCTTTAACTTCAGGGCCAGAAAATCCACATGAGCAGCCTTCATCTATTCAGGGTCTGCAAGTGCCTTCTAGCTCTTTATTAAGCAACGTGACTTATGCTTGTCATGCGTGCTTTGTTTTCACTCCCATCCTCCCCATGGGTTCTGGATGCAGCACAGGCATCTTGGGGGGTTTAGCAGTTTGCTTTTTCCAAAGGTTCTTGCTACTGTGCATCCTGTCTGCTGTCACAAGACTGCATTTGGGGCAGGGTGGGGGCTAGGGTGGCAATGTCTGGGGAGGACCTTTGCTCCTGTGGGAAGTCACTTCTCTGCCTGGCATGGACCATGCCTTGGCATTTACAGTTCAAGGTTGGGGTGAATTAAGAAGCATTGCAATAATGCCTTATTGATCCCGAGCTGGGCATTAGAGTTGGAGATACCTCTTGCTGGAAGAAGAGGCTGCAAATCAGAGGATGGTTCAGGATGCAAGCGCATAAGCACAACTGTCAGTGGGGCTAATCTCACCTGGCCCACTGAAACAGGCCAGCTCCATGCTAATTAATTCTTGAATCTTCTTCCTGATGTAGGTAGTTTAAAATCAGGCATCTGAACGAAGTTGGGGCTGTTTGGAAGGGGACCTATCTGTGGGTAATATGTAAAGGTTTAGTTTCCTTCTTCTCTGAGTGGGCAAACAACATTGTGAAAATCCCAGCTACTTGGATTTGGTGACCAGAGGCGGTAGGTGACCTTATCTCTCAACCAATCTTTGCAGTGGCTTGGTCTCCCTCCCCCTCCGTGCTAGGGATGGCAGAGCAGTGCCTCTGGCGCCTGCAGTGAGTCAGCAGCCCCGCAACTCCCCTGTCACAGAAATGCTCCTGCTCCCAGGCCCGCGCTGCTCCCAGCTTTGCGACTAAGACAGGGTGCCTGGGCATTGACAAAAATGCCTTACAAGGAGGCAGGTCCTCTTAACGCAGACGACATGCCAGTCAAAATTTCCCAGTGCAGTCTAGGGGATGGGCAGAGGCCTGGTCCCCACAGCAGGGACCTTGCTGCGGGCTCCTCTCTCCAGGTGCCAGAGAGACGAGCCACCTTTCCTCCTGCTCGCAGGGCTCTCTAGGCCAGGTGTGGGCCAGGGGATGGGCAGAGGCCCGGTCCCCACTGCAGGGACCTTGCTGCGGGCTCCCCTCTCCAGGTACCAGAGATATGAGCCACCTTTCCTCCTGCTCGCAGGGCTCTCCAGGCGATGGTGGGACAGTCATGCAATATTTCTGAGAAGTTCTAATCAGTCAGTGAATGAATAGTGGGATTGAGTTTCACAGCCACTGCTCCTAGGAATAAAATTTTATTACAGCAAGGAAGAAAAAAAAAAAGCTCTCTGAACTTTTGTTGGTAGCATCTGAACTGAATCCCACTCCTGAGATTTCAAAAGAGGTTCTTCAGCTTTTTAGCTTTCCACTGCTCTTTGCATTTCCATGCCTGGACAGTGAAAAGGCTAAGTAGACTAACGCTGTTTTCACAGTGTGTGGACCACGTTCAGCATCATCCTGGCTATTGCAGGCCTCTTGGAAGTTCCAGCCTCTCTGAAGAGGTCTGAACTCTTTTAAACCCTCCAATTCTGGCTACCCTTTTAATCAAATCCTTTGAGATCACCTTTAGGGCTTGCTGCCTTTGTTTGACAGCCAGGAGCACGTCCCACGTCTTTATGCTGCTCTGACTTCAGCCATAGTCAGTGGCTCTTTTCAGACTGAGCAGCACTACCCAGTAAGGACCAAAACCAAAGCTTCTTTAATTGCTTTGTATGGTACTAGCTAGTCCTGCAATAATGAGGCCTCTGCAGCATTTCCATTGCAGCTGAGCTGCTGTGCATCATTGGTCCTCTAACGAGGACATTTCTGAGACAAGGTGGGATGAACTCTGCCCTGTCACCAACAGTGGTGGTGTGGCTTTTTTCCTACCTCTGTCGTTGTTCTCTACGAGGTCTCAATATCTCTGAAAGGAGCTAAACGCCCTCACAGTCTTCTGCGGTTTCACCTCCTCTCTAGGCTGGCAGGTGTCCTATACTGGCCACTCACCTTCTCACCAACAGAGATGCCACCAGGAAAGCACATTCCGTCGTACTTTCCCCAGGAGATGCTGAGAACCTCCTAACATTGACTCAAGGAACTATCCACCACGGAATGACATAGGACTTCAAGTAATTTGTACTCATTCTCACTGACTTTGTCCATGCAAGAAATTGTGGTCCTTTAACTAAAATGGGGTTGAAATCTGACAGCTTCAAATGGGTGCAAGCCACAGTAGAGACAGTAAGTAGATACCTGGCTTACGTATCTCTTTAAAGAAACAGCATAATCAGTTAATATTTTGTTCCTTGGTGTACAAACAAGCTACAAGGCTAACATAGTAGGTAGGTTTGCAAAAAGCAACAACCTGACTGTTGATCACCCTTTTAAACAACAGCATATTATGATCACTATTAGCAGAAATGGCTATATAAAATGTAAAAAATATTAATATATTCCTATCTGTCTTTAAAAATCCAGCTTATACTTTTGAAATTCATAGTGGCCTCAGAATTCAACTCTACATATCCATCCCCTGCTGTAAATTCACTTTTGAAATCAAATCTGTTAGGGGCACAGATTTTAATTTGATCTTGTGACTCTCTCTGGTATTTGCTACTATGCTAACACACTACATTCTGGACAACATATTAAGCTGTGATATAACATCAGGGTCACCCAGAGATGAGTAAGAAGCAATATGAGCCTGATCCTTCGCTGCTGCCCCTGCTTTGACTTATTCATATTCTGCAAGGGCAGAAAGATGATATGGATTTACACTTAAAAGCTTGAACCGTGGTGTAATAATCAGATGCCAAAGGTTAGTTTTAGTCCAGCACAGAGGTGACTGCTGAGATATTACCCAGAAGACTCCGACCCAGAGGGCTGCACATACAAACCTTTGGCAGCTCATAAAAAGCAGTCATCTACACATACGCCTACTCATCCCTGTGGTACAGGCTTCCAGATAAGAGGCAGTGCTTTTCAACAGTACAGATGATAGGTGTGGAGACACACACAGCAATGCGTGCTAACAGAGTGTATCAACACTAATACCTACATTCTTAAACATCATCCTCACCAGGAGACACAGGATCTCCTGCCTGCCCACACCGTTTCCTCCTGGAGAGGATGTGCTGCTGTGCTAGTAGTCTGCACTGCCTTCAGCAGCAGCATCACCCACTGATGGGGTAAGGATGTGGGCCACCGTGAGGGGGGAGGGGTGGGTATGAACATTAGGCAGAATATCTTATTTCCTCCTTGTTCCTGCCCAGGAGGCCAAAGTGAAGAAGAAAAGAAGGGAGGAAGAAGCAGAGGACCTTGGATCGGTCAAACCAGGCAGTCTCCACCAGCTTGGCCTTGGACAGGGTGGTGGAAGACTTGCATATTCTGGAAACCATTCATTTGGTTTAAGGTCTGAGGACTGAAACCATCAGCAGGAGAGAAAAATGAAGCTGTCCATGAAGTCTTTACAATACAGACCCATCCATGCTCCAGTTACACTCAAAGAGCTGAAAGGAACAGCTGTGTACCACCATACACATGGGGCTCTACTGCTGCTCCACCTTTCTCAGTGCAAAAGAGAGGGGTGGGTCTGATCCACATAAAAGGAACTATACCTCACAAGGGAAACAGCATTCAAATTCCCATGAAGAAAGAAAAATAAAGAAAGAAGAGGAAGCCTTGTCCCCAGTGTCTACATCAGACAAGTGTTTCAGCAAAGCTAGGTTATTAATAACTCCAAGAAAGGGCTCTCAGAGGGATCTTTCCACCAACTTTATCTGGGTTACCTGCCCAGGAACAGACAGCACTCATACAGATTCTTCCTCACTACTATCACCATTTATTTAGAAGTCCTCTTTGAACATCCTTAGTCAACCAGAGAGTAGAGGACTTACAGAGATAACTGTGGTGCATTTTCCAGACGGAAAGCCAAAACTATTGGAAACTCAGAGAGACTGCAGACATGTTTTGATTCCTTATTTCAGAGCAATGATGGTCAAATCTAGATCTAGAGCAGCCTGAAATGTAGGGCTGTTGGTCTTTGGGTTGCTCTTGGTAGACCATGTTACAATATTGAGTCACTGCAGAGTGAAGCAACCCTGGCTTGTGTGGGACTGGACACAGCAAACTCTGGAGATCTGGGTCAGGTACTGAGGGACAGACTTGAGAGCACTCTCTGGAGCATTTGGCACTTGGAAAACTGAGGGAAAAAAATCCCTTAACAAGCTTCAAGCTTAGCTTCTCCCTCCCAGACATTTTTTGCTTTCATGAATGGGAAATAAGCCTTTTCTATAAGGATGCAGGTGATGTGGCTGGCAAATCCTTCCTTGAACAAGGAAAGGGAAAGAAAATACATTTCCATGGGCTGCTTTGGTCCTGCTCACATTGCCTACCACTTAGGGCCTGGAGTGAGCTGCCCTACCTCTCTGTGGTTCAGGCTAGCTGGCCAGCAAGACCTGCTGTGAAAGAGCAAGCTAGAAGCAGCTTCAGTAGAGCCTCCCCATAACTGGTCTCCTCCAGAGCCTAATGAGGGACCACCCTTCATCACAGAGGTGCTTTGCAGCTGAGGCTCTTGCCCCTGGTCCTTGCATAAGCTATACTGCAGGCATGGATGCATCACAGTTGTATGCATACATGTCTCACACATGTATGCATCCACATCACGTTGATACAGCCTGGACCCAGCTCCCCATCTCTCTCTCACCACCATGGACCTCTCCTCCTGCACATCACAAGAACCCTTTCCACCACAGGGCAGTGCTCATACTGTGCCATTGATGTTCCCCTTTGATGCTGCACCACCACCGAGCCCTCCAGGTCTGATCACAGGCTGGCAGCTTGTTCTGCCTTCTGGGAGTCAGAAAGCAGGACTCTCAAAAGGTGTATGGACACATGTGCTTTGTGCTGCATCCTCCCACACGCCCCATCAGGTAACCACCCCCAGCAGTAAGGTAGTCCTCACAACTTAGGCTTGATAGTACTCATCCCCAGTTTCCAAGGGTGATGCCTAGTCTGGGAAGAGGTCAGTAAGGCATCCCAAGGTGCCTTCAGGAAAACAGGACATTTATGAAACATAACTGCGTGGAGTATCAGCTGTACTGCACATCATCATGCTAACTGCTGCTTGCTCACACCCAGGTAAACAAAGAAGCCAAGAGTGCGCAGCCATTTCATTTCATTAATTAAAGTGACTGGCATTTATACAGCACCAGAGCACTTTGCAAATCTTAATTAAGCTTCGCAGCAGCCCCGCGAGGTGAAACGTGTTCCCATTTACAAACAGCAAAAAGAAATGAGACACAGGGAAAGAAGCGACCTGCCAGTGTGCTCAGGAGCTCAGCAAAGGTGAGGGGGGAGGGGAAGAAAAGAAGTCAAGTTCTTGCTGCCTTTCCACCCCTTCCCCCTGGTGCTGCTCCCCACACCGTGCTGCCCTGTGGCTTTAACCCTGACCAGGCCATAGGGGCCTCTAGCCCAAGCAGCCCCCTGCATTTGGGAGTAACACCAGCACAAAAAGCTGAAATGTTCTCTCATGCCAAAGAGATGCCTCAGGGACCTATCAACATTTTATTGTTTTTCAGATACCAAAACAGGTGGAGAATCTACAGCCAAGGCTTCAGTATGCCTCCAAAGTTCATTTCACAGTGCCCAGGGCCACTGATTGTTACTGCACTCATGCTGGAGAAGACTAATACTGGGCGCCTGGGCACAGAGTTATTCCTGCTGAGAAACATCCCCAGAAACCAGGGGAGAAGCAGGGAGATCCTGTCCTCACCAGCATGCTCACCAGGTCCCTGGGTGAGCCCCCACGCATACTCCCCAGGGTTGCACGGATGTTGAGGCAGCACTAGACCTGGGGGGCCATCTGCAGTGGGTCCTGCCCAGGTGCCACCAGCCACCTTCAGCCATCGGCACTGGATTACAGACAGCAGTGGTGTGGCTGAGGTGTGGAGGGGTAGAAGCCCACTGCTTGAAACAGAGTGGGTGGGGAGGGGAGGAGGAGTGGGCAGCTATCAGCTTGATGCTCTACCTCTGTGGCCCCCGGGGATCAGGGATGTTCCTACCTCTCTTCAGGTGAGACTTCATGCTGCAGAAACGGTGCTCTGGGAGTCAAGGCCTGGCTGAGGGAAACAAGCCTGGCAGATACTTTGCACAAATAATTATTTTTAGACGCTCAACACATCTACTCACAAGACAGCTAGCCACACAGAGAGGAACAGATCTCACAGTCCTTTACTAATCCACTGAAACAGCTAATCTCCTTAACCCTTGCAGCTCATGAATAATGGGAGGCAGGTGATTTCCTTTGCAAAGGCATTGCACCTTGTTACTTCTACTCCAGACGCTGTGCCCAAAGCAAGGAGGCCTTCAGCAGGGCCTTTTTTTTTTTCCCCCATCCTTTTTATTTCCTCAAAGGGAAAAGCAGGTCCAGATAGGATGCCAACAGAGAGGGACCATGACCAACCATGTAGGGAAGTGTTCCTACAGCAGAGACCTTTCCTTCCTTCTCTCCTTTGCAGCTTGACATATTCACGGGCATGATTCATCCCTGCCAAAGCAAAACGGGGTCAGCAGCAGCTATCCCAAAAGCATGATGGCTGGGTAAACGGAGGAGAGGTTATTGCCCAAGTGTCTCTAAGAGCTCCAAGCTTAAAGCCAAAGGCACAGTTTGGCTGAGCACGGAAAAGAAACCCCTGCAGTCACCTTCTGTTTTTCTTTGACTTTTCATTACTCTCGCTACAACAGTCTGAGGCATCTTGTTTTGAAAGACAGCTCTGCCTCTGTGCTCTGTGTACACGTTTATGCTCAGTTCTGCCCTCACCCTTCACAAGAGCAAGGGTAGGATCTGATTCCCAAAGGCTTTATTGCCACTTCTTTGCCTAACAAGGCACGCTTGAAGCAGGAGGTCTGTAAAATCTTATCAGTTGGAGTAAACCTGTGAGATAAGCAGGATACAGGGAAAAAAAAAAAGATCTCTAAGTACATGCATATACATGCTCACACAAAGCTCAGGGGAGACTGGGACTGTATCTCAGGCTTTCTCTTCTCCACACAGCCAGGACACAAAGATAATATCCTGATATTTCAGTGCGGTCGAGGAAATATCCCAACAAACACGAGTTTGGTTTTATTTCAACCAGCATATTTCAATCATCAAATCCGCAAAACCCCTGGAATTAGGACAAAAAGGATCACACAACACATTCACAGTGGCAAACAGATGTTGCTGCACCCAGAAGAGATGCAGGGACTGCCCAGCCACGGATGCTGGTCTGGCTGTATCGGTTCTGCTGCTTAATGCTTTGAAAAACCTCTCAACTGCAGCAGTACAGAGAGCGTGGTGCTTTTCTGTAGCCCTTGTTGCATAATACTTCCCCACCATCACATCCCTGGGTGGATTTCTATCACAGTTAGGGCAGCGAGGCACGCTGGGGAGGGGGAGGTATTTCTATGTCTCATGAAATTTACAGAATGGATCCACAAAGGGCTGTGAATTATTTTAACAGCGCGTCCTGGCCTGACCATATCCCTGCTCTGATGCCTGGAAAGCCCGTGCTGAATTCTGCCAGCCCAGCCCAGAAAAAACTAGTGATGATCCCTGCCAGAGCACACCACTGAACACCAGTGCAGAGGACAAATCCTGGCCCTTCCCAACATCTGGCCACAGCACAGCAATCCTGCTTTATCAACAAAGATCCACCCAAAAGCCTCAAAGTTACTCGAGTCCAAGGTGCACCGAACCAAATGCCAAAGTCAGTCCTTACTTCTGCAGACACAGCACAAGTCCCACAGCTGGCAGTAGGTCTGCAGCAACAAATCTAATTTAGAGCTTACTTTTCCAAATTCAGCAATATTTTCAACATAATTACAGCAGTACAAGGCTCAGTGTTCAGATCTTGGAAGATCTTTAGGCGTCTTAGTACCCGTGTTATACCTACTGTCATCCTTGCTGCTGTGGAAAGTGCTATTTATGGAGATACTGTTTGCCAACAAGTGGTTTTACCAGCTTTGGAAACCTGGACCTGAAGAAAACCCTCTGAGATGCTGTACCAACAAATCTGACAAATTAAACTATTCCCTCTGGAATGACTACAGCTTTTTCTCCTAACCCAGAAAGAAAAACTTAAAAAAACCCACCAAGCAAACAAGCCACCACTACAAGACAAGTGGTGTTTTGATGTTCAGTTGTGATTTTTTTTTCCCAAAAAGCTTTTCCATACTCTTCAAAGAATAGCCAAAATGGGCAAAGAGTCAAATGAATGGCAGATTTTCCATCAGTTTGCAGAAAAGCACAGCAAAGCATCTGCTCTATCCTTCCCACCTCAGCTTTGTAAGACTAAGGCATCTAAAGAGATTTCAACTCCAGTGTCACAATAGTACCTACCACCACCACCAAAGTCACCAATAATGTTAACTTAGCATTATATTTATAATGTTTCTCTATTCCACACTTCTCTGTTTGTGAGAAGATGAAGGCAATCTCTCTGAGGATATCCAGTCAGCTTCCCTGCCAGGGCACCTGCTAGATGAGAACTGATACTTTCCATCATTTGATCTTGTTCAATACTACAGGATCTGGAACATGGGTGAGATGCATGGTTTCTTCAAAGACAACCTTGCCTGGGACTTCTGAGTTGGGAATGTAGCTGGATTATAGTTAAAAATTATAGATTTTGGAGTAAGGAAAGGTCCTTTTCCTGGCTTGCCCTTTGCAGTAGCCTGCCCTGTCCTGGGGGTGTTCCAATGTGAGACCTGCTCCCCAGACTGACTGCACACCCTGGCTCCCTGCTCTTTACCTTCCTGCTCTGCCCAAGCTGATGTGACAAGCACAAAGTCTCCTCCCTGCCACCCAGCTCCCTGCACAGGACTTCCCACACCTCCCACCAACCAGGGCATCACTGACACCTTCTGACCTTGCCTGGAGCCAAAGGAAATTGAGATGTAGAAGCTGTGACTCATGGGGAGAGCAAAATGCAACCCTGCCTGCTGCTCACTGCTCCTCCAGCTTTGATGTACAGCTGGGATCACTAGGGACAAGGAGCCAGACATTTCCCTGCCAGACCTTGCCTCTTTTATAACCAAGTGTCTCCTCTGTGAGACTTTCCCCACTGGAAACATTCCCTCTCCCCCTACCCCCACCCCACAGCGAGGGAGAATAGTGCCAGTGCACACCAGCCACTCTGGAGAGACTCTAGGCAAAGGAACAAATAGTTCTAAGCAAAATCAATGCTTGGTTGAAGCCTCTTTAGGATAACTAAAGCAGCATCCCTAAAAGCAAACCTTGCCTGCATGCTGGGTACCCCAAAGACAACCTCATCTCACCCCACCCCAATCCTGTTAGCTCCCTCCAGAGGCAGGGATGCTCCGCTCCTTCCCAGGAAGGATCCCCAGCCAGGGCCAACTGAAAGTCCCCTGCTTGGGACAGCTGGACACCTACATCTCCAGGCACCAGAGTGCAGGGACAGCCCCAGCCACCCACACAAGGAGTCTGACACACAGTGACTTCTCTGCAGTCATTAGGTTCCAGTCAAATGAAGCACCAGCCTCTGGCCAGAGGCGCTGGGAGGCAGCTGGTTGAGCTGTGCCCATGTACTGCTGCACACCAACACTGTACCCCGGTCCAGTGGCCCTGTGGTGCAAGCACCTGGCTCCATGTAGGCCAGACTTGCAGGGATGCTGGCCTGAGAGGGGAAGAAGATAAGCTTCCACAGGGTTGCAGCAGAGGGACATGGGGACCTGGTGACCAAATATCCCCTCCTGCTGGTCCAGACACCAGCATTTGGTGGCTGCCACCACTGCTCAGGAGGCTGCTAGGGAGAGGTGCAGCTGCCAAACAGACACCATGGCACACTGCAACAACCACCATCCTGAAAGGCGGTGGGAGCAGGACACAGGCCCACTGCAGCACCTGGCATGCTGAGGAGCAGCCCTCCAACAGAGACCCACTCACACCTGTTCTCCCAAGCCCATGAGCTCAGGTGACCAGAGTGGAAGGTGCCAAGGCCCAGGGTATCACCACACATTCACAGAATCACAGGGCTTGGAAGGGACCTCCAGAGATCATAAAGTCCAACCCCCTGCCAAAGCAGGGTCCCTAGGACAGGTCACACAGGGAGGTGTCCAGACAGGGATGGAATCTCTCCAGAGAAGGAGACTCCACACCCCCCTGGGCAGCCTGTCCCAGGGCTCCCTCACCCTCACTGGGGAAAAGTTCTTCCCCATGTTGGTGCGGAACTTCCTGTGCTCCAACTTGAGGCCACTGCCCCTTGTCCTGTCCCCACAGACACTGCAATGGTATTAATCAAACTCTTCTCACCTTGTTCTGCAAATGGAAAGCCTTTTTCCCCAGGACACAGCAAAGTGGCTGCTACCTCCACATCCCAGGTGCCCCCCATGAAAAATGCCAACATATCAAATCATCAGGATTAAACAGCACCAGGCCACCAAAGGGTTAAATCCAGAGAAGCTATTGCAAAGGAGACCTGAGACAGAGCAGAGCTCAGCCTTAACCATTGGAGAGTAAAAGCTTCAGGGAGGCTTTTCCTGAAAATCTTAATAGGATCGGCCTATGGGACCCAAATACCCAGGTCAGTGCCCACAGATCAGAGAGCGAGGGGCCAGGTGCTCTCGCTGCACCATGCTAGGAGATGTCCCCTACAGCCCAGGGGAGCCCACAGCTTTCCCTCTCCTTGGCCTGCTCTTTCTCAGCAGTTCCCATGTTTCTCAGCAGTTCCTAGCTCTGCAGGCTGGCTGGAGGCTCAGATCTCACCTTCAAACTGCCCATGTACCAGCTGGTCCTCCCACTGGGCACAGGTGGAATTTCGTTCCATAGCATGGCTGTTAAACAAGATCCAACAAAGAAGCTCCTCTCACACTTCTTTGGCTCCCTCCTCATATCCAGCCTTATTTTATTCCATGGAAATAAGCCTGCAGGGATCATTTAATTTATGCTGCTCAGCACTACCAGCCCCAATAATGTGATTCCTCATTTGCATCACCAAGGGATGTAAATCTGCCCCAAAGAACCCACGATCCACCCACAAAACTCTCCCCCGAGCCAGACAGAAGAGGAGCAGAGGGAAGAAGATAATGGCTGGGACAATTTAGAAAACTGGGGGGAAAGAATCCAGGAGGAGAAGAGCAGTGAAGAAAGGGAGAAGTTATCTGCAACAATAACTCATGAATTCTTCAAGTGAAGCTGAAAAATGCCATTATTTCAAAAATTCCCCTCTGACCTGGGCATACCTCTAGCAACTGTGTTTTGATTCCAGACCCCTGCTGCATTCAAAATGAAACATGAATAAAAGCATGGAGAAGTGGCCTGTGGAGCTAGGATGCTGGAGTGTCACAGCTCATCACAGGGAGGAGAAAAAAAACACCCCAGAGCTCTGACAGCTCAGCTCTGCATGTCACATCAGTGTCCATTGAGGAAAGCAGGCACAGGAGATGTCTTGGTACAAAAAAACCCACAAAAAAAGCAATGTCTGTGGGAGGGAGCTCAAGGGGCCACTGAAGACATTTCAGAGGAATGAAAGGTTCAATTTCAAGCTACCTAGAAGATTACAGCAAGAAAGACCGTGTCTAGCTGTACAGCTTCTTACAAAGGACTGAAATTCCTTTTCCATCACATTTTCCACAGTGTTGGTGGCCTAAGAATCACATGTGATGTTTGTGTTGTGGTTAACACCAGGATGAAACTCCCTGGTTTCCCAGGATGTGTGGAAACACTCAGGTTTGTAGCAGCAGACTTGGGACCACGGGTACATCTGAACAGTGACACCAAATGTTTGTGATGCAATCCTGATTCCCCGAGGGAGAAAAGGGCTCAGGTTCACACAGAGCTTGCTCCTGACTAGGAGCCACTCATATGGTGAGTGGAATCAGCATTCCTCTTTTGCACAAAGCAGCTGAAAGTGGATGCTCCCAAAACCCAGCAGTGTATGGGGCATGCAGGACCTGATGTGGGAATCACAGAATCACAAGGTTGGAAAAGACCTTTAAGATCATCAAGTCCAACTGTTCCTGTCCTGTGCTAAACCATATCCATAAGTACCTCATCCACCCGTCTGTTAAACACACCCAGGGTCAGTGACTCAGCCCCCTCCCTGGGCAGCCTGTGCCAGGCCCTGACAACTCTTTCAGGGAAGAACTTTCTCCTAACATCTGCTCTGACCCTGCCCTGGGGCAGCTTCCTGCCATTTCCCCTTGTCCCATCTCCTGTCCCCCAGCTGAAGAGATCATCACCCACCTCTCTGCACCCTCCTGTCACGTGGTGATAAGGTCTCCCCTCAGCCTCCTCTTCTCCAGGCTGAACACCCCCAGCTCCCTCAGCTGCTCCTCATAGGATTTGCCCTCCAGCTCCTTCCCCAGCCTGGTTGCCCTTCTCTGGATTCGCTCCAGGACCTTCATGTCCTTCTTATGGTGAGGAGCCCAGAACTGGACCCAGCACTTGAGGTGCAGCCTCACCAGTGCCCAGTACAAGGGCACAATCCCCTCCCCAGACCTACTGGCCACCCTATCTTTTGGTCCTGCTAACACTGGGTACCAAGCAGCCCAACTGCCTGGTGTGCAGCTACACCGGGATAAAGAGGAAGAAAATCCCTAACTACAGACACCTGTCAGGTATCTTGCCCCTTCCCCCGCTCTCCTCCACTGCCTCCACTGTCAGCCAGCTCTCCATTTTCAATGCACTTGTAGTATGTTTAGACTGGGGATAAAGCTTACACATGAGCAGGTGAATCAGAGGCAGCAGACCAGTGCCCCACAAAGCCTGGGGGGGGAGTTGGCATGTGCTCCCAGGGGAGCTGGGCACTGTGGCCAGAGGCAGGTCCTCAATCACCAGCCTGGTTGCCTTTTTCTGGACTCTCTGGAATGAAAGGGGAAAAGCTGGGACTGTTCCTCACTGCTTGCAATTTGGGGAGCAAGTAGTCAAAGATCAATCACAGCATCTCTCCTTCTGCCTGCAGCTACTGGTCTGACTGGTGCCATCACAACTGCCATAGAACATTGTGTCCTTTGAACTCCAGGCATTTGCCATGTAAGAGCTCAACCACAAGAACCTGGGCAAGAAGGAATGTTTTTAGAACAGTTTCCAGGGCCTGGATAGTTCAGAGGGTTCCCAGCACATCTCCGGGGGGCTTTCCATCTTGAAGCTGCTGGTCCCTACACAGCTTCAGTGGGAAGGCAGGCCGCTGGCTGTTAGCCAACTCGGGGTCCATCTCACATAGGATAAAGTACTGTGACATCCCAGAAAAAAAAAAGAGGACGCTTCAAATGGGCAATAGACATGCTGAGCTCACCAAAGACATACAGTTCAAAAATAAGTCATGCTAGAAATGCTGCGTAAAGCAAGCACTGCACCTTCTCCAGGAGTAACGTTTTAGAAGATACTTGTGGAAGCAGTCCTGTATATAGCCACAGCAAAGTTCTGTGCACTTTCCTGTGTCTCAGAGGGGAGGAAACAATTTTGAGACCTCTGACTGGTATTTGCTGTCGAGGTAATGTCTCCTAGAAGTGCCTCCTGAGATCTTCAAGAAGGCAGAGAGTGAAGGCATCCCAGGCAATCACGCTACCTCTTCATCTGCAGTTGTCACCACCAGCTGTGTCTGCTTTTCCAAGAGGAAAAGCCAGCTGGAATTCCTTATTTCCCAGAATGTGCTCGATGAGCCCTGTCCTTACCCCACTTCCCACAACAGAATAGCAGACATCTGCCACATTGAGCAGGTGACCTGTTTGATCCATCTTGACATCCTGGCAGTGCCAGCTGGTTCGGCATGCTGCCTGCAGCACACCCACCTGAGTTAAAGGTCTCAAAACAGTCTTTGTTTCTCCTGGCACTGGCTGGCATTCAGCTCCTTGAATCTTGAAGCATGAGGACTCCCTTCCATCCTAATTTGTACAACTGCTGATGCTGCTCTTTTTCAGAGAAATCTCTAATTCATAAAAACGTTGTTCACAAATGGGAACAAAAGGCCTTGTGCACTGGAGGAGAAGCTCCTACCAAATGCAGGGTCACACCAGAGCTCACCCTCCCTTCCCAATGCAGCCCCATCTGTCATGACTTTGCTGCTCTGATGCCACTATCTGCCAGACCATATCCACCTATGCCCTCTCTGCTATTCTTTTCACACTATTCTGCTTCCTTGGACTATCTCCAGGCCCTGGGCAGATCCACAGACTGATCTAACCCATTTGGTTTGACAAAGAAAAATCTCTTCTCAACTCCACTCCAAAAAGCCCCAACACTCTGTCCAGTCTTTTCCCAACTGTCTCAGTGAATACTGATGTTTCACAATGCTCAAGCCAGATTTGGTACCTACAGACTCCTCCAAGTGCCCAGCCCCACTACCTTGCTCAGGTGACTGCAGGAGAAAACAAGAAATTCCTGCTCATTTCCTTGTAGAATCTCTGGGGAGTCGTTCACACATTCCTTGCTCATCCTGGCAGCGACTCTCTGCAGCTCAGAGGATTTTTGGAAGAGATTAGTCATACCCAGCACTGCAGGTACTCTGCATGCAGCTTTTTGTGGATGGAGGATGTGGATGGCATCCCCATCCGAGTTCTCAGAAGACCTACACAGCTAAGTCTAGGCTGTGTAAGCAGCACAGCTAAACCAGAGGTGGCAAGGGATCCACCTCCTTCAAGCTACTTCCAAAAAATTCATGGACACAGGCAAGCAAGGGTGAGACAGAAAGCAGGAGAAGTGGGAGGAGGAAATAAGGAGGGGTGTCTTGCTTTGTGCCCCTTCCTGAAGGGAGCATCACATTTATCTGGGCTTATGTTACACTGAGAAACAAGACAAAGAGAAGACAAGTGATGCTGGCCTGGCATCGCAGGCACCCCTGTCTGTGAAGCACTGCTCCACAGGGATGAACTCCTTTGACTGTTGACTCAGTCCTGAGCCCATAGGATATGGAGAGAGGAGATCCCACAGCAAGAGGAGGCCCTAGGAGGGGACAAGACACCCTATGACCCCCTGTGAGCATAGCTGTGTGATGTCACCCCTGCGCCAGAGGGTCACCAGCAGCTCTGCAAACACACAAGGCACCACAGTGCCTGCTGTCACCCCTGCCCTTTGCAGCTGGGAAGAAGCCTGTAATCAGCGTGCAAATCCTGGCCCAAGAGCTCTCCTGGGCCTATAAGGGCCTAGTGCCAAGACAGCACATGTGACAGCGGTGCAGGGCACGTCCTGTTGATAATCTCCCTCTTGTCCTCCATCCAGGGAAGAGCATACCTCTCTCCTTACTCCATTTTCAAACCACAGCTCAGTAGGAATACAATGTCCCCATAAGCACTTCAGGAGTTTTCCTAGTCGTGTTATTCCAGAAATAGGATAAAGATGTCAGCCCCAGACCAGCAGTGTATTTCAAAATATTTTCTGGGTATGAAAAAGGATATTTTCAGCATGTTACAGACTTCACAGTTCTTCAGTAATTCCAGAGAGCTCAACAGGCACTAGGGAAGTCCTTCCTCCCACAGCCAGAGAGGTGACAAAGACAACTGGGGTGCAATAGGAGGTGGAAGCCTTAGGGGTCATTTGCAGCAGCCAGTTAAGTCTGAATTTAGGTATATCAGGACAGCAGGATCTCCAGCAGATTCGTAACAGAGCGTGTATTGTAAAGTAACCTCTGACAGGCAGGGTGTGAAGTGTCTAGTCCTTGGGCCTGAGGGCTTGTGCTCAGCACCCAGTGCACCCTAGCAAAGACAGGACAGCAAATGGCCATGAGAGCACTGGGAGACATCAGAAGAGAGGAGGACTTGGAGCAGCATAAGGCCGAGGAGGAATGAGAGCAGGAAGAGCAGCCACAACTGCCATACATTTAGCATCATCAAGCAGGGGAAGTTTTGGGGACTACAGTGCTTATTCCAGAGACAGATGAGAACCAGTTTTAACAGGCTGGGAAAGGAGGCAGAAATAAGGGCTGGAAAGAATGATCTACCAGCATAGACTGGCAGGATCTAGAGAAGGTCACAGAGATCAGCAGTCCTGGGACCAAATCCATCTCTCCATACTACCCAGAACTGGAAAGGCCTCAGTTGAAGTACAGCATCGAGTTGAGGGTGCTGCACCTCAAGAGAGACAGGAATAAAATAGAAGAAGGCCAGCAAAGAGAAAAACTGGAGAGTGAGCAGGGCTGGTTTATTTGAAGAAACCTTAAAAGGAATTGGGATTACCCTAGAGAAGAGGATAACACGTGAGGGGGAGTGCAACTTCCAGGCACAGCATTCAAGGATGTAAAAAGACTTATCTAGGAAGAACCAAGGGAAGAAGAGATCTGTAAAAAAAATGTATTTTCCATGTCCCAAATGGTCAGAAATAAACAACATAAGGTTGGAGTTGGAGCTTACAATGTAGCTTACAAATAAAAAATGTTTTAGGATAGCAAAGACCTACGGGAGATTGCCTAGAGATATTGTAGGTGCCTCTGCACTGAAGACCTTCAAGAACAGGCTGGAAAAAAACAGAAATTACACAGGTGCAAGTGGATCTGCCTTAAGCTGAAATAATGTTGCATGGTTCATCTTCTCGATGGCTGTGTTACAGCCATGTTTCTCAGCTAAGCAAGCAAAAGTGCTTAGCGTGGGACAGAGAAAGAGATCACAGAATCACAGGGGTTGGAAGGGACCTCCAGAGATCATGGGGTCCAACCCCCTGCCAAAGCAGCTCCCCAGCTCATATTGCACAGGGAGGCATCCAGACTGGGCTGGAATCTCTCCAGAGAAGGAGACTCCACACCCCACTGGGCAGCCTGTCCCAGGGCTCCCTCACCCTCACTGGGGAAAAGTTCTTCCCCATGTTGGTGCAGAACTCCCTGTGCTCCAACTTGAGGCCATCGCCCCTTGTCCTGTCCCCACAGACACTGAAAAGAGGCTGGCCATTTCCCCCTGTGTCCCACACTTCAAATACTGATAACCATTGACCAGATCCCCTCTCAGGCTTCTTTTCTCAAGGCTGAATAGTCCCAGCTCACTCAGCCTTTCCTCACAGGGGAGATGTTCCAGGCCCTTCATCATCTCCATAGCCTCCTCTGGACTCTCTCCAGGAGATCCCTGTCCTTTTTATCCCAGGGAGCCCAGAACTGGACACAATACTCCAGGTGGGGCCTGACCAGGGCAGAGGAGAGGGGAAGGATCCCCTCATGTGATCTGCTGGCCACACTCCTCCTGATGCCCCCCAGGATCCCATTGTCTCTCTCAGCCCCCAGGGCACACTGCTGGCTCATGGCCACCCTGTCATCCACCAGGACCCCCAGGTCCTTCTCCACTGAGCTCCTCTCCAGCAGCTCATCCCCCAACCTGATACAAACAGTTGTTCCTTCCCAGGTGCCAGACTCTCCACTGGCTTTTGTTGAACCCCATCTGGTTTCCCCCTGCCCAGCTCTCCAGCCTGTCCAGGTCTTCCTCTTTTCAGGTGGGTCACCCCTTGAACATTGTAGGCTATCAACCTCCACAGACGGAGCTTTTTCCTCCACGGGTAATTCACCAAGAGCTGTCTCCTTGCCCGCCTGCCCGCCCCGGTAAGACAGGGCACTGCATTGAGTGCAGTTGTTGGAAGGCAGGCTGGCACCAGGGAAGTGAGAAATCTCTCCCAAATTAAAGCAGGGTGACTGGTGATGCTACACTACAACAGCAGAGTAGTGGCATTCTCCTCTGTAAGTCCCAGAGCCAACAAAGGATGAGCAATAAGGCTAATTTGAGAGCTGGCTAGTTGGGAGATGAAAAAGCCCTTTGCTTACCCAGCTTGACCTCAGAAAGCTAGAGCACTACACTGAGTGCTCTGTGGTAGAGATGCTGTCAATCACCTCCCTGCCAAGGCACTTGGCCCCACTGCTCAGGTGAGACAGACTACAAATTAAGGATGAGAAAATTGGTTTCACAGGGCTGAGAGACATGTCCATTTTTGTAGCATTACCAGTTTTAGAACATTATTAAGAATATGACCTTTTTTTTTTTCTTTTTTACATTTCTCTCCTATTTCTTTTCATTTTCTCTTGCCAACAAACTGCCAGATCCTGGCCAGGAATGCAGTCAGTGTGCTGAAATCTAATTTGAAAAGATATTCTTGCTTCTAGCTGAATTACTCTAAGGAGTATCCAAATTTCACAAGAGAGACAGGGATGTCCCTTCTAGGTGCACAGCCTGCATACAGGCTTCATAGTCCAGCATTTATCTGTGGGGGAGAAGAAAGGAGAGGAGCGCAGGGAGGAGAAGTCTGTGTGGGTTTCTCCTGCCCACGGATGGGTGGCAGACTGCAGGGATGCTTTGTTATGGGTGCAGAGCCAGGTTCTGAAGGATTCCTTAAGGCCATAATTAAGGGATTAAAGTCCAAAAGATGAGATGCAAGCCTCATCAGTATCTTTCACATCACAAGTTATAAGAAGCTGGGTTTTCTATCTACGTGCTTCTCTTTTCTAGAGTAATGTTTGTTTCTGCTGCTCATCTGAACACCACGAGAGGAGGAGGGGACTGTCACTGCTGGGGGGAGGGGGGCAATATCACTTCTGTCATCACACAAAGCTAGGTTTCATGTTCTCTTTAAAATAGAGCAGGGAAGAGCTCACAGAAGCAGAGCGATGGAGATCCTCATCTAACCTGCTGGACATTTGGGGTGGGTGGGAAATGACATTGACAAACCCATGGAAAGGATTTCCTACAGGCAGACTTCTCTATTGTTTGTCTGACCTAGACTGCAGGCTAGAGGTTTTATGAAGTGCCAGCTACTGACAACACTCCAGCCTTACCATAACAGCACGATGCTGCTAGCTGTAGTGATCTTCCAGACTTCATGTTGTCGACACAGCTCTGATGGGCCATGGCAAAAGACAAGACATTGTGATTCTTCCCAGCCTGGATGAATCCACGTAACACACGTTCCCTTTCATCATATTCCTCTAATGAGCAGCCTGAGAAAGTATCTCAAAGAAGAATCAGAGGGGGGATGTAGCTGTGTACGTGTGTGCCAAAATTAACAAGTACAACTGCAGCCTCACATTTAAATGTGACAAAGTGGGAAGAGCTGCACAGAGAGCCCCGCAGATTTACTGCCTAATAGCTTTGTTGGGGAGAAAAAAAAAGCTATTGATAAACATTTCCAATACTATTTACAATGTCTTGGTGGGTATTAAATACTTATTTACTACAACATCATACAGTATGCTCTCTCTGAAAGTTGCTGGGAAGGACTGCTGACTCCTGTGCTCAGAGCTGACACCCATGTGAGGTTTGACTCCATCAATACTTTTTGAAAAGATATCCAAGGCCTGTGCTCTGGCTGTGGTGCAGGGAAGGAGGCATGATGCAGTACAACATGTAACTCTGTCCCTTCTCTCTCACCCTTCCAGTTGCCCAGGCTGGACCCTGCAGCCGGACTCTGGACCACTCTGAAAGCCAGAACCCATGTTCTTCCAGGATGCACAACCACTGACACCACTCCCTTTTCCTCCAGCAGTGTTTTGCCCCCTTCTCCTTGCTGCAGGAAGCGCTGGTGCCCAAGTATAGGAATCTCATGGAGAAAATTAGCGAGAGCCCCTCACCAGCGCTGGTGGCCACGTCCTACCAGCAAGACAAATTTTACCCCTGTCACTCCTCAACAGACATCTAATCTAATTTTTTTTTAATCCTCTGTCAACAGAGATTGCACAAGCCCCACAGGCTATCTACTCTGGAGTTAAACATTCCAGAGCACTGGAATAGGCTGCCCAGGGGGTGTGGAGTCTCCTTCTCTGGAGAGATTCCAGACCTGTCTGGATGCCTTCCTGTGCAATATGAGCTGGGGAGCTGCTTTGGCAGGGGGGTTGGACCCCATGATCTCTGGAGGTCCCTTCCAACCCCTACAATTCTATGATTCTATGATTCCAATGGAAGCAGGGGAAGAACAGGGATTTCATTGCAATCACAGCACTGCCATCACCTTTAGTGAGGTGCCGCCCTGTGCTGTGGCACTGGGGGCTGCTGGGGACGGCCCCTCTAAGCTTCAGAGAAATCTGCCACACACCAGCCCCACTGCTTTGGAAACACTGAAGAATTTTATAATGGGAAAGAATTAGTAAGCCTGAAAACAAAGTTAGTTTGGGCTTTGAGGCCGTAGATTTAAAAAGAAAACATACGCTGGCTAAAACAGAGCAGCTAGCTGGAAACCCCCCAGAAGACAGGCAGCCAAACATCACATCGGTGCCAGCCAGGACATTTCAGGGTAGGCTTTTCTTCTCTCAGATTTATATCGCTCCCAGGTTGCTGAAGATCTGCAAAGACACACTGACCCGAGCCCTGGAGAAGCAGATGACCTGTCTCGCTTGGCTGCGCCAAGGCCGTAAGCCCAGCTCCATCTCAAAGCTGAGCTCCGAGAACTGGCCGGCCTGTGGAACAGCAGTGATCCCCTGGGGACCGGGCTGGATCCCCACCAGGAGCTCCACACTCAGCTCACCAATGCCAGCCCACCTCCCGCTGCAGATTTACTGCTACTTCTGGCAGTCAGTAAAAGCCTGCAATGCACTAGGGTGGGAAACCTCCCCCCTCCACCCCCCTCCATCCCTCCCACCCTTCCAGCTAGAGAGAGATGGGAAGATTTATTACAGCAATAAAAACAAGAGAGAAGGAAAGATCCAGGGGAGTCTCCAAGACAGGCAGTACTTCAATAAAACCCAAGCAGGCTCTTGGGGGGATGCTGATCTCCAGGAGAAACCACATCAAACGGCAGCAATCCATCCATTGGAAGGAGAAATGTCAGCCCACTCTCACATGATAACCCAGCAAAAGGGCAGGAGAGACGATTGAAACAGGAGGGACTATTGGCCTCCGGGTTTTCAAAGTCCCTGAGTGGAAGAACAACCAGATGGGAAGGGAGATGCTCAAGCAGGGCAGGGGAGCCAAGAGACAGCCACACAAGAGCACTTCTGGCCTCCTATTGTTTTTACTGCATCTCAGGCCCAGGCTGTGCTGATAACCATTGCTCTGGTCCCAAAACTTCACCCACTCCCACCAAGGCATTTCACCCATGTCCCAGCACTGCCTGCTCTCCTGGGGCAGGGTGGCTCTGAGGGGCTGAATGGTCCCCACAATCACCATGTGCATTGTGCTGCTGCAGGCAGATACAACATGAAAACTCCTCTCAGCCTTTTCCTCATTTCTGCTCCTACTTGGCAGGAAGGACAGTCAATCAAACCAAACTCCAGTCCCTCCTTCCCAGCCCCCAGGGTCTTTTATTGAGGCCCTTGGGTATTTGGGATATGAGATCAGGTCTCCCTGGCTTGGAACAGGCACCATGGCTTGAAGCTCGTTGCCTCCCTTCACAAAGCCCTGGCAGGTCCACACAGTTCTGAACTAGGACCTACCCACTGGCAGCCTGAAGCTTCCTGGAAAACACGCTGCCCTCACAGGTGTCCATCACTCTCAGCACCCAGATTGGTTCCTGGTGGCCAGGCTCGCACCAGACAGCCTCCTACCTGGACAGATGCCATGTGTGGTGTAACGCCACGGGCAAGGGCTGAGTCTTTGCATCTAAGGAAAGAGGGGAGGAAGGGAGGAAGAGAGGTAGGAAGGGAGGGAGGGAGGGAAGGAGGGAGGGAAGGAGGGAGGGAGGGAGGAGGGTGGGTATTGGTGCAGAGAAAAGCCCTGGAGATCCTGAAGGCTTTGGTCCCACTCTTCCTCTCTGTGGAGCTTCATGGTTTAACCTCACAAAACTGCCTCCTTGCCTTAGTTTCATCTGCAAAACAGGGCGTTTGATCTGTACGGGATGCTAGAAGGTGGCACTGAAGAGCAGAGTTACTGCTCTTACACAGGCTGTAAGGCAGGGTCCCTCCCTGCCTTCAGCTGGGTCCCTGCAATGCTGCCTCCCACCCACTGAATGCAGGTGGCTTCATGGCAGGGAATCAGACTGGGACTGGGGGGTACTTTACCAGTCCTTTTCCTGCCTGGGACTCTCACAACCACAGAAACTGATGTGGCCTGACATTAACCACCCTGAAACTACTTTTAACTTAAGCCTGGCTTTCCACATGGCAAGATGGCATGGTTTGGCTCCAGCTGAGAGCTGAGCACCATGCAGCCGCTCTCTCTAAGAAGGAATAGGGAAGAATGGGGGAGGTGGGGGGGGGGAAAGGGAGGGAAAAGAAAACAAAAAAAAACCCCAAAACCTCACAGGCTGGGATAAGGATAGCTTACTGGGATAGCAGAGACACAGATATAATAATACCACCGGACTGGTGGCACACGGTGCCGCACAGCTCAGGCCGTACAGCTCAGAGCCATCCCAGAACCGGACCGTCCCCAAAACCGCACATCCCGGCGCGGAGTGCTCCTTCCCCCGCCAGCTCCTTTATGCTGAGCATGGCGGAACTGGCACGGAATACCTTCTGTGGCCAGGTCAGGTCACCTGTCCTGGCTGTGTCCCCTCTCAGCTTCCTGGGTGCTCCCCACCTTCCTGTGAGCAGTGCACCACGAACAGCTGAACAGTCCCTGACTGCTTGGCAACAACGAAACCATCGGTGTGTGGTCAGCACTGCTCTCAGCCTGACTCCCATGCCCAGCATTCCACCAGCTGCTAGGGAGAAAATTACCTCCATCCTAGCTCAAACCAGGACAGAAGGCAACATGCAAATCTCAGCTACAAGGTTTTCTGTACCCCAAATCATGCCACAGATGCAGATGTGCATTCTCACCTACTTTCCCTGACCACACAGAAACAGGATATATGCCTGCACGTAACCAACCAGTACCTCCTCAATGACTCCAGACAAAATGGGCCTAAGGGTCTACACTGGAGTTGTGCTGACCAGCCCCCTGTCCCATCTCAAAGATCTCAAGATCCAACAGCAGCTTCACTCCAGGACTGCTGCATTTCAATAAAACAGAAAGGAACATGGGGTACTTTGGAAGGCACAGTAGCCCCTCCCAACAATGATTCATTTGGTAATGTTGACTAAACAAAAGCAACACCAAAAAGCGGGTAGAAAATAAAGGAGGAAGTGTTTTTCAGTCCTCATTTTCAGTAAATAAATGTATCTGTGCTTGAAGCTTACTATGCTCTTGCATAATTGGTTAATTCTTTCCTCTGTGCAAAGCTTTTCAGTTCACCTTTAAAAGAAAGAGATGGATGATTTAGAGTCCAGCATCCCAAAAGCAAATCTCTGCTCCCCACGCAAGAGGCAATAATTCAGCATGGCTATGCTACCATCAGTCATGCTTCTCATCTTCCCAGTGCACCTTTCCTGTCACTCTCTGGTGGGGGGAAATGGATAGCAGGTGCTCCATGCTATGCCAGTTTCGGGGATGGGAGAGATAGGAAAGGGGTGACCTTACAAACACTGCCAGCCAGCTCAGAGATGGCTGGTGGTCTCCTCCTTTTTGACGGCCTGGCTTTGCTAATTAAATCCTTTAAATGCTGGAGAGAGACATATTTAGCTCCCCAGAGTGTGGTTAGTGTTAGAAGGGCTCAGTAATTTGGGGTTTTTCTTTGTTGTTTGTGGGATTTTAGGTTGGGTTCACCCCCCCACACCCCACCCAGTGGTTCCCATATGAAATAGGTTTGATTTTCATGTAAAAAGATTACTATCTTTATTTAACTGCTACTTCTGAAAACCCAGCCTAGGATCTGAGAGTCGGTCAAGGTTTTGTCTGCTTTCCTCAGTAATAAAGGCCTTGTAATTACACTGGAAAGCCTGATGCTGATAGCCAAGCCAGAAGGCATCCCAGTCTATTTTTCCATAGGTATCCTGTTTGTGGAAGACTGAGAACAGAGAGGCCAGGCTGTGGATAACATTAAAGCTGAGAACTTGGTGGAGAAAGGCAAAGATCAATTACTATGTCCGGCATCCATCATGCCCCTTGCAGCTCTGTGGACAGCACAGGTAGAGAAGCACACCACGCCATGCAGTCAACATCATGTTGACAGCTCTCCCACAGCAACTGAGCCCACCTCTAGCAGCATCCCGGCACCACGGTGGGAAAGCCATCCAGCTGAGCCTGGAGGAGCCAAGGCAGCATTCCCTACCACTCCTCCAGCACCAGCAGCTGATGGAGACAGAGCAGATCTCAGGGGCCGTGCGTGTCCCTTCTAGCAGGCTGGAGCAGGACCCCTCTCTGCCAGGGGAGAATTTATAGAAAACCCTACAGGGATTTTCACAAGGCTTTGAGCTGCCATGTTAGTCTCTGCTTACCCTGTCCAGCTATCTGTTCTACACCAAGTACAAATCCAGTCCTTCAGCAAAGAAATGCTTCTATCCATCAAGCCTCCATCTGAAGACAAAACTATTCTTCTCCCCTTACCTCTTCAAACAAGCCAAATAACTTTACTCCAGGTATCAGGAGAGACCTCACGCCTGTGGACATGTCCAAACTAGAAAGTATCCAGACCAGTAGAATGGAGAAAGTACAGGTCCTCACAGCAGTGGATGAGAAGTCGCTCAGATTTCAAAAATTACCTGTTTTAATTGCACACAGTGAGATTTATAACACTGGGAGGAACAATTAGATAGTTCAAACATTTCTTTCTTCCAGAAATACAGTATGGAGAATGCTACACTGGCAATGCTCCAGAAGAAAAATTTATAAGACCTTTCCTTCCATCTGAAAGAAAATGTTCTTCCATGCTTAACATATAAATAAATGCATCAGACCCAGGGGTGTAATGCAGCAGGTGATTTCACTCCATTTGATTCAACACCAAGTGGTGGTTTTTTGAGTCACTACTGAAAGACTGCTGTGAGCAGTTCAACAAATACACTTGAAAAACCTCTTACATGAGTTTTGGATGATGCATTCCCCTCATCTCAGCTCGTGCTGTTGGATATATGTAAGGACCTGACCTCTGCTGAAGCCAGTGCCCTGCCGTACTGGCACCAAAAGCAGGACAGATGCCTTCAGCTTAAGCCCTACCTGCACTTGGGCAGGCTGCTAAGGCAGCTGCCTCTTCTGACTTTGTTCCAGTTGTCTTCAAAATCACTCCGACCCTTCTTACATGCCCCCTGGAGAGGAGTGGTCCGACAAGGCCTGACCAGGGACAATACTGAGGAGAAGAGACTTCCCATGATAACACAGCATTAGAAGAGGTAATGGGTGCTACATTACCCCCATTTTGCATGTGAGGAAACCAAGGCACAGAGCATTGACGGGGCTTTGCCACAGCTGCAGAACAAACCTGGGGCACATCCAGAAGAAAGAGCCAGCTTTCTTCACCTTATGGGCTGGAAGAAGCCCAAAGCAATGGTTGGAAAAGGGACCTGGTCAGGCAGGTCCACAGCAGCCACAGGCATGTTACCCACAGGCTGAATTGGATTTTCCTGCTTGCAGCTCCCAGCTCGCCAAGCTTGGCCAGTCCAACCACTGCTGCACTGAATTGGGAACCTTGGTCCTGGGCAGACTAGGTGTCCTCACTCACCCTTTCAACACTGCTAGGAACTGGGGAGAAACACTTCCTAAGCCATTCTCATTAGAGCTGCAGCATATGAGGCTGTTCCACATGGCCAGAATAGGAAAAGGAGCTCAACTGTGTCACTGTTGGGAAGAAGCCCCCACAGAAACCACACCTGATCTAATCCCAGCCTGCTCAGTCATGGTGACAGGGGACATAATAAAGGTGTGATTTCTTCTTTTGCCAACAAAGGTGGATTTTGTCCCAGTACTCCTGGGCATGCAGCACAACAAACAGACCCATGTCAGGCTAAAGTCCAGGCTGTGCCTGTACCAGGTGCTCTGTGGCTAGCACTGCTGAGGGGCATTCCTGTTGCCAGAGCTCAGTGGTTCTCCTTGGTCCCCTGGTACAATGGTACAGCCCCAAGCAGCAGTTCCAAGTGATGTCTGCCAGTTTCTTTGAGGACTTCAGACTTACTGCAGCCCGTCTGTTCTCCCCATCTTCTAGGTTTTACAGGAGGAAGGACACATACTTCAGACATCCTGTAAGAAAACTGCAATCTAACAGCAGTGGGAAGGGCTTACCTGCCTGGGCATGCTCCAGAAAATTAAGCTGAATTAGTTAGGAGTGGGAAGTTAAGGCATGAGAAAGCTTAGTGTGGATGCTTATGTGGATGCAGTAACATGACCTCGGTTGAGTTTAGCTTAACCTTCCTGCAAAGGCAATTAGGCTAGAGTATGACCATAGGAATGAGCTCATCCACACAAGGATCTACTCACATCTGCAGACAATCCCTTAGTCCATGAAAATACAACTGGCCCGGCTGGTTTTGAGAGGTTCGAAGTGCTCAGTGCACGGCCACCAATCTAGAAATCTGTGCCACTACACACCAGTTTTGTTCCTTTTTCAACTTTCCAGGCTCATCTTCATCTCCACACTAAGCACCAAATACTGTAACAGCTTCCAGAAACTTCCCAGACATCATCGCAGCAGAGGCCAGGGCCACCACCAGCTTCCTGGAGACCAGCATGGCCATAGCCTGGACTCAACCACTCCAAAAATAGTCACTACCCATACAGCTACACAGCGCTTAAATAGCCATCAACCACGGTGGTCACACTGTACCCCACGAGCTCTAGTCAGCAGAGAACATTTCTACCTGCCAAAACACCACTACCATTTGGATGTACATTTTGGAAGGCCAATGGTGTCCTGGGCTCCATCAGCAGAGGGGTGGCAGCAGGGACAGGGAGGGGTTTGTCCCTCTCTACTCTGCCCTCAGGAGGCCCCAGTTGGAGTCCTGTGTCCAGAGCTGGGACCCCAATACAAGAAAGATGTGGAACTGTTGGAGAGGGGTCAGAGGAGCCACGAAGATGATCAGAGGGCTGGAGCAGCTGCCCTATGAAGAGAGGCTGAGGGAGCTGGGCTGGTTCAGCCTGGAGAAGAGAAGGCTGCAGGGGGACCTCATTGCAGCCTTCCAGTCCCTGAAGGGAGCAGACAAACAGGAGGGGAATCAGCTTGTTCAGAGGGCAGATAATGGCAGGACAAAAGGGATGGATTGAAGCTGAAGGAGGGAAGATTTAAATTGCATATTAGGGGGAAGTTCTTTCCAGAGAGAGTGGTGAGGGGCTGGAACAGGCTGCCCAGAGAGGGGGTGGATGCTCCGTCCCTGGAGGTGTTCAAGGCCAGGTTGGATGGGGCCCTGGGCACCCTTGTGTAGCTCCAGGTCTGGAGGTTGGTGTCCCTGCCTGTGGCAGAGGGGTTGGAAGTCTGTGATCCTTGGGGTCCCTTCCAACCCAGACCATTCTGTGATTCTATGCTATTCTATGATTTTTCTGCACTAAGATAAGCACTTGTTTCTTGCTTGCAATAGTAAATCAAAAGAAAGATGTTTGCAGTAAAAATCCCTACTAAATTGCATGATTTGATAAGATCCCTACTAAAAAGTATGATTTGATTTTGGTACAGAAAGGGATGCTTGAGTCAGCGGCCTTAGCTCATCTGCGTTCTGGCACATGTACTACATCAACCAAATTAAGGGGCAACATCAAGGAGAACACTATGTTGGCAGAATTAATTTTGTCCCATGGCGTGACAGAGATGTTATCCAGAAGTAATTCCTTCTCTTTACATATGGTGCAGACACCAACAGCATAACTGCCTCTCATTTGAATCATAGACTGGTCTGGGTTGGAAGGGACCCCAAGGATCACAGAGCTCCAACCCCCTGCCACAGGCAGGGACACCAACCTCCAGGCCTGGAGCTACACAAGGTTGCACAGGGCCCCATCCAACCTGGCCCTGAACACCCCCAGGGACAGGGCATCCACCCCCTCTCTGGGCAGCCTGTTCCAACACCTCACCACTCTCTCTGTAAAAAACTTCTCCCTAATGTCTAATCTAAACCTTCCTTCCTGAAGCTTCAATCCATTCCCCCTTGTCCTTCCATTGTCTGCCCTTTTAAAAAGTTGATTCCCCTCCTGTTTGTATACCACAAAGCCACGCTATATGGCTAAGTGCAACATCTTGTGTCCAGTCCTGGGCTCCCTGGGATAAAAAGGACAGGGATCTCCTGGAGAGAGTCCAAAGAAGGGCTACAAAGATGATTAAAGGCCTGGAGCATCTCCCCTGTGAGGAGAGGCTGAGTGAGCTGGGACTGTTCAGTCTTGAGAAGAGAAGACTAAAGGGAGACCTAATTAATGTTTATAAATATCTTAAGCATGGGATGCAGGGGGAATTGTCCAGCCTCTTCTCAGTGGTCTGTGGGGACAGGACAAGGGGCAATGGCTGCAAGTTGGAGCACAGGAAGTTCCACACCAATCTGGGGAAGAACTTTTCCCCAGTGAGGGTGAGGGAGCCCTGGGACAGGCTGCCCAGGGGAGTGTGGAGTCTCCTTCTCTGGAGAGATTCCAGCCCCATCTGGACGCCTCCCTGTGCAGTATGAGCTGGGGAGCTGCTGTGGCAGGGGGTTGGACCCGATGATCTCTGGAGGTCCCTTCCAACCCCTACAATTCTGTGATTCTGTGATCTCTCAGTACAGCAGATCTCTTTAAGCATCACAGACAGAACTTCGCAGTCATTCATGAGCAAAGAGTTTAGTACGCTGCTCTTACGCAACACGCTAGAAATTAAATATAACAGCACATAATAAGAGGGAACTGCTGCAGGCATATTTAGGCCACCTAAGTTTTGCAGCTAAAATAGCTCCAAAGTTAACTGTTTCACCCTCCAAAGCAGAGCGCTAATGGGCAGCGAATGGCACAATCCACAGCCACTGACTTGGAAGGGAATTTTTGCCTAAAAGGCTTAGAGCAGCAGCTTTCAGCCTGCCATTTTGATGGCAGACTGCGGACTGCTCCCGAGGGATTCGTGAAAGGTTACTGCACAAAACAAGAGTGCTGTACACTATAAAATAAGGTCAGGTGTTTCTAAAGGGGTTCATATTTCTCTCTTCCCCGTCTCCTCCCTCCCCGCCCCCCAGCCCTAAATATTTTCAAGGTGCCACAAATGGAGAAGGGCTGACAATCCTCCCCATACTCCTCACTGTGCCTGGTTTACACTGGTGTCACTCTCTTAATGCGAAGGAGGCATCTTCTGATGTATATACCATTTTAGAAGAAATTAAGTGAGAATAAGGCATAGGTCAATTCAGCTGCACGTGGCAGGGTCAGAACTACAGGTGAGACTACAGCAGACCGCAAAAAGCCAGTAAACATGTTTTACATATGAAGCTCTGCATGTAGAAGACACTGAGAGTACATTTGATTACCAGATAAAGAGCTTGTAATTGAGTAATTAAATATCATTTTATAACTATACACACTGGGGGCAGAATTAATGTTCTGCGTGGCATTATTGACTTCTAGGACTTAATCATGCAAATGGAACATTCTCTTAACAAGGTGTTTTTTTTTTAAATAGCCTCTCTTGGGTTTAAATGGAGAATGGAAGAGAAGAAAGGCAGCTCTCCATCTCAGGGAAGGACTTTGAGTGAAACCACCCTCCACTGGACATGCCACATGCAGGTCCGCTCAGGAGGCCACAGCACCCCTGCAGATTTCCTCTTAGGGAGCATCCTGCCCCAGGTCCCACTTCAGAGAGCCTGCGCAGGTGTGGGTTACTGGGGGATGGCTTAGCCAGGCCCAGCTCCACCTGGTTTACTACAGTGTCGTGGTTTCACCCCGGCTGTGGGCCGAGATCCACGCAGCTGCCTGCTTCTTAAAGTAAAACCAGGACATACAGCAAGAAAAGTAATCCTAGAGGCAGAAGGGAGGGCAAGAGAGGAGCAAAATTGCAGTGCCTGGTGCTCGTGAACATCTATATCAGAAACTTAAGCCATGTCCAACATCTCTGTTTCGTGTGGTTCCTATGGCTGAACACAGTTCAGCAGCCACTAGTGCAGAACAAAGCTATGTTCCCTGCCTGATGCCAAAAATGCCATCAAATGTCTGTCCTGCTTATGCATAATGAGCATTAAACACCCTTTAGCTGGGCTCTGTGATGTCCCAATTTGCCACCAATGGTCCAGTGTTGGGGTGCAGCGCTCCGTGCTCTGCACAGCTAACTAGTGATGGATGGCAAGAGATTGCTTGGCCCTGCCCAGCACAGTCTACTTCAGGAAAGAGCAGAAGGGAACATCACAGAATTGTAGGGGTTGGAAGGGACCTCCAGAGCTCATCAGGTCCAACCTCCCTGCCAAAGCAGCTCCCCAGCTCATATTGCACAGGGAGGCGTCCAGACAGGGCTGGAATCTCTCCAGAGAAGGAGACTCCACACCCCTCTGGGCAGCCTGTCCCAGGGCTCCCTCACCCTCACTGGGGAAAAGTTCTTCCCCATGTTGGTGCAGAACTTCCTGTGCTCCAACTTGAGGCCATTGCCCCTTGTCCTGTCTCCACAGACACTGAAAAGGGGCTGGCCATTTCCCCCTGTGTCCCACACTTCAGATATTTATAAACATTAATAAGATCCCCCTCCTAGTCTTCTTTTCTCAAGGAAGAAGTGATGGTGTCCTCACCATATTCCAGCTTCCAGTCACTTGAAACTTAGTGACCACCTGTACCCCAGCCTGTATCCACCACAGCATGCTGAATACAAGGGGCTGTACAACAGACTGCCATTTCTAATCTCCTAAAATTCACTTAGCAGAGGTGACATGGACATTATGTATGATGTTCCTCAGCTTTTCCTATACTTGCTTTACTTGTCAATCCTGGCTTCTTTCTCCAAGGACTTTTAAAGCATATGAAACAGAGGTGCACTTGGAGGCAAAAGCACAGGCAAACGGAGAAATGAAGGAGGAGGGCTAGAGAAGAGGTAAAAGCTGCATATAGGAGTATATGCAGAGAAAAACAGAGAGAAAGAAAGAATATGAAATTCCATCTGGCTTATTTCAATAAAAATACAGGCTTGGTCCTATTCCCAACTGCACAAGCCTCTAATGTTTAACAAAGAATCAGTATTCAGTGAGCACAGTCAGCCCCACTGTACAATACTTAGTTGTTCTCCACCTTCTCGGGGCATGTTTGATGAATTCAGTCAATGCTACTAACCTCAGGCTGGAGCGTGGGTGGCTCTGTCACAGGGTGGCACAGCTTACACAGGGCCAGTGCCAAAAGCACTCGTTTCAAGACACATCTCCTCTAGCATTGGTCTGACAGCACTACACTCTGCCATGCCAGCACCCAGAGCCTCTCCTCTGGGATCTTCAGGCTGCAATTACCAGGTAAACATGCCACCTTCCCCAGGCCTGATGAAAGCATCTCCAATCAATTGATTGCAAATCAATAGCCACTTCCCATCTGTCCCTCTCAGTTTCTGCAGTAGCAAGTGTTAGTAATCAAATAAGAGTGGCAGGCTGATAAGCTCCTGTTATCAGTGCACAAGAAAAATGGGATTCTAGATCTAATCTCCTATGTCACGTTTCCAACACTGATCACTGAGAGTTAACCCCTCTGATGACTGAATTACATAGCCACAGCTGCTTGAGAGCAAACTTCATCTCCAGCAAGGCAAAGAAGGCCAAATTCCTGCTCCCACTGGAACCCAGGAAAAGCAAGAACAGGTGCAGGAAAGGCCCCTTATGGTAGGGACTATTGTTCTTTGCATCTTCTCCTTGCTTTTTATTGTGCTTCCAAGTCACTGCAAGAAACAACTAATGCCAGGCAGCCGAAGGGGTCCAATCTGCCCTTTTATTCTATTTTTCACAAAGAAACATCACAAAAAACATTCCCAAAAAGTATTTCACACATTCATCTTGTGGGCCTGTGGAATCTCCACACCCGCTCAGCCAGGAAGAGAAAGTCCTTCCACTGCAGGTAGGACCTAAATATTTCACTGCTTGCTTGCCCCTCCAGTCCTGGCAGACCTTGGTTAAAAACCTCATAGGGCTTAAAAAGCCCAATTTCATGGGTATTTACCAGTATGTCCTCATGGCATGGGGCCATCTAGAGACAGACACCTGGACTGCCTGAGAAGGGAAGCTTCAAACAAGCTGCCATGACTGCACAGCTTCCGCTCTTCCAGCTGACCCAGTCAAAATGGCATCAGAATAGCTTTGCCAACAAAACAGCAAATACCAGCAAAGAGATGGTTAACACAACTCCCTTCACCTGTTCTAACTTCAAGCCTTCCTGTCACAGGTAACAGGCTTCAGCTCAGGCCCCCAGAGGACTACTCTATTTAAAATTGAATGTTAACAGAGAAAAGGAAGAAGAAATTCAACAAGACATCAGGGTTGAAAGTCAGCCAGGCTGGCTGTTGCGTTACTCCACATGAGATACACACTATCTGAGTTCTCAAGATGATGGAGCTTCTCCCCACATAATCATTAGCACTTGTTTGGAGTATTATTTCTGGAATGTTTCTCCAGCTTTTTCTCCCTTTCTGCTGAATCTGCTGCAATGTCTGGAAGAAACCTGCTCTGGGGTTACCACTGCTTGGGCCCCAGCCAGTTTCACACAACGGTATAGCCTGGTGGCCCTTGCTTCTATCCCCACAACCCCAGTGCTGGCCTCTTAAAATTTGGAAATACCACCCAAAAGACAAAGCAACAGATCACCAGGAGAGCATATTGCTGCATGTCCTGGGCAGCTTCCAGAAGCCAACAACATCAGCATGCAGCTGTGCAGATGGAGAATCAATGGCACATGGTGAGTATGTGTCACGTGTAGCCGTTGCGCGAAGGGACACCCTTTAACACCACCTAGGTGGTTCAGGAAAGAGGACTGAAGGAGCTGGGCTTGTTCAGCCTGGAGAAGAGAAGGCTGCAGGGGGACCTCATTGCAGCCTTCCAGTCCCTGAAGGGAGCAGAGAAACAGGAGGGGAATCAGCTTTCTTAAAAGGTAGACAGTGGAAGGACAAGGGGGATGGATTGAAGCTGAAGGAGGGAAGGTTTAGATTAGACATTAGGGGGAAGTTCTTTCCAGAGAGAGTGGTGAGGGGCTGGAACAGGCTGTCCAGAGAGGGGGTGGATGCCCTGTCCCTGGGGGTGTTCAGGGCCAGGTTGGATGGGGTCCTGGGCAACCTTATGTAGCTCCAGGCCTGGAGGTTGGTGTCCCTGTCTGTGGCAGGGGGTTGGAGCTCTGTGATCCTTGGGGTCCCTTCCAACCCATGCCATTCTGTGATTATATGATTATCACTTGTGGGACTGGGATGTAGGCTGCTACTGCAGGGCTGTGCTCTCTCTGAGAGCTGTGCTAAGTGTCTGATAACCAACACCTCAGCTGATAAGTGTCTAAGAGCGCTCACTCATCCCAGATGGAAAAAAAAAAGGCACAAAATGGATGTTGGGTGGGAAGTTCTAGCTCAGTGCCTTTGCCTGGACATCCCCCAGAGCGGGGGAAAAGTGGGCAGCCTGGGAAACCCTTCCCTTGACATGCCAAGCGAAGGCCAGAGCAGCTTTCATCTTCACAGGGAATAAACCTCTGCCACTGCCTGCAAAGAAACATCAGCAGCAGTCACTTACCAAGCCTAACGTTTAAGATGTGCTACACTGCTCACTCACACCCACGGGGACCGGCAGGTCTGTGCAGTGTCACAAGGTCCCCCCTGGGCAGCACCAGCCACTGAGACAGGAACACCGCGGGTGCCTGTACCTGTGTGAGGGTAACTTTTGGGCATCGGTGCTGAGCCATTTGTAGTTGAACCTAAGCATCACATAGGCAGCTGGTATTGATCCTCTTTTATATAGTTCACTGATTGCTGGTTAATTATATATTGCTGATAAATCAATGCAGCGCTTCAATCCCCATTTGGTTTAAGTTGTACGAATTGAGTAGTTTTTCCCTGCAGCACAGTTCCTTCCCTGCAGAACTGCTCCCAGCCAGCTGGACCCCAGTCTGCAACAGGGCAGTGGCTGACCCCGTCCCAGGTGCCAGACCTATGTTTCTCTTGCCCGGCTTCCCAAGGACCCTAGCAGCCCGTTTCTGAGGCCCATCTGGCCAGCAACCCACATCCCAGATTACCAACCTTCCCCTTGGACCACAGTCCCCGTGGGCTCACTCACTGAGGAAGGGCAGCATGTCATCCCATCATCTCTGGTGCAGATGAAGATGCTGAACTGTTGAGACCGCACCCATTAAACCTCAAATCACTGAACACTACTTTTTCAGCCTGACAGACCAGACAGGTTTTTTAATCCATCTTGAAGTCACCTATCAAGGCCACATCTCCCCAGCCTGGCTCTAAGGATCCTATGGGAGAACATGTCAAAAACCAAAAGCCAAGGCAACTGACACCCACCACTCTCTCCATGGCCACCAACTCAGGCATCTCATCACAGAAAGCAATCAGGTTAGTCAGGCACAATCTGCTACGGTAAACTCATGCTGACTGTTCCCAGTGTCCTTCCTGCACCTAGAAACAGCACAATCTAATGTATATCCGCTCCAAACTGGTTGTCCTTCACTATAAAAAAGTTTTTCCTTGTAGGCTGGTCAAGACAAAAAGCAATTTAAAGTTGCTAAGGGATCCTGATGGTCTCTGGAAAGAGTTTTGGGTGATTGAGGGCTTACTGCACAACTTGAGATGGGCACGTACCCACATCACATGGCCTGATGTCAGCTAATACGCAGACTGTGAGTGAGACTCTGCTACCTGTACAGATGGGACTTCAACCTCTACAGGTCACACAGATACTCATGAAGGTCTGGGAGCAGGTCCTTGCTGGGGGCAGTATAGGCAGCCTGAGTGGAGGAGAAAGTGGCACCACCCCTTCCCCCTCTGTGTGTGACACAGAGGGGGCAGTGTACCCATCTACTGCAAAAAGGTAAAGCAGATTGGTATTTCCACAGATGCTGAAGGGTTACACCAAGAGGCCGATGCTTTAAGTGGCAGGTGAGACACCACATCTCTGCAGGAGCCTTGCAGCAACAGCTGACCTTCAGATCCAGGTGGGCTCCTCGGAGAGGGCAATGGGAGATGGGGGTGGCAGGGGCACTGGCGATGCTCAGTGCCCAGGCACTCACACTTCAGACACAGCACACCCCAGAAGAGTGGCACAACCTTCCTCACGGGACAGGCATGCTGCTGCTGCTGAATGTGCCAGCCCAAAACCTGCCCAACACAGGCATCCCCTCACCATGATTGTCCCCTGCCCTATGATATCTCACAGGACTACAGGCTGCCAAGCACAATGTGCCTACAAGTGCTTGCTTGGTAGATAAAATAATCACCCTACCCAAACTGTTAACCAGTCTAGGATCACTCCATACGGAAGGAGAATTATAAATGCAAAATACCTTCAATAGATAGAAGAAACTGCCTCTCCATCCTCTGTCTACAGGTCAGACAAACTTGGATATCCTATTCTCCCACAGCCTTGTTAGAGAAAAAACACTTAACAGTTTCTAAGGCGAAGTGAAGCACACGCCAGCTGGTAACAGGGGTTTCCCTGGGAACAGAAAACCAAGGTGTTATTCCACAATGAGTTCCTAGTGCAAATGCAGGAGAGCAGTGAGAGTTACTCCAGAACTGTGGTGAAAACATAACCCTAATGCAGGCAGGGAAGAGCCTGCCACAAAGGCTGTCTCTCCCGTTCTAGACAAGGATATGGGGTGCTTGAGAGACACCAGTAGTTACATGTTGGTTCAACATTTTCCTCCATGACCAAATCTCTTGCAGCAAGAAACTGAGCCCCAGTCCCATTTTATGGGAAAAGATCAAGGCCTCAAGGTTCCCAGCAAGTAAATCTCATCCATTTCTTTTTTTCATTTCAACCACTCTGTTCTTCACCTGCCTTTCTCCAGAGTATTGAGCAATACACGGCCAAGCTCCTTCAAGCCCTTGGGACATATGATGGGACATACCCCCATTAGGAAGTCCCCATGTAATTGTCCCCAAGGAGAGAAGACCACCATCTAAACACAACTCTGCTCCACCTGTGGTGACCCACCCCCAAAATACTAGTCAAGGACGTGCACTGGGATTCAGATCTATCACCTTTGAGATCAGCACAACATTCTCCTGCCTCCTAACAGGAACAAGCCTCACTTTTCTGCTGCCTCAGTCATCTCTCAAAGGTCCCTCCTCTGCTCTCATCTCACATTCCAGAGGTGTCCAGCTCACTCAGAGCTCCAGGATTTGAGCAGCATACACCACAACTACAATCCTGTGAAGTGCAGATGGGTTTAGTTATTGGCATGAGTGGATGAACTTGCTGGGAGAGCCACCTGAAGCTGCTGAACTACAGGAGGATTGGGGGCAGCACCGCCTCAGCAGTGCATCGGCAGATCTGTACAGATTAGGGGTACCCTTATCATGAGGCAGCTAATGCTGTTTCTCAGCAGAAATTCCTCCACGCGATTTCTTTAGGTACTCAAAGTCACTCCACGGCCCAACCCCACCCTGCAGATTTGATTTAAGCCAATGTCTCTGTTGGGAGTTAACTGGAATTGCAGTATCCCATGGAAGTCACCCATGTGGTGTCCAAGTTCACTGCTCCTCACTTCCAGCCTTGAACCGCTTCAGATGCTGTGGCACTGGGGTTTGCACTGGAGGTGGCTGCGTTTCAATTTGCACTACAATTATTTCCCTACCTGGAACAATCTAACTTGTAGCAAAATTTTACAAGGCATCAGCAGGAAAGCAGGACACTGTCTGCTATGGAGCTCAATCCCTTCAGCACACTCAGCATCACAGGCTACTACTACCCAAGAAGGGGCAAAAAGACAAGTTTAAAGGGTTAAAAATAAACAACCCCACCTTCCCATCCTTCAGAATTCCCAGGAAGCTTCAGAGATGAAGGTCACTTGGGCCCCGGGCAACCTTGTGTAGCTCCAGGCCTGGAGGTTGGTGTCCCTGCCTGTGGCAGGGGGGTTGGAGCTCTGTGATCCTTGGGGTCCCTTCCAACCCAGACCAGTCTATGGTTCTATGATAAGGAGGGTGAAGGTGAGCCGAGCGGTCTGAGGGTTGGGAGGAGAGAGGCAGGGGTGACTAACAGGTGCTGCTAACAGGTTTATTCTGCTGGCAGGGATCCCCTTCAGAAGCATCTGGGTGAGTGTTGTACACCGCCGAGTTCAATCTGCGCTAAGCAGATTAGTTCCTTACCGGTGAAAGGTTCTGGGCAGCAGCAGAGAGTTGCTCACCATGTGATTTGAGGGGGCTGTCATTACGTTGCATAGATATGATATAATTATATGCTCCCTGGAGGGTACTTCTAATTGAATTATAGGGTGTCTCACAAGTATTCTGGGCAGCGGTTCGAGGAAGCTCTTACCACCCAGAACAAGATAGAGATACCCTTTAATTCCATTAGAGGTATCCTCCAGGGATTGGGCTGTCACTCTGTGCAGCAGTTCACTTAAAAAAAAAACCAAACATCTCCCCCCAAAATTGGAAGGGAGGTACCCTTAGCAGAAGTTCGCTGGTGCTGCCCACTCGCTCCTCAGGCCTCCCCTCTGCAAGCTCACAGCGCTGAAACACTCCCTTGCCTGCCACTCCGCTTCTCCAGTCAAGGGGGAGAAGCCTCTCACCAGGGGTGGTCACCATCCCCCACCTGGGTGGCTGCTGGGCTCCCTTCCCAGTGTGGGGTCAGGAGATGCGGCACCGCATGAGGTGTTGCATGCCAGGCTAGATGTACAAGGGAGGTCTAAGCCTCCTTAGAAAAGGCCCCAGGAAGTGGCCCCCAAAAGCCATTTTATCCCAACTATAAAGACCACCAGTATCCCAAAGGATATTAATAGTTCCTGAACAGGCCAAACAGGGGCTCCAGTCATTACAGCACTCACTGACAAGGTCCTTCCCCCTCAGCCTGCCCATCCATTTTGTCCTGCCTTCAAACACTCTGGAGATGCAAACGGATACCCTGGTCCCTCAGACAGCTGGAGAAACCCAGGCACAAGGCAGCTTGCTGCCCTGAGGCTGGCCATGCTTCCATCACTTGGGCACCTAAAACTATGCTCCCAGGGACCTATTGGATTTTGCTCTCCATTTTAGTCTGGACTTACTCAGTTTTTCCTCATGAACCAGACCTTCCCAGGGGAGCTGCAGCACTAGGCCTGCAAAATCAGCTGCCCTGCTTCTGTCCTAGTATGGCCTGCCTGCCAGCAGCGTGACACCTAGATTGCTCTGCACCACAGCAGCTTTCCTCCTCCGGCTCCCAAACTGGCCAGAAGGACTGTCCACATGCATGGACAGTGCTCCCCACAGAGCTCAGGAAAGAAAAAGATCCACCTGTCCACTTCCTGATGCTCTCCCAGCACCAAAGGCAACGGTTCCTTTGCTCTCTACCCTCTCCTTTTGGGGCTGTGCACCAAAGGAACCACCCTGCACTTAAACCACATTGCACTTCTCTCCAGCTCCGCCACCGCTGTCTACAACTGACTGCAAAGCCAGGGAAGATGTCACATCTGTTACGCCTGTTTCTGTTGCTCTGTACCACGCAAAGGATGGGGAAATCAAGCCTCAGAGCCTTTTTTTTTTGTCACCTCCAGGGGAAGCCAGCACCAGCTGCCCACCACAAAATCTAATGACCTACTGAAGCTGCCATCAGCTCTGGGTCCCACAGACCATGTCGAGCACAGATCCACTTGTCAGGCCACAAAAAGAGCAAGGAAGACAGTTGTGCCAAGAACTTGCTAATTATAGAAAATGAAAACTTGCCCATAGAACGGGTGCTACTGTCACCACTGAGACCCCCTTATTGAGGGGAGACCTTATCACCACCTACAGTTACCTGACAGGAGGGTGCAGAGGGGTGGGAGATGGTCTCTTCAGCCAGGGGACAGGAGATGGGACAAGGGGAAATGGCAGGAAGCTGCCCCAGGGCAGGGTCAGAGCAGATGTCAGGAGAAAGTTCTTCCCTGAAAGAGTTGTCAGGGCCTGGCACAGGCTGCCCAGGGAGGGGGTTGAGTCCCCGCCCCTGGATGTGTTTAACAGACAGGTAGATGAGGTACTTACGGATATGGTTTAGCACAGGACAGGAACAGTTGGACTTGATGATCTTAAAGGTCTTTTCCAACCTTGTGATTCTGTGAGATATAGTGCACAGAGCTCCTCAGGCTTCCACACTGCCACAGCCTTGCACGCCAGCAGCAGCCGGGCATCCAATCCGCTCCAACCTCCTACAACTCTCAGGTCCTGCTCTGCAGGATGCAGCTGATCAAACCCTGGGAGCCCAGCTGCTAGGCAAGCAGTTATTGCTCATACATAGTCTGCTCACTTTTGCATTATTCACAGCTCTGCCCACCTCCTAGTGATGTCAAGTTAGCAGGATACATCTGGGAAAAACTGCCAATTCACGCATTCCACTACCAGAAAACCCTACTGTGAGCTATCAAAGCTAACCACAATCTGCCCCAAAATAAAGCAGCATTTCTGATGCCTTGGAAAACAGAGCACCCGGTGCTTATTTAGTCTTGCAGAGCTGATACGCTAGTCCTAGTGCACCCTTCGTCAACAGCACCATGGCCTAGTTGCCTTTCCTAAGGGAGGTGGAGGTAGCAGCATTAAGGCAAAACTCTCAAGCGGATGAGGCAAAGGAGAGACAAGCCCAGGAGGGAAGACAGGTAAAGCAGAGATAAGCAGAGCAGAATTTCTACATTAAATATTGATAGCTTTATCATGCTTTTTTTCTCTAAAGGAGAAAAAGCAGAGCAGCATGGCACTCTGTGATGGGGATTTTCAGGAGGGTAGGCCCCATTTGGCTTGCTTATCTCACGGAAAGAAAAACAGAGGCACAAAAGGCAAGTCCTACCCCCTTCGACTTTAACATACTTTTACGTGGAGCACCAAAGAGGCACAGCAGCTGAATCATCTACAACATACTCAGCACAACAGCCACAGCACAAGCAGGAGCAACTGCTCCTGGAAAAGTGTTTGGAGAGGCAAATGGGAGAGAGAGAAAATGTCTCTTTCTTCCCCAGCACCTAAACCCACCAAAGCAGACCTTCCACCATCTAATAGAAGAACCTGGAGATCAGAGCCACGGCTTTTACTCAGAGAGTGCACAGCACCAAGCCCTTTATACCCAGAAGGGCTTCATGCCAGCACCTGGAAGATGAGCAGCAGGACACAGTGGAGGCTGTCAGGGATCTGATATCTAGAGGAGGGTGTCCAGGCGCTATAGTCCCGCTCCAGGGCTTATGCTCTACATGAGACTTCTCAGGCTTCAAAGCAGCGTGGCAGACATGTCCATCTGCCTCCTAAGGACAAGTCCTGCAAACCCTGGCAGAAAGAACCGGTCCTGTCTGATGTTCACACTTAGATCCTGCTGCCTTTCCAGTGTAACCCACCCAAAGGGCCTGACACCAGGACTGGCTTCAGCTGAAATACTCACAGCGGTACATGCTGGCACCCAGGCAGAGACTTGAGGAGCCTCATCTGTCAACAGCCCATCTGCTAAGACAGCTGTAAACACGTACCAGTCCACATTCATCCCAGCTTTAAATCTGCTGTTTTCACTGAAGCTAAATGGAGGATGAACTTGGTCCTCAGCACTTCAATCAGCCTGCATAGCAAATTTTCTTATCACCTTTTATCCTGACATGAGGTAAACAAGAAACAAGCCACATAGCTCACAACAGGTAAATCATCTCTTACTTGAAACAGCTGTCACCTTCCACCAGGATCAGCTGCTTCTATTTAGCCACAACAAAAATGTGCTGGAGGACCTCTGGCTGGGGAGATTTTCTCTTCATCAAAAGGATAAGCTCATATTAAAGTCAGAAACTTTGCTGGCACTCTGATCTGTTAGAAGTCACAGATGCATTACAATGATGCTGTAAGTAACGTTCCCACTGTGATTAAAAAAAACCCCAGCACATACTTGGAGTGATATATGGTCTATCGAGCCTTGCCACCAGCATCTAATCTTATCCCCTGAAGCTGTATCATTCAAACTGTGCCTTCTCCTCCTTCATTGCAGGTGGAAAACAAGTATGACATGTGCCTCTGCAAACCTGTGTGGAAAGAGCATGATGTCTATGTCACTGATTTGCCAAGGTGTTTCACACAGTAACAGTGTGAGCAGAAGAGGCAAAGCTCACGTAAGCCACTGAAGATTTGTTTTATCTCACATCACTTCACTTATTCATTTGAAAACCTAAAACTTGGTTGTGTCGTTTGGCAGGGTGGATTGTCCTGGTGTTTGATCTAGCCTAGGAATATTGCTGCCCCCTCAGAATGTCCCTTCCAAGGGTCTCCTACTTCAGGAACCTGTAAGCTTCCCAGGGGCTTCTCCACTAGATCAGAGCACCCACAAGGAGACCCGTCCCCCCTTGTTTAAAACTGGCACATAAAATCATACCAAAAACGCCACCTTTGATGGGCAAGAAGGCACAGTCTTCAAGACAGGGTGTTATTTGTCCTTCTTTATGGACAAATGGCAAGTATGTCCCTCTGACACCTGCCAATAGAACTATCTGGGAAGGTAAAGGTCATATCAGGGCTTCTCTTCTTCCCAGGATGGTGCCATGGTCTCACATTTCTGCAGGCTGATTTTACATATGCTCCAGGAACAGCCCCCTGATGCTTTACACTAATCCCTTGCAGGTCACACCACTGAGACGTCATAGCAGGACTACAGCAGAAACCCAGAGCCTGCGTGTGTGTGTGTGTGTGTGTGAAGGACTTCAGTTAAATTAGAAACTGGTACTTTCACACTGGCAACATAGGGGGGAAATTTTGGGGGGTTTTGTAACTGAAGGACAGCTACTACTGTTTTCCCTTAATCTGAATTGAAATAGGAATCAAGAACTTCTAATTTATGGAAGGTATAAGAAGAGAAAGCCAGGAGGAGTTTACCCACCAATTGAAAGAACCAGGAGAAGAGCATGGAGGATTCAGTCTTAAATTCAATCTCAAGAAGACTCTAATGGGAAGGAAGCGTGTTCTGAGAAAAGGAAACCATCAGCCTCACACAACAAACTCTCACTGCCTGGAGTCCTGCTAATTAGTCTTGATTTTTTGAGGGCTGTTCTCAGAGCCCAGAGCCTTAGGATCAGTGCACTGTCTATGAGAGCTGTTGAACAAGACACTACCAAGATAATTTTGTTATGACCTCACTCATTAATTGGAGCCTTCACAGCTGATAGAGATAAACCAAGGTCTGCAGGTGCAGCACACCTCCGTGTCACGTGACCAAAATTTAATTTAGGAAAATGAGCACCCAAGCCCACAGTCTCCATTGAAAGAATAATGAGATATTGCAGCTATTGCCTATACTTGCACCAATCTGATTCCCAATGGCTGGGGAGAGGTCAGTGAATATGCATCAGTTCACTGTGGACTTGAGGAACAGGAAATTACAAGCTCAATGTACACACACCTCCCTCTGCATAGAGCATAAGGCAGCAGTTAAGCAGTTTTACTCCTGTCTTTGCCTCTGCTAAACCAAAGGGAAGTGAAGTCATTTTCTCTGTATTTTTCCCCCACATACAAAATGGGAATCGTGTCCCTCCATCTCCTTCACAAAGTGCTACGAGATCTACTGGCAGAACACGGCGCAGAAGATCTAAGCATCATTAACAGCATCCCCCTCAAAATGCCACAACCATCACTGTGGAGGTGATCGAATTAAAAAATTAAGTTGACAGTTTCCCCAAGCACAGAATGACAAACAGGAAGGACAATTAATTACACCAAGCCTCAGCACGACATCCTTTGAACAGAAAGCCGCCGTTCACCTTTCCCCACTGTCAACTTCCCCAGATCTGCTGGGGAAAGTACAGCCAACACGCAGGGCTTCCAGCAAGGGGTGCAGGCCTAGGTATCTCCACATCCAAGTGTGGGTGGATAAGAGAGGAAAAGGAGGAGGAATGGATCACAGAATCACACAGAAACGTAGGGGTTGGAAGGCACCTCCAGAGATCATCGGGTCCAACCCCCCTGCCAAAGCAGGGTCCCTAGGACAGGTCGCACAGGGAGGCATCCAGACGGGTCTGGAATCTCTCCAGAGAAGGAGACTCCACACCCCTCTGGGCAGCCTGTCCCAGGGCTCCCTCACCCTCACTGGGGAAAAGTTCTCCAGGTGCAGAACTTCCTGTGCTCCAACTTGAGGCCATTGCCCCTTGTCCTGTCTCCACAGAGCACTGAAAAGAGGCTGGCCATTTCCCCCATGTCCCACGCTTCAGATATTGATAACCATTGATCAGATCCCCCTCTCAGTCTTCTTTTCTCAAGGGTGAACAGCCCCAGTTCTTTCAGCCTATCTCTGTCCCCAGGCCCTTAATCATCTTCATAGCCCTTCACTGGACTCTCTCCAGGAGATCCCTGTCCAGCGATGCTGACCTTCTTGCCAAACAAGGATGGCACAACACGCAGGAGAGAGAGTGGCTGCAACAGCATGTGGTGGCTGCCTGGGGCAGTCGCTAACCATCAGTCTTGAGGCACAGCACCAAGCTCAGCTTGACCCAAACAGAATCACCACTACTCTGGCCTTCACATACATAGGTATGCACACACCCTGTGAGCCAGAAAATGCCCGAAGCCCCCGGCGGAAAGAAAGGGATGTGATTTTCTACTGCTCAGCGTTGCAGCAGCACTTTGGAGGGAGGACCAGTCCCACCAAGCTAAGCACGGACTCAGGCACAGCCCAAGGCTCTCAGCAGTTCTGTGGGGCAGCCACAGCCACGCATGCAGCAGCCTGGGTGCTTCTCTGAGAAGCAGCAGGCAAGGGGAGGCAGCACGCAGCATGCAACCAACGTCCTGCCCAAATCCTAATGGCAAAAATCATCTCACTGCCTATCAAGACAGGCTTAGCACGCTTGTCACCAGCAGTCTCTGCACAAATGGATGAGACAGCCCTTCTGTTCTTGAGAGCTCTGCTTAACATACACATAGATAGGTGGCTGTAGGCTTCCACCTGTTACCAAAATTCAGTGTGCTGACTCTGCAAACAGATTTTGCAGACCACTTAATACCAGTTTAACACCACAGTGTCTCTCAACATCCAGTTCCATCCTGAGGCACTCCCTGAGAACTACTGGCTCAAGACACACAATAACACCTCTAGTAGCCTTCAGGTCTTTCAAATAATCAGCAGCCAGCAACAAAGGAAAGAAACAAAGTAGATGTCTTGGCCTAAACCTTAACTCAGTATAGCTGCTGCAAGTGACTGGGCCACAGCAGAATTTCAATCTTCTAGCTGGCCTATGAATTAACTACTGGAAACTTGTGTTATCTTCCTAAATCTTCTAAAGCAAGACCTAGACAAATTTCCATATGAATCTAAACAATTTTAAACAGAGGAAATAATTTAAACAGAGAAAATTTAAATTATATCTAATGACATGCTGGGAGTTTTCTTTTATTATGCAAAAAGAAAGTCCTTTAAAACCCAAATAACTTCTTACTGCTGGTTCTTCATGATTTCTTTATTGCTTGGACATAATACAGCAGCCAGGTCAATCATTCTTCTGTATTTTCACTCCTCCAAGAACCTAACATTTATTTCCATACAAAGTAATTTAATAGAAAAACGTTCAGTCATCTTGGAAAAAAATCATCTAAGTTTTGGGCTTGGTTTCTTAAGAGTTTCCTTTTAGTCAACAAGAGAACTAGAATTCTGTTTCAGCTGCTTAGGTCATTTCTGACCCTCACTGGAGGACGAGTTCAGAAATAATAAAGGCATTAAAAAAGAGGCAGCATAATCAAATATTTAAAACCTGATCAATTCCCTTCTCAACAGATGACAGCATTCAAGATTATATGGTTTGATTTATAGCTGTTCCACATCCATGCACATACACACACACACACACACAGAGTCACTTCCTGGGCCCGTATTGCCATATTTCCATAACGGCCTTATTTCAAGCCTCCTCATCTCGGCCTGCTTTCTCCTGTGTTCCCACCTAAAGGTGAGTAAGGAAACTTTGACCATGTTAGTTTAGAAAGAATCAGAGAGGCAATAAGCAAGAGCCGGTGGCAGGATCCATTTCCCTCTGGTTCTGTAACGCTTGCATCAACTCCCCTTTTTTCAGTTTAGGGAAAGCCTCTTAAAAACAACCTGGAGGTAGTTTAGTTTTATCTTGTTAAGTGAAGACCCCTTCCACATTCGGTTTTCAGGCAAAGGGCTTATCCTCAGCCTTAGGGATTTGGTAGATGGCAGTGACTCTCCTACAGTCTAATTTCAAGGATGCTGCGTAATCCAGTGCCCCTCAAATTAATCTAGCCATTGCTACATTTAAGGAGGTCGAGCTACAAACGACGTACGGATTGCCTCCCCCTGCAGAATGCAAGCTCACGGGGTTTGTTTTAAAATTCGTGTGTCAGAGAACTGAAGCTTTTACTCTCCTCTGGGTTACAGTGATCAGTGCTTCTCTGTGACTGCAGGCCTTTGGCACAGCCACAGTGAAGCCTTACATGTTTGCACGATGCTGTTAATTCAGTTGTTTCCTCCACGAGCCCCAAATCTTTTCAAAAGTGTCTCCATGAGAAGAAGGACAAGGCTAATGCAGTGAGGGAGGCGGGACTCCATCTCGAGTTTGTATAAAACCATGAGCAGCTCCTACACCAGCACAGAAAATCGAGCCCAAGTTTCACCTTTCCTATGCAGGGGCCTAAAAACTGGGCTGAAGTGCGGAAGCATGTAACTTCTCGCTGCTTTCTCACCCTGCCCTTGGCATCGTCCATTGACCAGCTTCCAGCTTTCCCCTCTGTTCCGTGGACCCTCAGTCAGTGTGCACAGGTGACATCAGTACCTCGTGATGGGCTCCCCTTGGTGGCAAGGCATTTAAGAGGTAGGCCCTGAAATACTCATCCAGGCATCCCCCTGGCTATTTGGTGACCCAGTGTCTTCATACAGTCTTATACCAAGCAATACCTAGTAACTAGTCACTCGTACACTGCTCTCCAGTTCAGCAAAACTATCCCAAACACCCTATCCATCCATCTATCTCCCTGAAATGGGGCTGGACAAAACTAGACAGTTCTTGTTGGAATAGTAATATATAATGGGCCTGAACTCCAAATTCATACTTGAATTACCTCAGGCTTGTTTGCAGCCTGAATTTGTTTGCAGCTCAAAATTATTTTTCTGCATTCAGATTTAGAAAACAAAAAAGGGTGAAGGGATTAAACCCACCCATAACTGCTTCTAGGATTCTACAGCTACCTGCACCTCAGAGAAGAGATGATGAAGTACAGCAACTGACCTGCGTTCACTGAATGTAAAGGTCAAAGGCTGAGGAATGAAAACTACCTGCACAAGTCTCCAGCCCAAAGCACCATTCCCAGAAGACCTGGAGATCTAAAATTAAACCCAGGAGTGAATCAAGGCAGCCTGATGGTTGGCATGATCTCTCATGTTAAGCATAGTTAACTACCTTGTTAAGCGTAGTGGTTTGATTAATGCTGTGTTGAGCCAGCCACACTAATTCTAGTTTCAAAAGAAATGAACCTCTGCTAGCCACACGGCCTCTGTGGCAGCTGTGGCCAGCAGACTCTGTTCCCAGGGGTCTTCCGATGTAGAACTGAAAGTCACATTAATGCATTAGGTGTGGGCGCAGCTTTAAGTACCCCACAAAGGTCTCATCCGTGCCCTAGGGCATCTCTTCTTGGTCACAAGCCACAGGCTAAGCAACCTCCACATACTTGTTTTTCTGGATAGCCTTCCTTTTCATTAGAGTCTGTGCCTCAAGAATAAATACGGTCCTGCCAAACATGATTTGTTCTAACCCAAGTGAAGCAACTACGTGGTGGGTATGCTCTGATCTTCTGTAACGCTTTTCAAAAGCAAAAAGAAGTCTTCCATCAGATGGAAGAGGAAAGAAAGGGAGTACAGCTTGGAGCAAGACAGCTCACAGGCTTTTTCTCTGGTACCTCAAATCTGCTGCCTTTTCACGCATGGGTCTTTTTCAAGCAAGAAAAGTCTCCGTTCCTCAAGGCCTGGCTGAAGCAAGATAGTACCTACTGTGTTTTGAGTAGTCTTCTTACTGGAGACTGTAACCATACAGTTGACACTCTTCTTCACTTTCTCTAGAGAAATCAGCCTGCAGCTCAATTAAGGAAAACTAACCTGCAGGGTCCATCTCCCTAACAAAACCAGGTAAGGACATCTCTGATAGGAGCTGAACCCAGCCAACCAGGAGCTTCTCTTCCTTTAATAGGGAAGAACAAGTACTTGTAATCAAGCACCAGGGCTGTGGATATTAGCTGGATTAAATGGTTTAGTGGGCTAAGGCAGAAGGTGCTACTGAATTAGAGCATCTCTACTCCACAGCATTTAATATATTAACATCCTTTTGGGTACCGTATGGGGAGGCTTGGTAAAAAGATTTCTTTGATGCCAGTTGCAAGTCTGCACAATTCTTCCTTTGATGGCTCAAGTGATTAGGTGTTAACAAGAGGAACCCAGGCACTTAACACTAGGGAGTTTTAGCACCAGGTTCACACCCCCTCCCTCTCCTTCCTCAGCTAAGGGATTTTTCTCATTCCCACTAATGTTAACAGCAGGTACTTAAAAGTAATTAAACATTATCACCTCTCCTGTCTTTATTACTTCCTAGCTGCATACCAGTGACTTTGTATGGGGTAAAAGAACTGAGTTAACAGGACTGGTGCAGGCTGGTGCTTCCCTTCTTTATTCTGTATGAAAACACTGGGTCATGGAGCCACGTGGACAGGCTGTGAGCTGCCACGCTTTAGAGGATGAATGCCAATTGCCACGGTATTTTACAAGGGGGAAAAAACCCCAGGTAGTAAAAGAACAGACATAGGGAGATAACAAAGAGAAAGTGATGTGGGGAATATGGGTAGACCATAGGGACAAAGAGGCTGGAAGGATTTCACAAGTCTAGCAGAACAGCTTGCAGCTGTGCCTGTGCTGTGAAATAGCTGCCACACGGGCCTGCAAGTTGCAGAGGCAGCCTAGGGATGCAGGTACCATGTGTTGCTCTTGTGAAAATAATACCCCACGTCTGCTGAGCAGCTCTTGCTTGCCTGGGAATAGCTGCTGTAAATTTTCAGTCTAGGGATAGGAATAAACTCATCTGCCCTCTATGTTTGGTGTTCAAAAAGAGGCTTTCCCATATCTGCCCAGCCAGGTAGAAGCTTGCCCTTTTTCTTCTCTCTCTACCTTACCTCCCCATTAACCCTTAGCTTTTGGTACAGGTCCTCAGGGAATGATATATTTTCCTCCTGCCCCCCCACCCCCGTCCTGTGCAGTATTTCTAAGCCTCACTTTGTCATTCCCAAAAGGGAAGGGACAAGAGCTTTGAGCTCTTAAATCCTGCTGTCGGTTCTTGCCTGAAAGAGGTAAGTAGGGAAACCAAAGGAAAGCAGAAGAAAGGAGCCTGTCCCTTGTCAGCATTCACCTGTAATGGAGGCAAAATGTGGAGTTAAACACCAAAATGAGACCCAAGAATAGAAACAAATGGAGTACTTACACAGTTTCATCATTCTTAAACTCCAACTCCCCGTAAGTGTCTTCAAAGTCTTCTCCACCTCCTTTTGCTGTCCCTTCTACTGTCCTAAACGGCACTATGACTGTACCCCGAGCACCTGATGTCCTTAGGACTTTGACTTCCATCACACCAATGCTCTCACTGACATGTATAACGTCACACTCAAATGTGAAGATGCCAGCATGGTCATCATCTAGTATTGTCACTGTGGCCACACAAGGAGAAGCCAATATGGCCTTGGGATAGGGGGAGTTACTGACATCTGAAGGTTCCTCACTCTCCACCACACGGAGGTTGCTGAGCCGCACAAAGAAATGCTCGTCTTCCTCAAAGATGTCATCATCAATAATTCCCACTGAGAACTCCTTCTGGGTCTCCCCTGATTTCAAGACAACAGTCCCCTCTGTGAACTCGTAGTCAGCACCAGCGTTAGCAGAGCCATCCTCTGTTTTATAGTCCACATAGATGGTTTTGGACATGTCCCCTCCTTTCCGCACCACTGTCAGGAGAACGGCACCACAGTTCTCAAGACACTGGTAGGAGCACGGGTCAAAATAAATTTTGGAGATGAATTCCTCAGGTTCATCTGACCGCACCTCATGCAAGCTGGTGCTCTTCTTGGCTTGCTCAGCTGCATGCTTCTTCAGAATATTGCCAGCTCCTGTCATCATTCTGGTGGCCTGAATGCGATAGAAGGCTCTGCTCTTTTGCTGGTGAGACAAGGCATAGTAGTTAGCCATTTCTACCAGTTGGTCCAAGTCCTTTTCTGGGTGCTTTTGCTTCAGGTCCTTAAGGATCCGGATCATTTCTTTGCGAGATTCATCTACCTCCTTCCCCTCCACAGTCACTAGGTTTCCATCCAGAAAGTGGGAGTTCATCATCTTGCCATCCATCTCAATTCCCTTAGGGTGATCACCTTCTGATTCGATGATAATGCCCCTGTGCTTGTCAGTGCGGTACTTTTTGTGCATATACTTGTAGAAAAGCAGGCGTCTGTCTGCTATCCAGGCCAGAAGGACACAAAGTGGGAAGAAGAAAAGTGTGAGCAGACCTTCCCAGACCTGAACGACACCTGGAGAGAAGACAGCAAGGATCATGTACAACCAGATGTAAGCAAAGATGCTCCAGGCAGCTGTGACAAAGAAAACCCTCAGGTGTTTTATCTTCCTGGTTTCTCCATCAGGGATGACATAGACACAGGTGGCAATGATGATAAACATATTGAAAGCAGCACTGCCAACGATTGTGGATGGCCCCAGGTCTCCGGCTATGAATCCATGCCCACACACTTCTATCAGAGACAGAAGGATCTCTGGAGCAGAGGAGCCCAGAGCCATGAGAGTCAAGTTGGAAACAGTCTCGTTCCAAATCCGGATAGTGGTCGTCGTGGTCTCTCCATTTGGTTTCTTAATGGTGATTTCTTTCTCTTGTGATGTAATGACCTCTATAGATGCCATGAAACGATCTGCAATGATGGAGACTCCAAGGAACATGTAGATGAGTGCTACAAAATACACAATAACACGGGCAATTTTGTCCCCAAGGGATGGGTTTTCTGGGTACCATATTGGCAGGATAACACCTTCCTTGCAGTCAAAAGATCCTGAACACGAGCTGTTTTGTACTGAACTGGTTGAGTCTCCCGTCAGGCCAGCATCCACCTGCAAACCATGCAAAAACAGCACAAAAGTAACCAGCCCAAAATGGAGGAAGGCCGAGGTGACAGGCTGCAAGCTTAACCACGCCATACACAAGATGCAACTTCCACTGTGTAGATCCAAAAAGGCCGAGAACCTGAAACAAAGAAAACAGAGAGGGAGGAGGGAAGCATGAGAGAAAAGGAAGATGCAACATTTACCCACACGCACTTCAGTATCTCACCACTGAAGAGCACTGGTAGAGATGCAGGGACTGTCTGTCTCTCTCACTTTGAAGAAGGTATTTAGCAGGGACTCTAACAAACTCTAACAGCATTTGTATGCCCAGCAGCTGAAGATCAATTGCTAGAAAAGCACATATATCTATATCTCCCACTCTTCACCTCCAACATGTGCAATAGGAGTTAACTGAGTGCTCAGCTGCCACTTACCTAATGATGCCATGGTGTTCACCAACACATAGCACTTCACCTCAGCACAACAAACCAATCTAAAGGCTGCCCTGTCTCACCACCCAGGGGATAAGGCAAGTCAAGGAATCACCAGCAACACAAGAAGCGCCATTTAAGACCAGTGAGCCATCTCCACACTAATTCCACTTGTTGGACATAATTCAGTTACAAATGATGGAGAACTTCAGTGGGCAAACTATCCCCACAGCCAACCCCTCCTAATAGGCTGCAGAATCTCTGAAATGGTCCTAGGGCTCCCCTGAACTTCTGAGGCACAGGGCCTCCATGTTAGGAGCTAACAATGTCAGCCCAGAAGGAGGGCAGAGGACTTGTGTGCTTGGCAAAGTGCCCAAGGCCATTTTTCACTAGCCTTTCCATCACAACAATGTGAAGGATCACATTTTACATTGATAATCCTGTTTTTAAATGGTCACAGAAACCTACAAAACCACCACAGCTAGAAAAAGCTCTGCTTGTGAAGCCAGAGCACACAACAAAATGGATGTGCCCACCCTCTACATCCCTAAGAAATGGATTTATTTTCAAATACTGCCTGAAATGAAAGTAATCTCTAACCCGAAATACCAGGCAAGAACAATGGACCTGTGTCCCACCCTGGGTACTACACAGATGTGGCATATCACCTCCCAATAACACCTTCTTTTACTTACAGACTACAGACACCACTTAAAAATGGAGTCTGAATCCTTTGCATCATCATGGACCACACTGTTCTCCTTCCTCTGGCTTAGCTGGCGAGTCATGGTTGTGAGTCCAGACACAGCCAAGTATCTCACAGGGAACATCATACTTAATAGCAGCATTATCTACAGCACTTGGAAGGTTCAAGAGCCTTAACCCCCCACTAACTTTCATTGAGATTTGTACTGCCAGATCAGTAGGGCTGGGATTCATTCCCCCCACTGTAGCTTTCTAAATCGTGGGCAGTAAGTTAAATGGAGTCACTTAGGTTCCCTACTGTAGTCAGAGGACAGAGACAGTCACTTCCAAGGGACAATCCTTCCCATCTCACCCCTGTTCTGACCCAAAAGATGTACATAGGACACGCAGCTCCAGAAGAGATTTTGTCCTCTCCCGTACCTATCCATGGTCTCAACTAGTGCCCAGACAGACAATTTAAACCAGATGGCAGCAGTTCAAAGAGATGAATTGCCCCCTAAGCACTTGAGGAGGTCCCTCCCCTCTCCCTTGCACTAGAAGTATTTGGGGTAACATTTTAATGTTATCAGCATTAACAAATGCATCTCAGATGGCTGTTTTATCATCCCCTTGTGTCACTCGCCTCTTTCCAAAAGCAGGTGCAATCTTCCCAAGAGCAACAAAGAACGCTATCAACTTTCAGATAAACATCTCTAAAGACAAGTGAGATGGGAAGGAAAGCGTGGCCAAGGACTGCAAATGAATACAACCATTCCTGACAAAGCATGGCAGAGGGGAGGGAATTGATTATGCAGTATCAGGATGGCAAATCCCTATCTGACACCCTTGATATGAAAAAACAATACACCCCTTCGTGCCACCTGGACTAATTCAGATGAGAGTGATTCTCCAGCATTAGCCCACTTACCTTCCCTCTCCAAAAGCCGCCTTTTCTGCCTGTCTACCCCACCCCCTGGGATCAGAGGGACCTCAGACCCAGGGAGGGCTGCTAGCCGGCCTCAGCCCTAACCTCAGTCCTGAAGTTTCATTAAAATGCCTCGCTGCTTGCACAGCTCACCATCAGGGGGAAGATGGAGCTACCCAGCACACAAAGCTTGGGTTTGGCTGGACATTCCTCTTGTGTCTTCCCTCCTGCTGTGCATGGCCTTTCACCAGGTGTCTGGCTGCAGGATGTTGGGAAAGCCCTGAGAAAGGGCCAGTGGTCAGTGCAGACTGACTGTGAGCAGCAAGCCCAAGATCTTTGGGCTGCAAAGTAGCTGCGTGCACACACACAGTAAAGATGACATGTTCCAGGTGCCTCTGACTCAAGGTGTGCACAGGGACCAACTGCACAAGCACAGCAACTCTAAAAACACCCCAGGGCACATCAGATCCTCCTTTCTGGTACTGAAATTGCTGGCAGGTATCCACCAACCTCTTGACACTTCCAGCTCCCACTTGACTGTACAGCAGGCAGTAGGTGCTGTGTCTTCCAAGATCAGCCATGTGGAAATGGCTGACAGAAAGACAGGAGTAATTTCAAAAACATCTACATGACTCAAGAACCTAAATTTGGGTACAAAAATGACTTAAGAGTCTAAGTATCACTTAAATTCAGAGCCTTGCCTAGGAATAGTACAATGACTAAATTGCCCTCTGAAATAAATCACTGCTACCATCAGCCTCCCTCTCTGTGGGACAACCACCTTTTGTAATGCTGGGATGGTTTATCTTGCTAACTATTCCTCAACAAGCTCCAGGACCATGCCAGTCCTCCTTATTTTTTTTTAAATTTAATTTTAAGCAATGTCTAATTTTGTTATTAGACCTCAAGATAACTGTAGATTACCTCAAAAATATCCTCTACCAGGGTAGCATCTGTTCATGTGTTCAGACCTCCAAACTCAGGCTATGGGGTGGTGGACTGTAATCTCAGAATTCAGGAATACTTTTCTTCACTGGGTTTCCCTTGCTTTGACAAATATTTTAAAGTTAAGTGGAGGTCACAATAATTTTCTAAAATGATACAATAATGACCTGATCCTGCAATTCTTTGACACAGATAAAACTCCCCAGTGGGATCAACAGGAACTTTGCCCACAGACACACTGTCTAATATGATCTTAATATGTGTTCATTAGCATGAAAAGCATTACCCTAACCAATCTGAAAAACACAATGAAGCATTCTTACTGTCATCCCACATCCCCCTCTTCTCCCCTCCCCTCCACCCCACCTCCCCCAGCTTGGGAACTAGTGCAACACAGAATAAAACTATTAAATGTTAAAGCTGCTTTTAATAAAACATTGAGTTAACCGTTTTAACATTCAGATGCCAGAGAAATGAAGAGTTCAAACTGAATCTCTAGGTCAGTGGGGTTGCTTATACAAGATGCACGTTTGCCCTTGGAGCTATCTACTAAGATCAGTCTGGAAATTACTAGAAGGGACCTCTGGCCTGCCCAGAGTGAAGTAGACACATTCCCCACTCCTCCTCTGAGCCACAGCACTGATCTCAACAAGGCTAACTGTAAGGAGAGCCACCAGCCCCACTCCAAGGACCAAGCCTCCGGGTAGCACAGTCCTGAGTCACTGGAAGTCACCCAGGAGGGATCATGGTGTCACTTCTCTGATGCCAGTGGAACAAAACACATCCACATCTGGTGCAGAGAGGTGTCACTGCAGCAGCGTCACTGTCCCGGCCCAGTGGGATGCAAACAACAGTGGTAAGACAGTTGCTACTGGGGGATCATTGGCCTTACATTATGAGGATCATAATTTCCACTGCCTCTTTGCTAGCAGAGAGAATTTTCTCCCACAGGTCTCTGTCCCACCCTTTATCACATTGAATGCATGCAAATAGGGGCAATGGTACTGAGCAGAGTGTCCCCTGTCAGGTAGGGTAAGTTCAAAGCATGCAATCAGTGCAAGACAAGAGATGAAAAGCCACAAGCATCCATGCAAGAGAATGAGCTAGTGTTCAAATAACAAGGCTCTGGGAAGATGCAGAACAGTTGTTATAGCAGGGGAAACTCCTTCTACAAGAGCTGACAATGACCACATGATCCATAAATCCATAAAAAGAACCCATAAATAAAAAGATGAGGTTTTGAAATACTTCTGGAGACAGTCCAGAAAGTAGCATGGACCACACTTGTCACAATTAAGCCTGCAATAGAAAATGACTTTTAGACAACTATCAAACCCCTTACATCTTTTATAATGGCGAGTCTCAGAAGACTGGTGGTTTGTCTGCTATGAATCTGGAGTAGAGGCGGGAGGCTGGGAAGGCTGTACTTGTCCCTTATTATTTAGCAGTGTATAGCTGCTCACATGACTCTAAAGGCAAGGTTATTTTCAAAAGGAAGCATTCATAACAGGGAGCCAAATCACGGGGCAACGTAACACAGTGGTGGCTGCTAACACGGAACCTCCACACACCGAGCTCCCAAGATCATTGCTCAGTAAACAGAAAACCAAAGGCAAACCTCCAAGTCTCTATAATTTCTTGTTTAGGCAAAAATCCCCTTAAACCATGATAAAAAAACTCCGGATTTGACCTGCAAATAAGATTACATTGTCTGGCATCTCGCTTTCCTTCTCATCTCCCTCCCACCCCCAAATAAATCAGACACACAGAGCACATCGGTGGCCATATATCCTCTCTCCCCTGACCTCCCTCCCCTTGAGTGCTGCTGATTAGATCTGAGCATGGGGTGAGCCCCGTTCAGGCGTGGGCACTGCATGAGGGCCAGACACAGACATCTCAAGATCAAGGAGTTTGTCTACTCGGCAAACATCTGTCCCAGAGCAGACAGGATACAAGCACTCCTATTAGTGTCATCTTATAGTCCCACTCCGAAGCTGGAGGAAACAGAAACAAGGTTCAGCTTAATAACAGGGCCTCACGTTCCTCAGCTCCAAAACACATAAAAGCTTTTGATAAAAGCCTTTTGATTTATTTTTTCACATAAGCATCAGCAAAAATTGAAATTACAGCCTTCCTGCCAAAGAACACAAATAACTGAGTTTTAACAGAAAAGGTATTATGCCTACTTCACCCTCCTCCTCCCTCCCCCAAAATAAAAGCATGGCAAAATATCCAACCCAAAACGCGGCGTATTTTTCAGTAATCTCCATTCAACCAGCCCGCTGCTCGTTGCTACAGGAGCACCCAAAGGGTAACCTAAGATGGGCCTGTGAGCCAAAAGCCAGAGCAGTTCGATCCATTTTGTCAGAGAAATGCAAACTTCTAAGAACAGACCTTAAACCATCGCACCGATGGCATGCGCCTATCTGTTACCAGCACAACCCAGAGCTGACTTTACAGCACGGTGAGAGGTAGTTTAGCTCCCCACTGCTGCACCAGCTAGGTTTTATGAGGTAAAAAGCACAGTAACTCATGCTTAGGCCATGGCAGATTCCCATAGTCCGGCCTATGGAAAAGTTATGGCGGGGACCCGTAGGTGCTTGTTGCTTTGCACTTCACAGTAAACATGCCAAACCCCAGAATTAGCTGCCTACTGAATAACCTCTCTGTATGTGTCAAATGCAGCTTTTGGGGTTTTTTTCCTCTCAAGATCTGCCTACAACTACCTGACAGGAGGGTGCAGAGAGGTGGGCGATGGTCTCTTCAGCCAGGGGACAGGGGACAGGAGACAGGACAAGGGGAAATGGCAGGAAGCTGCCCCAGGGCAGGGTCAGAGCAGATGTTAGGAGAAAGTTCTTCCCTGAAAGAGTTGTCAGGGCCTGGCACAGGCTGCCCAGGGAGGGGGCTGAGTCCCCGCCCCTGGATATGTTTAACAGACGGGTAGATGAGGTGCTCAGGGATATGGTTTAGCACAGGACAGGAACGGTTGGACTTGATGATCTTAAAGGTCACCTTGTGATTCTGTGATAATGCAAAAAGCTACCATCAACAGGTTTTGTAGCAAGTTGTTTTAATATTTACAAGCTGGATGTCTCCACTAACTCAAGCAGTTCCTACCAGCCTAGCGTGGTTAATGGGTGTTAATCGATGTAACTTGAGTCTACTAATTCCTTACAGAAATGCTGCAGCGATGGGGTGCAGTTATGGTCAGTGATCCCAGGGGCTGACCCCAACAGAGCACAAGCCTGTGTACAGCTAGGAGCAATCTCCCAACACTCAACTTGCCTCAGGGAACCAGTCCATGATGGTTTTTTCTGTGTTCAGTATCCGTGATGCTCCTGAGGACGCAGTGCCATAAATAGCTAACCCATAAAGATGCCTGTACTTAATTTTCCTCTTCCAGTACCACACCAGCTGCACTTGACTGGCTGGGCGCTTTACATCCTCATCCTCACCCCAGCTGAAAAATGCCTGTACAGGATATATATGGATACAGGAGCTGTGGTTTACGCTCTGCACAGATACGCAAAGGAGGAGGAGGTAGAGACTGAAGGAAACCCTTCAGCAGGCAGCCACAGTCCTTATTTATGGCGCAGGCTAGCGCAGCCTCCTTGGGAATCACAGCACGCTTGCTCTTCCACTCCTCATACACGGCTGTGTGTCTAAGGTCGCTCATGCTGAGGGACAGCGACTGTTACCCTTTTCATTCCCTTCCCCCCCCCCCGAACTGTAACCCTTTTTACATTCAGAAAACAAAACCTGGTATTTAGGCTGACATATAGATTAGTAGTGGCCATCCTCCTGCTTAAAAAGCAGCATTATCTGCTCTGAGATAGATGGCTTTTTTCCTTTGCATGGCTATTACACAATCTCACTGTTGTTTTCCAGAGCAGCACTGTGTGGTACTTTTGAGTGGTCGGTTCACACATGAGATACAAGAGACCTCCAGAAGTCATCTGGTCCAGCCACCCAGCCCGAGCCACTTGCCCAGCACCACATCCAATTGGCTTCTGAATATTCACAGAATCGCAGGGGTTGGAAGGGACCTCCAGAGCTCATCGGGTCCAACCCCCTGCCAAAGCAGGGTCCCTAGGACAGGTCGCACAGGGAGGCATCCAGACAGGTCTGGAATCTCTCCAGAGAAGGAGACTCCACACCCCCTGGGCAGCCTGTCCCAGGGCTCCCTCACCCTCACTGGGGAAAAGTTCTTCCCCAGGTTGGTGCGGAACTTCCTGTGCTCCAACTTGAGGCCATCGCCCCTTGTCCTGTCCCCACAGACACTGAGAAGAGGCTGGCCATTTACCCCTGTGTCCCACACTTCAGATATTGATAACCATTGATCAGATCCCCTCTCAGTCTTCTTTTCTCAAGGCTGAACAGCCCCAGCTCATTCAGCCTTTCCTCATAAATATCAGACGGGTATTCAAGGACAAAGTGAGGAGTCTCCACAACCTCTCCAAGCAACCTGCATCAGTGCTCAAGTCATCCTCACAGCAAAAAAGTAAACAAGTGGAGGTATGGAGTCCTGCTCATGACAGACAAGCCCATCAGTGCCAGTGCACTCCAGGCACTCAGTACAAGCTGCACTGGGAGCTCATGGTAGCACTTGGTGGCAAAATGTCACCAGCCTTACATTTTGGGAGTCACCAGGAAGCCCGCATGGTACACTTAAGAGGCAGAACTCCAGACATCAGTCTTTTTACTATGTTTGGAGGTATTTCTAAACACAATTAAAGCCTTTAGCTGCTTGAATACCAGTGCATGTCTGAAAACACCACTCTTAGCAGTCTAAATGGCCCCAAATCGAGAGGGCTGGTACTTCGAAACACATTCCTCAGGCCCTTGATTTTATGCCTATGATGTGAAAAGCCCAGTGAAGAGGCCTTCCTTTGAGGTTCAGGAAGCCGACGGGAGAAAAAAGAAGTGGAGTTACTGGGTCACCCAGTCAGCGTCATCATTGTCCCCTCCCTGTTCCACAAGCTGATGGTGACAACCTGGAGCACCCACCCAACGATGTGCGGGGTTGGAATAGATGCTGAGTCCTCTGCTGGAGCCTTGAAGGCACTGGCTTTCATTGCTCTCTGCCTTGCTGGTTTATGAAGAGCCGCAGAAAAACATTTGGGGAGGGGTGGAGAAGGGAAAACAAATGATTCCAGCAGTGTGAGGAAAACTTCTTGTCAGTAAAAGACATTTTATGTACTGCCCGTGGCAGCACACAGGGTGTGTTATTTACTGCTCCTGCTTCACGGACATATTATACTGCTGGTTCAGGTGCCACCATCAGAGTGCAACTTATCACCTGGTGACTCACAGCATCCTAGAGGAAAGATGACAGCAGCAACTCGTGGCATTTCTTCAGCATTCTGGTGACAGATCTGCAACAGCTACAATTAAAGGCCCTAGGATTTGCTGTCAACAATGCACTTGTGCTGGAGAGCCAGTAGTAATTCGCCCACAGAGGTGGGCCAAGAGGTAAATAAGAGGTGAAATGGTGTTGTAGTTATATCTCACCTTCTTTAGATCTAGAAACAGCTAAGAGAAAAAAAAATAATCAAGTTTTCTGACAGAAAACACTCTTTTCAAGGCAAACAAAACAAGCCACGTTGTGTGCTGGATGCAATTCGACGAGTAGCCAGGCAAGCAGCCCTTCCCCAGCCACCACCACCAGCCACGCTGGGTGCTAACCCCAGCAGCTAAGGTACACCCTGCTCTGCTCCTCCAGAAACAGTCCTGTTTCTTTTTTAACATCTGCTCCAAGGAAAAGGTTTGGGTTTGGTTTTTTTTTTTTGGTCTGAATACAGGGGGAAAAAAATGCTTTTACCAAAAATGCCACTTCTACACTCCTATGTGTGATGGGCACAGAAATGGGGTAAACAGGAAAGGTCCTTGCTTAGCTCAATTAGCACAGGTTTCACTAATTTCAGCATTAATTATACCAGAGCCAGAAGAGCTGTCTGGTTGATGCCTCAGGGGCTCCCACTGCATTGTATACACATCATTTCCTAACACTTTGTCCAGCCCAGTCTTAAATTACCCAAGTGATGGCATTTCCACAACTTCCAACACAGACTCTGCCATGATGCAATTTATCTCAGACATTTTAGCCGTCTTCCTTATATTTAGGATGAAATTAAGAAAATTTATGCTGCTAGTTCTCATTACCCTGTCCTTGGAGGACTCTCAACCATTCTCCCCCTTGCCTGAGATTTACATGCTTCAGATACTTGTAAATAGCTTTTCTCCTCCACAGTTATTCTTTGACCAAAGCTCTCAAATTTATTTTAATCTTTATAAATTAGCCCAGACTATCCTTTAATCATTTATCTTGATCTCTTCTCAGTTCTCCACCTTTGAAGCAGTCAGGTTATCTAGGAGCACCGTATCTCACCCTCTTCGTCACCTGTTCCCATCAAAACCAGCAGCAGATCTGCTCTTCTTGGAGACAGCACACCAAGCCTGGGCAATGAAGTCTCACTCCTCAACTCTGCCCCAACAGTGGGTTTTCACGAGGTACTGGACTCTTCTGAAGATTAAATCATAGAGTCATAGAATCATAGCTTGGTCTGGGTTGCAAGGGACCCCAAGGATCACAGAGTTCCAAGGGTCACAGAGCTCCAACCCCTCTGCCACAGGCAGGGACACCAACCTCCAGGCCTGGAGCTACACAAGGTTGCCCAGGGCCCCATCCAACCTGGCCTTGAACACCTCCAGGGATGGGGCATCCACCCCCTCTCTGGGCAGCCCCTCACCACTCTCTCTGTAAAGAGCTTCCCCCTAATATCTAATTTAAACCTAGATTTAAATCTAGATTGATGCAAGCTCGCTGTGGTGTTCACTTCCAAGGGTCTCTCTGCCTGCTTGCTGTGTCCCCTGCGTGGTGGGGCTTGATGAGGAACGCCGTGGTGATGGGCATGCACGCAAGGAAAGCAGAGATTTCCAGAGTTTCAAGCAAAAAAAGTCAGGGTCTCCCACTGAGAGGAGGGAAACACACTCAAATGTGCTCACTGCTGCTGCAGATCTGAGCACAGCAGGAGGCATGAAAAATGCACTGAGCTATGGTTTATCCTCAAAATACCTCCCACTTCACTCGGAAGGTGCCAAACTCTTTAAATTCACCCATTTGAATACAGTTATCAAATCAGGTTTCACACAGCACCCTCACCTTTCAGTGACACTTATCCCCACGTAGCTCTTCTTGGCAATTTAGGTATCTTAATCCTTCAGTGTTTTGTTTTGGTTTTTTAGCTGTTAATTCTGCAACTACTTTAAAAAAAAAACAAACCCACCACAAACCCTCATATCTATGATGATTAATTCATTCTTCATGAGTCTGGGCTGTTTATTGCTCTTTGTTCATTTATGCACTAGCTGTTTACAGATTCTCCCTTAATATTAGCTCTGTTATTTGCTAGAGACTCAAGTCATATTTACCATATGATAATTGCAGAGATGACATGGACAACAAACAGTGGAAGCCGAGCCGCTACGGCAATTACAGTAAGTGGCAGCAGCCTCTGGGCTATCTGCCTGCCCCACCTTCATGTCTTCTCTCCAGACCCTCTGATGGCTTTCCCTTGTGGGCTGTATAAAGCCATACGCCACCCTGATCTCTACCGCAAATACAGGCAGAGATTTGTTCTTCTCTGTGGCATTACCAGGCAGGATTATTCACCTCTGCCCTTTCAGTCAGTGTTTCAGCTGCAGGTCTGCGCTCCCTGGCTGCCTGCCCCACTCTGTCCTGTCAAGGGTAGGTAATCCAAAATACCATCCAAAAAGGGAATCACTCTCAATACCTACCTTTTTCACTCTGGTCAATGGCACTCTGCCCCATCTGTGGTCTCAATGTGTCTCAGATACTTCACCCAGGGAGTTGCAAAGGACTACAAAGTAGTGAGAAGCTCAATGGAGCAGCTCTTTAACTCACTTGGACACCCTGGCCCCACTGAGATCATGATTTTTCAGGGACACTTATACATGATTTAAAATTCCTGCAGAAAACCAACCAGATGACTAGGATGGGCCACTGCTTTCTTCTCCAAAGACAGGAATGAGGTCTATTTCTTGGTTCCTGCCAAGAGCACTGAGTGGGTCCCACACCCAAAAGGCACAGGGCTTAGTCAGGTAGATAGATGACTTGATCCTTCCAGAAGATTTAAAAACATCAAGATTAACTGTACACAAATGCAAACCTGAGTGCAGTGCTTACAACAAAGCAGCCTGTCTGAAAAGGATGAGGCTCTCCCCTTGCCATTTCTAACATGCCTGGAACGATACTCTCCTAATTCCCACCACTCAGCAAGTCTTAACTGAGATACTAGTGAGGAACATTTGAAAACTGGATGCGGGGCACTGTGTAACAGAAGAATTTCCTAGCAAAGCACACAATCATGCTGCTGTTTCTCTCCAAAGTGGAAGAAACAGCATTTTCACTGTATTCAGAGCACTACTGATACCAGCTTTCCTCACTCGACCATCCCCATCCAAAAGCCTTTTTTTACACAAAATCATCTTAAAAGGGAAGACTACCTTTCCAACCCAGTCCACCATCAGCTGAAGGCTGGCAAGAGAAGAGAGAGGGTCCATAGGACCAGATTTTCTCTGGTGTAAATCAGCATAGGTCCAATGAGCAGGTCAGCAGAGCCAGCTTATTCTACTGGAAGAGCTGCCTGAGGAGCCCTGGCAACCTTTCATATAATATAAACCTCCAAAAAGAAAGCTTCATCTACTTCCTCTTTGTGACTCATGTCACACACATCAGCTGGGGGGCATCTTCCTGCTTCTCCCAGGTGTACTTCTGTCCATCCTGCCCTGGTTCCTCCCTCCCCACCAATACTCCATGCTGATCCTGGATTTGCTACTACTAGTCCTGCCAGCAGGAGCAGCTGAGTCATGGGAGATGACCAGATCAGCCAAATGCACTGAAATGAGACAAGGAGAAGAAAATCCTCCTTTCTCCCACAACCCCAGACCCCAGCAAACAAGGTCTGGAGTCTTTCTTCTCTAACGTGTGCCCAGTGTCATCTTGGATCAGCATCCTGAACTGCCTCATCCTGGAGGTACGACGACAAGAGTCACCAGCTTCATGCAGGTCCTTCGATAACATGCTCATCCCATACAGCCACCCACTGTACGGTCTATTTAAGCCACCAAGGCAAAGCGAGAGGACAGCCCTTGTCGTGCCACTCAGGGACACAGCCTCCATTATCAATGCTAGCAGTCCCAGAACTCTGTAAGTTTTACTGAGGAGCTCGAGTCCCCTTCAGGCACTGCAGAAATTATCCTTCCTTCCATTTTGGCAGAGAGAAGATTTAAACAGAGATGTGCTCTACTTGCTTTGAAATCCAAATCTCTCCTAAGACAAGGCTAAAGTAAGAAAACTGCGGGGTCTCTCTCTTGCTAGGAGTTTGAAGAGAAGACTGACCCAAGCAAAACCTAAGGCAGGAACGAACAGGCTGTTTTCACAGCCTTACTCCTGGCTTACAGTCTGCTTACTCAGTCCTGTCCCCTGCCCCATCTGCCCAGAAAGCCTCTCCTGCCCAGCCATACTTCTGCAGCGGTGCCCTGCGCCCAGCCCTCCCTCCCTGCAGTCCCTGATGACAGTGACTCCTGTCATCTGGGAAACCTGTCAGAAGCGATGGAAAAACCTGCTTCATCCAGGAAAGGAGCAGCGGTCCCCAAACACCAGCGGGTGAGGAGCAGGGGGACGAGGAGAGTGTTCCCCCAGGCAGGGCCACCATTGCTATTTAGGTCAGGTCAGTGACATAAATGGGTAAAAGAACAAGCACAAAAGGTCTTTGACAAAAGGACAATGGCTTTAAAAGACATGCAAAGCCCTGAAATGAATCCATTTTGCTGCAGAAGCTCAAGGAGCAGACAAATTAGTAAAAACGGGCTTGCAATTAATTTCTGCCCTCCATCCCAACAACCCTCCGCTCCGCAGTAATCCTTCAGCCTGTCCTCCTGGCCCTCTGCTCTCCTAGCAGACCTGCACACAAACATTTCCAGTCTCCTTGGCCCGACCCATCCAGCCACAGCAACCTCAGAGAGGCCCTCCCCGTACCCAGCTAGCTGCCAAGCACCTTCTGCAGCCCCTGCTGAGCCCCACATGCTGGCCAGGAAGCCACCAGTGCCACTGGTGCACATTTCACCAAGCCCCTAAGAACGTGGCCCCTGAGAGACCACCCTTCCATCAGAGATGACTGCAGCCAGCTTGTCGTGCCCGAGAGCTGCTGGCTCCCACGCAGATCCTTGCAAATTAGGAGCGTGTCACCTCTGCATGATCTCTTTGCAACAGTGAGTAGATGAGGCTTCTGCAATTCTGCATCACCAAGAACGTCCCTCAGATCCTTCACAATCCCCACATACCCTCCCTCGGCTTTATACACCAGCTTTGGTCAGAGGAACAGAGTGGTCATCCAGGCCAAACAAAGCTCCTAGATTTGGGGTTATTTAATCTAGTGAGTGAAAGAAACTTTTAACATTCCGTGTATCTGTGCAACCCGTGGAGCTCAATGGCATGAGAAATGAATGAAGTTCTGGAAGGCTCAAAGAAAAATTAGGTGAGTATGGAAATACTCAAACTATCCACAGGTTTACCAGCCAGGATGCATCCCTCCTCTTGCACCAGAGCGTATTTCAACCACTTGCTTAACAGTTTTTTGTGAAACTGGCTCATGTATCTGTACATTGAAATCTGGAAAGGCCCTTCTTAACCAAGCATCTGCTTCCCCACCAGGCCGACCTCTTGCTTAATCCCAGTTGCCAAGCCCAGGCACACCTGAAAGCCAGGCAGAAAGGCACACAGAGAGGATAGCCGGGGGTTGAACACATCAGGGATGCTGTTACAAGACTGGGAAGGTAGAAAGCATGGAGTTGTTGCAGGAAGTGGTGGAGTTGGGGCAGTTACTGGAGAATCATGATGAAATTTATATATTTAAGGATAAGCAGGGGAGGGAAAAGGTCAAAGCTGGGAGAAGGAAAGGTGGTTGTGACTGGCTGGGATGGATGAAGCAGCAAGAAGATGGATCTAGGCAGGCAACAGGTGAGCCAGTGTTTTTCTGTGAGTGACGTAGGTTGCACCAAGTGCAGCTGAGCATCTTCTCACCTTCAGTCTCCTGGTGCGATTCCCCAGAGGGGAGGCAGCTCTGCTGTGCTCTGAAGGTTAAGCTGTGCCTTCTGCCTGGCACAAGAGCACAGTGCAGCCGATGGGTAAAACTGCCTACCTACTTAAAAGCAAACCCCAACACTGCCAGGAGGGACAGGCTTTATTTTTAGCTGGGACACCAGCAGGGTCACTGCTGGTGCTGCATTTCCCCACAGAAGCCAGGGTTTCATGAAGACTACTGCGCGCGGGGTCACTGCGGGGGAAACATCTGTCAGGTCAGCTTTGGGGAGATGGATTATTTAAGTTAGAGAAGGAAACATTTACTAGAGGAACTGAACCTGAAACTACTCTGGAAGGTTAAAGTGGAAGGAAGAAATGATGCTGAAAGAGTCAGAACAGGTGGCAATTTGTGTTAAGGCAACATTTAGTGCACCCATCTCCCAATACTGAGATAGGAGAATTCTCCATTGTGTCTAACTCCTGCAGCATCCCCTGTGCCAGCCTCCTATAACCCACCCTTTGACAGGCTTGTTCTTGTCCACAGCGGTCGCCAAAACTAAAAGCAGCAGCAGGCCGTTACCCCTCATCAGGATCCTTCGCAAAGGAAAAGCACACTCAGAGACCCATCTCGGGTTTCACCTTAAAGATAACACCACTGAGACCTCCCCCTCACTCTGGTCCTCATGAAGGCGTCCCCAACTAGGCCCGAGGCAAGCAGCTCCCCCAGGACTCAACAGCTAAGCACAGCACTCTCAGTGACTGCAGGGCAGCAGAACAAACTTAGCCCGCTGCCACCTCGTGAGGATGAGGAGTCAGGTCCTTCCCTTCCCAACAGTGGGTTTCGTGGGTGCAAACCTAATGCAACAGCCGGCACCGCTCCCACTCGCGCTGCCAGGGCCTGCAACGTGGAGGCTTCAACATGGAGCGACTGCTGTTGACGAGGTGCTGAGGGCTAGTGCCACGCTTTCAAGGGACTTGAAAGAATTGAGAGCAGATGGGAAGTTCTCATTTTATTCTCTTCTTGAAGAACCTGAGTCCAGTTGGCATGCTGCATCTGAAAAATAGCTTGGCCTAGCCTCTCTGAGGTGTTTTTATTCGGGATCACTCCCTATGCATGTTCTTGAGAAAATTTTATATTGAAAATTATTTTTTCCTCTTTTTTTTTTTTTTTTCCTGCTGATTCTTGTGCCTCTTAATAGCTTAAGAAGTGCTTCCCAGACAACATCACTCTTAGCTTCTTTGCAACTAATTTGCATTCAGGGCTATCCATCTCATCAAGAGCAGACTTCAAGGCTTAACCAACTCCAAGCCTTAACTGCTGCAGGCAGTTCAGGCAGCAGCTTTACACGTCTTCCCAAGCCAACCCAAACATTTCCCACCTCTGGTCCTTCGATCCCAATCTGCACTATCTCTCTTTTTAAAAAATTTATTTCTTTTCTAAAAAAAAAAAGAATCACAGAATCACAGAATGGCATGGGTTGGAAGGGAACCCAAGGATCATAGAGCTCCAACCCCCCTGCCACAGGCAGGGACACCAACCTCAGGCCGGATCTACACAAGGTTGCCCAGGGCCCCATCCAACCTGGCCTTGAACACCTCCAGGGATGGGGCATCCACCACCTCTCTGGGCAGCCCCTTCCAGCACATCACCACTCTCTCTGTGAAAAACTTCCCCCTAATAACTAATCTGAACCTTCCTTCCTTTAGCTTTAGTCAATTCCCCCTTGTCCTGCCATTGTCTACCCATTTAAAAAGCTGATTCCCCTCCTGTTTCTCTGCTCCCTTCAGGTGCTGAAAGGCTGCAATGAGGACCCCCCACAGCCTTCTCTTCTCCAGGCTCAACCAGCCCAGCTCCCTCAGCCTCTCTCTGTAGGGGAGGTGCTCCAGCCCTCTAATCGTCCTCATGGTCTTCTCTGAACCCCCTCCAACAGTTCCACATCTTTCTTGTATTGAGGGCCCCAGATCTGGACACAGGACTCCAGCTGGGGCCTCAGGAGGGCAGAGTAGAGAGGGACAATCCTCTCCCTGTCCCTGCTGCCACCCCTCTGCTGATGGAGCCCCGGATACCATTGGCCTTCCCAGCTGCAAGAGCACACTGCTGGCTCAATATATTTTCTTTCTTTCTTTTTTTCCTGTTGGTGCAATGGTTTGCATGGCTATGCCATGAGTAAGGACCAGGAACCAATCTAGCTGGAATGTCAGCGCGACCCACCACAATGCCACCGTGCCAGTAACCCTGCAGGGAGTGGGACAGGGACAGAAACAATCAGCCAGGGTGCAAAGGCTGTAGAAACCATGTTACAAATGACACACGTGGCAGGGGCATTAGCTGTACCCTGCAGCAGGGAATCCTGCAACACCCCCTGGAACATTTAACAGCCTCATCCTACTATGCAAAGGCAGAGGCACATCCCCACCTCCATTTTTTCCCAACCAACATGCATCTTCAAGGGTCACTGAGTAATCCCAACCAAAACCATGGAAGGAGGCAAAGGTGAGATTTAAGCTTAACATCAAGGTATTACTTCCAGGTATTACTTTCCAGGGCAGGGTCAGATTAGATGTTAGAAAAAAAAAATTCACTGAGAAAGTTGTCAGGACATGGAACAGGCCGCCCAGGGAGGGGGTTGAGTCACCATCCCTGGATGTATTTAAAAGACAGGTAGATGAGGTACTTAGGGATATGGTTTAGCATAGCACAGGAACAGTTGAACTCAATGATCTTAAGGGTCTTTTCCAACCTTGTGATTCTGCAACTCCCACCAAGGAAGGTCCTCCTCAAGGTGGACAAGTCATGCTTAAGGCCTTAATGCCCCAAAACAGATTTTCCTGACAGCAAGCCCTATGGAGAAGAAAAGGATGGCTTCTGCATGCCAAGCATGACTCCAAGTCCCCATCTGCCAGCAGCTAGGGTGGGCCAGCAGTGCATGGCAGCAGCGGTGCTGCCTCACCTAGTTTGGGTGTGAGGAGCTACGGCACTGGGGTTTCACAGCCTACCCAGACCCTGGTGAATGACTGTCTCCTACTACACCAAGGGGAGCTCAAACACATCCAGGCTGAACCACAGAGAAAGGTACCGACTTGCTCTGTCTCTCCCTGCTTTTGCCCCAGGCCAAGCCTGGGGAAGGAAAGCGGCTCTCACCAGCACACCAGCACGCTGGCAGGGCACCTTGCGGTGTCAACACTGGAGGCTCCGTTCACTCCTGGACAGGTCACTTTCAACACAACCTCAGCAGTCAGATCTAAGTGCCCTCTCAGAGGTGTGTCTCTGCATCGCCACACTTCTTTTGATTAAAACCATGTCCTGCTTCCCTGCTGGGAAGGAAGGGCTGCTTCCAGACAGCTGAGGAGCGGGTGATGATAAAGCAGTGGCAATGCAGTCTCATACATCTGTAGGTTCTAAAACTCTTCGACACCTCCCTGACTGCAAAACATCCCCAGCAGCACAGGATATTTAGTACTTCTGATTGCACTTGACCTGGCTGTCTCTGGTGCTCTCCTGAGTTAGGAGGTTTAGGTAAAAGGACAACTGGGTAGATGGGAGGAAGAAAACAGAGCAAGTCCAGTTTTGCAGCCTTGAAATAATCTGCTAGTGAATGGAAATGCTGAATGGAAACAAAAGCTTCTCCCTAAGTCTGAGTGCTCCGGAAAAGCTCCCTGTTTTATTATGATGGAAAATCCTTGTTGGAGTGTTTCATTAGAAAACAAGCTATCATAAAAGAAATGTTAAGAGCCCTAAGCTCCCCTCTTTCCCGTGATGCCAACTGTCAGAGACATCAACGACAGCTCAGCTGTGTGATCAAAGGCTCCAGCAAGAGGATTTAAGGAGAATTACCACAAAATTGAGAGTTAAGGAGCACAGGGGCATGATCATCACCTGTTTATAAATGTGTCTGATGGGGTGAACTAATTACTTTATGATGCTGTGCTGCAGGAACAATGGCACCTGGGTCTTCTGATTGTGACACTGGCAAGATGGGGTGATGGCAGCGGTGCCTTCAGAATGGCATGACACATCCCTGATGCCTCACACTTTGTTGTTCCTATGAAAGAAATGCCTAGAGGGAAGATTTGGAGGCCATTTTGCTGAACTTTGTGCCAGCACATCCGCAGTGGCCCTCAACCAGAACTTGGGATGGTAAAGCATTAAAGCAGAGAGAGGAGGTGGCTCGAGGTGGCTCCTGGTTTTCATTCTGGAAGCAAAGCAGGGACAGCAAGCTCATCTTCAGCCCCAAACCCCACATCACTGAAATCAGCAAACGCAGGACCAGCACTGCAGGGGTTTTAAAGGTGCCCCATGAATGGCTTGTGATCTTGGGTATCTCTCAGTGCATAAAACTCTTCAGGACAGACACTATCATTTATTAGACATCTGTATGGTGCTTTGAAACATGGGCCCCCAACCAGGCTGATGCCTTTAGGAGTTACCGTTATCTGAACATTAAATCAACAATAATATTAATCTATGTCACAATACCTAAACACAGTGGGTAATAGTAGACAGAGCATCACAACTATCAATTTCCTGGCTTCAGAGATATTTTTTTTTCAATTTTTAGAGATATTTTTTTGTCTGTGTAACTTAATTTCCTTCACTTTTTCTTAAATGCAGAGTGAGATATTATTGCTCTCTCAGAGTGAGATATTATTGGGGGGTGGGGGAGTGGGAGAAAGAAATTTGGCCAGCAAGCAAAGCCATTGTTTTAACTGTTGAAGCACATGAAAAGCATCTGAAACACAACAGCAACAAAGAACAAGGAACTGTTTATCAACGCCACTTGGTCATTGGGGAAGGCTAGGGGAGGAGACTGATGCTGTTTGTTTAAAACAAGCAAACAAAAACCTGACAGACAGATCATTTATCTGTATAGCGCTGAACTTGAACATATCAGGGGAGGGAATGCACCGTACCTTGGTTCCTAATAAAAAGTGCTGACATACTCCATTGTGGTGCTTCCCTGCCTTGGGGGTGGAGGGTTCCTATTGCAGGAAGGACCCTCTGAATCTGAGGGATGGGCGTGGGACCAGGCATGATATGGCAGCAGGTCAGCCCTGGACCTTAGAAAAACCAGCAATACCATAGGATCTGCCACACACTGAGTTCAGCCTCACCAGCTCCAGAGGAAGCAGGGAGGCTGGATTCACCCCTGGGTACTTCTTTCCTTCCTACAAGCCAACCGATCGGAAGAGCAGTGCCCTGAAATTCCCTGTGACCGTGAAGAACAATTGCAGGTGACTCTGAACAACAAAGTCTGCTCTGGTTGGACCAGGCAACTCCTGCTCTTGCACCTGCCCGGCAAGAGCCTACGGAGCTCAGCACAGTACGTGACCCAGGCTGTGCTTGGCACTCCAGTCCTGCTTTGGGTGCTGGTGTCCAGTACAGTGGAAACTGTGCTTCCCGCACTTCTCAGGGCCATAGAAGGGACTATCCGACCCGGTGACAGCATCTGCAATCCCCTGTGCCAGGCTCTCAGGTGGCAGCACTACAGAGGAACAGGGCGCTCTATCCGCAAGGGACAAGCACTGTGCAGAGCGGCATCAGGGTGGCTACACATCCCCCTTCCCTCCCACACCCGTCACCCGCTAGCCATTGGAACCGTGTCTTCACCAAATTCCAACACAGGTACAAAAATACCACTGCCAGTACCAACGAGACCTGGGGACATGAAACAACGTGCCCAGCAGCATCCTGGAGGCTTTCCAGAGTCCAGGAGCCTACCTGCATTTCCACTGCCCTCACACAGGACTTTGGCAGCAGGATTACCCCAATCTGTCATATCTTGGGCATTTGGGAAATGCCTCAACCACCCGCTTATTATTACAGGGCTCACGTTCGGCTTGAGGAAAAAAACCCAAACAATAAACAACCCAGACTGCTGGAGTACACCTCTTACCTGGAGCTTGCTACCTATTCCCATTCAGCCCTCTCCTTCTGCGCCCTGGTAGATGTTGCACCCTTCTACTTGCAGTAGGGGGTAACCGATTTGCTGCCATCACATTGTGTGGCAGCACCGAGGGGTCCCAGCTGCTCTTGCTCCTCCCCAGCCAGCCCTCAGCAGCAGCTGGACGTGCTCTTTTCTAAACAGCACTGCTCCTGCTCAGGAAACAACTCTTGTTCCAGTTGACCACAGAATGTAACCACCAGAGAGACGACTTACTTTGCCTAACCCTGGTCATGGCTTAGCTAACGCCTGCAACGGTGATTCAATGAATCACTTCAACAGCAGCAAGCGGAGCGGGATTTGGGACTTCCCGGAAACGCTTCTGCCACAGGAGAGCGATACCTCTCCCCACTGCACCAAACTTAAGGAGCACCTTCAAGGCCTCCGTGTCTTAAGCAGCCCCACAAGACCAGCTCTGCTCTCCTGGGCTTCCCGCCAGGCTCCTGGAGAGCAGGGAATGAGCACTCTTGAATAGGAAGATGCCGCTGGCTGTTACCTAAGTCTTCCAGCCCTGTCCTCTCCAGAAGTAAAAAAAACAGCTCAACAAAATCACCTTCCTGCTCTCTAAAGAGGAATTAAAGGACTACATATACAAGCATGAGATGTGCTTAAGGCGCTACTTCACACCCCTGATGTTCCTCCAGTGTCTTGCCTTAAATCTGAAACAGATTTTTAGGGTGAAATCCCCAGAACAAGCCCAGGAACAACCGAAGGAGCCAGGAACCCAACCATTACACTACAGCTCCACATGAGGGGAGGAGGAATTGGGGGGGGGGGGGTGGTATGTGAACGACACGACACAGCCATAGCCTCACGTTTTAGAGCAACAGTAAAAATAAAAAAAATTTAAAAAGAGCCAAACCCAAACACCTCTTCCACCAGCTTTGTCTCCCACCCTGGGTGACTGACACTTTAGGCACAGGTTGGGGGGGGGAGTGCGTGTGGGAGACACCCCAAAAAAATCCCTGAAGAAAGGCTGGGAGGAAGAGGAGGAAATTGCCCAACATTTAGGTCAGCTCGGATGCGTGTCGTGTGTGTGTATCGTTTATCTCTCCCTGCCAGCCAGGGGCTGCGGGGGCCCCGCAAGCAGCCCCGTGCCCTATTTAGGGCAGAGCCTGGCGCAGCAGCTCCATTTGACACCCGGGGTAAACAAGCCGGTCCCGGCGGACGGAGCGCGACAGCTGCCCGGGACGGCGGTCCCGGTGCCCCCGCCCCGCAGCCGGGGCCGGCCCGGTCCGGCCTTCCCCCGGCGGAGAAGGAAAGGATTAAAAAAATAAAAATTAAAAAAAAATAAAAATGAGGGAGGGGTGAAGGGGGAGAAAGGAGGAAAGGAGGGGGGGGGATTTATAGCACTGCAGGAGAGGCATTACCCCCCGCCCGGCCAGCCCCAAGCCCCTCCCGGGTTCGCCGGCATCCCTGCGGGCCCCGGCGAACCGGGGCACCCTGCCCGGCGGCGGGAGGGATCCCGCGGCCGCCGCACACGGTGCTGCGAGCTGGGGCTGCTCCCCGCCGCCGCCGCTCCCGGCCGCTCACGCTCCGCGGCTCCCACCGCTCGCTCGCTCCCTCCGCCAGGCCCCGGCCCCGGCTCCGCAGCGTCCGGCCCGGCCCGGACGCATCCATCCCGCAGCCCCCGTTCCGCGCCGTATGCAAAGCCCTGCCTCCCTCCCCCCGCAGCGCACACACAACACACACACGCACACACACACACACGGAGCCGCCGCGGCTCCGGGGAAACAGCAGGAATGAAGCGAGCTCCTGCTGCCTGGGCAGCGTTAAATCCCCTCTCCCCCCTTCCCGAGCACGGGAGATGAGCCCGCACAGAGAACACCCCCCTTCCCCCCAGCACCCCACATCCACCCGCATGCAAGGCGTGAATTCCCACTTGGCAGCAGGAAACTTGCACGCCACGCTCGCGTCCCCTGCGGAGCTGGGGTGGGAGGGGGGAAGAGGGGGGGGGGGGGGGGGGGGGCAGCACCCCTGTACTTACCCCTCCTGGCCGCCTTCCTGACTTTTCGTGGAGGGTCGGGCGGGGGTCGGGGAGGGAGGGAGGGGGATCTCCGCTGGCTCCCCAGTACAAATCCTTCCGGTTCCTAAAGGGAGCTCATCGCATCTCCCGGTGATTCACCGACGGTGCGTGCGGGTGCGGGTACGGGTACGGGGGGGGCTCGCCTTTGCATGTCAGTCCGAGTTGCCTCGCTCGCTACAAAACCTGTGCTCCCTTTTGCAGCTGTCAGGGCGAGCGGGGAGGTGCATCTGGAAAAGGGGGTGGGGGGTGGAGGTAAAATGTTGATAAATCCACCAGCCTTGATCTTCAGCTCCGTGCGGCGGAGTTTGGGGAGGGAAGGGAGCTCTGGCGAAGGGGGAGGAGGCCGGAGACGAACGGGGGTCAGGGGAGAGGGGATGGGAAAACGGATTGTACCCCAGATTGCCACTGAATGTGCCGGGCTTCTCCCGCTCTCACAGCGCCGGGGCTCGGTCCGGGCTTCCCAGCATTACGGCGAAGCGCTGAGCCTGATTTCTGGGAGACGGCGGGGTTTGCACAACTGCAGCAAGAAGCCAAATCAAAAAGCCAATCTGCGAGCCTCCGAACTCCACGTCACCCTATCAGCTGGGAGCGAGAGCTGCAACAGAATTACAAGCCATGCATATTTATTCTTCTGAATCCGGGGTGTGTGTGTGTGTGTGTGTGTGTGTGTGTGTTGGGGGGGGGGGGGGGGGGGGGGAAATTTCGGATGGTTTAAAGCAAGGCAAAATGAAACCAGAGCAAACCCTTTCCGAAATAGAGAGGAGTGTAACGTGCACACACTCACACACCTCTCACAGATCTCCATGGGTATCTACAGATGAGAGATGCACACTTGCTGAGCGGCAATCGCTCCCGTACCCTCCAAGTATATTGACTTGACTTTGTGCATTTCAAGCAAGGGAGGGGAACAACATGGTAGTTGAGCCTCAGAGCAGAAGGTATTGATTGCATATATGAAATGTAAAGCATCTGCCAAACACTTCTGAAAGATTAAATATAGGCAGCGTAATTACACAGGCAGAGTTATTCCCAGTACCTATTTGAAGCTGCGTGCTTTGGTTTGTGCTTGCAGAAACCACCCAGGGTTTTTTTTTTTTCTTAAAGAAAAAAACCCCACCAAATTCAAATAACAAGTTGCAAGACAGCAAGTAATTTTAAGGTAAAAAATACAGATCATCTCCAAAGCTGCTATTTGACTTTGGCAGAAGATGACTGGGTGCTGTTTTCCAAGGCTGTGGAACAGGACAGTAGCTTTCTGCCTCACACAACCCACATCTCTATGTTTGCACATAGGTTTGCTTCTCCTCATGATCCCCTCCTTTTCACCACAGCAGTTATGGGCAGACGTGTGCCTCCAGAACATTTACCTTCTGACGTGGCTTCTCACTTGGGTAAAGAGCCAGTTGAGCCGGTGGTAAGCCCACTATAAGGCAGTGATCCCTGACACGGGAGCCTTCTGCCAATGGGTGGGCTGTTTCCTCCTCCAGAGAGAAGCTATGCCCGCTCTGCGTTCCCTGGTGACTCCCCTTTTCCTCTGACATGATGAGGCACCAGAAGCTTCCCAGTGAGACTCAAGCACATGCGCAAAGTGCAAACCATCCCTGTCAGAGGCAGCTGTGTAAGCTGCCGTGAGAAACCTGAGCCCCAGTCCTACACAGGGCAACAGCCTTGACCTCGGCCAGGCACAGGCAGGAGATCTCTAGGGGCAAGGGAAAGGGCAACAAGAAAGTTGCTGGGAGCCTGAGATGAAGTAGCTCCATCTGCTTCATGCTGCTAAAATCAGATGAGGAAGGCTGTGGTTGGACTGTGGTGCCCTCGGCAAACTGTAGGCTACTACATCCTTGAGAGTCAGCTGGTATCTTCTGGTTATGACTCCTGAGACCAGATCCTGGCCCCACACCTCAGCTCAGAAGGGATCCAGAGACCTGGAAGAGCAGTTACCTGTTCTGGCCTGGTTACTTACTGTTATTAGAGCAGAGCATGGAAGCATGGAGACAGAGGGGCAGCCATGGAAGGCCGTGAGGGGACACGGTTGCTGCCAGGTAGGGTGAGCAGGTAGGAGATGGCGGCACAGAAGAGTGCAGAACCTCTCACGGGTCCCGGACTAAGCATCTCCCTAGATGCCACATGCCACTCCTGCTGTCCCCAAATAACCCAAGCAAGGCAACATGTCAGGTGGGAACATGACATGGCATACACATGGGCCCGAGGACGGGGTAAGATCTAACACTTGCCAAGGTGCCTGAGAGCTGGGGTTCCAGCCAGCCTCACATAGGGCTGTACACATAAAGTAAACAGCACACATCAGATCAACAGCGCAGCATCAACGGTTGAAAAACCCAAGACCCAGTTGACTCCAGGCACTGGCTGGTGTCACCTGATCTCTAGGTGGCCACCTCCAAACCTCACACCCCTTGCAAGAGGGGATAGACCCCAGCAGAGCTGACAGCTCTTCAGCCTCCTCCAACACTGAGCAAAAGCAGCCATCATCCCAGGCAGCACAGGGAAACTCTGCCAACCCACAGCTCATCACCAGGCGGTTCCCAATAACCGCGTGCGTTTAAGGCTCGTCAGGAGCAGGCCTGGCTTTGAGGAACGGCGGTACAAAGTGCTTGTCAGTGGGAACCAGCCCTGGGGCCGACACACAAATTTATAGTTGACAATAACTTAAGACACACAGAGCTCTTTATTGTGCACAGGTGTTTCACTGCACCTCACCACCTCAGCTCAGTACATAAAATTGGGCCTAATACATTTAAGAAACGCTCCCAGGCATTTCCCTCTACTCCTTTTCTTCCATATAGGCCTGGTTTGACATGGCACAGCTCAAGCAGTAATTGTTCATCACAAAAAAGGAGTGCATGAAATTTGTTATCTCCTTAAAGTTCTGCTTGCAAGGTACTGACCTAGGATGAAAGCTTCCAAACCCTTTAAATACTACTATTTGAAAGCCCCAAACAAACAACACCCTCTTGTCCATATTAACTTCAGCAAATAAAGTACAGGGATTTCAAACTCCTGTGCAGCTTAGCACAATCTCACTAAACAAGCAGCGACATCAGTTTGAAAGACACAGCGACCATTTAAAAACTTGTCAGTTTTTAATGAATACCAAGTTCACTTGATGTTTCAAGTATTACTTCACCTAAACAGAAACCACTAGAAGACCATCAAATACTAATATATTAAAGGAGCACAGAGTATTTCTTTCACAAAAGCTTTTCTCCCTCTCTGTGAATGACAAACATAATCAATTACTACATTGTGCAACAACAACAAAACCTCAAACAAGATTTGTAAAGTAAAAAACCCCATTCTACTCCAGACTCCTCAATCATCACGTGAAACTAAAACCATAGTTAGGCAATGTTGCTCATAAACCAGAAAGGCATCAGTTGGATGCTCTTCCTGTGAGCAATCATGACCTTAATGCCACCCTCAATCCAAGCTCTTGAGAATTGGGGTGGAACAAGTAATGCAGGCTCTTCTCTTTTTTTTCCTTGCCCATCTAAGACTAGGACAGATTTCCCTAACTTAATCCATTCTATCAACATCCCATGGCTTCAGTCTTCTGCTGGCAACTGTGCTGCTAATAAAGATGCTGACAGCAGAATGTAGCCGACAGCAGCGCTGTCGATAAAGACAATGTGCGTAACAGGCATCGACTTGCTCTGCCAGGCCAATGTCAGCTATCGACATAAAAACCTGCCAGTGTCCTGAAGAAGCTCTGGGAGCGTGTTAGCAGAGTCAGAAATTATGTATCCCTCCCCCTCACCCACCAACTGCACGTTTACACACATGAATAAGGACTTCACACAGGTGCCACCCAAAATTTCATCCAGGTATGGCCATATTCCTGCTGTATTATGGCAGACACCCCAAGCTGCAGGTTCCTCTTCTCCCTGGAAAATTTCTGGCTGAGCAAGGCCATGGAAATTTCTCCTACCATCTTGCTGTCCTCCTCTGATCTTTCAGCCCAATGACCTAAGAACAGCCACAAACACTATCTACATTTTCCCCCTCTTCCTCAGACATGAGCAGCCCAACTGCTCCAGCCCGAAGCTTGTACCTAAAAGCCTGGTCCCTTTTCCTCATTCAAGATTTGGTCTCAGTGAACCTGGGCTATGTGTCAGGTTATTTTTTTCATAGCTTTGCTTTAGCTCCCTCATCAGCTTTCATCAGGTGCCTGCTCCCATTCATGTCAGAAGAGATGGGATAATGTGACATTTATTAGGGTGATGCATCTGTAGAGCCTTGAAATGAAGTTCCAAGTCTGAGAAATAATTACTTCCTAGGGGAAGGAGGAAAGGAGCCACCATGCAGGAGGCAGCTTCAAGGATACCAGTGATTACAGACCACATGAGCCCAGTTTAAATGTAAAATTCTGTGCTTTACTCCACCACCACCTCCCCTCCCCCCCCAAAAAAAGCAGCCTGCTTTGCAAACATGACTAAGACTGGAGCTGGACTTTATACACATATCCTCAACAGTGCATAAGGTCCTATCAGTCAAGCTGTGGGGCACTTGGGAGAGTCCACACTCTCTTCCTGGCACTTCCCATGACCTGTGGGCAGCTCCTCCACAGGTTCTAACAAAGGAGTTTCTGCCACAGGAGCACAAGGAAGGATGAAACATTGCTCATGCTTTGCTCACTGACCAGGAGAGAGAGCAATACAAGTTGTTTAGCTAACTAAATATAGCACATAGTCATTGTGAGTCTGGGGCAACCCAAACCCTTGAAACCTTTTGATGAGAAGTGACATCTTCCAAAGAATCTACCTGGCAATGAAGGAGAGCCAGGGCACACCTCAAAACTGGATTTTGATCATAGTGAAGTCCAGACCACACATTAACTCCAGAGTATTCCATTTTACCATTGCCTTCAGAAACTGTGTTGATCCATAGATTGACCACTGCAGGGTGCAGAGAAAGCAGACATCTGCAGTGGATCATACCTGATGAGATCAAACAGCCTGACAAGCTAGCGTATCCTGGAGCAGGAAACAGGCACTCACTCAAGAGTTCAGAGGGGACCTTCTCAGGTTGAGGAGCTCTGAGACTTCCCCTTCTTGGCATCTTAGAGCAATAGCAACTGTTACCAACTAGGGCATATGTTTTTTGGAGGGGTTTTATAAGAAGATTTTCCCAGGAAGGACCAGTGACACCCTGTGGCTTCCAGCATCTGAGCATGTGCCAGGACAGAGGTCACATGCAGATCAGGTGGTCCCTTTCAACCGCAGTGACTAATTAGCAACCAGCACCAACGCTGCTGGAAATACACCCATTTTTCTCAGCAGCAGAACAAGCACGTTAAGCTTAAATTACAGGTGTGGAATGGATCCATTCCTCTCCCCATTCTCACTCAGGACCAGGGAGCCTGACCTCAGAGGAGGGGGTTTGGCATGCCAGATGACAGCAAGAGATGCTAGCACAGGGAGAAGCTTGCAAGCACATCAGCACGTTCTCATCGGTTCTCACACATGTCTCACCAAGTGCTAGAAGAGGATTTGGCTCCCAAAGTTGTCCATTTATTTCACAGCTTCCCAAAATGATTTTGAATTCCAATAATCAATGGGAAAAGCTCATCCTTCATTGACTTTGAAACCAAAGGAAGACAAAAATCAATCGTACCTGTACCACCCAGGTATCCTCATTAAACACTGGAACCAAGATTTTGAATTTTTTTTCTGCTTCCTGCACCCCATGCTGAATAATAGCATGGAAACAATAAATTCCACACTTTTAAAGAGAAGCCAGCTCTTTGTGATGAAGAGGATTCACAGTGATCCTAGAGCAGCAGCTGGTGCTTTGGCCATGTGCTGGGCACAGCCTGGCTTTCTTACGCCTCTCTCATGCTCTCCCCCTTTCATCCTGTGCCTTCAAATTCTGGGCAAGGTGCTCCCTGACTAGCAACCTTGTTATCAGGCTGAATTTTGCTGCTATTGATAACAAAAAAAGGGGTTGTCTCAGAATCCCAAGGTTGGAAAAGACCTTTGAGAGCATCAAGTCCAACCATTCCTGTCCTGTGCTAAACCATATCCCTGAGCACCTCATCTACCCGTCTGTTAAACACATCCAGGGGCGGGGACTCAACCCCCTCCCTGGGCAGCCTGTGCCAGGCCCTGACAACTCTTTCAGGGAAGAACTTTCTCCTAACATCTGCTCTGACCCTGCCCTGGGGCAGCTTCCTGCCATTGCCCCTTGTCCCATCTCCTGTCCCCTGGCTGAAGAGACCATCTCTCACCTCTCTGCACCCTCCTGTCAGGTAGTTGTAGGTGGTGATAAGGTCTCCCCTCAGCCTCCTCTTCTCCAGGCTGAACACCCCCAGCTCCCTCAGCTGCTCCTCATAGGATTTGCCCTCCAGCCCCTTCCCCAGCCTGGCTGCCCTTCTCTGGACTTGCTCCAGGACCTCAATGTCCTTCTTATGGTGAGGAGCCCAGAACTGGACACAGGTATATTATATTGCAGACAGCATGTATTGTAGATAACAAGTAGGTATCAGGAGCTGCTTGTCCCCTGTACTGCCTTCCAGTTCCTAAGAGCCTTCTGTCAGGAGTTCAAACTCTCCTACCCCTTTTGCAGCCCAGGTAGCCAGTGGACCCACAGCAACCTGCCTACATGAGCAGCACCCAGCACAGGGCTGTGGATGCTCTGCTCCTGGGCAGAAAACGCTGGTGTAGGTGCAGGAACCCCTGCCCTTAACTTCATGGCAGCTTCATGCTATGGTTTGTCTCCACTTTGAGTACATGAGCTGCCAGAGTTGAAGGCCCCTGACCTCAGGGGATGTTACCAGACAGCACAGCTACAGACCTTGACAGCAACGTCCAATGGGGATAACAATAAATGTTGGATAAAGACAGAATAAGATTTTACTATTCCCCTAAGGTCAATGTAATAATTTTCTTAGCAAAACAGCTGAGACCTACTAAAAAATAATTTAAAAAAAGGGTCTCCTATGCAAGAGTCTCTTTCTTTAAAAATCTGGGACAAAGTGAAGAGTGCCAGATTGTCTCTTCCCCCTGAGCAGTCAGAAGAAAGCTGTGCTTCCCTCCAGGAGACTCTGATCCTGGTTTATAAAAATCAGGGGAAATAAGGAACTCTGAAGTAAATTAACATCAGCTGTTAATGAAAGCTAACAGTTTAATTAAAGGAGCAAGCCACTTGTGCATGGAGAGATTGGAGGGATGCATCTGTCTCTAGGAGGCACGTGGCCTCTGTCCAGGTCTGGCAGGACACAGGAAACACATATGGGATGAGTGCTCCTGGGACAGGGTCTGACCCCAGACTGCTCTGGTGATGGTGGTAGGGTGGAGACAATCTCCCTGGGAGGGGGCTGCCATCAAGACTCCACACATCTGCCACCAGCCTTGATTTCAGGTCTCTAGTTGCGTGGACAAACTGTCCTTCAGATACATGCCATGTTTTGGGGTGAAGTGGGCGATAAAACCCCCTTAAAGTTCTTTGTTTTATTCAGGTTCTTCTAAACACCAAGTTTAAACATTGTTTCAATGTTGGAAGAGGCACACAGCCACGGAAGGGCACAAGGGCATGCAGCACATACCTACATACGCTTGGCCTCTCCTGAACACAACCCGTTTGCCCTGGGCAGGCAGTCAGAGACCAAAGCAGCCCCACAGCACTGCACTGAGAACAGGATCCCACCCTCAGAGTTGTCAAAAAGGAGTCAGATGGAAGGAAGTTAATTTGGAGAGGAGAAAGGCAGCTTCAGAAGCATGCACACCTTCCATAGCCTAGCTTTTCTTTCTAAATGGGTTTCTTTCCCATGCAGTATAGATTTTGTCCTGTAACGCTGTACACAGTCACACCTACAGCCTCTGCCCTGTCCCCTGCTGCTTTTGTACACTGTCTCCCACCCATGCCTCTCACCCCACATGCTCTTTAAACCACCCTTTGTGTTTTTGCAGCAGGGACGTGGGTTTAGCTGTTTGCCAACACATCACAACCTGTGAGCTCAGAGCAGTTCTCTCTTTCTCTTCGTGGTAACTAGTTTGCACCCCACAATGTGGGGAAGAAGTTTTGCTCTGGAATAACCCAGAACAGCAGAAGAGCTTCAGCCTGGAGCCACATGCTGCTCCTGGCAGAGGGAGGCTATGGCCTCTGATCTGGGTGGGGTTTTCTTTTGCATGGGGCCATCTTGCAGCTACAGAGAAGTATTTCCCACTTTCAGGAGTGCCAGTCACAGGGGGCTGCTCATAGAACTGCTCCCAAACCCCACCAACCTCACACCAGGGGCCACGAGCAGAAACAGATGGTAAAAAACCCCAACCTGATCTCCAGGTGCCTGTAGGAGACTTGTCAAGGTTCACAGCTGCAGCAGCCACCTGAAACACCTTTGACAGGAGCAGCCCAGTGTCACTTAGCTCTGCCAGGCAGGAAGGACCTAGCTGGCAACACTGGGTGGCTCACAGTGGAGCCCGGAGGGACCAGGTGCTTCCCTTAGCCCAGGTATCCCAAGCAGAGCCTCTCTATCCTCCCCTCACCTACCTAATTTCTCACAACAAAAGATTTTTTTTTTTTTTTGTAGGGGGGGAACTGCTACTTGGCTACCAAGTTTCCATGCAGTGGGCTAGCAGGTCCCAGAGTTATGAGAGGGACCTCCAGATGAGCACAAGTCTGCTGGCAAAGAAAGACCAAGCAGCCTCCTTGCCTCAGGACCCCAGCCCAGAAGTCACAACAGGGCCCTCAGCAGGTGTTGTACATGTAGATTAAGTGCCACCCCCACAAGCCCTTTAGGAAGGCTAAAGCACAAGCAAGTGGTGTTTACCTTCATGGGAAGGGCAGCAGAACTTCATGCCATCACCAGGCCTTGGAGGAAACGGAGCCCCAAGGCCCAGCAGCACATGGGGGAGAGGGCAGAGCTGTGCTGGCAGGAGCTGGACAAAGGGGCTTCGTGGCACTGAGCAGACCCAGCTCATGGATATGTGCTCAGAGCAGGCTGTCCAGCGGGGTGGTGACAAGCTGCAGGTGGGGTCCAGCACCACCAGGAGCATGGTGCCTCTCTGGAGGGCAATGGGTGATGCTGGGGAGCAGGTCCTTGTTCAGATACCTGTCTTTTCTATGCCCCAGGAGCATCCTGCCATTCTTCTGGGGTGGCAGAGCCCTCACCCCATCCTGCCACCAGCCAACCCCCTCCTGAGGACCAGGAGCATCTGTGAACCCACATGAGGTCCCCAGCCATTGTGTCCACATGCCATTTCCTGCCCCAGCCTGCACTCAACCCACATGCGCTACATCCAAGGTCCTCAGAAGGGCCTGGATTTGCTCTTGAACCAGAAGTCAAAGGTACTGGGAACGCTGGGAGCAATTTCCAGGTACATCTCCCAGTCTTTGCCCACGCAACAGGACAGGCTCCCCAGTAGTGTGCAGACCAAGTCACTTGACTGGGAGCTGGGAGCCCTGCTGCTCACAGCCCTGCCATAGCCCACTCCTGGAGCTTCAGCAGTGCCAGACAACTCCTTGAAAGCAATGGGGCATTACTCATCTCCCAAGGCTGCTGGAAGGGCTAATTGCTTAACACTTGGATGCAAGGCCCTGCAGAGGAAGGTGTGGTTCAGCACACTCATGATGTGGCTCATTACTGAAGTTCCTATTTACTAGACATGGGAAGCAGCCTCCTTCCCTAGCATCACATATTTTTGTTCACACTACAAGAGCAGCAGGGTCTGCAGTGCTTGGAGTCCCTTTCAGCTGGCTCTGCTATGAATCACCGTGCTCATCCTGCAGCTGCTGTCCCCACTGCCATTGCCTTGCTGGGTTCCCCTGCCTCTAGAAATGGACTGAGCCCTCACTTAGTGTGGTTGTATTCATATGGTAGGCTATGGGTATTCCACTTAACATCTTCCTAGCACCTCTTCAGTGCCTTCTCTTTATTGAGAAGGTGAGTAAAGGATGGCTCTGTGTTCTATAGAGCACTGTGACTGTTGCCAGAGGACTAGGGATAGCCAAGCCACCGGCTGCCACAGCCATCCCTGGGCAAAAACAAGGCTCCCTTCTCTACCAGCTGGTGGAGCATTCTCCCTTCTGCATCTCCCCTCTGCCCAACGCTATGCAGCAGATGAGCATACCTCCAGGCATCCCGGCTGCTGGCTGTCACCTACCTGCTCAGAAACCTGGCAGCAAGTCCCTGGTTCCCCTGGGCTGGGTCACTGCTGGACCCATCGCGGGGTCGCAGCAGAGGTGAGCACGTTTTAATCCTGTCCCTATTAGGGTGCAGAGGGACAAGAGCATGCAGTAGAGCCATGAGGTGAATCTCATTTCATCATGCCTTCAGAAAGACAGAAACCAGGAGACACCCTTTATCCAGCCTCTGCACGGATGCATTTGTGTCCTCATTCCTTTATTGGTGGTTTCATGGTTTACTGCCTTCACCAGACAGACAGCTGCTGCCATGCAGTCAGGGGACAGGCTGCTAGTGCATCTCCCTCCTTGGACTGGTTTGGTGGGTGCATTGAGATTTTAACCATGAACAATGAATGGACGTTCAGAAAAGGGGGGAAAAAGCCAAGAGAGGAAAAATACACTATTAGAAGGAGCAAAGAGTCAATGAGTCCCATCACTTCCCCCAGCTGCTGCTGTGTCTAATCACTTCCACCGTGTATCAGAGAGTGTGAAATCACCAATTAATTTTATTGCTGAGATTTTCATCACAGAAGAACGAAACCTTTCTCTCCTGAATGCAATTGCAGCTGCAGGTTCCTTCTCAGCTACTGAGTCTCCCCCCACCTTACTCTGGGTACCACTGAGGACAGAGATGAGATAAAACACTCCAAACCGGGTCAGGTCTTTTCTTTGATGGAAGCATGCAGAGGAGCACCAGTCCCTGCTAGAGAAACCTCCAGGGCCAAGCCAGGGAATCCCTTCCCAGATTTCTCACCAGCACACAGTAAATGAGACACCTGCATATTCCCTCCGGGGCTCTGCTGCCCAAAAAAGGCTCCTGCACCCCTCAGCAGCAGCAGCAAGGATCCCAGGTGCCCTGGCTGTGGAACACAGAGGGCCCAGGCTCAGCCTCCAGGCACCGTCTTACCCGTCTGAGCGTGGCACTGTCCTCAGCCAGGTCACAAGGCTCTGCACCTTGTCAGACCAACCTGTAAATCACAAACTCCTGACATGGGGATAACCTTTTCTGGGCTGTTGGAGAACCTGAGAACAATTCCCCCTCACCTCATCCACACCTGCCAGTGTGAGAGCTCTCCCTCACCTGAAGAGCATGACACTGAGGTCCTGATGCTGTTACTGTGGTACACAGGGGGAGATGCAGAGGGCTTCCAGTCACCTTAGCGGAGTGCAGATTATGAGACTGAGCCGATCGTGACCCTATAGAGCAAGATGGAGCTTGGTCACTGTGTGCTGCACCATGGTGGGAGCTGCTGAAGCACCTGCAGAAGTGGTGCAGAGCAGCAGAGAGCAGGAAACAGAGTATTCTCCATCCAACACCTTGCAAGAGGAATTCACAGCAGAAAGAAATCTGGGCTCTGCCCAGAAGACAATAGCCACCAGCCCCCTAGCAGAGTATAACAGACCTTTAATGACAGCTGCTGAGTTGATGTCATCTATTAAAAGGCACAATCACAAACAGGTCCTTGGCTTGCTCCTGACCTTGAACTGGACTGGAGACTACTGCAGCCCTACCACCACAGGCTCGGCCTCTCAGAGAGGAGCACAACGCACACAGAGACCTCCTGACACAGCCTGCATTCTCCTTGCGTGCTGCAGGGCCCGCTTCTTCACACACCTGCCTTGAACAAGGTCACTGGCCACCCTGGCATTACACCCTGTTTATTATTTAGAGAAGCAGGGAGGGAATGGGCTTACCTGGGGCAGCACCAATTGTCCTGCCTCCCCGGCATGAGGTGGTGCTAGCCAGCACGAGTGAAGTGACAGTCCCACCAGACACCTGCCTTGACCCTGCCCAGAAGGAAGGGCTACCACAGGCCAGGTTAGCACATGCAGCTATGCTTACTGCTCGGCTTCCACCAGCTCCCAAACTGGGCTGAGCTGATCAGAGCACTGGGACAGAGAGAAACCCCTCAGCCAGGATACAAAACTAACTCAAAATTTTTCAGGCTAGGATGAAAGGGAAAGTACTTCAAAGACTGCAGATCATTCCCTTTCCTTTTTGCTGTGGTTATTCTTTCCCCTGTGTTTTAATATGATGGATCACCTGATAGTGATGGGCAGTTGCTCTGCCTGACGCATACACCCAGGATAAAGGGGAGCAGGAAATTGGATCTGAGGCACTACACTGTATTTCAGCGAGTTCTGGAGCCACCAGAAGGAGACAGTTGGTTGGACTGCTGATGCCACCGCATTCCACGTGGCCCCATGTTCAATTTCCTGCCATCACTCGTTGTGTCTAGTGCGCGGCCGGAGAACAGCGCTGTGAAGGGTATCTGATTCGGGGGTGTACACAGATGAGGCACAAGCTCTGACCACGGTAGGAAATTGAACTGTTGATGAGAATGGTTTTCACCAGGGAGCCTTCTTCTCCTCTCCCTGCCTCCCCCATTCTGGTTGTCCAGGGCTTACAGTCACAACTCCTGCCTCTTCCACCAAGAACTGATTTAGTACCTGCTTTTCTAGCCCTGCTTTTTCCACTGTAAGAAAAGCTCTCTCAAACAGCATGGACCCCAACTCCCAGTTGCTCTGCACCACGGTGGAGGTAATATGCTGAGCACACAGCCTTAGTCACCTTCACTCTGCCACCTTCTGCATCCTAAAGTAAAAGTTGGTTTGCTTGCTAAGGGGATGGAGAAGGGAGAGGGACCACAACAGGGCAAGGGTAGATTTTTCCAATATACGTTGACATCTCCTTTGGGTTCAGATCTGGCCTTCCAGGAGCTGTCAGGACACTGGGAACCCACTCCTGTTGCAGGCTTCTCTTGGTCCAAATCCCATCACAGTCTTCCTCAGTTGTTTGGCAGGCAGGAGGGCACTCTCCCAGAAAAACTGTGATGCTTGCATGCATGAAGCCAAACCCTGATGTGGCACTGGAGCACTAAGTCCTGGATCTTACCCTGATGGTGTTTTGAAGGAGATGAAGCCTGTGAATCCTTGCTGTTGCTACCGGTGCCTCTCTCTGTACAGGACTCAAACATCTTCACATCCCAGAGCTGCTGGGCTCTGGACCCTGACCAACAGCCCTACTCCTGTCTTACTACAGGCTCTTGCTTCGCACTTCTAGCCTGCAGCCTGCTCCAAAGCCAGCTGCAGTGAAATACTCAGCAAGGGTTTTGCTCATGTACAGCCAGGCCTAAGCAAAGTACCCCAGGTATTTTATTTATAAAACAAAAGCAGATTATTTTTATTTTATGTCAATGGCCCAGACAAACATCTGAACACGTATGAGTTCAGACTGCTCCTCAGCTTCAGGGGACCTGCACTATATACCCCAGAAAGCTATTTCAATTGCTGGGAAACCACCCAGCAATAAAGCTCTGTGCCTTGCTGGCCCCACCTGCCTGAACTGTACCACACGAGATACTGATCCAACTAACTGATTCAGTGAAGGGAGTTGTAGGAAGCAAAACAGCAAATCATTCAGATGCAACAGTCTTTCTGCACTTAGCTGCTCTTTATGTTGTTTTTTTTTTAAAAAACACCCAATAAACAGAACCACATTTAACTATTAACAGTCACACAAACTTTCCTTGCAGAGCTTCTGCTGGCGCAGAGAACGGGCGGTGGGAAGGTGGGGACAAGCCTGGAAGTGGGTCAAGAAGCTTTCAGAATGAAGAAAAATTATTTTCTTCTCTTTCTTGCAGGTGGGTCATCCGAGACTCTCTCAGTATTAAAGCACAGCTGTTGGAAAAGGTGGCTCTCACTGCTCCTAGGGTTAAGGAGTCAGCTGTATTCTTTACCAGGTTTTCCCTCAGTGCCCTTGGAACTCACCACCTAGCCCACTATTAAGACCTAAAATGAGACCTGCAGCTGCAAGGGAGACTTTTGCACTGCTAGCTGAAAGTGAGGAGTTTGATGTGTCTATTACACCTCAGGAGCAGCATCAAGACCTCTCCCACGGGGCTGGAGCTGCCTGGACAGAGGCAGAAACACTGGCTAGAGCATTCCTCCTGAGCAAGGACTGCCGCTCCCCAGAGCCATGAGTTCAGGCTAGCTGGAGAAATGCCCAGAAGGATGGTAACAAAAACGGTTCTTGGTAGAGGACCAGGAGGCCAGAGCCCTCTCCACACCACAGAAGTGGGTTGCAGACCCCTCCCTGCCAGGGACTGGGTATTGCAGCACACACCACGGAAGCACAGAGCCACCTTATAGATTTCAGAGGTGCTAAAACACATTTTTGTTCCAGCCCAAAAGACAAGCTTTGCTTTTCCTCTGCACCTCAAGAGTCCGGTTTCCAAATAAAGAATCAGTCAAGACATACAGAGGGTAAATGAGATCAATAACTCCCATCAGCTTTTAAAGTGACTAAAGAGACAGTTGAGGAGCTGGAAAGAACCATAGATTAAGCAGAAATTGAGGCATTTTCTCAGCAGCTGCTTTACCAGAATTCCAGAAAAGCAGGGGAAGACAGAGCTGCTTTCTTCACCTACTTGGCCTCAGGAGAGAGAAAACAGCACCAGCAGCTCAGACTTTCCTTAAGAGCTATGCCCCACCTTACCAGCATCACCCCAGCAAATTCACAACAGGTGAATGCTACAGAACCAGCCAGGTCTGGGGGTGGGTGCTTTTGGACCAAGTGTCCTTGATAGCTCTGGAGCTGCTTTCACTTAGCCCAGCTGAAAATTTTCCCCATTGGCTGACATTTAACTGTCCTGTTTTTCCTCAGGATTTATCAAGAATTCAGGCACTCAAGGTGACTCATTGCCAGCTAAAGCCGGAGCCAGCCAGAGCTGTCACACTGCACAGCGACCCAGCTGCCCAGGGGGCTCTCAGTAACGCAGTGAACAGATCCTCCCTTGCCTTATTAACTTGGGCACCAGCAGTGTCTTGCAGGGAATCAGCCCGGTTGGACAAATCTCTCCTGCACATTAGAGTTGTGAATAACGAGAAGGGTCTCCCTTGGTATTGCAATGGGGCAATGGTCACAGAATCACAAGGTTGGAAAAGACCTTTAAGATCATCAAGTCCAACCGTTCCTGTCCTGTGCTAAACCATATCCCTGAGCACCTCATCTACCCGTCTGTTAAACATATCCAGGGGCGGGGACTCAGCCCCCTCCCTGGGCAGCCTGTGCCAGGCCCTGACAACTCTTTCAGGGAAGAACTTTCTCCTAACATCTGCTCTGACCCTGCCCTGGGGCAGCTTCCTGCCATTTCCCCTTGTCCCATCTCCTGTCCCCCAGCTGAAGAGATCATCACCCACCTCTCTGCACCCTCCTGTCAGGTAGTTGTAGGTGGTGATAAGGTCTCCCCTCAGCCTCCTCTTCTCCAGGCTGAGCACCCCCAGCTCCCTCAGCTGCTCCTCATAGGATTTGCCCTCCAGCCCCTTCCCCAGCCTGGTTGCCCTTCTTTGGACTCGCTCCAGGACCTCCATGTCCTTCTTATGGTGAGGAGCCCAGAACTGGACCCAGCACTTGAGGTGCAGCCTCACCAGTGCCCAGTACAAGGGCACAATCCCCTCCCCAGACCTACTGGCCACCCTATCTTTTGGTCCTGCTAACACTGGGTACCAAGCAGCCCAACTGCCTGGTGTGCAGCTACACCGGGATAAAGAGGAAGAAAATCCCTAACTACAGACACCTGTCAGGTATCTTGCCCCTTCCCCCGCTCTCCTCCACTGCCTTTACAGCCTGGCTGTCTCCCTGTCAGCCAGCTCTCCATTTTCAATGCACTTGTAGTATGTTTAGACTGGGGATAAAGCTTACACATGAGCAGGTGAATCAGAGGCAGCAGACCAGTGCCCCACAAAGCCTGGGGGGGGAGTTGGCATGTGCTCCCAGGGGAGCTGGGCACTGTGGCCAGAGGCAGGTCCTCCATCACCTGGACCTGATAACACACCCCTGTCTGCATACAACAGGTACTTCGCTCCTCAGCCCGCCTTCTTTCTCCTTCTGGTCCCACACACCAGGCCCAGACCACAAGCATTTCTCACTAGAGGGAAGCAGGATGCACTTAAGGATGGACACAGGGAAGCAAGGGGTCAGTTCAACCTGGATTCCTGAGATCAGTCAACAGGACAATAAAAGTCCATGGTCCAGATAGGGCTGTGGCTGGTGTGTGGGGCCAGGAAAGAGCTGGCCCAGCAAAGCTCTGGCCAGGTGGGCAGAGGAGGGTTATGCATTGGGAGTTACGCCAAGGGGTCCAGGGCAGCACTGTCAGACATTAATATGCTTGGCACAGCATTAAAAAGAGGAACAAATGGGACAGGAGGCCAAAGCAACAGCCTTGATGTAGAACATGAAAGGATACAGTTGCTATCAGAAGATCAGAGAGGAGGAGGTGCCTCTGCAAAAGAAAAAACACTACAACAAAAAAACAGGCTACCACAGAGGTTCAGCTGCTGAACATCTGCATGACAGGCAGGAATTTGGGAAAAGCTGCTTCTCTCTTTCTCTCTTTCTCTCACACACACAAGCCCACCTTTCCCTGGCATATTCCAGAGAGAGGAGTTTTACAGGAAGGAAATGTGGGATGAAGCTGCATTCTCATGACAGAGCTGCAAAAAGCTATGGAAAACCAAACTGAGTGCACAGGATGAATTGAAGAGAAACACTGAAATGACAAAGAGTTTGTCATTGGGATCTCTGGAGTGAAGGCAAATAAAAGGGAAGGGGAAATTACAGAGCATGGGCAGGCAATACCCATTTGAATAGTGACAATAGCATTTTTAGGCTTCCGAGAGCCAGATTAGTCCAAGGGCACTGAAGGTAGTGTTCATTTTGCAGGCCAGGGACATCTTGCATTCCAGTGTAGGCTAGAGCAAGCACTCACTCCAAAGGCAAGCTGGTTGGTTCTCCTTAAAGTCTAGACATACTCTAGATGACACCATTAAATTCTTGTCCAAGCCACTCACATTTTACTAGAGAGGAAATAAACTGAGAACAGACCAAACCTTGCTTATCCCTGCAGAAAGCAAGGGTATGTACCAGCTATGATACAGTTCATCTCCCAGGGATCAAAGGAAGTCTTTGTAAAACTACAGAAACCAACTGGAGTTGGTCCATCCACCACTGAAATGCAGTGGTCTGGAGGAACACAGCAAAGATTTCATCAACCATAGCCACATCACCTACTTTAGGATAGGAGCTGAAGAAAGCAACATCCAGATAGGACTGTGGGGATATGATTCTGCTGATAAAGAGAAATCACTATCACTGGACTTGGCTAGGAAAAGATACCAAGGGACTACAGGATTTTTTCCCTGGAAGTACCTGCATGGACAAGTCAAGTTTGGCAGGAGCCAAGAATGGGATGCAGCTAGGCCCCAAACACCAACTTGTGGGAGCAAGCAACCACTGGTACGACATATTCTAGGACATGACTAGCTTTTGGAAACTTCAGGTTGTAAAATTTGTATCTAGTATCTTCAACTGATCTGCGCCATTTCAAGCAGAAGTTTTGAGCCTAAAGCAGGGATTAGTCAATGACTTTAGATGGCAGAGCTTGTGCATGAAGACAGCCTGGAGGATGAACAACTCTCTTCCAAGATTTTGGGATGATGCCAGTGTCACAAGAAACTCCAGACTGACCCCTGTGCTTTGTTCACACAATGCCTGCACCAGATGTCATCTCTTACAGCTCTGCTTTGGCCGTTCCACCTACTTCTAAGCCTGCAACACGGGCAGAGGAAGAGCTGCTCATGGGAGTGGATCCAAGCAGCAGCTCTGGCCCACCGCCACATCCCACCTGCAGAAGCACTTCAGCAAGCCCAAAGGGGGAGGTGGTGGTGGTGGATTTTTATTTTAATCTGTCTGCTCTGTGCTCCTGTTTCCCTTGCCCAGACTGGGCCTGACCCTTTGTGGTACCTCTTGTACCACCACCGCCCACCCTGCCAGAAAACAAACCAATGAACAAAACAGAGAGGCAACATGAAGAAGTGAAATCACCACCTCTGATCTCTGGCAAGCTTGCTGTGAAATGCAGTGAGAAACGTTAGAAGGAAAGGATAAACTGCCCCCAAACTTGCTTCTGCCTTTGAAAAAGAAATAGATATTAAAAAAAATAAAAATCACACAAATACCAACTGGGGTTTAGCTTCTTCACTTGCCTTCCCCACCTTTGCAACCATGGGTCATGTAGACGTCATGAGAAAGGCAAGGGGTGTGACTAGAAAGAAGAGCATGCTCGTTACACAGCACTCCCTTCCTTCAGAGGTGGGACATTAGGACAAGGGGCAATGGCAGGAAGCTGCCCCAGGGCAGAGTCAGATCAGATGTCAGGAGAAGGTTCTTCCCTGAAAGAGTTGTCAGGGCCTGGCACAGGCTGCCCAGGGAGGGGGTTGAGTCACTGACCCTGGGTGTGTTTAACAGACGGGTAGATGAGGTGCTCAGGGATGTGGTTTAGCACAGGACAGGAACGGTTGGACTCGATCTTAAAGGTCTTTTCCAACCTTGTGATTCTGTGATCTTTTCTCTCATTGCTCTCATGCCATAGACAAATCTTGCCAAAAATCACATGGAGACAAGGTGACCCCTGCCTCTGAAAAGTGCTGTTTGGGAGACACCAGCATCTAGGAGCTGGTGCACTTAGGGCATCACCAGCTGCCATTATCAGTTCAGTCCTGCTCAGGAGCTCCCTGCCTGCCACAGTCTGGATGTCTGACCAAAATTCTACTCCTGCCCTCATTTTGCATGTGTCTCCAGTGAAAGGCTGTGGTCACCGTGGCTGCCCAGCCCTCTTCATTCCCGACCTTTGGTACTGGTTTAACCCTAAGGGAGGGTCAGCTGGCACTGCCCCAGTGCTGCCCTGTTGGGACACTGATAGCAATTTGGAGAAACCGCTGGCAGGGGAGGTCAGTGAAGGCTTTGCTCTGCAAAGATGAGCTTGCTAAACAACCAGTGGTCCTCAGCCAGGCAGGGATTCTAGGACATAGCCCTGCAAGCAGCTGGGCTGAGGGCAACCATGGCTGGGGCCTTCCCAGCACACCCACAGAGGGAAAGATCCTTTGAGAAAAAGCTTGAAGGTGGAGGACAACCAGAATTTCACTCCACACAACATTTACATCAGCTTCTCCAGCCGTGTATATTTGGAGCTTTGAAACAGTCCCATGTTTTGAGATGGTTTCCCAGAGCAATGGGTATGTATACTCCATCTCCAGCTTCTGTTATTCTTTGATCCCAGCAGCTGGAAACATTACCTGGGAAGGCCAAGACAAGAGGACAAGTAATTTGCCTATGTTGTTAGGGAAACAGAAGCAGGACAGCAAGCTCCAGCCCTACAAATGTTTATCTTTGAGTTGATCTTTAATTACATACTTAAACAAAGCCTAGAGTAATTTAGTAAGTTAAGCATGTAATTCCACTTTAACTGATGGGTAAGTCCCTAAGGCCAGTGCTTATGCGTATGCAAGGCTGCTCCCTAACCCTGCCAAGACTTGCTGGGGAGCGAGAGTGCCCTCAACTCAGGCAGCACTGGGAGGGCTTCAGCAAGGCACTGTACCCGTGTGCACCTGAGAGGACAAGGAAGCTGTGCCCCAAAGCCACTGAGAGCACAAGTCTGGATGGGAATAACCCACTTTTACTAGAAGAAAGGTGGATAGATGGTGGATGAGAAGCTGAACATGAGCCAGCAGTGTGCTCTTGCAGCTCGGAAAGCCAATGGGCTCCATCAGCAGAGGGGTGGCAGCAGGGACAGGGAGGGGATTGTCCCTCTCTGCTCTACCCTCCTGAGGCCCCAGCTGGAGTCCTGTGTCCAGAGCTGGGGCCCCAATACAAGAAAGATGGGGAACTGTTGGAGAGGGGTCAGAGGAGCCACAAAGATGATCAGAGGGCTGGAGCAGCTCCCCTACAAAGAGAGGCTGAGGGAGCTGGGCTGGTTCAGCCTGGAGAAGGGAAGGCTGCGGGGGGACCTCACTGCAGCCTTCCAGTCCCTGAAGGGAGCAGAGAAACAGGAGGGGAATCAGCTTGTTAAAAGAGCAGACAATGGCAGGACAAGGGGGATGGATTGAAGCTAAAGAAGGGAAGGTTTAGGTTAGGTATGAAGGGGAAAATTCTTTCCCGATAGGGTGGTGATGGGCTGGAACAGGCTGCCCAGAGAAGTGGTGGATGCCCCGTCCCTGGAGGTGTTCAAGGCCAGGTTGGATGGGGCCCTGGGCAACCTTGTGTAGCTCCAGGCCTGGAGGTTGGTGTCCCTGCCTGTGGCAGGGGGATTGGAACTCTGTGATCCTCGGGGTCCCTTCCAACCCAGACCAGTCTATGATTCTATGAGAGAGGAACAGATGCAGGCTGAGGAGGGCTGTCCGGCCCCATCCACACAGTGTAGCAGGCAGCCCTAAAGCCTCCCCAGCAACACCACACCTCTCCATCTGCCAGCCCAGCTCCAGCAGCCACCCAGCTCCTGCAGCCACCCAGCTCACCTCTTCTCACCCCAGCACAGCTGGTCTGCAAGGAGTTTACTGCACAAACCTGTCTACTTGTTAGTTTCACCACCTATAAAATTAGGTTAAAAATAGACGTCCTCCTTTAGAAAAAATATCTGGAGGTCTTTAAGTGGGTGCTGCACAAATAGAAATTGTCATTGTTGACAACCAGGTAAAGGGAAAAAAGAAGCAGGGATGGGAGCAGCAGGGGCAGGGAGGGAGATCTATGCTGAACCTTTTGATGGGTCTGATGCCCAGGAAGGAAAAGGTAATCTCTTAAAGCCACATCTTCTGTTTGAAATATTTCCTTATGTCTGATCAGGTTTAAAAACCCAAAAATGATGTAGCAAGCAATGCTGGGCAGGCAGCCTGCTTGTAGCTGCCTGTGAACCTGCAGCCCTCCCCAGGTGCTGAAGGAGTGTCACCTAGCCCTGGTAGACAGGGGCAGAGCCTGCATCTTGTCTCAGGAGCTCCATAGGCAGCACAGTGGCTACGGGACAAGGCTGCATTCCAGCCCAGGTCAGCTTCCTCCACTGACATTTGCTTGCTGCTTTCAGAGGGAGCCCTCATAGGTTGGAAAAGACCTCCAAGATCATCTAGTCCAACCGTCCCCCTACCACCTATGTTACTAACTAAACCATGTCTCTAAGTACCTCATCCAACCTTTCCTTGGACACCCCGAGGGATGGTGACTCCACCACCTCCCTGGGCAGCCTGTTCCAATGCCCAACTGCCCCTTCTGAGAAGAAATTTCTCCTCATTTCTAACCTGCACCTCCCCTGGTGCAACTTGTGGCCATTCCCTCTCATCCTATCGCTCCTTATCTGTGAGAAGAGGCTGACCCCCAGCTCACCACAGCCTCCTTTCAGGGAGCTGTAGAGAGCAACAAGGTCTCCCTTCAGCCTCCTCTTCTCCAGGCTGAACAGTCCCAGTTCCCTCAGCCACTCCTCATCAGGCTTGTGTTGCAGACCCTTCACCAGCCTCATCACCCTTCTCTGGACATGCTCCAGGGCCTCCATGTCTCTCACAGTGAGGGGCCCAAAACTGAACACAGTATTTGAGATGCGGGCTCACCAGAGCCGAGTCCAGGGGGGTGATCACCTCCCTGGTCCTCATACTCCTAGTGGGAATTTCTCCATTTCTGCCTTCAGTCAAACCATGAGGCTGTGTATCAGATGAAGATACACAAGACAGAGGAAAAAGCCATCACCATGCCTTAATCAATCATAAAGACATCTGTCACGCAGCAAGAGGTAGCATAAACATGAGACCAAAGTCCTGGTGCACTGAAGAAACTTCACACTTGTGCTGGTGCCAGCACAATGGAGAATTTAATCTAACACTCAAGGGAAGAAGCAGAAGGAGGAAGGGGAAAGAGGTGAGGGTTGCCCATCACTCTTGGGCATATCAAGGAGGCTCCTGGACAACAGTAAAGATTACAGCAATAGTTGCACATCCACCTTGTTTGGTAAGGAAGGTCACCTGAGCCACCAACAGCACCTTCACCAAGGCACAGGGAGATGCAGTGAATGGCCTGGCACGCAACAGTTAATCCTCCTCAAGTAACTAACTGTATATTCTCCTGTTTCTTTACCTGCCAGGGGTGAAGACATCCCACTCGGCACCAAATAGTGTGCTGAAAAGCCAGTGCCTGCGTGCCCCTGACAGAGCTGAACCAGGGGGCACAGGGTCAGCAGTGACAAGTGACCTCTGGCAGTTCAAGCAGCGTTGCTAACAGCACCAAGGAACTGATCCACTGCTGAGGATCACTGTTCTGGGGATTGTGTAATAGTAGAGAAATCAGGTTGTGCCTTCCTACCAGCCTAGGAAGGGTAGGCAAAGGGTGGGAATAAAATTCCCTTTTCCTGAATGTAGCAGAGCAATGACATGCTCTATCCATGGTTACAGAGGGAGACTCTGACAGACCTTTTCTATCTCCTTAGAAAGTAAGGGACAATTTCTTTCACAAGCAGCACCAGGAATTTCTCCAAGGCCAATAGTCAGTTCAAACTAGACAGCACAAATGCTCATTGGCATTTCAGAGGTGAACAGAAAATAAACACTCACTGTTGAACAGATGCCCTCCTTTCTGTTTTGTGTTAGATCTGCTTTCTTCTGAGACAAAAAGATACAAGAAAAAGGGATTACTAAGTAGCTTCCATTAAAGCATTCAGTGTCACCTTGCCAGGGCTGCTTATCCTCTGGGCAGGACTCTGGGTGAATATCCCAAAGCATTTTGCATGTGATGGGTTTTATTCTGGCTGGGTATAGTTTGGAGAGTAGAATCACCTGGGAAGGGATGCAGGAGGAGACAGCCAGCAGAGATGCATGAAGGAGGAAGCCAAATGAAACTGGGGAGCTGGGAGGGGGAGGAAGTGTGGAGTAGGGATGAGATGGGTCTGCCCCTGGCCAGCGCCAGTATCGCTCAGAGTCGACTTGTGACTCAGTCAATCCACTCTGACCATGACATCTCTCTTGGTAGAACATGTTCCCTCCACAGTTCCTCTGCTCTTATGTGCTGGTGCTTTCATTTCAAAAGGTGACATGATTAAAAGGGGTGCTAAAGATACACATTGGTATTCATTCCACTCCCCCAGCTCCAGTGGAACAGAGTTTCCAGCTGTTCTGTTAGCCAACAAACAGTGATTTAACCTGAAAGGCACTTGGGGTGGGGAGTGGGACAGAAGCAATTCTTGATTTCCACTTTCTCCTTCCCTTAGACAACACCAACCACCAAGGCTCAAATTTGGTTTGGTGCAGCTTTCTCCTGCCCAACCTTCAACCTGTTAGCCCTTCAGCATGATTCAAAGTCTGGCCCAGTCATGCCCACATTGCCCATGCTGTTGGCTACCTTAGCTGCTCTGAGGTCCTCACAGCCCCTTCCTTGCCATAAGACTCAGTATACAGCAGATACACACAGAGCTGGGGTTCACCACATGCAGCAGCCAGATGCTTCCCCCAAAACAGAAGCCTCCCCTTAGATAAGCACCACGAAAGGCCTGCCAAGTGCCTGCTGCTCCTGGGTGGCCCTGGGAGCCAGTTTGAAGGCTGGGTAAGTTGTCCTTCCAGGGATACAGCTCACAGATATTCCAATGCTCATTCCAGACCAGGGATGAATGTCCAATCAGTCTCTATTTCACAATGTTAGCTTAGCATTTAAAAACTGCGAAGTTCTACATAATAAAGAGTGGATTATACAGGTGTTAAAATATTCTTCCTTCGAATGCTCAAAGTACTTAAAATCTGCTAAAACAAATATAAAATAAAAGTGAGCCACCAGATGAGATCAGACAGACTATGCAGGGGAGGCTCTTCAAAATGACAGGAAAGTATTTAATAAAATCATAGTTTATTCATGCAACATTAGGCCACTATAAACTTTCTCTAGCTTTTAATGCTTTTACCTCCCATTTGAAACATATTCTTTTCCTGCTATGGTATGAGAGACATATCCAAACACCAAGTTAGGGTAATTCCTGCTTATGTGCTAGGTATTCAAAATAGAAGCCGTAATTGCAAGTTGCTGATGCTATAAATGGCAGGCAATAAATCTCAACAACAGACAACCAAAAGGGAAGAAAAACCAGGAACGTGGTTGCTTTCATTTAAAACCAGGACACGTTAGTCTGGTACAAGACCTTCAGTTGTTAGAGAATTTTACCTCAAGCAACAGATTCCGTGAAGCGCTTTTGTATTAGGAGGATTAAGAAAACACAAGCATTTCTGCTTAGGATCATTGTTAGTGTCCCAAAATTCAGGGACTGACATTGGCTTTTCACTGTTCCTTCAGAAGAAACTGCCCTCACGCCTCCGATTTGTATGCAAAAATGGGTGGGATTGCCAAAAGGCACTATTTTTATTAAGAAATTGATGACCAAAAGCATTTTAATTATATCTTCTGTGGTCCCCAACTTTTTTGATGCACTTAAAACCAGACATCTACCCATCAGAAACCCCTTTTGAGCTAGATGTTTAGTAGCAGCGTGCAAGCCTTGTGTTACTGCTTCACAGCAGGATCTGGTGAAAAGGCAATCTTTACGTGCAAAAACCAGCACAGGCACTCTATGTTCTAGTTACCCATCAGCAACCAGTGTAACGTTTGTGTTAAGGACTAATGAATTACTCCTTTGGGAATGTGGAAACAAGCTCCTTAGTAAACTCAGAACAAGGAGCTACCTCCCCAGAAAAATTAAGCAGAAGGCAGATGCCCTTCTGTTTCAAATACAGGGTATAAGAATTCTTTGCTTTTTAAGAGATAATTTTAAAGACATTTTCACATGTGCTTGGGCCAACTGAAACAGTTTTTCAACTTCTGTGAAACAAAGTCAAAAGTGAACTGAATTTATATATATGTTCTTGTGTGTATGGATATAAAGAAATGCTAAGAGAGCTTCAAAGATCTCCAGAGATGTTCTGAAGAGCTGCTGCCAGAAGGATGGTACAGCCTGCACCCTCTCCACCCCCGGACAGACATCCTGTCCATCGCAAAGGAGTCCTGTCAGGACTGAGAACTGAGCTGTGGTGTCTGTGGGAGACAGACTGCAATACTGACAGGCCCTTGCTGCATTGTCTACTGCATTTCCGCAGAAAACTGAAGAAAAGACAGTTTCTTCCACTGGGCAACCCAGCAGCACCCAGCCCTCCCAGCACAGAGGCTCACCACTGCACACGCTGCCCCTGCTCTTGCTACCATTGCTCACCCCAGCCCATCCTTAGCACTGCAGAGAGCAGGCCACACAAAGCAGCTGCTTCTGAGGCCTGTGCTGTTACCTGACACCAAGATGTCTCTCCAACCAAGACATGAGGAGGAGCAAGGGGCTGGCAAACAGGGCCAGCAGCTAGCATGATGCTTCTCTAGTTCAGCCTCTAAGGGGATAATGAAGCGTGGTTTCAGGTAGCAACAGCTTCTGTGGGATATTACAGGCCTGAGGCCACGTGCACACAGGGAGAAAGAAGCCATCCTCACCAAACAGATAGATTTCACTTGGACTGGAAGTTGTCAGTGTTTATTCACTAATTTCTCTCAGGAAAGCTGTTTCAGTGGCTTCCCTGCCATCACCGATTCCAATACTTGTGCTAATTATTTGGAACACAGTTGAAATTTGCCCAGCTGCTGCAGTTAGCTGGGATTTACCAAACAAGAGTCCCCAACTGGTAAATGCAGATCTTCTGTCAGAGAACTCATCAGATTACTTACACTGGAGCAAGGTCTACTGCCACGTATGGAAATGAGGACTTCACTGTCCCCTAAGGATAGCCCAGACACTCCCATGTCTGGACAGAGAGACAAAGATTGGCTTCAAAGCAACTGTGGCTTATTATTTATTTCTAACTTTTCCTTTCCTTTTTTTTTTTTTTGAGTAACAAAACAGTCATAATTATTAATCATGATTGTTTTGAGTGAATCTAATTACAGTGTTCCCTAACGCAGAGCAACACTCCCTCCACGCTCAGCCAACCGAAATAGAAAAATCACATCCCAAAAATAGCAGCAAGAGACAGTGAACAAAACCTGCCTGGCCTCCCACAACTCGTGTCATTAGACCAGACAATCTTTTGAGATAGACATCAGCCAGGAGCCTAAGACTCTGGAAGATACTTGCTACCTTCTCACAGAGGCCAGCGAGAGGTTTCCTGCAGCAGAAATCTCCTATGTTGCCTCCCTTCGACGAGAGATGGAAAAGTGGCTGGTGCTGCCCCTAAAGTTGTTTTGGAGGGTGCTTGGCCAGCCCTCCCTAGGTAGAAGGCAAATTCATAAGACCCTCCATGTACCTCTTGCAAAGGGTAGCTGCAGAGGTAATTTGGGGAGTTTTTAAGTGATTTTCCCCTGGCACAAGGGCTGGGAAGATACCCTGTAGTTAAGAGCTTTGCTGTAGGAATGCTGGAGTGAAAGTCCTTTTTTTTTTTTTTAACCACAAAGTTCCACTATATCATTTTATGGTCTCTTCCAGAGATAATATATATGATTTCCTGTTCCATGAGTGACTTATGCAAAAAACCCCACCCACACATCATGTAATTACACTGATGCAGCCATTCCATATAAACCCTAAGGCAGGTTCACCACAAAAAGCAAACCGGGGACTGCTCTGAAAAGCATTTGCCAGGAAAACAGACACAGGTCACTGGCCAAAATCTGCTAGCAGAGAGCTCCTCACTTGGAGGTTAAGCTACTGTTGGTCAGGGTGAAAAACAAGCTAGCAAGGAAGGAAGGGACATGCCATCTGTATACCTCAGACTCTGACAGACATACCCATCCCCTGTCACAGCACTTAGAACAGGTCAGGAAGGCAAGGCATGAAAAAACACAGCATCCCAACAAAATCCCAGATAAAACCCTTCAGTTACTTTATTTGGGACATTAGCATCTCCCCTCTCCCCCCATTCTGATTGCCCAACAAACCCCTTTTCTACCCCAAATTAATAGATAAAAGTCAGGATTAGGTGATGTCTTCAAGCATTAAATCTGGCTGGCAATTATCCACCCTTGTGGATACCAAGCTTTGAATTTAGGAAGCTTACAACTGCCAAACCAAGAAAATTTCAGCATTGCATTGCCATAACAGTATATTAAAGTCACCCCACCTAAGAGATGTTTTTACCTAATGCCAGAACCCCACTGATGGAAGGGTACAAAGCTTTGAGACTTATCCCTATTGTCTTCCTTCAAAAAATGGCTGGTATTATATGTATTAAAGAGAAAAAAAGAGAAGTGGACAGAAAATGACTCTCCTAATGCAGATTTTTGTTGGCCTCCAACAGAAATGAAACAAAATCACCACCAACATTACCACTCCAGCAGAGGTCCACTACCTTTTTGTAACAGAAGCTAATTGAGGCCAGTGCGTCTCAGGTGTACTCACAAGGCAAGTTAAAGGGCACTTCCCTTCTCAAAGCTGTCAGGTCTCTTAAAGAGCAGGAAGGGTAGCATTTACAGATGGAAAAGAGCTAGGAGGGTCACTGAGCCCACAGCCTGCTGCTAGGGCAGCACTGAGTCCCCAAAGAGAGGACACAGCAAGACTTCAGCTGATACTGAGCTTGATCTAAGCCAAGAAGCGACAATGGGGACTGAGGATAAAAGCAACTGGCAGCTGCCACTGTGTGTTCTGCAGAGGAGCTCCGGGCAGACCTCTTTGGAATAACACTTAGAATTTATCATGTTAGGCAGATGGTTTTTGACTTGCTGCTCTTAATACATAATCCTGAATAATGCTGTTTTATAATAATAATCATCATTATCATCATGTAATAATAATGCCGGTTTGCTTGTTACAAGAAACCTGAAGCAGCATCGATAGCCCCACAGGGCCAGTTTGCTGACAGGCTGTTCGTGCCCTTGCCATAAGCAAGGTTATCTTTAATGGCAGGAAAGATCTTTTTCTTGCTCCCTGTTGACTTGGAGGAAACTATGGGTCCTCTGAGCTTATTGCCCGTACACCATGAGCTCTGACTGAAGGATGGCCGAAGCACAACTTTGCTTTTGAAGTAGGAAAGGTGTGTTCCCTCAGGACTGCATTCAGTCCCGCCCAAGCAGGCCTATAGTATGACTCCTCCTTGTCCATGCTATGATTCCCCTCCTCAGAAAGGCATCTTAGAGATGTTTCCTCCGTATTGCAATCTGGGTTTGCAATTTCTAGCTAAACACCAGTGTGACACAGTGAGATATTTGCTGAACTTTGTCATAATAATTTACTGACACAATCTTTATCTCAGCTGTCAAGGAAAACAGCAGCTTCTCCAGGCAAAGAAGAAATAATAACTTTAAAAATTAGGGCAGCGTCAGATTTTCAAAGTCATTCAGAACCCCTAACACCCTCCCAGAGGGTTCAAGGAGAGAAGCCTGAGGGGACTAGCAGAACACAGGCCCTCACTGTTTTTGCAAGCCCCCATCTGAAGGTTTTGTCTTAACTTCCATGAAAACCAAAAGTGGAGTGCCCCAGACTTACGAAATCAGGAGACTTCTTGGGACCCAGCTCACCCAGAGCTAGTCTTATTAAGGCAAAGTGATCAAAACTCGTTGTCTAAGTGCCTTCCAAGATAGGAAGGGAAGAAGCAGTGAAGCACAATTCAACACCCACCTCGACAGGCATCTACCTTTGACTGAGGTGATCGAGGTCTGTGTGTGCCTAGACACTTTGCTTCTACAGAGCTCCCATGTACCTTGAGGGGAAAACGAATTCTCTCTGGGTAACCTTGCAGGCAATCACTGTACAAGACTGCCATCCTCATCCCTCAGAGGTGATCCCTGCAAGGCCTACCTGGGCAGGGAAGTGACTGCAAAGGAGCACCATGTTCCAGCTCTCCACCATGTGCACACAGGAAGGGGAATGCAGTCTTTGGGTCTTTCTAATATATTTTTATATATATATATATATATATACTTATATATCACATACCCACTAAAACCAGTCTTGAGAGTCATATTGTGACACACAAGAGACCTTTAAGGTATGACTTATTTTCCATATTCCAGATCTTCTGCTACCCCCTTCTCACAAAGAAAGCACAGAGTGGTGTCCAGAGCTGGCCCCCAATACAAGAAAGATGTGGAACTGTTGGAGAGGGGTCAGAGGAGCCACGAAGATGATCAGAGGGCTGGAGCACCTCCCCTGTGAAGAGAGGCTGAGGGAGCTGGGCTGGTTCAGCCTGGAGAAGAGAAGGCTGCAGGGGGACCTCATTGCAGCCTTCCAGTCCCTGAAGGGAGCAGAGAAACAGGAGGGGAATCAGCTTGTTCAAAGGGCAGATAATGGCAGGACAAGGGGGATGGGTTGAAGCTTCAGGAAGGAAGGTTTAAATCGGATATTAGGGGGAAGTTTTTCACAGAGAGAGTGGTGAGGGGCTGGAACAGGCTGCCCAGAGAAGTGGTGGATGCCCCATCCCTGGAGGTGTTCAGGGCCAGGTTGGATGGGGCCCTGGGCAGCCTTGTGTAGCTGCAGGCCTGGAGGTTGGTGTCCCTGCCTGTGGCAGAGGGGTTGGAACTCTGTGATCCTTGGGGTCCCTTCCAACCCATGCCATTCTATGATTCTATGATCCTCTGAGGCAAAAGAAACTTCTCCAAGGACAAAAGAGGAGGGCACAGGAATACCTTGATCAGCTGTTGCAGGAATTCCTATAGCACAGCATCTCCAGGCAGAGAGCTCAGAAGAGAACTAACACCTGTTCTCCCTCTAGTTTCCTGGCATTACCTCAACACAAAGAAAGATACTTTTTTGGGGGAAAATATTGATTTTTTTTTAACCTTAGGCAGCTGTAGAAAATCCTGTGCATCCTTCTACTGGTAGCAGAGATGATGGGAGAAAACAGATACCTCAGGGATAAATAACTGGGAGACCCATGTATGGTATGATGTCCACGCAGAGAGTATTAACAAGTTACTCAAGTTAATCTAAGGAAGTAATGTGCAAATCTGGCTCTGCTAGGAAATGGTATCTGCACTTTGAAGATCATGTGCAACATAGAATCAGAGAATCATAGAATTGTAGGGGTTGGAAGGGACCTCGAGAGATCATCGGGTCCAACGCCCCTGCCAAAGCAGCTCCCTAGGACATTTCACTGAGATAGGCGTCCAGACGGGTCTTGAATCTCTCCAGAGAAGGAGACTCCACCACCTCTAACATATGTTAGAAAAATGGACCTGTCAGGTAACACTGCACATCTTTGTGTGGCCTCAAGGGAAAAAGACCACTCAATTTTTAACTGCTGTTTCAAATATTTTATTATGGGGGTAAGAAATCTTCTTGAATAGATGAAAGATAGTAACTAAAGGTCTCCTCCACCTGTTCATATTCAAAATCACTGACCAGCCAACTGGATCTGTTCATAGAAAGCACAGGTTCCCATATCCAGCTTTCTCTTGCATATCCTGAATAACCTGAATTAGTCAGAAAGCTGAGTCCACTTAAGAAAAAAGGACCTGTTCTATCCTGGTCATGGAAGATACACTAAAATAGGCATTCAAACAAGCATTTAAGAAATTTAAATTTCTGATTATTTTAAATATAGGGGAGGTTTACCACAACTGAAATATTCCCAACAATGACTTCCCTAAGTCAAGTTGCAAAACACTGTCAAAATTCCCTTTTAAACCAACCCTCCCACCACCCCCCGTCAGGGTGAGGGTAAACTCTTCAGAATTTGATCAAACTGATAAAAATATAACAGATGGTTTTTGCTGTCTATTATTCCAGCAGCAGCGATAAGGATGTTTGCACTTCACAGGGAGCACACGGCCCAAGAGGCCCGTTGTAAGAAATGTGCCATCTCAGACTTTTTGTCCTTGAATCACATCTACCACCGAGGCAGGGTGTTTGCAAGGCAAGAAAAAAGTATCTGCAGCAGGCCAGATAGATAAAAGAATGGTAAGAAGAGATGAGTCCAAAATGGGATGGACTGCATTCACTTCAAAGTTCTGTGAATGGGAGTAGGATTGAGTTTTTTCATCTTTGATTCCCAGTTTGTTGCTGGGGAGGTAACATAAAATGATAGAAAACCTAGGCACTTAAACACAGAATCAGAGAATCACAGACTGGTCTGGGTTGGGAGGGACCACAAGGATCATAGAGTTCTAACCCCCCTGCCACAGGCAGGGACACCAACCTCCAGGCCTGGAACTACACAAGGTTGCCCAGGGCCCCATCCAACCTGGCCTTGAACACCTCCAGGGATGGGACATCCACCACGTCTCTGGGCAGCCTGTTCCAGCCCCTCACCACTCTCTCTGGAAAGAACTTTCCGCTTCATATCTAACCTAAACCTTCCCTCCTTTAGCTTCAATCCATCCCCCTTGTCCTGCCATTATCTGCCCTTTTAACAAGCTGATTCCCCTCCTGTTTCTCTGCTCCCTTCAAGGACTGGAAGGCTGCAATGAGGTCCCCTCACAGCCTTCTCTTCTCCAGGCTGAACCAGCCCAGCTCCCAACAAGGACAATGCCTATTCTTAGACTAGGAAAAATGTTGTTTCTCCTCTCATTATATTAGGGCATATGAGCACGCTGTTTGAATATTTAACACAGGATGACAATATTTAGGGTGAACTCAACAGAAATGAATTTAGGTTGCAGCATGAGAGGAAGCAGGGAGAAAAAAAGGACGTGTTTTTAGATGCAACTTCATCATTTCCATGTAAAAATTGCACTGTCATTAATTAGCTGGGGTAGCAGGATACTGGATGCAGTAAAGGATAGAGAAGTCTTTTCCCCCATAGAATTGCAAGCGTGCACGAGCGGCAGGGAGAGCGCTGGCATACAGAGCCCCAGAGGTGTGCAGCACACAGGGTGAGCACTCATTTAATTAGCAAAGGAATTGCCTGGTACAGCTGATAAAAGGTATTTGACAATACTACTCTCTTCATTTTTTTTTCTTTAATCAGCTTGGTTGACGTTTTGCAACCTGTTCGTTGAGCAGGATCTGGTTTGATGTATCTTTGCTCTTACTGAGAACACTTTTTTTGGTGGAAAGTATTGGAAACTGTTGAAACAGTTTGTGCTGACAGTCTTTTAAGGGAAAAAACACACTTTTAACATCAGTGGTGGTTTTTTTCATTTCCAGGGTTAAGCTACCTGAGGAAAAAGGTATCAAGAATGGCAAAACATGAAAAGCAAAATAAAACATTGCAGTTCACCGAAAGAAAAGTATTTCTAGAACCAGCAGCCTGCAAATCATACTTGACTTTTCATTCTGACTGGAGGTTGAGCTCAGAAGCTTTTTCCTGAAACAGAAACAATTTTCTTTCTGACTTTATCCAGAGGGACGAGTCAGAAAGAATACTTTGTTTTCTATTGCCATTTTTGTCCCTAAGCTTTTTTCTTTTCCCATTTCTTCTTTTATTTCCTTTTTCTTCACTTTCATTTTCCTTCTTTTATTTCTTAAAGTGCCCTATCTATAGCAAAAAAAAAAAAAAAGAAGAAACTTGAGCCTGGAATCCAAGATTCTTTGCTCCTGCTCTCCTCTCTTCCTCTGTTTATTCAGGAGGAGCTTGAAAAGAGCTATATTAAGCTGAAATTTTATTTTGCCGTCCTCTGTTCAACAAAAGATAGGCCACTAAAGCCACTAAATCACAGATAACACTTCCCTGGGCAACATTATTAGGAACTGACAGCTGGTGATGGATGAAGATCTCATCTTTTAAAGAAAAAAAGTACATTTAATTTCCTTTGTACATAAAGTAGAGAGCACAGCATTGTGTATCTGAAGATAAAGAGACTCAGTGTTTGCTAGGTGCCATACTTAAGGGGATATAACACTAGTCTGTGTTTCCAAGCTTACATTTTACAGGACATTTTCAAATTAATTTAGAAACTGCTATTCTTCGATTCTTGGTAGAGAATGAACTTAAAAAAATAGAAAAAAGAAAAAAAAAGAGGGAGCCATTTTACAGACCACCAGCTCCATTAGAAATGAGCAGCTCAGAGGCTGAGCTGTTACTTTTTAGGAGGAACACTGGAAGACAGGACAGGAAGAGGAGGATGGATGTGCAGGGCAGAGAGATGGGTTTACCCCAATCCTGCCTGGGATTAACCCATGGACCTTCTTGACTTGGCACCCAACTCGCACATTGGTATTGAACAACAAGAATCTCATCAACTACCTTGCAAAAGACATGCTAAGTACAGCCATTTTTCCATCAGCTGAAGCACATCAAGCCAGGCTCCATGTATGTATGGCTACAGGGGCACTAGCAATACACAGTTTCCCTTATTTCTGGCTTTTGTGGTGGTCTGGGAATGTTTTTCTCCTTTCACAAATGACCTTTGTCTATGACACACACTCCTCGTATTTGCAATGTATAACCATATTTTACAGGTCCTTTCAGCAGCACTACTAGGTGCTGCTTTGAGTTTAACACACCTCCCAAACAGCACAGAGAGCTGGTGAAGGTGAAATTTTAATTGCCTGTCTTTAAGCAAGACAGCTAAATCACAGAATCACAAGGTTGGAAAAGACCTTTAAGATCATCCAGTCCAACCATTCCCATCCTAAGCTAAACCATATCCCTGAGCACCTCATCTACCTGTCTGTTAAACACATCCAGGGGCGGTGACTCAACCCCCTCCCTGGGCAGCCTGTGCCAGGCCCTGACAACTCTTTCAGGGAAGAACTTTCTCCTAACATCTAATCTGACCCTGCCAGCTTCCTGCCATTTCCCCTTGTCCCATCTCCTGTCCCCTGGCTGAAGAGACCATCTCCCACCTCTCTGCACCCTCCCTTCAGGTAACTGTAGGACACGTGGCTAAAGCACATGTTCAGCAAGAGAATAGGGTCAGTCTGATTCCAGTGGTGTGAAAGACTGCTCTGGGTTCCTGGGATGAGGACAAGTTTGAGAGAAACATCTGCATGGAGTTTCTGTTTCTAAGTCTAGAGACTGTTTGCGTGTTGGCTGAGTCTGGCTGCAAGTCCTGGTAGGAAAAGAAGGCCTACCAGTGAGCAATTGCCTTCCTTTGATTGAAACCTAGTTAGGGAGTCTAAAATAGAGTGGAAATTTTTTGTGAACCTTACTCCACTGAAGGATGAAAAGAGGTTTTCAACTGAAAACACTGACAAAAAGCAGCCCTTCCAAGCATAAACGTTTATGGAAAATCCTATGACCATCATCATGTAAAAACAGTTATTTTGCTTTCCCTAAGACTTCAGATCATTCCCTGCCTCTTTCTTTAGTCTTAATTTTTTCCAGTGGACATAAAGTAGTTAGCAGCAAAGGACAGTATTAGGCATTTCCATTTCTTAGAGAAAGAAAAGACTGGAAAAAAAAAGAGAATATAAAAATGAAACTTGCCTTGAACTTGTACCAGAAATTCAAACTCTGAGCAAATGCATGATCATGAAGGTGTATGTAGTTACTTCAGAAGGTGAAACCTACTACTTCAAGTTTAACCTCCAGACATGCACATACAGTTAAACAAGAAGCACCTGAACAGTGACCTTTAAATCACTCCCAGTCGCTGCTTTGCTGTGAAGTAATGGATTTCTCTCCCTGCTTTTGGGGATTGGTCCCCAGCTGATGATGGGCTATGTTTAAGTTGTTTTTCAGAAGTTTCTGCATCCTATAGTCTGGTCTAAAACTCTATGGTGGGCTGCCCTTTACTGGACTCCCGATGCCCACCAAGCCACTGTATCCCTGGCTTCCTCATTAGGACAGAGAGGGGAGAAAAATAAGATGGAAAACCCATTATGGCTCAAGACAGAGGCAGTTTAATAAAGCAAAAGCAGAGGCTGGATGCTGCAAAGCATGAAGCAAAGGAAATAAAAAGTATTTAGTCTCTGCTGCCCATCAGGAGATGATGTCTGGCTCCTTCCCAGCAAGCAGGGCTTCAGTAAGTGCAGCAGTTACTCCGGAAGACAAATGCAGCATATAACAAATGCCCCCCTCCCTCCTTCTCCTTTCTCTGAGCTTTTATTGCTGAGCAGACATCATAAGGTATGGATCCCTTTAAGGCAGTTTGGGTCTGCTGTCCTGGCTAGGTCCCCTCCCACCCCCAGCCTACTGGTGGCAAGGGGGGAAATGTTGGAGTGACAGCCTCCATGCTCTGACTCCATCTCAGCCAGACACAATACAAGCTCCCATTACTCAACTCTTACTATGCCATAACCTACCTTTTTTGGGCAGCTGGAGCCATTTTCAAGACCTTGGAGGGTTGATTTTTCTCTTCATCCTGATTCTGAAAGCTACCTGCTCATCCAGGTGTATCTAGGAGCTCTGATATACAATTACTAGGTGTTGAGACCTTTTTTTTGGATCATGGTAGCTACAGCTATAGCTGTGTCTCTCTATCTGTATTGCAGCTGAACTAAGATACAAAGCATTTTCTCTTTTGGGTAGTCCATGAGTCTGCAAATTCGAGGTGCTACAGGAGAAACATGTCCAATTAGCAGCATCCACAGAGCTGATGTCATACAGAAATCTGGTAAGCATTGTGGGCTGCAGATAGCTGCTGTTGGGAACCATCCCTCTGGGTACTTACTAGTGCTGTGCCGAGCTCTCCCCACATTCCTTCTACTTCTGTGCCCTGCTGCTTCTCTGGTTATGGAGGATCCCACAGGCCAATCTCATGACAGTGCCTTTGAGGGACACTTTCTTCTTCACTGTCCAAACAGGGAATTTGAAACTGATTTTTCAGTTCACATAGATACCTGGCCAAGCTCCATTTCATTTCTAATTTCAGCAACACTGACTAGAAGACCTGGCTTCTTCAGTCCTGTCTTTTACCCCTTTAATACTTCAGAGCTCTCACTAAAGCCTTGTTCCCATTCCCCTCAGACCAGTATATGCCAGTTACCAAAGAGGATTGAAAAGATGTCGATCAGTGTCTCAGACTGACAACTACATTTAATTACCTCTGTGCCCCAGCCACAGGTGTTTAGAATAACAAAGCAGGAATTCAGCAAGGCTGTCCCCACCTACCTCTGAGATAGCCACACAAAGGACAGTTCAAGTAAGCAGCCAAAGTAAGCATGAGTCCTCAACCAGTTGAAGTTTGCCTCTTTGCTACTGTTGTGAACTGTAATTCTCCACATTTCTGGAGTGCCTTCTACTTAAGGATGCATGACAACTTGAGAGACTTTAATTGAGCCTCAACATGCCTTTCATAAGTATTATTTCCAATTCAATGGCTACGAAAAGCACAGCATAAAACATGAATCCATTGTCCAAGTGCATGGCAATAAATTGCTGAAATAGCTCTCTCAATTTTACAGCCTCTGTACCTGCCAAAAGTTCTCTTTTGTCAGGCTTCTTTTTTTTTTTAAATTCATCAGTGAGCCCACAGCATAAAATAAGAAGTGGGATCTTCTTTTAGTGGTCTATCAATACATATGGGTTGTCTCCTAAGAGGGAAGTTGAAGGAAGGGAAAGTTTTCCAGCTGCATGTCAGTGTTTCTCAGAGATGTTAAGAGAAATCCATCACTTTCCAGAGATGCCACTACAAAAGTAGTTACAGATATGCCCCCAGAAACTACAGGAAATTTAGTGCCTATGAAAAAGGAGGAGGCAGGGGCACACTCCAGTCAGCAAGCAACAACTACAACTGGGTCCTAAGTGTTCTCCATAGAAGTAATTACTTCAGACCTGCTAAAATAAGATGACCATTTCCAAAACAGTCTTTGTGGGCTTCAGGAAAGAAAAAAGGCTTTGCTTCTTCCCCTGGGGCAAGGGGCAGCTTTTCCCTCATACTCTGTTCTGAGAAGGCCCCATGTGCATTTCAGAGCCAGTGCTGGTCTGTGTTGTGGCTGGGAGCTGGTCATGCCTCTTCATGTGCAACTTCCCCTCTTCCTTCAGTCAAGGCGACTGGAGAGCTGGGCAGTGAGAAACCAGATGAGGTTTAATAAAAGCAAGTGTAGAGTCTTGCACCTGGGAAGGAATAACTGCTGGAATCAGTACAGGCTGGGGGATGAGCTGCTGGAGAGGAGCTCTGTGGAGAAGGACCTGATAGATGACAGGGTGGCCATGAGCCAGCAGTGTGCCCTGGGGGCTGAGAGAGACAATGGGATCCTGGGGTGCATCAGGAGGAGTGTGGCCAGCAGGTCACAGGAGGTGATCCTCCCCCTCTGCTCTGCCCTGATCAGGCCCCACCTGGAGTATTGTGTCCAGTTCTGGGCTCCCTGGGATAAAAAGGACAGGGATCTCCTGGAGAGAGTCCAGAGGAGGCTACGGAGATGATTAAAGGACTGGAGCATCTCCCCTGTGAGGAAAGGCTGAGTGAGCTGGGGCTTTTCAGCCTGGAGAAAAGACGACTGAGAGGGGATCTGATCAATGGTTATCAATATCTGAAGTGTGGGACACAGGGGGAAATGGCCAGCCCCTTTTCAGTGTCTGTGGGGACAGGACAAGGGGTGATGGCCTCAGGTTGGAGCACAGGGAGTTCTGCACCAATATGGGGAAGAACTTTTCCCCAGTGAGGGTGAGGGAGCCCTGGGACAGGCTGCCCAGGGGGGTGTGGAGTCTCCTTCTCTGGAGAGATTCCAGACCTGTCTGGATGCCTCCCTGTGCGACCTGTCCTAGGGAGCTGCTTTGGCAGGGGGTTGGACCTGATGATCTCTGGAGGTCCCTTCCAACCCCTGTGATTCTGTGACATTGGAAAAATGGTTAGCAAGGCACACAGTTTTAATTACTCCTTACTTTTCCTATTTTATATCTTATTTGTCTGAGAATATTGTTTTCTCTTTTAGGGAAAGCTAATGACAAAACAATTAAACCAATTTCGTTCTTGTCTTGGTCTAAGCACAGGCTTAATGCCTCCATATTCTAGTTTTTCAGTTGTTTCCCAATAGCATTTATGATTACCTCAGCCTTGTATTGCTCCTTGTGTTCCTCTCCCACTGGTTTAATTTGTTAGTACATTTATATAGAAGCAAAGCTATATATGACACTGAACAACAGGGAAAAGCACAGCTCCAACCTTGTTCCAGATAACATGCAACATTTTCTGATAGTCTTTGCAACTCTATCAGAAGAAAACATGCACAAAACATGACTAAGCTATTTCCTGTAATGTTTTATGAATCGATTTACAACTCTCTAAAAAATCAATATTGATTTCTCCTTTCTGAGAGACAGACTGGACCTCATCACTGAAAGACTGAAGAAAATTAAGTGCTGGGAAAGACTGACATGAGAACAAGGAAGTTAACCCTAAATGAAGTGGCTAAAAAGACATTTCAATTGCAGCATTTGATCCTTCTTACAGAGAGGAGTAAAACCACAGGTCTTCCAAAGACAGTTCCAGAAGGTTTTAAATACAGATGTTACTGAATGCTTTGAAACTAGAATCTGCTGCTGACCTGTGCTCTGGTACCCCATTCCCCAGAAGAGGAGTTTTACAAGTCTGCTGTAACACCTTTTACCAAAAGCTTCATTTCAACTGAAAACTCAACTAGATGCTTCTTCATTTAACTGTCTCAGCACAAGGGTCCTGAATGTAAGCAAGGCTTCCTCCAACAGCAGACTTCTAGCAAAGACAAATATAAAAAGAAGAATTCACCACAAGATAAAAGAATTTATGTGCACGTGCACACAAATACATGTAATAACAGATGTAAGATGAGCTTTGCCACTATACAGTGGTTCAGTAAGATGCTGCTTCAATTCCTGCTCAGAGAAACAGAACAGCTCTTGGTGAAGAATCCTTCCAACTGAGCCTGAGAAGTTCCAGTGTGAAGGTCCTGTCTGCACGAAGGTATCAATAAACTAATCCCCAAAAATCTGAGCACACCTGGACAAATGCAACTTGACTTCCTTAGCAGCTGACACTCTGCACGTGCCCCTGGAGAGTCAAGTTCCTGGAAATGAAATGCAACAAGATTCTTCAGCTGAAAATGGACTTGCTGTTCCAAACTATTCACGTGCCTGTGGAGACCCTTTGGAGCTCAAGAGCCTGAGCTCATGTGAGAGCTCCCCCAGTCAGCGTTGATCTGCTCCCACACATCTCCATGACAGTACTGTTGTCCTCATTAGGGCCACAACTTTTCTGTTACTGACAAGTGACTCCTGAAATGTTACTCCTTGCTGAAACATCTTCATTTTTGAATAACAGGGATTGAAAAACAATGGGATATTGTCAGTAGAATAATCAGCTTGTTTTTTAATTGAGAATTCATATATACAGCCTATGGATGCAAACAAAGAGCTTCATATAATACAGTGTCTTTTGGATTGATCTCACAGTTCCTTCTACATATACCAGCATGAATACTTCAGTGCAATCCACTCCTCCCACATCTGTCCCTGACAATAGATTAAAAAAAACAAAAACCAAAACCAAAAGACAGTCCAGCCTGAGACTTTGTTGGTTTTTTTGCAGAGGCACTGAAGTAGGCTTGCTCAATCACTCTGCCTTGAGATGGGCAGCCTCCCGCCGCTGCTTCTGAACAGCCCTGGAATCTTCCCACAGACTTGGTCCTCTGATGTTCTCCCAGTTATCCAAGTTAGACTTGTCCAGCTTCTGCAGAGAAACACCAAAAATAACAGTGTCACTTGGACAGCCCCGTGATTTGAAGTACATATTATTCTAAATTATTTATTTTTTTGCACAAGAAACTCAGTATCACTGTTGGGTTGAAGAACTTTCATCTAACCTGCAAGAGAAGTTCATCACCAAGCAATAAAATAAAATAAATAAACAGTTGAGAGTTGTGCACAGGGCTCCAGAAATGAGTAGGGTGGGCATTACTGCATCTGCTTATCAACAGATCAGTAACATACAGGACAGGAAACACTCCAGCATCTGAACATGACTGAAGACACCTTGTGTTTACTTTTTCTTCCTTTTCTCAGCCTGTTTTCCAGATCTGTTCTTCATCTGCAGGTCTGCCAGGTACGGAAGTAGTAGATTAGTAATTAGTGACCTGCACTGTCCTGTCAGCACAGGTACAAAGGTGAATTATCTAGCACAAAGAGAGACCCTGACGTACAATACCTTTCAATCTATGTGGCTTTAACTTGAGAGAGGTATGCAGTGCTTTCTGCTGCCTAATTTCTCAACCATCACAGATAGGCCTCTCAAAGCCATACATGAGATACACCAACTGGCCAAACTGTCAGATACTTATGAACTATCTAGATCTCAATTGCCTCCTTGCCTATTTCAATCATCCCCATTCAGAAATGCTAATGCTGCAGTATTTACCTAGCCTTAAAGGTGCACAAAAAGGAAGAACAGGCAACCTCCTCATGTCCCCTACCACATGCTGCAGGTGCAAACAACAAACATATACTGCATTTTCACAGCTCTACTGGGAGGGACACAGAAGGCCATTTGTGGCAGACACAAACCTCACACACCAGACACATCAGTGTTTCCAAGATGAGATTGAGGAGGGGGTCTGCACCAAAAGTAGGGTTAATAATCTATGTGCTGGTGGAGAGGACAACACTGCATACTGTTAATGATACGTACTGTAGTGGGATTTAAATCTCTAGGTTGTGGTCAGGGCCTCATCTCAGCAAATGCTGTAAAAGTGCACTAGAAAATACTTAACCTTGCCCTGACCCTGTGGTCTAATATGCCTCCCATCACTCAACCAACTAAATGGCAAATACTGAGAGACTTGAGTAACAGTCACAGAATAATTCAACAGCTGGAACAGAACAAACCTGCTGCTGTTAGTTCCTGTTATGTTAAAGTTTTCTGCCACTTCTGTGACTGAGGAAATTGAGATTAGTCAGATATCAAAAGAAATTAGGCAATATTTGACAGAGGGTAGATGAGAACACATGCCCAAACCCAGCAGAGTCTCACAAGGTAGAAGCAACTGGATTTTTGTATACAGTGGAGTTGGCATAGGTCTTTCTGAAGAATTGTCTTCACTACTTTGTATATCTTATGATTAGCTGGTACTTCATTTAAACTGCAAGGGATCTGAGCTGAGATGGAAAGAGGCAGAAGGAGGATCATCCCCCTCCCTGGTTGTGTTAAAGGCCAGGTTGGATGGAGCCTTGAGCAGCCTGGTCTAGTGAGAGATGTCCCCTCGTGATCTTGTCCCCCATGGCAGGAGGTTGGAATTTGATGATATTTAAGGTCCCTTCCAACCCAAACCATTCTGTGATTCTATGAAAACCTAATTATTTTCAGTCACTGACATGAAAAGTCTTACAACGGTGTCACCCCAGAATGAATGGCTACATTACATGTAGGCCAAAGACACACACGTAGCTACATTTTACATTTCAGCTTTTACTAAACTGAAGTCCCTAGGAAATGGATTTGGCAGTCTAAAAACCAAAAAGCTTTTTCTCCCAGTTTGTATGTACTAAATAGTGAATCACTGGAGACTCCAGTGCAATGTAATCAGATCAGACCAGCACCACTACTCCTGCTTGTCTCAAGTAGCCCAAAGGATATTAAAAATTAGCTGTTAGAAGTAAGATCAGTGTAGTCCATTAAATCTACTGATTCACTTCCTAAATCAGTTAAACTGCCTCTTAAAAGTACAGGACTGACAGAAGCTGTAAATTCAAGAAAAAAATGCAGCTATGCATACAGGCACAGCGAACAAAACTGCCACACACTTGAATTTAAGACTTCTGTGGAACAGCTTGCCTGGTGCAAAGGTACCAGTAAGGGTGTAGAGAGACCTTCACTTCTTCATGGTTCAACTGCCTGACTTGGTATTAAGAAAAACCCCATAATCCTCAGAAATCTTAAGGAGGAGTTAAGCAATCTTCAGAAAGAGTTTGGATTCTACTCTCTCAGGGTAGTCTTCATGCCACGCCAAACAGAAATCTGCAGAAGTTAATTTAGAGCTATTGCTGCTCAGGCTGAGTTAACTCAAGGTCGTAACTTGCAAAAATGTTTGACTTCAGACTGTTGGCCACATGTGAAAGGTGGGGCAAGAAAACACCATTTACTTTACAGCTTGATGCAATCAATTCTGTGAGGAACACCTGAGAAAGATCTTACTCTAATTCAGAGAGACAATTATTTCTCATCATTATAGTAATTAAACCCATTTGCAGATAAAAGAGGAGAAGAATGTCCTCCTGGCTGAAAGATGCAGTGAAAGAAATGCATTAAACCAGCCTGTGGAGTGTCAAAACAGCTTGAAGACCATAAAAGATACACTGAGGAACTCTACAATGACATATACATAGAGAGATGCAGAATTAAGGCTAACACTAAGTCTGCTGTCTTCTGTACTTCTGAACTTTATCATTACACTGGTATCACCTTACTGAGGTGGGTTTTTTTTACATCTCTTTCCCAGAGTCACCTTTTGGACATCTCATTTGCTTAATATAAACTTGGTGTTGCTTTCTTTAGGTTGTGATGTAATGTAGCATCTGTGATTAGTGAGTCAATAATCTATGGTTTCATAGCCTGTGATTAGTGATTTAATCCTCAGATTAAAAAGCAGTATTTTTTCCAACAAGAGAACGCTTAGTTCTTGTGTTATTAGTACACAAGTAATTCAGCAAGCAGCATACTGAATAAAGTCAGAATAAGGGGGGTTTGTTCTTTAAGGGAAGAATTATTAATTTTTAATATTTTTTTTTTGCCTGTAAACATCCAGGCAACTATTTTTAATTTTGGGCTCTGCTGAAGACTGGCAAGAATTGCAATGAGGAAACCAACAGAGGTTTTTGTTGCTAACAAAAACTGGGATCCAATACCACTAATTAACTTATGGTGAGTTGGTTTAAAAGACTCTTTCCCCATAAGTTGTTTTTTCCTTTAATTAGGCCAATTCAGCACTATGTAGGGCTGTGCTCCAATCACAAAACTCAACTAGTTTAGGCAAACACTTACTGTTTATGAGTGATTCCTATTTAAGCATACGACTATACAAATACTTCACAGGCAGAGCAGAAGGCAGCATTGGGTGGAGAGAGAGCAGAAACATCCTTAGGTGGCCCCGTTGTAAACCATGTGTACCAAGGAACTGCACCACCAAACGATGCTCTTGTCTCTGCATCATTTTCCCAATTTGAAGAATGAGAACAGGACTTGTCCCCATCTCAGAGGTGTCACAGAGTTCACTGAATGCTCTCCCAGTTTTATGTGAAGATGCTATAGTGATACAATTTATTCAGTAAATCAACCAACCGCAGCACTTGGTTAAAACTACATGGTTACACAGCCTTGAATTTTTAAAAAGTAACAGAAAATAACATTAGGTAGATAGACTTGCCTCTAGGATTCAGGCTTCTCCATTATTTCCTCCTAACTAGCAAGCAGTTTCCCTCCTTAAAGTGGAGAATCTCTTTACACCCCACATTAAATGTCAGAGGATAACCCTGTGCCATTTATGCATTACACCTGCAGTCCACCCAAGATGGACTTCTTGTTCCAAAGGATTCACAAGCCGTATGGGTAAAGTCAAGAAAACTCATGGGTGGGTCAATGTTCTCTCTGAAACAGCCAACATATAAAGTACAGCATGCATGCAATAGTGTATCTTCAAAATCAAAAATCCAGACTCAGCAAATCCACTTTTAACTAAGTGATGAAGTATATTTAGGAAAGTTTTAATTTCCCTTGTATATGGAAGTTTTCTCAAGTGATGGCTAATGTGCCCTGGGAAGAGATACGCTGCTTATTATCACTGACCTTACAACTTGAGACACCCAGCCAAGTTAACATGACCAAGGAAGTTCCCAACTCTGAGTGCTTGATCTTGCCAACTTTCTATCAGATTAAACTTTGTAAAAGGTACGTCCTGGTTCCTGCTGCAGAACCCTCTGAAGGAGGAGCAGCCAGAGACAAGACTCTGAGGATGCCTGCATCCTCCTTTTCAAGGTGAGCTTGCCTGCATGGCATATGTGATCTTTTACAGTGCAGGAGAGCAGTGAGAGCAAGAAATGGCAGTTCTGTGGTTGGCAGAAAGAGCATATGGATTTACACTGCATGTCCCTGTCTGGGGCCTACAAAAGCCTGCTGACACCACATAGGTGGTGTGTTTCACGCATCTTGCTACGACTGTGATTATATGGAAGTGTGGATGATTTTTTCCACTTGGGTGTACATAAAATGTCCTTCTAATTATAAGATACCTTAATTAAAAAAGAAAGAGGTGTGCAGGAGGATCTAGACCCACGTTGAGTTCTGAAAAATAAGCGTTTACAGGCTTCTTATGTGAGAGGAAAAAGCTGTGATGAGGTTACTACCACGAGAAACAACCAGATGCCACTATGAAACTACTAACAGAACTGTGTGGGCATAGGAAACAACTTGAGGACAATAACATCTAATTAAACTTAAATCCACACCATTAAATAACTATTTTAAAGTAACCACACTCCAACTCAGCAGTCAACCTTTTTGTCAGCCCTTCTGAATTAGTGAGCTACATCTTCTGCCTCTCATGCTGCTGCTTCTATCCTGGCCTCAGTTAGTTCAGGTAGTTTAGGACTTTTGACCCTTACCCACACTTTCCCTGCTCATTTTCCACTCATCTCTCTGCCTGAGCTTACTTACCAATTTATATGAAAAGAAATGCTTTCTTCTGTGCAGAAACTATGGCCAGTAAATCTCCCTTCCATTCTGTCAGAACCAACAGGCCTTCAAAATCAAATCAGGAAGACTTCTATCTGAGCAGGAAGTTTTAGAAGGTAAGGTCTGGCGTCTTTCTATGGTTGGAAGGCATTTTTGGTTTTGAACTGTATCGTGCTAAAAGCTCTTTATTTTCATGGCAGAGCTCTACAATGGCAGAGCTGTGCAATGACTTGCTGGGAAGACGGCACAAACAAGGACTATTACATATTGAACTGCCAACAGCACTTCCCTCAGCCTCTCAACTTCACAGTAATGTTTCCCAGCTATACTTGGGCAAAAGTGAAGACTTATCAGATGTAGGATGAAGTCAGGGGTTGAAATAGGGAACTCTTCCTTTCAATTTTCTGAAGTTTGATTATTTAGTTTAAAAGTGTGCAAACTCTGTGGTCAGTCGTCACCATCATACTGCATCTCCTCTTTCTGTTTTGTGAGACAGCCTCTTAGGACAGTGACCCACTCTCTGACAGGAACATGCTACTGCAGAGCACCTTTGTACAGCACAGCCTGAGCATTAAATAAAGCTGTGTAACAATTATTTGAGAAGCAAAGAACATGCAAGAATTGTATAACAACCTTTTTGAGTCTTTCAAATTTAGCCTGAGCGTCCATGCGTGGGCATCAGGCATCATCTGTAAGTATGCTGGCAGTCACAGAACAGAGCAGTGTTTAGGAAATTGGCCAAAATAAAATCCAAACCAGGAGGATATTCTTGCAAAAAGCCACCGTGCCTGGTTGCTGAGACAAGAGCTTCCTTCCAAACGATCTGTTTTGCTGTATTCCCTTCTGCAGAGGTCAATGAGAGGAATGCATACAGCCTCAGCTGGGCAGCTCTCTTCCCATACAGTACACTAAAGGTACTTCAGAGATATTTCATAGCAGAGATCTAGCAATTCCTCACTGGGAGCCTGACAGAAGTGCTTAACATTTCCACCTAGTCAGTTCCAGAAGAAAATACTCCCAGTACTGTCTAGCAGAAGCTAGCAGCATCCCTTAGGACAGTAAATGAAAGAACTCAGCCATGCTGTGCGGATGCCACTTTCTCTATACCACCTTTTACTTTGTGACTGAGACAACACACAGTGTTGGCCCCAAGGTGGTTAAGAGTTGGTTCCTCTGGGATTGAAAAGGGAGAGGAGAGAAAAACATACAGGGACCATAAGCAGGTACAAATGATTCTGTTTTGGAGCGAGGTTATTTATAACAAGCATTTGCATGTCTCGATTGTGTTCTCTGTCTGATTGCACTGTTTGCTGCCTCATTTCTTTTTTCATCTATGAGAAATCAGGGTCTTCATATAGAGTAAGAAAAGTGCAAATGCAACACCCATGGAAGAAACATCTCACACTTATGACAACTCTTGTGCAAAGAGATATGTTATAAACATGACCAGGAAAGCATTTCAGGACTATTTAACAGAGATGAATTCCAGACATAAGAGCAGTAAAAAGCAATACCCTGTGAACTTTGCTTAGAGACTACATATATCTTTCTTCCTGCAAGAAGGCTTTTCCACCAGAATTCTCCCTGTGCCATATCCACCCCAAAATCCCATCTTCTTGGGTTTCTTTGATCACATTTTAAACTATGGCACACAAGACTTTTTAGATGCCAGGAAGAAAATGAGCTATATATAGCTTGGCTACAGGACTGTACAACCACTCATAATAAAATGCTTAACACAAACTATTACAACTTAAATCCTTTCCCATTTTATTGTTTCTATTTATTGTTACATAAACTAACAATACTTAAGTCATTCTCTACAAAAGCTAAGTGGCAAAGACTCACAGTGAAATAAAAACTTGTCCATTTTACATGTGAATAAACTGAAATGCAAAACAACTCCACTCATCCCAGACACAACCTGTTGGACAATGAGAATCTAATGGCTAGGCTGGACAACACACCTACAAGAGAGCAGGGAGAATGCAGAGTGATTGAAGGGGATAAAAACAGTATCTCAACCTCATTTAGTGTCACAGCAGTCACTAAGGAGGGTTTTTTTTCCCCCTAGCATCTTTGTCATCTCCCCAACAGCTCAAGCTATGTAGCCACTAGTATCTTCACAGACACAAGGAAATGAATTCAATAAGCTAAGCTGTTAATTCTTAAGCAACAATAAAATCAGTAATCCTCTGCTACTGCTAATGGCAGCAACAAGACTTCAACTACTGGCATTCTAGAATCATCTTCCTTCTAGATTAGTCCTCATATCCACACACGTCAACACATCTATTTAATATAGGACTTACCGTGTTACTGCCCTGCTCCTTCCTGGAATTTCATCAATTCTGCTGGCACTTAAGTCAAATGAGCATTAAGTGGCTTGAATAATTTTTAGAGAGCTTATTCAAATTATTCTTTTAAGAGAGTAAATGAATTTACAGGTTATTGTCCCAAGCCACTTCTCCATACACATGCTTTTACTTTTTGAACTGTCCCTGAAAAAGTATTTTAATACTGCAATTAAAATACTTCTGTTGTAATCCTCAGGACAGAGAGGTAACAATTATTGTCCACAGCTAATGTTGTGTTTTATCAAATTATGGGGAACAAAACCTGCTCAAAATATAATTTCAGTCAAAAAAGCAGCATTCTCTAGACTATGTGGCAACCTGTTTATTCCCTCACTTACCCAATGAGGACAATACCTTACAACCAGTTGAAGGAATGTTATGAAAGTGTTACAGTTTTGAAATTCTGAATAACAGAGAACCCAATTTTCTTGCTGTTGTGTTCAAATGATGTTCCCATCTATTAATAACAGACCTTACTTCTAATTTTAGTATCTTTGTTGTAATTAAAAACCCCAATTTCAATAGCTTGCACTTTCTTCTTATGAAGGTATTTACACATAACTAACATTCTTTCCAGTACCTTTAAAAAGATTTAAATCTTAAGTTTCTTTTAAGACATTTTCTCAAGATCTGAGTTAATAGATTCAGCCTGCTCTGCAACCTAACGTGTTTCTAAAGCCCTGTTCAAAATGTGGACACCAGAAGTAAAGGCAGTATTTCAGTATCAGCCTCATCAGTGTCACACTCCAAAGTGAAATCACCTTTTCCTACCACCTACCATCACTGTTTATACAGACTGAATTAGCCTTTTGTGCCACAGCATCAAAGTGAAAGACCAATCTGAATTATTTATTCACTGACTCCTAAGTCCTTTCCTTTCTGCTCCAGGTTTTTAAAGAAAGAGCTCTGGATACTTTAAGAGACACTTTGCTCACTTAATGGACCCAGCTCACCAAGCTGTCCCTGCCTTGCCATACTTCTACTATTTCAATACTTCTGTGGCACTTGCACATCAGAAATGATTTTACAATTTCTTCCATATCACTGAAAAAAGTCCTCCATATTGCCCTTATCACAGAAGAGTTTTGGTTGAAAAAGACCTTTAAGATCACCAAGTGCAACCACTAGTAAGTCCCCAGTCTCACAGACCATTTAAAATATCATCTTCTGGCCTGGTGATGATTCCTAGAGATCCATCCTCTTAGATCCTAGAGATCCAGACCCAGATTTTCCAGCAGCCACTGAAGTCTTCCAAACATTTTGTTGAAACTCCACTATAAACTATCACAGCACAACAGACATGAAATAATATTTTGGTTAGTTATTAAGAGGTTTGGAAGTACATCTCTTGTCTCTTCTGATTTGAATACAAAGGACTTTTTCTCTGAAAGAAATACAAATATATTCTGTAAATGCTGGTACACTGCTAATGTGGTTACTTATTATCACTGATTATTTTATTCTTAGTTTCCTGCAATACCATCCTCTTATCCATATGCTTGTCATCTTACTTAGGACACCACTCTTTGATGTCCTGAGTGTCTTTTATGAACCTTCTCTACCTGAGATTTCTCATTTACTGTTTCCATACAGTTACATTTTTTATTTATTGTGACACTTTTTTCCTCTACCTTCAACTGTCATTGGTTTCATATAACATATTTGATTCAAACTTAACTGATTTTTCCATTATAAAATGTTAATACATTATTCTTAAAGACGTTTTATTTCCCTGAAGAACCCTAACCAGCAATTCTTTATTCTGGGGTCCAGTGTGACTGACTGAGGCCAGATTGTTTTAGGGTGCATTAGACCATTAATTTCACACAAGTACAGAGATCCAGTGTAGAATAAGGAATATTATTTTGCAGTCACATTTAAATGTACTGTGATTTTTAAATATCCATGAGCCTGTTTTTCAGTTGTCACACTGATGGGGTTTTTATCCCCCTCTTTCAAACAATTTTTTGTGCTTTCAAATAAAATACTCCAGGCTCTCATCCCAGGTCAAACACTTGACATTTTTTACAGGGTGTTCTACAAGGCCCCCTCAGCAGCAGAACTACACTCCCATTAGTACCAGTGTCACTAGTGGACAGAGCGATGCTTTATTAGGCCAAGGGGAGCAGCAAGGACTAATTGGCCATATGAGGACACATAAGCATGTGAGAGGAATGCATAAACAATGTAGAACACATGCAAAGGTAGGCTGCTCCTCTGGCATGTCCCAAGGCACAAGATAAATGGCATTATTAACAGACCTGAGATGGAAGAAGTGCAATATGAATTACACGTGCAAGTTCTTTCTTCCTCAAAATAGCATCCTGGCTAGAAATACTCCCACATGAAATAAAGTTAATTTCAAATAGTTTGAGAAGATGTAATTCAGTACAACAGAATGTGAGAAAAATGGCTTTATGTTCATTTCCTCACAATAAATAAATTAAATCTGTGGCTACAATTTTCTTCATCACGTTGGAGCCAAAACGCAGACTTCAGCTTGTTTGAAATATCAGAAATGTCTTTATCTTTTGCAATGTGCCCAGAAAGGTGCACATGTAGAGGAGAAATAAGAACGTTCTAAAAGAATTTAGTATGGATTCAAGAAGTACCTTTTCATAAAGACAGTAAGATAATTTTAAAAGTCTTAGGGAGGGCTAATGGACATTTGCATGCATCAAGCAACCATGCTTCAAAAGAGCTGGCTTGGTAACCTCAGTAACAGCTGCAGATATAATGCTAATAATATTGTAAAATAAGGCTTTACATCACAAAACAGCAACTTTTAAAAAAATTTTTTTTAACTGCCCTTGATCTCTTATCATACCATATTTAGCAACAGCCACCAGTGTAATCCTCCAATGTGACCTACATAGAGAATTAGAAGATGATGTTCTTAAGAGCTATATTTTGGATAAGTAAAATATAAAGAAAGAGAAATATTCCACCTGAAATCTCCTGGCCTGGAATACAGGGAGTCCACAGAAAACTCCTCTCCCAAATGTCAGCTGTTCCTCAGTGATTTTGTCCACCAGAACATGGAAATAACGCTGACTGAAATTGTCACCCACTCTGTATGGAACCTGCAAAGTATTTGCCTCACTGCTTAACAGTTCCAGCAGCTTCAGCAAAGCAAGGAATGAATCTGCCCAGTGCTGGCAGGTAAAATATATGTTGAGATATAGTAAAATACAGTAAAATATATATTGAGATCTGAGTTCAGAGCAATACAAACACTGTGGAAAAATTTCAGCCTGGGAACTCTCCGCAGGTTAGATGAACAGAAAAGCAAGACTGCTTCTGTTGTTTCTGCCCATCAGGAAGAAGCCTTCTTACCCAAGTAGGACTGTAACATTTTGTTGTGCCAGTTTTATTTTATTACCATTGATTTATCCATAAAGCTAATGCAATTATGGCCATTTAAATATTACAGTTCAACTATTTACTTACCTTCTGGAGAGAAAGCAAGGCATATCTGAATACAGATCAGTTGATCTTGAGGTTGGGTAGTGAGTTAAACAGAGAGATGTTCTTTTTACCACTTGTGGTTCTTCCACAAATAAATCAGAGCAGCCTTACAGTATATTCCTTGGAAAGTGAGAGACACAATAACCCCAGAGGTAATCAGAACTTAAAGGATTTGTATGTTTTGAGTTTCCACAAGAGCTTTCCATATGTACTCAGGGATCACAACTCTTTATTCCCATCACCTAAACCACAGTTTTTTGTAGAAGGGAGATGGTAAAACACTATGACAAATGTGGCAGGTAGGCAGATGTTCCATGAAATTAGGCATGTGAAAACACATAAGCTAAGTTTTATTTTTATTTTGGACAAATCATAAGAGTAATGTAATAGAAAGGTTTTATTAGCAAGACCATGTGCTGCCATTTGGACACCTAAGTATGAAGCCTATTGGTGCACACAAGTTCTTCAAAGGCTTGTGACAGGAATGTGGTATGAGAACAAAAAGAAAACTAGAAAACCTGTGTTCAGCATGAAGGCCACAGAGACAGATAAAGTGTTGGCTGGACATTTGATCCAAGTTATGTTAAAATGTTAAAAATTATCCTACATAGCTTGAACCCTTTGTTTCTGGATAGAGAGAGGGTTTTTCCAGTTTTCCTACCACGGCTTTTTACAGGCCTGAAGATTTATGAAGATTTATTGGACAAAACAGCTATTTTGGAGCTCAGTAATGTTTGAAGAAAATGCATGGGTGGGGAAAGAGTGAAATATTTACCCATAACATTAGAATAGTGAAAAAGGAATGACAGTTTCAAAATAACAGAAAGTACATCAAGCACCTTGTTCTGTAATTTGGTCTAAAGATCATCAAAACTCATGCAGCAGAAGCGCTGGCATGTATGTACCCACATTCCATCTAAGGACAACATCAGCTCTACATTTATAGAGTAGGTTAACCACAGGAACAGCAGAATTTGTTTGCACCACTGTACTTGGCACCTGGACATCAAAGTAAAGCTGTGTTCAGAAAGAGCACTGCATTTTCAAAAGCCTTTCTTTACATAAAACCTTGTTTTTATTGGACATCAGTGAGTCAAAAGCAGATGGCTGGTCTAATTTTAGTTAGGGACAGATACAACCCACCAGCGGCCAGGGTAATCAAGGGTAGCCAAGGTTATGAGCCCCAAGCAACAAATTTGTTTTACCTCATATTCAGATTCAAGCGTCACAGTGTTCTGTTTTAATTTTTCTTTCAAAGCTGGATCAACCTGCAAGACACAAAAAAACCACAAAACCAAAAAAAACCCCATCAACAAACAATGTTTGCTCTCAAGAAATATTTTTAAAGAAATCATAACCTCAAATAAACTAAATATTGGTACATGCAAACTTCGTCTCCTCTAAATTAGTTTCTGTGCTGCCTTGTTCAGATACCAGGATGATGAACACAGTACAAGAACTGGGCTGAAAAGAGGTCAACAGCCAAACTTTTCAAATCAAAAGGGAAGCGCATTTGTAACTAGCCCTGCACTTACATTACTGTAAATGCTTAAAGCTGCAACTGTTCAGTTGGAAACTGTCATGCTAAACAAAGCCTCAAATAGATGAAACAGGAAAGACCAAGAGAGAGGAAATTGCGATTGCATTACAAATTTTACTCCTGAACGTTGAGTTTAGTGAATGGTTGTCAAAGTCTGAGCCAAACTTCCCATTTTCTGGTGAACACACAGCTCCTGCCTAGTTTTATTCCTGTACCGACACTGCTGGTGATTCCTGCCACCTTTCAGAGAAGTTTGTTCAAAGAACAAATTTAAGAACAGAAATGGCAGTGAACCACAGCAGATGCATTCCACATTTTGTCTTCTTCTGAGCCCAGAAATTATATCCATCCTCCCCCTTTGCATTTGTCTCCCACAGGCCTAAGAGGGGAGGGAAGATAATTAGCATTCTTTATGCTTACATAAAGCGTTTTATGCTCTCCTCAGACATTAGCCACGTAGGCAATATTCAGACATAGTCTTTAGGCTAACCAATTAAAATATCAAATAAATCTACCATGAGAAGGCATTCTGATTTTTAGACCTTAAATACAACCAGATGTGTAAGGAGAGTGGTAACATGTTTAGTTCTACAGTCCTGGTACATACGTTCAACTAGTGAAGAAAAACTGTTACTCTTAACTTGCTGCTTCTTGATCTGAATGAAAAGGGTTGTTACCCTTGTCACAACCAACCTCAAATATCTAAAGGTGCCTAGGAAAAAAGAAAAAGGAAGAAACACATTGTGGGATTTGCCTGGTTGATGAGCTGACCCACTGACAGATTTCTGCCTCAACAAAAGCTCCTGATCCTCTGAGGTACTTAAAATACACACCTAGTATCTCTATAGATGGGAACTGCTTTGAAGAATTTCCCTAGGCCATAATGTTCCCCTTGATTACAGACACTGACTGCTGGTTAACATGCAGCCTGCAAGACCTCAGTTCCTAAGGATGCTCAGACAGGGAAGTCTAACACCAGCTGTGCATGGCCAGAGATTTGATTTCCCTATCTAATCCGAGATCTGGCCATGGAAGTACGTGCATTTGCAACCTCCAGCCTCATTACACTTGGGAACTAAGCCAAAACATCTCAAATGGTTAAAAGTTTGTACAGGACACAGCTCCCACCTCCTTTGTAATAATAACAAAAAGCCCCAAACCTCAAACACCCCAAGCCACAAACCAACTTGTAACACAAGACAGCGTCTCCACACTAGCTCTCTACATCATCTAAAATTTAAAAAAATTAAAAAAAGAAGTGCTACATCTCTTTCTCAGCATTCAAGGCCTCCATAGAACTGCCCCTCATCAAAGATGGATTGCCTCTCCTTCTGTGACCACGACCTCCAACAACAGCTGTGCTTCATTAGAACAAGGAACCCATCCATCACACAGGCAGAAATGTGAGCTCTTTGGGCAGCCAGACAGGCTTTGGAGCTTGCTTCCACAGAGATAAGAGTGATCATGGACCTCCGTGTATTCAGAACTAAATACAAACTCTATTTGTAAAGCTTGGTGTTCTTGGAACAAGGGGAAATGCTCCAACAAATAAAGAAGGTTTTCTTTCCATGTTTTCCCTACACTTAATAAGGCTCCCAAGATAACATGGTTGGAGCAGCATTTTTAATTAATTAACCACAACCAGAATTTAACTTACAAAGACAGGTCAATACCCCCATTATCAAGTATTACTTTAGCAATTTTTACTGTCTTTGTTTAATGTGTGGTGCTTGCACGGCCACATTTGTGTAAGGTAAAGGGGAAAAAGCAGTGAAGTTACAGCTGTTTCTCCTCCCTTCCAGACCCTTCTGTCCTCAGACTTCTTCGTGTCTTCATTCTCCCTTGCACAAAGGGAGAAGACTAGCTAAAACTGAGGCACAGCATCCTAATACCTGTAACTGTTTTGATGCTGTAAGTTCTAATACAGACAACAATGCAGAAATAAAGGAGGCCAGTTGAAATTTCTCAGGGAAAAGTTATCCTGTAAATGAGAAATGAAGAGAAACTGCTTCTTCTTTAGAAGCAGGAATGTTATTCAGTAAATTAACTTATCAAGAAAGAGTAGTTAAACACATGTACACATATCTTGGCAAGCTCTTGACACTGAACACACAGGCACAGGAAAGTCCATTCTGCAGAACACATTATTTTATGCAGAGTTCCATGAAAAAGAAAATAATTTAAAAATGGAGCATATTTCCTCTTCTACCTTTTTTTTTTTTGTTGTTCCCTACACCCTTCTCCATGTAGAATACTTGAGTTTGGGAGATTGAGTCATCTGCACGTTTCTAAAGCCTTGGTTGCAAACCCCTGCTTTTCAGTTGCCAAATGGAGACAGACAGGTTACCAACTGTTTTCTGCATGGCAATTGTTTAAAAGCGTATTATAAAGTTCTGTTTCCACAGTGTCACAACCATGCTGTGCCATCTTTGTAACATCACAAGGACAAAAAACCCCCAAAACCAGCACGGTGTTATCTTCATTCTGAAAAGGCAGATGAACATTGAGACCAGCTACCATCACAGAACAGAACAAGGAAACACTTCAAATGTGGGCAGAGCCAGGGAAGTGCCCATGCCAAAGTGGTAGCTCTTTTGTATGACATATCTGCCAGAAGATCCCAACACAACCATTTTGCTTCCACGATGACTTTGCTGCCAACACACATAGTGCCAAATGAGCCAGAAGTAGTCAGCTATGTACTGGCACACGAATCATCAGCTAAATTACAAATACAAGTCTGTATTAGTAAATATAATGGGGACAGCAGACAAAACCCAAATGCTGTAACAGCCTGGCAGTGTCCTCTGCACCGTTATTTAGGAGGCAGAAAGGAACAGAAAACAACACCCCTTTACACTAGAGGACCCCTTTGTGTCAGGCAAAATCTCATGATGCTCCTTTAAGATCCACTTAAATTCACGCTTTGCCTCTAAATATGGAATTCAAAAACACGTGGACTTTTATAGCATAACTTCACATTAAATTCTTATTGAAAAACTACTGAAACCCCTGATGCAAGTATTAAGGCTGCTTGCAGGAGTTGCTCTCTGCAAGGCTTCCAAAACAATACTGTAAATATCATTTTTCAAAGCTTTGCTAGTTTTTTCAGACGTGAGGTTGTTCTTGTTGGTTTGGGTTTTTTTCCTATAGAACGCTTGTGGCAAAAATGAACAAAACACTCTCAGCGTATTTTACACTTTCCAGGCATATTTCACACTACATCAGTTGGAGGAGCAAGGGCAGGTATACAGACAAATCTCAGAAAAGGTCTAAGAACAAAGGTTTTTAAATTTTGTCCCATTTCACACTCCTTTGTTCCTTCAGCTTTACCCTTACTTAACTTCAAAAGGTTCCCAAAGATACAGACTTTTAGAAAAATTTCTTAGGTGGCTAAAAGTGATAGCACAAAAATATCCTTGGAAATCTTAGTAGGCCACTATTGGAGCCAGAAAGTACTTAAAAACCTTTTAAAATAGGGCTGACACTTCTCATTTTAAGGCTGACATTTCAGTCAGAATTTCTAGGGGGAAAAGAGGAGCCCCTCTAGGTGCAGACCAGGGGCATCACTTCAGAGCTAAGCAGGAATACCTGGTCCTTGCAGCCCCTACCAAAATGCTGCTCTCTTTACACTCGTTTCAGTCAATGGAATTTTTTGTTTGTGGCACAAATATTTTTGGTAGAGTTACAAACCTTAATGGGCTGCTACTAAAAAAATTCTCCATTTAACAACCCTGCACTGATCCCTCAGTGAGCATGGTTCATTTCGGTTCAGAAGCAAATAATACAGACAGAGAGCGACTGTGAAATCGGTGAATGTCACTAACTTTACCTCCAGGATATGGAAAGGATAGCTCTACCACAAAGGAACCCAAAGAACATCATCACTATCCCCTTTTGATGTTTGAAAGGCTGGAGCACCTCTCCTGTGAGGACAAGCTGAGAGAGTTGGGGTTCAGCCTGGAGAAGAGAAGGCTCCAGGGAGACTTTATAGCAGCCTGCCAGTACCTGAATGAAGGGGCTTCAGGAAAACTCAGGAGGGGCTGTTGATAAGGGCATGGAATGATAGCATAAGGGGTAATCAACTTAAGCTGAAAGGGAGGGAGATTTAGGTTAGATATTAGGAAGAAATTCTTTACTCTGAGGATAGTGAGATTGCCCAGAGAGGTGGTAGATGCCCCCTCCCTGGCAGGGTTCAGGGCCAGGCTGGATGGAGCTTTGGGCAACCTGGGTTAGTGGAGGGTGTCCCTGCCCATGGGGGGCGGCGGTGTTGGGACTAGATGGTCTTTAACATCCCTTCCAACCCAGACTATTCTGTGAAACACAGGAATACCAAACAGATCAGCAATGTCACTCTTATTGAGTGCTCAGAGCTGTGCAGCAAGTCGGTTCACATTCTGATTTTTGGGGTAGCACCTCAGTCATCCACAATGCACAATGCCTGGCTCTGTAACTCAGAGCCCACTTCCACAAGCAGTCTCCAGTCCCTCTCTCAGCTATAACCACTATTATTTATTTAGTTGTCACAGAATCATAGAATGGCCTGGGTTGGAAGGGAACCCAAGGATCACAGAGCTCCAACCCCCTGCTACAGGCAGGGACACCAACCTCCAGGCCTGGAGCTACACAAGGTTGCCCAGGGCCCCATCCAACCTGGCCTTGAACACCTCCAGGGATGGGGCACCCACCACCTCTCTGGGAAGCCTGTTCCAGCACCTCACCACTCTCTCTGTAAAAAACTTCCCCCTAATGTCTAATCTGAACCTTCCTTCCTTTAGCTTTAGTCCATTCCCCCTTGTCCTGCCATTTTCTACCCATTTAAAAAGTTGATTCCCCTCCTGATTCTCTGCTCCCTTCAGGGACTGGAAGGCTGCAATGAGGTCCCCCCCACAGCCTTCTCTTCTCCAGGCTGAACAAGCCCAGCTCCCTCAGCCTCTCCTTGTAGGGGAGGTGCTCCAGCCCTCTGAGCATCCTCATGGCCTCCTCTGAGCCCTCTCCAACAGTTCCACATCTTTCTTGTATTGGGGCCCCAGCTCTGGACACAGGACTGCAGCTGGGGCCTCCTGAGGGCAGAGTAGAGAGGGACAATCCCCTCCCTGTCCCTGCTGCCACCCCTCTGCTGATGGAGCCCAGGACAACACTGGCCTTCTGAGCTGCAAGAGCACACTGCTGGCTCATGTTCAGTTTCTCATCCACCATGACACCCAGGCCCTTCTCAGCAGGGCTGCTCTCCAGGAGCTCTTTTCCCAGCCTGTATCTATGTCTGGGATTCCTCTGGCCCAAGTGCAACACCTGACACTTGGCAGTGTTGAACCTCATTAGGTTCACCCGGGCCCACCTTTCCAGCCTGTCAGGATCCCTCTGGATGGCTTCCTTTCCTTCTATGGTGTCAACCACACCACTCAGCTTGGTGTCAACTGCAAGCTTGCTGAGGGTGCACTCAATTCCATCATCGATGTCACTGATACAGATGTTAAAGAGCACTCATCCCAGGACAGACCCCTGGGGGACCCCACTTGTCACTGGCCTCCACCTGGACATTGAGCCAATGACCACTTACTGTTTGTAGCCACAGGTTTTAGGGTAAACCAAGTCTCAAATATATTACATCTTCCAATATTAAGGGTTCAATTACTACACAAGGAAACTGTCGTGAGACAACTGAGTCCTGAGAAGTGGACAGTCTCCTCTCTCACAAATCACTGCAGTAAGTTGTACACTTGTGTCCAGAGACTGGCATGTGCTGACCAAATACTTTTGTATGCCAAAGTTTTTTAAAACTTGCATTCTAGCAAGCATTTCCAGAAGGCCATAGAAGATGTTCTACCCTAATAACACTAGTTAGTTATTTTTACTGAAACATGAGTATCCTTTCTTACCCTATCTTCCAGAAAATAACATCCCACTGAGAAAGGTTTCAGCTTTTGCTTTGGAAATGGGGAAAAACGATGGCCTGAATGTAATAAACATTAATGAAGCTTGTTTTTTCTTTAAATCTGCTCACACTGGCATAAATAGATGTGAGACAGTTCTCCTGCAGTATCTACAAGGCAGACTCCACATAAAGTCTTGGCATAAAGTCTTTGATAACAGAGAAGGGCAAGGCAAAACATGTCATTTCATGCCATTTCATTCACAACATCCTTTAACTAATCATTTATAATATATAATACATGAAGAACACTTAGATAGGGCTACTGCATAATGCTTGGATAGAAATACTTCTGAACACCAGGGAGACAGCTGAGACTAGATGTTAAAGCCTGGCTTTGTGCCCTTTGACTCTTTCCTAAGATCTATATAGAACACAGAAAGTTAAACAAAAAAACATTTCATCAGGCCTCTGACAGAAATCAGTGCAGACATTTCCAAAGGACTGTGCATAGAAAATCTTATTACACCAGCAGTTCCCAGAGTTACAGTACCCAGTGCATCTGTGATCTCTCAAAATCGAAATCGACTTGTTTCCAGATGGATAAACCCCCCCTACCATCCCAAACTGGACCAGACATTTTTACATGATGCTGTCATGGGAAATACAATGTGTTAAGTTAAAGGCTAATATGATGATGAAACCCTCCCATACGTCAGCAAGCACTTCAACATATCTAGATTTCTCATATAGAAGGTATTCAAAACTAACAAGGGTTCTATAGCTTTCAGTTCTGAGAAGAAAGTACTCAAGCATTTAATCAGTGATTTGTGTACTTTCACATCCAGCTGGATTCGCAGGTGCACTTTTATTTATTTGATTTATAAAACATAAATTAGTGCCTTAAACCTTGGCTCTGAGCAAGCTAGCAGAAATTTAATTTCACAGTAAAATTCAGTGAAAAAAAAAACCCCTGTTCTTTCCAGAATAAAAGAAAATATTCCAAGGGAGGAAAAAAAAAACCCAACCAACACACAAGTTCAGAACTAACAGCAAGTCCCATGGTGTTTCTGCAGTGTCCCCTGCAAAGAAAAGCAAATTTTGCTACATGCCTAAGACAAACCAGTTCTAAGTATGGAGCCAACAGCATCTCTGGCCTTAAAGTCAGAATAGCCAAGATCTCCCATACAGGAATCTCCAAGCTGCCATTCCTGGACTTTGCTAGATCTTGGTTTCCTTGCAACCAAAGGGAGGAACTTGCTAAGGTTTTTTTAAGCAGTTTTTCCAAATCTCCTTTTTTACTTACTTCCAAACACGTAGATGGTGGATGAGAAGCTTGACATGAGCTGACAATGCATGCTCACAGCCCAGAAAGCCAACTGCATCCTGGGCTGCATCAAAAGGAGCATGGCCAGCAGGTCAAGGGAGGTGATTCTGCCCCTCTACTTTGCTCTTGTGAGACCCCACCTGGAGCACTGTGTCCGGTTCTGGAGTCCCCAACATAAGGGGGACATGGAACTGTTGGAACAGGTCCAGAGGAGGCCATGAAGATGATCAGAGGGCTGGAGCACCTCTCCTGTGAAGACAGGCTGAGAGAATTGGGGTTGTTCAGCCTGGAGAAGAGAAGGCTCCAGGGAGACCTTACAGCAGCCTTCCAGTATCTGAAGGGACCTACAAGAAAGATGGGGAGGAACTTTCTAGAAGGGCATGTGGTGATAGGACAAGGGGGAATGGTTTTAAATTGGACGGGGGAGATTCAGATTGGGTATTAGGAAAAAAATCTTCACTACAGGGGTGGTGAGGCACTGGAACAGGTTGCCCAAGGAAGTTGTGGATGCCCCCTCCCTGGCAGTGTTCAAAGCCAGATTGGATGGGGCCCTGCACAGCCTGGTCTAGTGAGAGGTGTCCCAGCCCATGGCAGGGGGTTGGAACTTGATGATCTTTAAGGTCTCTTCCAACCTAAAGAATTCTGTGGTTAAGAAACAAAAGTGTAAGACCTATTATGTGAATTGGACTAAACATGCTGAAGATCCATTGTCTACATTATGCAAGAAAGGTAAGAGTAGTTCTGTCTGATTTACTATTATGCATTTATTTGTCATCACAGAAGGTGGTGAAAATTAAGACAATGACACGTTCCTTCCTGTGGGCCAAAAGGTGGGACCACTGGTCACATAAAAAGTTTCTTAGGCTGGAACAAGAGTTGCAGAATTTGCTGAGTCAGCCATTCCAAAACACTGACAGAGAAATCAGCAAGAGGAGCAAGACACCTATTTTAAAAACATTAAAAGACACTTTCTCACAGTGTCTTTGTAAAGTCTTTTTGTATGCTATACCTGTCCTGCCACAGCCACATCATGAAGTACAGCACATAAAATAAACACCCTTAAGAGATCAGTTCTGAAAAAGGAAATGTTACATATAGCAGTACTTAAAACATTCCTTTTCTTCTCCTCCAAGTGTGGGTATAATTTATGAAAAATTAATTAAATCTACCACAATACTTTTAAGTTCTTAAATCTTGGTTTCATACCTTACATGTGAGGTCTCTGCAATGTTTAACCCCTAACAGTGCATCTGCTGGGAAGACAGATATTTGACATTTACAAGGAAAGGTGGGCCCAGGTGAATCTAATGAGGTTCAACACTGCCAAGTGTCAGGTGTTGCACTTGGGCTGGAGGAATCCCAGACATAGATACACACTGGGAGAAGAGCTCCTGGAGAGCAGCCCTGCTGAGAAGGACTTGGGGATTCTGGTAGATGAGAAACTGAACATGAGCCAGCAGTGTGCTCTTGCAGCTCAGAAGGCCAGTGTTGTCCTGGGCTCCATCAGCAGAGGGGTGGCAGCAGGGACAGGGAGGGGATTGTCCCTCTCTACTCTGCCCTCCTGAGGCCCCAGCTGCAGTCCTGTGTCCAGAGCTGGGGCCCCAATACAAGAAAGATGGGGAACTGTTGGAGAGGGGTCAGAGGAGCCATGAGGATGCTCAGAGGGCTGGAGCAGCTCCCCTACAAGGAGAGGCTGAGGGAGCTGGGCTGGTTCAGCCTGGAGAAGAGAAGGCTGTGGGGGGACCTCATTGCAGCCTTCCAGTCCCTGAAGGGAGCAGAGAAACGGGAGGGGAATCAGCTTGTTCAAAGGGCAGACAATGGCAGGACAAGGGGGAATGGATTGAAGCTGAAGGAGGGAAGGTTTAAATTGGATATTAGGGGGAAGTTTTTTTCCAGAGAGAGTGGTGAGGTGCTGGAACAGGCTGCCCAAAGAGGTGGTGGATGCCCCGTCCCTGGAGGTGTTCAAGGCCAGGTTGGATGGGGCCCTGGGCAACCTTGTGTAGCTCCAGGCCTGGAGGTTGGTGGCCCTGCCTGTGGCAGGGGGTTGGAGCTCTGTGATCCTTGGGGTCCCTTCCAGCCCAGACCAGTCTATGATTCTATGATTTTCAAATGTGTTTTCTGCACATTTCAGTTAATCCATCACCACGTTGTTTAGCTATTGTCAGTACTTCATTAAGCAGTGTATGCAAAAGGAAAGGCCAGTTCTAATAACAATAAATATTGAACTTCTGTTTTCAGAATCACATGAGATTTTTACTTTTACTTTGAATAAAGTTGCAGAAATACAAAAGGAACCTTAAGAGTTCTTGAATTTCCTGAACAGTGATTTTATATATCCAAATTACAGGGTTACTTGGTTCCATCTGCACCGTCTTGCAATAATGGACATGCTACTGAAAGCATCACTAAAGTATACATAAGGACTCACAGACTACAAGTTTGTGATGCCAGTGTTTAGGAGAAAAGAAACAACTCAATTTTGCCTCTAAATGGAAGATACTTCATAGCTGAAAATAATAAATAGAATTTTTTGGATGTAACTCCTGCAGAGTCAATACTTTGGTTGTATTTTTTAAAGACTGCATTTTAATGGCTATTTGCCTACTTAAGTGATTTAAAATTGGAAAATTGGTGCAAACACAGTTTAAGCTTTTCCTTATTGCTCCCTTAGTCATATCCTAACTCTAGACAGAACCAACCTCTTTGTGGTAACAGAAAAGGTCCCTTAAGTTTCTGTTAAAAGCAAGTAACTTGAAGAGAGAGATCGGGAAGTGGCAGCACACAATACAAGCAGCCCATGTTCCTCTCATCTCCATCTTTCCATTGGTGCACTAGCAAACAGAAGAGGATTGAAGAGAGAGTCCTCTTTAGCTCTGTACTTCAGCAGAAATACCTGTGTTCAGGTGTTCACGGACTGTCCAGCGAGGCTCGTCCTGGTAGTAGCTTACTTTAATATAGAAACTCCAAGGCACCATACAATGTCTAAACCACTATCTTTTGGTTGGTGTAACAGTTCAGAAACAGAAAGGAATTCTTTTAAAAAGTCTAACCATCTCACAGGAGAACAAACCTTAAAGCTTCAATGAAAGTCCAAAGCTTCAAAAATCCACCAACCAACCAACCAACCGTCTCCTAACACATAATGCAGTTAAAAGAATGCACAAACACCCTTAGAGATTAGGAATGCTTTCCTTAATCAAACTCAAATATATATGCTTTTTTTTTCTTTCATAAATGTAGAAACTAATACTTAAGCCCTGCCTTGAGCCATGTGTATTTTAAATGTATTTGCTACCCTTATACAAAAAAGTCCAGCTTTCACAAACCAACAGCAAGAAAACATATATTCAAATTTTTGCTGCCCCAAAATAAACAGTAATATAAAACAAAGCCAAAAAGTGTGGGGTTTTAATCCTTAGAAGAGTTTTAATTAACTTTTAGAATGTCATTGTGACTTGTAATACAATTCTCAAACCTTTCTGTAAGTACTGAAACAATTTTTGGATTTATGTCTTCAAACAGACACAATATTCAGAGTTCAGTGTGAAGTTGTCAAAATTGCATTTTTGTCCTGAAACTCTGTTTCTACAAATGATGAATTATTTCTTGAGAAACCCTCCAACTACCAAATTCTAATACCTGCCACCCCAAATCCCCATGTGTTAAAGGAATTATCACTTCTCATTCTACAGTTCACATAGCATTAAAGTGAAGATACTTTCCACACTGACATCTAGTGAAGTTTTACAGTAAGAAAAGCCTATTCTAATACTTTTCACTTACAAAAAGCTCTCCAGCTTCCAAATTACCTATATTTTAGATTACTAGAATTTGCAACACATTTGTACATCATGCACTGTTTTCTTCTGTAAGCTATTTTCCTCCTATTTTTAATAAACATCACATTTACCTGACAAAGGCTCAGACATTACAGAAAGTTATATGGTCTGGTGCAATTACATTTAAAACCTGACTATTTCTATTATGCCAGATAAAAATTTTCAGTTCCCATTTCCCACCAAGTGTTCTGATCAGCTGGATTTTGTCACTTGATGTATTGTTTATATGTATTCTGTTTATAGCAGAGAAAAATATAGAAGAAACACGTCATACTTAAGAAATAGTACAACGTTCAACACCACCTATGGAGAAGCAGGTCCCTATGCCCTCTGGCTATCAGTGTACTTCTAAGGGTTAAAGATCCAACACTAACAAAGCAGTTGGAGTAAATTAAAGTCATAATTCACTGGGAATTATCAATGAAAAATATTCTCATTCGTACATTTTAGATATTAATAAGACAAGTATGTCTCTATGCAGGAACCAGAAAGCTTGTATTCCTATGTTCTCTCTGTAATCAATGAAGAAAGATGGGTTCTTCTGGGAATATCTAAATTAGCCTCCTGCCCTGAATCATCCTGGGGTTTATGCATGGTAGATTTTATGAAAAGTGGAGGCACTGTTAGAGAGAACTCCTGAATTTCTTGGCTCCGTGACTGCTCCTCTGCTCCACAGGGACAACATACCCTCTCAGATACCTTATACCCTCCTTGAGCTGCACTCCAGGGAGTCAAGATATGATGTTGCACCAGCTACAACATTAATTTCAGCACTGCTTAAGGTTCTAAAAGGCAAAGTTTCATTTTTATGCCTCATTAAAAAAAGAAAAAAAGGCAGTAAAGCGTTGCCTGACACAACATCCAGGAGGTTCAATGCTCACTCCAGGGAAAACGTTATCACCCGTTGCACCACAAGCAACCCTCTAAATGCTTTCTGCTGTGACAGACATTTGAAGAGAGACAGATTATGCATTTTCCTCTCTAATTAGCAGTGTTACTCCAGATAGGACTTTGGGTGCTGCTTTTTCAGACTACCCTGTAACTGTAGTTTGCAACAGAACCAATTGACTTCAGTCTTTCTAGCCCCAGAACACAGAAGAGAAGAAAGAGAAAGTCCATTTGGGCAAAGATTGCACTTAGAAAGGAAAAATTCCCAGACAAAGGGTTTTGAACACTTCCATGGTAAAAACTGTAGTGATTTACAAGACAGGAACTGCAAAAATTCCTCATCTAGGGATTGGGACCTCAGTACTTCTGTTTGAGTTTCCATTTGCAGACACCATGGCTGTTGGCTTAACCAGATGAGCCTAAGAAGCTAGATGTTTTCTGGTGCTTGAGGGAAATTAGGGGAAAGACAGCTGGATATTAAATTATGTTTTGGTTAAAAGCTGCCTGAAGCTAAATTACACACTTGTAATCACTTTGATTGCAAGGCAAAAATACTAGTAATTAATTGTGGCAACATGACAGTTTAAAGCAACCAAACAGAATTCCTGGTTATAAAATGTAAAAATCTGAAATCTATCACCATTATATGCACTGAAATTAGTTCCACTTGCAATGGCATCAAAATGAGTTTCTCCACTTAATAACCTTCTCTTCATCTGAATCTAATCTTGACAACAGAAATGCTATCAAGAATTATGAAATGGAAAAAATGGCTTCTGTTTAAAACAAAGACCTCTTAATATTTGCACTTCATCTTGTGTTTCATCACAGAGAAGCTTGGTAATCTGAAGCAAAGCTGCCAGAAATCCAGGTACCTCCAAACATATCCCTTTTTTTTTTCCTTCACATTAAAGTTCTGTCTAAGAAGAGAAAAAAAGAAGGGGGAAAGAAAAAAAAAAAAAGACAAATTTGGCCATTTGCCTGGAATTTTCAGATGTTGGGCAGCACAGTCAGGTGGTAACTCTAATGTGGTTGCTTGATGCTTGGAAATGTATATCCAAATTGTACATGGATAATGTATATCCACCAGAATTTATGTGCCTCCAAAGAGTTACCTTGTGTGCAGAACATACTTAGCATGCTCCCTCTGCTGAATACTACCAAGTACCATAAGCCAGATAGGATCTAAATACTGCCTTGAATTTCCTGGACAGAAAACAGAAGTGCCCCCACATGAAGTACTCGCTCTAAGGTCATCTTCTAAGTGCATCCACCACTAGTGTATGTGCATGAGAAAGCTGGAACAACACACCACATGAGATACTTCCTAGTTCAAGCTCAGTATATAGCAGTGGGCACATGTGTGTTAGCACACACATCTGAAGACTCAGAACTAGATTTACAGGGACCCAGCATGGAGTTGTGTGGCAAAACACCCAGCCTGAATTAGATGGCTGCAATGAAAGGGGGAAAAAAACCCACAAAAGGCAAAAGAAGATTTAGACACAAAGAGGATGCACACTGGCCAACAATTAGAGCAGCAGAAACTAGAGGCAATCTCTAAGTACAAGGCAACTTACCCTGAGATTCAAGAAGACACTTCCTTTCAGTTAGGATTCATAGCCTTTAGCCATCTCAGAGTGAGGTGGCCCAGGTTTGGTTTGTTTGTTTTAAAGAAAAAGAAACACCTTGTACTTAAGAGAAAGAGCAATGCCCTGAAAAAAGGGGGCACAGCTTCAAGGTGCTTCATATCACATATTTCTTTGATGAAAATACTGAAATTCTAAGTGATATAGGAATTACAAAAGAGGTTTCCCCTGTTTCACATACATACCCTAATCCCCAGTTCATGATCCTTTTTTTTCCCCTCCAATTCTTTAACAGTTCCCATAGAGAGTTGAGTTTTAAAACTAAAGCAGTTAATGCTTGAAGCTCCAGGCAATCTACAAGTTTATGGATACTGCCTGTTGCCCAAAGAAAGATGTGCCTTGAAACTCTCATCCACATCCTGGGTACCTACTCTCTGGCTGAACCAAGCAGCTCACAGGCAGCTGCAGCATCCCTGCTTCCTCTGCAAAGCCTCACCAGTTGTACTCAACAGCTCACTTAGTGGTGCCCAGGTACCAGCTAACACAGATTGAGGAACACCTATCTAATGGAGCCTAAAAGATTTCTATATATTTAGCAGACACCAAGCAGTGTAGCACCATGTAAACTGTGGTACTAGAGAGCCTGGCCAAAAGCAGAATTTCAGGTACATAAAGTTTCTTCAGCCCAAATGAGTAGGTAGCCACAGAATGGACATTTTAAGAATCAAAACAGTAGATCTAACACGGTATTAAGCTCCTTAAACTTTATGTCAATTTTTTCAATCTGTATAAAAGATTGCTCTGCCTCTTGGATACACACCATTCTTGATCCGATGATGTTTATTAATCCATGAGTACTGAGGAAAAGGACTTGGGAGTACTCATGGATGAGAAGCTGGACATGAGCCTCCAATGTGCATCTGCAGCCCAGAAGGCCAGTCACATCCTGGGCTGCATCAAAAGAAGCACGGACAACAGATCAAGAGAGGAGGTTCTGCCCCTCTGCTCTGCTGAGACCTCACCTGGAGTACTGTGTCCAGCTCTGGAGACCTCAACACAAGAAGGACATGGACCTGTTGGAGCACGTCGAGAGGAAAGCTCTGGATCAGCCCTCTCTGATCAAAAGGCTGGAGCTATAAAGACTGGCTAAGGCTGTTCAGCCTGGAGAAGAGAAGGCTCCAGGGGACCTTACAGCAGCCTTCCAGTCCCTGAAAGGAGCCTCTAAGAAAGCTGTGGAAGAACTGTTCCTGAGGGCATGTAGCAGTAGGACAAGGGGTAATGGTTTTAAACTTCAAAAGAGGAGATTTAGGTTGGGTATTAGGAAGAAATTCTTCACTATGAGGGTGGTAGATCACTGACACAGGTTGCCCAGAGAGGTAGTGGAGCCCCATCCCTGGAGATATTCAAGGTCAGGCTTGATGGGGCTCTGAGCGACTGATCTAGTGAAGATGTCCCTGCTCACTGCAGGGGGTTGGAATAGATGGCCTCTAAAGGTCCCTTCCAACCTTACACATTCTATCAGTCTATGATGAATGTATCCTTATGCGCAGGATATAGCATGACATGCCAGCATGGGTGTGATTTCTACAGCAGCAGTAACCACTGCATACATGGCAACTGATAGGGAAGGCCTTTTCTTCCTCAAAAAAAGATATAAAAAACCAATCTGACAGGGGTTCAGTGAAACATTTTACCATGGAAATCCTGAACATGACTAGTTAGGTTCTCTAGCCAAATTCAGCATCATTAACAATACATTTTCATATCCATCAGCAAAAAACTATGCTGGCACAATATTACAAGACTGAAACTAAATGTTAATTTTAAAAACATGTATTTCAAATTTTAAAATTAGTATAATTTTAATTCTTCATCAGCAAACACAGGTATTACCAAAATAATCTCTGTATTACTAATATCAACATCATCATATCCAGATGTACCATGACTGTGTCCTGACTTTTAAAAAGTATATTGTTATTTTGAGAGCTTGTATCTATTTCAGGTTATTAATAGAAGTCTTCTCATACTGACAGGTCTCCTGGTTTCATCAGAACAGGCTACATGGCCTTGGACTATTTTTATTTTTTTTAAAACTTGATACAATATGGGATGAAAGAGCTGGTATGGGCAATACCTTCTTTCTAGGTTCTCTGACAGTGCTTTAAGCTGGTTTGGGGAACAATAATTGGTGGCTCTAGGTGGATCCAATCACTGGAAACCATTCAAAAGCACAGACACAGTTTCAGCCTCAGAATAGGGCAACAAAAGTCTTTCTGAATCCCAGACTGATTTCCTATTCACCTTTTGCAGAAAAGTGGTGGTTAATATGCTGAACTGAAAAACGAAAACATACACCTCTATCTGGTATGAGAGTGAATTCAGGAAGCAGCTTTTTAGAGAAAAAGTGGGTAAGTCATCTGAACTGAAGCAAAATAGATTCATTTTTGCTGAAATCAATGCAAAAACATGAACCCAGCACTAACAGCTGAACCTCAAAATCCTCAGGAATAGCATGGATAAAGAGCTCATTTCCATACAAACCCTCTGGACTGAACTGAAACACGAAAGAAAACTGATGCCTGAACAGCTGGTACCACCACAATATAGAATATGAAAAGCTCTTGCTACCCTTTCATTTCTGTGCCATACTGCAGGACTGAAATTACTACCTTGGATGATTCTGAACCATGGTCAAAAGACATAACAAGTTCCAAATTCGCTCTGCCAACAGAAACAAAGACATTAGAAGGGCATCTGCTTAGCCATCAATCAGGAGCCAGGCTGCCTCACTTCACATCCAATTCTAAAACCCTCCACTAAGTAGGCCATGCTTAAAAGCAAGGTCTGCTTTAATTTACCAAAATGTGCTTCATTACGTCAAGCTAAACGACTGACAAAGATCTTTCTTTCCTATAAGCAATCATAAATGTAAATCTCTCACATTCTCTAAAGCACCAAACAACATTTCAGTGTATTATTGTCTTTAATTCTGGAGGACCTAGGTCCAGGCTGGTTAATGAATTTAGTCTTTGAAAATCAATTAAATCTACTTACACAAGGAAATTAGCCAAAGTTTGTCTTCATTAGACTTGAGACTCAGGCCAATCTGACCTGCTTAAGAATACAACAATAATCACCAACATCAATCCATCCCTTGCCACATTACACTTGTGTAATCAGCTTACTGAAACCAATTAAATGCATGAAGATGCATTTATAAATAAATAAATAAATGCTAAAAGACTATATGAGAAGACTTCCAAGTTCAGTGACAATCGCTAAAATGATTCCATATCCCCTTGCTGACAAGTTCAGAACAGGTACCATTCACATCCAATAAATTCCACCAGACACTAATTAAAGATACTTTGATTTGATTTTGTTCACTTGAATCAAACAGGATCCTTGCAATACAACCTCCTATGAAATCACAGAGGAAACTCTCTAGAACCACAGAGCACCTCAGACACAATAAAGAAGAGTTCCTCTACCTTCATGCCATCTTCTTGTTTGCCAGTGAAGCTCCAGGGAAAGAATATTCAAGGTGGGCTTCATCTCACCTGATTTTAGCCATCTAAACTTTTGACTTGAAGCCTAAAGTCTCTATGTAGGCTTCTCCAGCAGTCATCTGAAGAGAGGTGAGTATTTCTAGAGAAAATAAAACCCACTTTAAGGTACGTGTCCGAAAAGCTAACTCATCTACAGTTGAAATGAGGCTGAGGTTTATCTTACCTACTATTCCCTGGTCAAATTAAGTAACATACTCTTAACACTGACAATGATAGTCATTGTCTCACTGAAATGTGGTACTAATAAAGTGTTAATCTCCTCTCTACTCTTCCATCCTTCAAAGCAGAACATCTTCCTCAAGCGTCTATTTTAAAGTTGAAAGAAGCATATAATGGGGGCATTTCTCTCTCAAACCAGCTCTCCAGGCAGACCACGTAGACATCTCAAACCAGGTATTTCATTGAACACAATGGAAACACGAGCAAGGTGAATCCCCAACTTGGTGAACACCACCACAGGCATACATTTAGATGAGCATTTAAATTTCACCCCCTTAACTGCAATAATGCAATTAACCAACCCATTCGTAGTGTTTGTAGTAATAATGGTGCTAATTTAAGCTGACCTTAGCATTGGTAGGGGTTCTAGAGAATTCGTTTAAGTCCATCTGGAACAAAATCAAGCAGAATGCCTGTAGAATACACAAGATAACTGAGAGCATGACACGACCTGGGCTAGCAGCAATAGATTTAAGTCCATTAGCTATCATTAGGAAAACCTACTCCCTGTACTTGTCCAGTCCAATCACAATGACTTGACCTATCTAGAATGCTCCTTGAAATCCTTATGTGTGCAACTCCTGTAGACATACCTGAGATAACAGGTTATAACTTAGTAACAGCAATATGAATGTGCCAGCCAGCAACTCCACATAGTCTTGTCCAGTCACCTGCAAATTTATTCCCCTTTTTGGGTGGATGTTGCAACCTCATTTAAACACTGTACTGCTGCAGCTGTCACCATCTCCACACAAGGGTTTGAAACAAACTGCAGTACACCTGTGAACCAGAGCAATGTTCTGACTGCAACACAAAAGTATTTTGATATGCAGATACCACTTACTTCTCAACTATCCACTTATAATAATGAGAAAACGCTGGACTCATTTCCTGGACCTTCCAGAGGCAAATGCCAGTTACACACTGTCATTATATAAAGGCCTCATGGAAAGCGGTTAATCTTCTACTCCTGTTTCCTCCTACACTATTTCACCCTGACCCAAAACACCTGAATTAATGGATCTCACCTGAGGAAATTTTTTTGTTTTAAATACTCATTTGTATGAAAATAATTCCTTCTGTTTGAATTAATTAACTTCCCTGTTCCCTATGTAAAGTAGAGCAACATTAATTATCTCCCTTTTACAGACTAAGGAAGCGAGACTCTCCAAATTCAGTGACTTGCTCATAGGCAGAGAGGAGCTCCGTGGTAAAGGAGGCAACCGGAGCAAGAATCTGAACAAGATGGAAATCCAATTACAATGAGATAAATCACATGCTGCTGAGGGTCCTCTGAACACATTCATGAGCTTCAAGACACAATGTTAAAGGTGAACACCAGGGACCCATCAACGCTATTTTAAAACTGTAATGAGTACAACCAACGAGGCAATCACCACACTCAGAGCGCTTTCAAGCCCAGTTAGGAGGACAGCTATAAACCAGTAAAACAACAGTGCCAAGTATCATATTAGCCTTCTTTTCTCTTCCACTCCTCATGTTTTTATTTTTCAAAGGACAACACGGCTTCTAGAATAATCCTCCACATACCATATGTGCTCTTCTTCTCAAGTTCCAGGTCAAAGATTATAAAATAAAAGCTAAGATCCTCACAGTTATATAATTTCTTGAGTTAGTGTTCTGGTTTTGCCCCAGCCGGCAGCTAAAGACCATGCACCCACTCTCTCTGGGGGAGCGTGTGGGAAAGCCAAAGGCAAACCTCGTGGGATAAGGACAGGTTTTTGGGATAGCAAAGGGAGGGAGCAGTAACAAAAACAAAATAATACAAAACTGGTGACACACAATGCAGTTTCTCACTGAACCACACAACTCAGACCACACAGCTCAGAGCCATCCTGAAGCCAGACCGTGCCAAAACTGCACACCCTGGAAGCGTGTGTTGCTCCCTTGCCAGCCCCTGTTTGTGCTGAGCATGATGTCATGGTATGGAATACCCCTTTGGTTAGTTTGGGTCACCTGTCCTGGCTGTGTCCCCTCTCAGCTTCCTGGGTGCTCCCCACCTTCCTGTGAGCAGCGCACCACGAACAGCTGAACAGTCCCTGACTGCTTGGCAACAACGAAACCATCGGTGCGTGGTCAGCACTGCTCTCAGCCTGACTCCCAAGCCCGGCATTCCACCAGCTGCTAGAGAGAAAATTACCTCCATCCCTGACAAAGCCAGGACAGTTAGGACTTCCAAGACACCTAGTAAATGCAATAAATGAGAATTAACAATAGCAACACTAACAACTTGCAGGTGTCTATAAACAATGTCTCATGTGTAATTACATGCCACTCAGTTGGTCAAACTCATTAGTAAGGAGCTCAAAATCCTGCTATTCCCTGTGCAGAAATTCTCCAAGCAAACTACTCAATCTGCATAAAGAAAGCCAACACACTTACTAATGAGTATGCTTCACATCACCACCACTCCTTTTATACTCCTTCCAGGTTTACATTTTTACTGCTAATAGAGGAACCCTCTTGTGGAAGACCAGGTCAGGTATTTCCATTTTCACTTGGATTTTAACCTCTGGAGTGCCAATCAATGGTCATACTTACTTTAATGCACAACAGCTGATTCAAGGATAAAACTCAGGTAGGAGAAAAGATCGAACTTCTGTCATTTTGACTCTTGACTGCCTCTACTTTCTCCTTCAGTAAGACAGAAAACATTATTCTCATTTCTTAGCATCTTACTTTTGGGATGGACTTACTTTGCGTAGGACAGAGGAAAAGCCAAGTGGATCGAGGTACCTTGTAAACACTAAAGAGGTCTGTACAGTAATGCTGTCATGCCTAATCCACAGCAGGAACTATCTGCAGACTTCAAAGGCTAATTGATGTTTTGTTTATTGACAAAATGACCTAGGGATTCCAAGGTTCCTAGAAGTGCTCCTACTGTATGTTACTCTGGAGGAACCTACTCAGTCCTATCCCCTCCTCGTACTCTGAGAACCTGCCTTACAACAGTATTTCTTCGACAAAGCATTTTTGGGAGCTTACAAACTCTCTTTTATTCATTAAACCCTATTTATTTTATTAGCCTAAATGGTTTGCTGATGGGCTGATAGCCTAGATTTTCTCAGGTAGTTAAAATGTTGCTTTTCTTTAACCCTCTACAGTAATTATCAGCCAATAGTATAGACTATTCCAGAAGTCCAAGATTCCTATATCCAAAATTGGATCTGAATCAGTAAGTCTCTCCCATGCCTTGAATGACAATAATAGGCCCACACTAAATGAAAAAAATTTATTCTTGCATACTTGAAACATTTTCTGTAGAAAAACCTCCTTAAATAAGCATCTCTATTTAATTACATACCTGACAAGAAGTAAGAGAAAAAAGGGCCTAGTTTCCCATTTGAGAATAAAGGGGTTTGGAACAACACCTATACAACCTTCTCTTCTCTACTCCACGTGACTTTCTTGTAAGCATACCTGTGTTTCTATAAGCAATTTTGATTTGCATACATTTTTTTCCCAGAAAAGAACCAATTATCCAACCTAATGATTTATCTATTAATGGACATTTTGGCAACAATACATAATGGATAAGTCATTGATTAGTTTCAGGAGGATTCTGACTAGCATAGACAGACATTTACATCAGCAACAGTCTCAAAATAAGTTCACTTTAAAAACAGAACATTCAGTGACTGATTTAGGCATCCTGAGTAACTTAAGGTGCACCCAAAATGGGTTTTTTTGCTTTTGCCCCAAATCCCAAGCAGCACCACAAATGAACAAGAGGACAGATTTCCCTTTGCAGGCCCTTCTCAGCCCCACTCCAGCTACTGCTCTAGGCTCTGTCTCTCTCCAAACCCCAATGCTAGCCCCAGTCGGATGCATGACCACCAAACCATAAATCACACTCACTCCAAAGTCCAAACCACCATTTTCTTTTGAATTTTTATTCCTTTATAAAGAAACATTCTTCAAAAGCCAGTTTGACATTAATAACACTGTCATGATCACTAGTGCAGCTTTTGCTCATTAAGCCACAAGAATACAAAGTCGCAGTCAACCCCATAGTCACTGAAACTAAAGCTTGACTAATGTTCTTAAAAGAGATCTCTTTCTTTTTTTCCTTCTTATTTTTCATATTCAGTGTGTTCATTCTAGAATCTCCAGGGGCTGCTGCTCTCTTCCTTCGCTCTACAAAGCTCAATTCTGCAGCCGGGGTTGCATGATGCAGCAATCTGGGAGAAGCTATGCAGTGGAGGTCTCTGGAAGCAGAGGCAGAAGCCTCCTCAAGCACCACATTGGCAGAAGAACCAGATTCTGAGTTCATGTGTTGTTTCCTGCTTTCTCTTTCTGCTAGAAAGTGCAGATGCTTTGCTAAGCATCTGAATTACTGTCCTGCAGAGCTGCACTTAAGGAGGTGCAATAATGTTTGTTTACCTGTAGCAGTAAACTGTTCACCCTACAGCTTCTGTAATCTAGGTGACTGCTTTTAAACAGGGTGTTCTGTACTGAACCCTGTCCTAGACACTAGTTATACCATAACACCTCCTCTGAAATATCACTATCAGCTGAGAACCTGCCAAATAATGTGGCTTCCCTCTCCACACCATGAAAATGGTTAGACTGAGAAAACGAAAAGGATAAATACTTTGAAAGGAAGGGATCATGGTTTAGGAGTGACAGCATCGGTAGATAAAGGGAAAGCGACCGATGTCATTTACCTGGACTTGTGCAAGGCCTTTGACACAGTCCCCCACCACATCCTTATCTCTAAATTGCAGAGATGTGGATTTGATGGGTGGGACCATCCAGTGGATAAGAAACTGGTTGACCGAATGTAGACAAAGGGTGGTGGTCAAGGGGTCTATGTCCAGGTGGAGGCCAGTGACAAGTGGGGTCCCCCAGGGGTCTGTCCTGGGATCAGTGCTCTTTAACATCTGTATCAGTGACATCGATGATGGAATTGAGTGCACCCTCAGCAAGTTTGCAGGTGACACCAAGCTGAGTGGTGTGGTTGATGCAACAGAAGGAAAGGAAGCCATCCAGAGGCATCTTGACAGGCTGGAAAGGTGGGCCCAGGTGAACCTAATGAGGTTCAACACTGCCAAGTGTCAGGTGTTGCACTTGGGCTGGAGGAATCCCAGGCATAGATACAGACTGGGAGAAGAGCTCCTGGAGAGCAGCCCTGCTGAGAAGGGCCTGGGGATTCTGGTAGACGAGAAACTGAACATGAGCCAGCAGTGTGCTCTTGCAGCTCGGAAGGCCAGTGGTGTCCTGGGCTCCATCAGCAGAGGGGTGGCCAGCAGGGACAGGGAGGGGATTGTCCCTCTCTACTCTGCCCTCAGGAGGCCCCAGCTGCAGTCCTGTGTCCAGAGCTGGGGCCCCAATACAAGAAAGATGTGGAACTGTTGGAGAGGGGTCAGAGGAGGCCATGAAGATGATCAGAGGGCTGGAGCAGCTCCCCTACAAAGAGAGGCTGAGGGAGCTGGGCTGGTTCAGCCTGGAGAAGAGAAGGCTGCGAGGGGACCTCAAGGGAGCAGAGAAACAGGAGGGGAATCAACTTTTTAAATGGGTAGAAAATGGCAGGACAAGGGGGAATGGACTAAAGCTAAAGGAAGGAAGGTTCAGATTAGATATTAGGGGGAAGTTCTTTACAGAGAGAGTGGTGAGGTGCTGGAACAGGCTGCCCAGAGAGGGGGTGGATGCCCTGTCCCTGGAGGTGTTCAAGGCCAGGTTGGATGGGGCCCTGTGCAACCTTGTGTAGCTCCAGGCCTGGAGGTTGGTGTCCCTGCCTGTGGCAGGGGGTTGGAGCTCTATGATCCTTGGGGTCCCTTCCAACCCATGCCATTCTGTGATTCTGTGATTTACCATGAAAGGACTAAGTTCTGTCTACATAGCACCTGAATTAGCAGGAAAATAGGTTTCAGAGTCATGCTTACACAAAGGCACATCCTTAAAACATGATCAAAAAAAGACAGGCACGCAGGTACTACGACTCCTAGCCTACTCCTGGATGGGTTGCTGAACTTCTTGCAATCTCTGTTTTTTTCAGCAGTAAAATGGAAATAATAATACTGCCTTTCCTCAAAGTAAGGCTATGACACTTAATTCACTTAAATTCTGTGAAAGTCTTTGAAGAGTTCCCTATAAGAAAAGTGTTATTAAATTCCAAATGATAAATGGTACCAAAAAAATCCTACTTATTTTATTGCCTCCTGCAATTTGTGTGTAACTGTCCAACCCCCCAAAAGGAGTGCTTGTCCTGTTCTGATAAGGATTATGCTAGTCAAACTATGCTATATGAGAAAAGCATATTTTACTCCAACCCAAAACCATTATAACCAGGGACAAATTAAAGAGATGTTCTAACATCAGGAGTTTTATTAGCATTTTTAAATTACTTAATGTTCTCTTCCTGAGTTTCATGTACATTTTAAACTTGGTTTGTTTCTCTTTATCAGTTAAAATACATTCTAATCTCTTCTGACATATTTTTAATGAATTAGAATTGCTCTTAACCGTCTTTTTACAGACATAGAAACAAAAACTAATGAAACACATTGCTTTGATTTTTCTGTCCACAAATGAGCCCCAAATTGGTGGTGTTAGTTCTCAAGCAACTGCACTGTTCTTTATCTAAATTTCATCTATTCCTAAATAAAACCATAATGAAAAGAAAAAGAAAACACAAAAGAGATCCTGCAGCCTTAAGTAATACTGATAAGAGCAGAATCCAGATGTCCTCTTTCAGCTTTTCAGAGCTGAAGAACTCCAGGGTGTAGTAGCTTCCCCTCAGAGCTTTCATGTACTACTGTCTAATTCAATGATGCTTCACTTGATTATAACTGCTGGGACAAGGAGCCTCACAGATCTGAACAAGCACAACTATTATCAGGTTTTTTCCCTGTGCTGCAGTCACAGTGCAGATCATGGAGGCCAATAGTAATTCACTAAGTATGATTCTGACCAAAAACCTGACAGAAACACAACAGGCAAATTCTTGCCCCTGTTGTGATCCCCATCTGGCTGGAGAAAAACTTAAAAGGCTCCCATTGGTTCTAAAAGTCCAGGACTGACAAAAAATAGCTACCCAGAAGACAGCACTAGAGAAAAGGTTTGTAAGATTACTTTCCCTAGTCTATGGGCTATGTCAAATATGGGACTGAGCAGGAGTGGGCCATGTGGTTCTTCAAAGGCAGCAGCTAGGTATGCAACACAAGGAACAGTGAGGAATGATTCAAGTAATTTTGATGGCCCACAAGTTTCTAAGATAAAACAAGGGAGTCTCAGACTCTCAACAGCTCAGGATCTTAAAGACCTGAGCACAGTGGAAAGCTACATTGTCCAGTATCTTACACATCTTTTTTTTTTTTTTTATTAAGTGCCATATAGTCTTTAAAATAGCTTCATACCACCTGCAAGTCAGCAGCACTGCAACCAGAAAGCCTCTCTGCATTGCAATGGCAGACTTGCATATTACAAAGGTAGGGAAAGCCGCCCAGTACTGCTTTCTGCTCAACTGACATGCTCTGTTCAGATACTATTTGGAACTAGTGGCACACTAGTTTACACCTGGAGGTGTAAACAGCTATTTCCCTCATTCAGAAGATTTTCAGTTCATTTAAAGAAAGGCTTCTTCCATACAGTACTTCCTGGCATACAGAGTAAAGACTAGCTCCTATTTGTTTCACACAAATAGGATGTAGCACAGTGTTAAAGGTTTCTGCTTATCTCAGTCAATGCAAAGCCAAGCTCCAAAAATCATCTAGCTTTATATACTCGATGGCCAAGTACTGTTTGAAACAGTTTTCTTCGTATCTTATTTAGGTAGGATACAGTATTTTTATAATAACCACTTCCTTCTTGGGATTCAGAACTGCCACTTATAATCAAGCAAAGGAACAAAGTTTCTCTATTATCTACATTGATCAATTTCACAAACAGTAGAAGGGTTTGCTATCATGTCAGCCCCTTTACTGTTACCCACACTACTCACTGCCTAAGAACCTCAACTGTAGCCCAGGGTGCAGTGGTGACAGGCACATCCCCAATACCAATAGTTTGCTTGTCCTACCAACCCTTTAGAAGACAGTACGTGTGCAAAATTAAATAAAAAGGAAAAAAAAAAAAAGAAAAGAAAAATTAATTTCAACTACCTTGCCATGTAGTTTGTGGACATCATATCTAATTTGAGCAAATTCACGGAGTCCGAAGGAGCCTCCAACAAGATACAGCTGAAAAACAACAAAATAAAACAGATGTGTTAGGACTATCAGGAAAAACAATACTTGGCATACTGACCCATTTGATTTACCAAGGGACCCTACTATTCTCCCAACAGAAACACCAGGATCTGAAGAATCAACTGGAAGCTATACATAGAAGAAGAGGAAGTATAAAATTAGAGCCAACTTCTACTCTCTGGGCCTAAACTTCTCAAATTTCTTCCTTCATACAAAGACAGCTGCTTCACGACTCACATTTTCTAGGGACTTTCTCTCCACTTGTCCCTTCTTTTCCCTCCCCATATAGATTCCTGCCTTAACTGCAGCAAAGGAACCTTCACCTCCTTTCCAGAGCGTTTATTCTCTTCATTTTCAAACCCTGAAAGACACTGATGTCTGTGGGTAAGAGCTCTAATCAAGCGCCTGAACACACCAACTGCTTGGAGCTATGGTTCAGTGATACATTATCACGTAGGCTAAGAAATCATAACTAGCATACCTGCGCTTTTATTATTGCCTCCTTAGTTGTCTTGCAATTCCCTCTATACCTCTGAAGTTTATGAACAAGACTAATGAAGGGAGACATGGGGACAGGGGGAGAGAAACACCTTCATATCCGCATAAAGAAATTTTTTTTTTCTTATGACAGAAGGATTATCAACTATCTATGTGTTTTTACCATTAAGAAAGGGCAGAACAACCAAGAGATCAAGTCTTGTTAAAAAACACCATTAAGGACTTGAAAATTAGTTTAGAAATCTAGCTACTCTGTAGAAGAATCAGGCCTCTTGCTCCTGCTCTGACCTGACAGACACCGTCTGCTGTTCTCTATTAAGGCAGATGCACAGGAGGCCAAAAGGTATCACATCTAAAGATGCACATCTATGGAAGGTGGAAGCACGAGGAAGCTCTAAGGGTTTGAGTGGAAAAAAAAACAACCCAAAACTCCAAACCTCTATTTTATCACACAGCATTATTCTTGCAGGCTGTCATTACAGGATGTTGCTGTACTAACTGCCTTCTACACATCGCCGCCTGGCTTCTTGTTCATGTTGTGTTTGCAGCAATTGCCAGTGTCCAAGAAGCATGACAATTATGCTGCACAGGTAGCCAAAATTTATGTTCTTTCCAAAAAGTATGGTATATAAAGTTCAGGTCATTTGGGCCAGAAAGTCAGATTAATTTCATTTGAGAGGAGACAGGAGGAGAGGAGGGGCCTTCTACAGTATTTATTCCTTCTAAAAACTGCTGGACTGCATAATTTCCCATCAAGCAGGTCAAACTGTTCCCAACCTGGTGAATGCACACTGCACACACTTTGGTGCTGGTACATTACAGGCTGGTACCCAGGAACTGATGTGCTCTTTAGGGAACTTCACTGATTGACAGGACTTAAAGGCCTCACAGTCTCTTTCTGGCCTGGCCCTTTCAATAAGCCTAAGAATTGAGCTGGTAATTAGAAACAGATAGACCAAAATTTTGTGATATAAGCAGCCAGCTGCTAGGCCATAGAACTCCCATTTGAGAAAGTCAATCAGAAAACTATCATTTAGGTAGCAAGTTAACTCGGCACCACACTTGTATCATAACTGCTCAAGGAATTAACATTGCTCTTGCAAATAATCAATCATCAAATACACAAAAGAAAAAAATGTATTCATACAAAGTGTGTGGGGGGAAAGGTCTTCCTTGTGTGTTAGTATTTGGTAAGAAAGAGTAACAGGAAACAGAAAATAAAATATTCAAAACAGTTGAAAAGAACCTGAACATTATTCAAGACTTAATCAAGGCAAATATGTCAGCTGAAGGACACTGTGACACACAATGCTGAAAGTCACAAGTCTCAGACCATAATGGAACTGTAAAATTGTTGACACTACAGCATTCATCTTCATTAGCTGATCTCCTTTAACTGCTAACAAGTATTATGTTAATTATCTGCCAATGAGTTAACTTGACAAACTTCAAGTCCTAGTTGAAAAGAAATCAGAAGGTCTACAGACAAGTTTGTGGCTGTTACAAACCCCTTACTGCCTTTTTACACTACTGGCACATTGTCAGAGAGTGGCTATGGCAAAAGCAGCTGCACTAGAAATGCTTTAGATAAACTAGGCAGAAAGTAGCATTTAGAGACTTGCACAAACTATCTACTGTTCTGAGGTGCAACAGGAACAAATGTAAGGCCTTTAACCGGCCTGTTCCTCAGAACCCAACTCCTACTTAGCGTAATGAAAAGGCACACTGTGGCTTACCAAGCCATGCTCCGAGCTAAAAAGGAACTATGACATTATCCATCTTCTGCCATTTAAAACTATGTAATGTACACTGTAAGTAAGGGAAATGAAGTAAAAGGTTGTTGCATGAAATAAATCATGCGCTACTTATCTCATCCTATCACCTGTTTGACAGCAACCATCAATTATTATACAGTGCATTTTACATTTGTGGCTAGTACACATGATACAGAAGTTGATACACACACACCCTTCTCGGTTCCTTTAGGCAGGTTTTGGCTGAAGATGGAGCTCTTGTTGGAGTCCAGAGGAGGCTACAAAGGTGATTAAGGGCCTGGAACATCTCCCTTATGAGGAAAGGCTGAGGGAACTGGGGCTGTTCACCCTTGAGAAAAGAAGACTGAGAGAGGATCTGATCAATGGTTATCAATATCTGAAGTGTGGGACACCGGGGGACATGGCCAGCCTCTTAGTGTCTGTGGGGACAGGACAAGGGGCAATGGCCTCAAGTTGGAGCACAGGAAGTTCTGCACCAGCATGCAGAACTTTTACCCAGTGAGGGAGCTCTGGGACAGGCTGCCCAGGGGTGTGGAGTCTCCTTCTCTGGAGAGATTCCAGACCCATCTGGACACCTCCCTGTGCAACCTGTCCTAGGGACCCTGCTTTGGCAGGGGGTTGGACCCGATGACCTCTGGAGGTCCCTTCCAACCCCTATAATTCTGTGAATCTGCAATTCTGTGTAATTTTACTCACATCACCTTTATATACTACTAAAGTGAAAAAAAACCAATTGTTTTTTTGATCTTGATAGAGTATAAGGAGCTGTTCTGCTAGTTTTCTTTCTGGCAGCTGGTGCAGCGCTGTGTTTGGGAGTCAGGATGACAGCAGTGCTGATAACACGCAGATTTTTTTCATTGTTGCTGGACAGTCACAGGCTTTTCATACCAAAGGGGTATTCCACACCAGGACATCATGTTCAGCATAAAGGGGGGCCAGTGGGGGACGAGGGCATGGCTCCAGGACATGCAGCTGGGGGATGATCCAGCTTCGGCTGTTCATGAGAGTTGTGCAGTTCATTGAGAAACTGCACCAGTTCTGCATATTTTGGTATAAATTCCTGTAATTGTTACTGCTCCCTCTCTCCCCACAAGGTTTGCTTTTCTTTGCCCAATTTTTGTTTTCTTCCTCGTCCCCTTGCCCATTTTCCCCCTTGGTGGGGGGAGTGAATGAGCAAGCAAGCAACTGCACGATACTCAGCTGCTGGCTGGGGCTAAACCACGACTTGGCAAGCTGGCACGCTCTGCTTGTCAGGCATTGTGAGGAAACATCAGTTAGGCCACCTCAGAGTCAAAATTACAAGAAGAAAAACTGTAAGAAATATGTAAGAAATTGCAAATGCTACTGACAGATTACAGAGTGCTGGGAGGTTAACTGATTTTCAAATGCACAGAATACACACACACAAAATAGTATGAGTTTACTTGATCAATGTTCTAAAGAACCAAACATGGTGCCTAGGACTCCATTGCAAAACCAGACCAGAATCAGTCATATTCAGCACTTATTTAATCAACCAACAGCATGTCAATACAGTTAGCTGACAGACAGCAGCATGAATTCCCTTGATCTACACAAGCCAGAGCAGCAACAGACAGCTATTCAATTAAATTTTTGAAAACTGTGTTCAAAAAGCAATAAAAGAAGGTATAAAGTAATTTCTGCAACTATAATAGCATTAAAGATAGTTAAGTACTCAGTGACTGACAATGCATTGAGTGGGAATGTTAGTCTTGGTTTAAGTGTTCCCTTTTTCTTTTTTACATTATGAGGAAAGACATCCTGTTTTCATGAAAGTTAATTCTATTTAAAGGGAAGAATGTTTACATACAAATAACAATGAAGCCTCAAGAGTCATCAGTAGAAGTATTAGAAGTAGGATAAGACTCAAAAACTCTGGAAACATTACCAGCCTGCTGGCTTTACATATTCTCTATGTCTCACGTGCATTTCTAGTTTCCCAATTCGTACAGAGATAATCTCTACATTTCTTCCAAAAGACTCTTCAGTTAAAAGAGAGATACAATGGATGAATTTGCTCAATGTAAGCCAAGGGTAACAGCAAAGTCCAGCATGCTCCATCCAGTAGTCCAGCCATAAAAGACACAGAAGATATCCAGGGTGCCATATACATAAAACAGAATTTCAATTAAGTCAGTTTCAAGTTCATTCTCCAGTTAACTGAAGTTCATTCTCCAGTTAACTGAAAGGGCAAAACTAATGCCACATAGAGTGAAAATTAAAATATTTTCTTCATTTCAATCAGATACTTCACTGACTTCATATAAATACTTGACTTACATCATAAAATGTAACGGCATTGGCATCTGAAGAGTACTCATGCTGGGAAGTTCAACTGCATGTATCTGCCTTTTTTTCATTGTGAGGGAACTACCCATTTTATATGCTTCAGAATGTGAAGCAAAAAACATTTTGAACATCACCCCTCTGAGGATGCATCTCTCCTGAAGGCACTCAGCAGATTAATGAAATAACAACAACTCACTTTTTCCTTTATATTTGAAATTTACCTTAAGAAGGCAAAAATCATAAAACACACTAGTTAGCCAGCACTTAAGACCAAAGCAAAGAGCCTAATGGCACTGCTAGCACAACCCCCATTAGAGATCTCATATTGGACTGTTCCTTTATGTTTCAGTGAGTACACAAAAAAAAACCCCTACACTGTTGTAATGCAATTACGCATGCATGGAAGATTTGCATGTTCCAAAACAAAATGAAAGATAGGATGTGACATAAGAGCACCATCTGTCACATACACTCAGCAACCTCAATAAATGTTTTATGTAAAAAAATGACATAAAATTCTCTTTAATAACATCCTTTTAAAAATTCTGTTTGTTCACTTCTCCATTGGGGAGCGTGTTACGCAATCACGGATGGCATCAGACTGATCCCTTGAACCACCTCTTAGGATGGCAAATACTTGTATTTGTCACAAACTACAGTTAGATGGTCACTGAGGACTCAGAACATCTGAACTATGTGGGACTTCAGGCAGATCCCTATTTCTTTTTTAGCTTCTTGCATGACCTAAAGCAGCTATCCTAATTTCTCTGGCAGCACCAGCATTTTGCCGTATTACAGACATCCCTGTTGTTAGAGAACACCATTCCTGCTCTAACACCAATTGTGAAAGCCAGATTACAAAGTTACATTTGTCATAAATTCCTAAATGAACCAAATCACAATATTTTGTGCTGGCAACACAGATTATGAAGTGGTGGAAAATGTTATGTTACATAGTACTAGAGAAGGAACATGATAATTTTCTAACCTCTTCAAAACTGCTGCTGTAAAACCCTCCAGCTATTCATCAAGAGCTTCAAAACTAGAACAGTCAGTGTGAATGATTTTATTTTAGTTTGCAGTGATCATAGTAGAAAGGCTTTTGGGGCTTTCCTTTTTAAAGAGCCTTTGTATGTGCAGTGCAAGACTGGTGAGAGACGGCAATCTGACAGCCCAGAAGACTTTTTCTTTTCCCCTGTTCTTTAAATAAAGTAGCAGGGCAACCTGCCAGTCCCAGAAATTACCCGGGGAAGTCATCTGAACCCGAAGCGCCCCCCTCTGCCAGCTCTACCTCTCCTTATGTCTCACAGCCAGTCCAGCATTTGGCTCCGACGCTGAAACTGCTCAGACAGAATAGTGCAAAGTCTTCTCAGAACCTTACTAAACTCTCTCCCCCGACACTTCGGTGGAAACAGGAGTGTCTCTGCCTTTTCTTCTTGCCTGCAACAAATGGAAATCACCTTTAGTTCAGATCACAGGCGTCCTTCAGGGACAAACAAAAAGCTCCACAACCCTCAGTAGTTACTTCATTCAAAAGCATGACAAAGGAAGAGAACCCACTGACTTCATGCACAGATTTGAATTTGCAAAATGCAGAAAACCTGAAATGCATTACATTCAAAAATGGATGGAATATGCTAGTAGCTGACTGCATGGGTACCATGCTGCCAATCTGGCACGACAGCTGGCACAAACTGATGCCAATCCTACATGACTGATAAAGGAGAGGAGCGTAGTTTTCCCTGTACATAGAGCTCTATGCAGAGCGTTAAACTTGACCCAAGGTATCAGGTTAATTGGCTCTGCATAGAGTGTGTTCAAAGCAAGGATTTTAAAGGTTGCAATTATGTATAGCTACAGGTCAAAGCACAACACAAACTGCCTGTATCCTTACAGTGTTCCTATGTCTTAGGAAGAAAACAAACCCCTTTGTTTATTAAAATGTCCCTTTCATAACACCTTGGAAAGCACAGAAAGTGTATTTAATAGAAACCCATCTAAGAACAATGCAGAAGAGGCAAACCCATATGTTCCTCAGTGTGATTAGCAAAAAAGGGCATTTGCAGACACAGCACTGTCATTTTGCATTACACACGTTGCGTGGGCTGGTAGGTTTGACAAGGGAATTTCATTCAGCAGCTGCAGCTGTTTGAAAACCAAGCCTGCTGTGGTGGTCAAGCTGCAGTTTCTGAACACCATCTTCTCTTAATTCATAATCTTCCAAAAGCCAAAATTTCAATTCCCTATAAAATTACCATCCTCAGTACTCCCAGGTTCAAATCTAGCCAAGGTACACTGCAATAAGGAAGTCCTTACGTCTCATGGTGTTCTTGTGATGTGTTAGGCCCAGCTCAAAACACCAATAAACTGGAACCTGCTGTAAAGAACGTAAAAGTGAACCACAACTACTCAATTAATACTGCCCTATTGACAGAGATGGGTCAAAAGATGAAGATGAAATGTACTCATCTTAGATCTTTATATCCACCACCCCTCAAAGAATTACAGAGTCATCTGGGGTGGAAGGGACCCCAAGGACCATAGAGCTCCAACCCCCTGCCACAGGCAGGGACACCAACCTCCAGGCCTGGAGCTACACAAGGTTGCCCAGGGCCCCATCCAACCTGGCCTTGAACACCTCCAGGGACGGGGCATCCACCCCCTCTCTGGGCAGCCTGTTCCAGCCCCTCACCACTCTCTGTAAAGAACTTACCCCTCATATCTAATCTAACCCTTCTCTCCTTTAGCTTCAATCCATTCCCCCTTGTCCTGCCATTATCTGCCCTTTTAAAAAGCTGATTCCCCTCCTGTTTCTCTGCTCCCTTCAGGGACTGGAAGGCTGCCATGAGGTCCCCCCACAGCCTTCTCTTCTCCAGGCTGAACCAGCCCAGCTGCCTCAGCCTCTCCTCATAGGGGAGCTGCTCCAGCCCTCTGATCATCTCCATGGCTCCTCTGAGCCCTCTCCAACAGTTCCACATCTTTCTTGTATTGGGGCCCCAGCTCTGGACACAGGACTGCAGCTGGGGCCTCCTGAGGGCAGAGTAGAGAGGGACCATCCCCTCCCTGTCCCTGCTGCCACACCCCTGTGCTGATGGAAGAAGGTGGAGACTTAGAGCAGGACTAAACACACAAAGTGAAAACAGGCATCTGTACTTATGTTCCTGTCCTGAGGCTCAACATCAAACCTCAGTTTCCCAGAGAGCCAGATCAGTCCGTTCCAACAGCACTGAACAATGTAAATACACTATGTTTTTAAATGGAACAGAGGGGAAATCCAGGGTACTAAAGAGTGCTAGAAATAAAAGTTAGGCAAACTAAAAGAAGTACTCACATTAAGAATCAAAAGCCAAGTTTAACACTTGGATTCGAAAGATGTGCTTGGAAATGTTAAAGCCTGACAGTCAGCTGGAAGATGGAAGTGAGCTAATTCAGGCTGCACAAACTCAAGTCCAGAGAAGCCCATTCAGCTTGAACACACTGGCTTCCACTCCAGCACGAAGAGTTCAGGGGGTGGTTTTGTCTGGAACAGCCCCCCTCCCCGCTCTGCTGTGGATTCAGACACACACAGATGAATGCAAGATGCAAAGCAGAGGCCCCATATTTATAACACAAATCACTGAAGCATAAGAGTGACACTCTGATGTGCTGATTGGGAGCAACCATCTCAAATTATTAAAAAGAGTTTTATATTTATTGCTCTTCCAGGCTACAAATGTAATACTTGTAGACTTTTACAGGCAATCACAATTTATCTGCAAATATTAGAAGTCAGAATTCTCTTCTCATGGGGAAATGTTAACTTGTATTCATCTCCCAAAAGCATATTAACATTTAAATCAACTGCTCTGCATACATCAAGTTTTATTGTAAAGTTGCAGGAAGCAATAGATATTAATAAAAGTGCTGCAACTCAGTATTATGAATTGTTCCAGGTGATAATGTGAATGATGTTAACAATAACATTGACATATCTAAAAGTGAAAAATGCTGATTGTAGTAATCCTGTTTCATACAATTACTAGAAGATAATGTAATAACAGCTTCTAGGCATTCACACTAATGGCAACAATAGAGCTCAGAAACATGATTACTCAGGGAGAAGAATTTTCCATATTTCTATCATCTTTTATGGCCAGATTTTCCATAATCTGTGGGGAAAAGTATATTTAGCATGCCCCAGGACTTGGAATTCAGCAGCTTTTTATGAAAAAAAGAATGTTCTATTTAAAGAAAAATTCAGAAAATTAGTTATTTAAATACATTTAAATGATGAAAACATAAGTTCTTGGTTTGGGTTTGAGTAAAAAGGTTTTTTGGGGGGAATGAGGGTGCATCAGGAGGAAGGGAGGAGTGGCAGAAGATGTTTTAAGATTTGGGTTTATTTCTCATTATCCTACTCTGTTTTGACTGGGTTGAGATAAAGAAATTGGCATAAAATTAAGTGATTTTATATAGCCCTACAGTTATTTTAATTAAAAAAAAAGCATAGTTGAAGTGCAGAAGCAGAACAACCTTAGAGATAAGGAAGTAACGAGTTAACATGATTTTGTAGAAGAGCATAATGTCTCTCATGACTCTATTGTAAATTAGTAACCAATTAAAGGATATAAAAGATATGTTGTGATTGTTTAGGTGCATCCTGCTTGAAGTTGAAACTAGTTTTAACAGGGTGATGCTTACAGACCATGAAGAAAAGCACAAAGAGCATGTGCTGAAAGAAGAGGTAAAAAGTTCACCAAGAGGAAGATGTCCAGCCTTCATCCCTGACAACCACCAGAAGACCACCTGAGTGTTACTGGGCATGCTCTACCTGGGAGGAGTCAATGTAAATGACTTACTGGAAATTATAGGTATAACCTTGCCTTTACTTAGAAATATAATGGATACGTAGAACTAGTTGGTATAAAGTTAGAAGTGGTGTGCCCAGCGCTGTGGTAAAGGATCCCTGCTTCATAGTCACCAAGGCCAGTAAGTTTAGATTTTGGCTTTTCACAACATCAGGGTAATAATCAGATGCAGTTTATTCCCTGTTAAGTCTGTTTCGCCCGTGATGCTGATTGAAGACTGATCTCTCCCTGTCCTCATCTCCAGTCCTAAGCCTGTGATGGAGTGACTTCCATGGGCATCTGGCCTCCAGCCAGGGCCAAACCACCACAGCTCCCTACCAATTACCCTTTAAAACTCTCCCTTTCAGTGACTTAGAGCACAACAGAATGCCATTTTGCAATATTTGCAAAACACTCTGAGCACCGGTCATAGATGCCAGACGACTCTTCCCCAGTGAATAAAACCAATCCACAGACATATAAATTCATGTCCTGATGTCTGGGAAAGGCTTTTTGTATTTAGTCAAAAATGTTGAGAGGCAACTGGTTCCTTACCAAGGGCCTGGGATGCCACGGCCATTCTCTGCCTGTGCCTAGAAGCACCGACCATATTGCTGCAGCATTGTTAGGGACTCCAACCTCTCTTCTTTGCCTGTGCATGGCACAGACTCTTGGCATCTCTTGACAAAGTGCTAATTGAAGGAAGCTTGCACTGTTCAAGGCAGCAACGCTGATGGCTTTGTAGTACAGTCTGTGTGCATAAACACTGACAAAAATAGATTTTAGGAACTTGTTTACTCACAAAAATAAAAAGCTTTCCCTGTTCCAAGCTACCCTTATCTTCTCTTGGGGGAGGGGGATGCAATACTATGCACAACGTGTAAAACACCACAACAAGATCCAGAAGGAGAGTGAGATGCACAGCCAAAGTACTTGTAAAAGCACTGTCATTACAGGATGAGGAAAAAAAAGCCCAAAAAAATGAAGTCAAAATCTACAGCTATAGATATGGAGAATGCTGCAGCTTGCCACAAACTGGAAACTTGCAACACTACACAGAGTGCAATATACTTATTTTAGGTGTGCAATAAATATCACCAAATGAGACACAGACTCTATTTTCTGTCTGCTGAGATGTCACTTCAGCTCCTCAGAATTTAATTTCTCCCTCGTAAGACGCTGACAGCACAACTGGAACTGCATCTCTACTTTTCCTTGTGACCTTGTCTAGAATCGGAGAGAGACAGAACCACAACTGCAAGTTTTGGGAAGTGGTGTGTGCATATGAAATACCAGGTTTTTAACAGGTGCTTTAAAGCTGTTACTGCTTTGCAATTGTTTCCTCAATGATCCAGACTCACCATTTATACTTGCCTGAAAAAAAAATAATTCCTTTGAACGACCTTCAGGCATTTTAACTGCACTAGAGAAGTAACTCCACATGCTCTGTGTCTCGCAAGACAGGTAGGACACTAGCTGTAACACCAGAGACTTGTTCCCTCAAAATCTTACAGAAGCATCAAAGCAGCAATAGGACACAGACAGGCACATCCCTCTTGGTCAAGAGTGTGGATATAAAGCGGCAGCAACTGAAGCTCTCCTATAATGTGGCCAGCAGGTCAAGGGAGGTGATTCTGCCCCTCTACTTTGCTCTTGTGAGACCCCACCTGGAGCACTGTGTCCGGTTCTGGAGTCCCCAACATAAGGGGGACATGGAACTGTTGGAACAGGTCCAGAGGAGGCCATGAAGATGATCAGAGGGCTGGAGCACCTCTCCTGTGAAGACAGACTGAGAGAATTGGGGTTGTTCAGCCTGGAGAAGAGAAGGCTCCAGGGAGACCTTACAGCAGCCTTCCAGTATCTGAAGGGACTGCAAGAAAGATGGGGAGGAACTTTCTAGAAGGGCATGTGGTGATAGGACAAGGGGGAATGGTTTTAAATCGGAAGGAGGAGATTCAGATTGGGTATTAGGAAAAAAAATCTTCACTACAGGGGTGGTGAGGCACTGGAACAGGTTGCCCAAGGAAGTTGTGGATGGCCCCTCAGTGGCAGTGTTCAAAGCCAGGTTAGATGGGGCCCTGCACAGCCTGGTCTAGTGAGAGGTGTCCCAGCCCATGGCAGGGGGTTGAAACTTGATGATCTTTAAGGTCTCTTCCAGCCTAAAGAATTCTGTGATTCTATAAAAGAACCATGTATCCTGTAAGTAGTTACACTTCACATGATAAAGAAAGAGTCCCCATTATCATGATAGGAAATGGAGATGTCAATACAGATGACAAAGATGTTTAAGTTGCCACAGAGGTGGCACGGCCCTCCATCATAACAGCAAATGTTACAGATACATCTGCAAGTTAACTGGAATTCATCCCAACATCTCCACAGATGTTACCATCTTTACCAATGCTTCAGGACTACTCACCCTGTAGCACTCAAGCTGTTAAGATATTCCATGCCAAGTTGTATCACTCTCCTGCATGCTTGTTTTATGCCATGCTCAGAGATACTTTCTCTGTGAAGTTTACAGAGTTAAAGAAAACATTCATAAATCAAGATTTCCTGCAGGTTTAATTCCTACCCCCTACAATCTTGTTGGTGCTCACAAAGAAACACTTTTATCTTCTGAGAAAGTATGAGTGAAAACTGTGATTTACACATCTTACTTTGAAAGCTGCTGTCAGTTTGCAGTTTAAAGATCAACCAAGAAAATCCCTTCTGCACTATAATATTCTAACACCCCCAAGCCCAAAAGGACAAAGGAACAAGATAATATGCACTAAAAAGTGAGAAGTATTTAATATATTTGTGCATGCATGGGTATAACGAGACACTCCTCTGACTTTGAACTATGAGCTCCTTAACCTTGGAGGCTTTACAAGAAGCAGCACGAGGACTTTTCATTCAAATATGCAGTGTAACAAGGAAATATATAAAAGCCATTTGATTTGTTTTTTAAAAAATTTAAAAATACAGTACTTAGGAAAAGTCCAGCCATACCAAAGAATAAAGAAAATCTGTCTAGTGAAAAAAAAAAAAAGATGATGCACAGGGTGCACAAATCTAACAGAAACCTTTGGTTCCAGTATTAACAAATCCAGCAGAATTTAAAGGGTTACAAAGGCTCCTTCTGATTCTATGCATAGATTCAGTGCCTTTTTTGCTGTAATTGATCTTTTAGCACAATTCTGTTCAGCTGCCTAAATGCTTTCAGAGTTCAATAGAACGCTGGGTAACTGACAAGAATTGTATGAATTCTCCTTTTTTCTTACTCCTTGGGAAGGCTTTGGCAGCAACACAGCAACATTCTGAAGTATTCACAAGGGAGAATAATTTTAAGGCAAGGAGACATGAAACCCTGGAAAGAAATATAATAGAATATTTCTCTATATAAAACTGTTTCTGGAGGAAAGAGCTCGGCAGCAACAGAAATAGAATAAAATTAAGCAGTACAAAGCCAAAGAAACCAGCCTCAAAAAAATTCTGCCACGTCCTATGGCAATTCAAGCAAAACCACTGGGAGGGCCAAAAGGACAACCACAGGTCTTCCTTGACCTGGGACCCTAAAGCCTTTCCTAAAAGAAATTAATTCCTTCAAGCATCCCTTAAAAGCAGGCTGTCTGGTGTACCTTTTATGTTACTCTTCTCTAGACTTCATAGTTTGTCTTCATCATCTCTACAACAGCACCACAAAGCTGGAAAACTACTCCAGCTGAGGACTTTGGGTAGACTGGAAGTCTTTTACTTCACTTGCAAAAGTTTCTGTGCCTTATAATGACACTGCTGTTTTTTCACACTATTACAGCCCACACTGTATCTGCAGGATCCACCCCAACCAAGACACCTTTCAGTTTGGAAGGCACCAGATAACTACATTTTATACTATTTTTTCAATTCTTTGAGAGATCAAATGATAAGAAGCACATCTCTGCCATACTTTCTCTGAAGTGCAATTCTCAAAAGGTAATTTCTCAACATATAGAAAGCTTTATGGTCTTGTGTATCAGCTGGATCTCCTCACCAGCCATACCACTTAACCTGTCAAATATCACATCTGCTGTTTTTATTGTTGAAAAGCAACAGTGACTGGTTTTCTTCACCCGGTCACCATCTCTATGTATCTATAATTTAATCACCTAATGTTTTCCCCAAAACTTCTATGGAGTTAAAATTTAGCCAGAGAGTAAAAAAACTGCCTGAGCTCCCTTCATTTTGAAGGGGAAGTAGAAACCCTCAAATCATTATGTAAACAGTAAGACTGAGACCTGAAACTATACCCAAACTCAAACCTAAGAAAGGTGAGATGAAAGAATAATGTGAGAGCACTTTAAAAACAAACAAACAAACAAAAAAAGATGTGAAGAAATAGAAAACAAAATAAATTCAGTCAAAGCATGAAGGCAGAAAATTTCTGGACAGGCTTTTAGGTGTACATGCATGCAGCAGGATACCTAAACAGCTGTACCACTATGCTCAATCACTTGATGAAAGGTGTTATATGAAGAGATTGCCTGCAAGCTCTGGGAGCCGAACTGCTGATGCAAATGATTCATACAGTTGTGGTATTACCACACTAGTTTGTTGGTTTGTTTGGGCTTTTAAAATGTTTTCATTTCTTACACATTTCTTCAGCAGTATTTTGATAAAAGATACTTCAGTGTATTCACTGCAACCCTTTGCCCTACTCTTTACCCACCTTTAAATCTGCTTTCTTTTTCTAATCTTTCTATATGGAAAACGAGCCATGAACTGCATAATCAGGCAACACTGCTGCTTCTGACTTCCCTCCCGAGTTTTTATCCATAAGTGCATCAGAATTATTTCATTTTTCCTCTGATGTGCACAGGTTCTCACGACAGGCAGCAGCAATCTATCATGCTGCCTTGCCCTAGGGTTTTGTTCTGTTCCTTTATCAATCTTTTCTAAGCTCAGCTGTTCTAACTGTTATGCCTCCCCTAACACATAGAGCACAACTAACTACAGCCTATGAACTAATTTAATTCAAATTCTTCCTATTTACTTAGATATACAAATTATCAGACCAATACTGCCGTTGCCATGTAAAATCAAAACTAAAGAAAGGCATGCACGTAAGCAGTGTTTTAATGAACACCAAGATGCAATGACCTCACTGCTTAGTTAGGAATACTGTTTTAGTTAGGAACACCTTTAAGAGTACTTTAAGAACTCTTTAAGGCCAACAGCATCCTGGCTTGTATCAGAGATAGTGTGGCCAGTAGGTCTGGGGAGGTGATTGTGCTCCTGTACTTGGCATTGGTGAGGCTGCACCTCAAGCGCTGGGTCCAGTTCTGGGCTCCTCACTACAAGAAGGACATTAAGGTCCTCAAGCATGTCCAGAGAAGGGCAACCAGGCTGGGAAGGGCAAATCCTATGAGGAGCAGCTGAGGGAGCTGGGGATGTTTAGTCTGGAGGAGGCTGAGGGGAGACCTTATCACCACCTACACTGACCTGACAGGAGGGTGCAGAGAGGTGGGCAATGGTCTCTTCAGCCAGGGCACAGGAGATGGGACAAGGGGAAATGGCACAAAGCTGTGCAGGGCAGGGTCAGATCAGATGTCAGGAGAAAGTTCTTCCCTGAAAGAGTTGTCAGGGCCTGGCACAGGCTGCCCAGGGAGGGGCTGAGTCCCCACCCCTGGGTGTGTTTAACAGACAGATAGATGAGGTGCTCAGGGATATGGTTTAGCACAGGACAGTAACAGTTGGACCCAATCATCTTTTCCAACCTTGTGATTCTGTGAGGATGTTCTAAATCCCCCCTCTTTCCCACCCCACCCCCCCCCCGACCTCCAAAGCCCAGCACTGAGCCCGCGGGCTGGGGGGGACACGGCTCCCTCCCTCCCTTCATCTCCCCTGCGGGCACAGAGCCCCTTATAAGCGTCGCCCATCAGCTAATACAAGACCCGTCCCTGCTCTCTGCCAGCGCAGATTCATCCACCGTGGCACACCCGACACCAAGAGACCTCCCCGCGCTGGGCCGCCCCGCGCTGCCTCCCCGACCCAGCACGCGGCCTTGCGCCGTGCCCTCCGGAGGCCAGGTGCCCGGCACTCCGGCACCGGCAGGACCGTGTCATCCCCGGCGCCCGCTCGGTGCCGCCGGGGCGGGGCCTGGCACTGCACCGGCCCTCCCCGTGACGCGGCGGCGGCGCCTCCTCCCCGGTGCCGGTGCCCCCCTCCCCGCTGTGCTCACCAACAGGGGGACCCCGAAGGTCATCGTGCGGCCCCGCCACAGCTTCCGGAGCTTCTCCATCCCCCCCGCTCTCTCCCTATAGGCTCCGGGCGGTGCTTCCCCGCCTGCGGCCCGGCCTCTGCGCTTCCGGCGGGGAGCGGAATCGCGTGGAACAGCGGCTGCCTCCGCCGCGGCCGCGCACCTCGGTGCACGGGTTCCGCTGCGGTGTCCGCCTCCTGCGCTGTCGGCTGTCCTCCGGCCGGCAGGCGGTGGTCGCTGGGGCGAAGCGGGCATCCGCCGCTGGCCGGCCATCACCGGGCAGCGCAGCCGGGCATAAAGAGGTCTCGCTTGCTGTCTCGTTGAAGGAATCCACGCGAAACGGCGCGGTCAGCAAGCCAGGGACTTTCCCCAGCACGGCTGCTGCGGCCGGGGCCGCGGCGAGCGTGCCTCTCTCCAGGCTGTAGGCTGGTAGTGGTGCTGCGTGCGCCATCACCAGCACGGTCAACTTACCAGTTACAAAGCCACAGGGTGCTTAATGGGTTTCTCTGGTTATATACACACACACCTAGCACAGAAACCTCTGGGAACTACCAGATGTTTGTCGAACATACACCACCAGTATGCCAGTACCAGACCAGATTGTGAACGGGGCCCTCCACCCAGTGGTTTTCCAGAGGGGAAACACTTGCTGAGGGGCGCAAAAGGAGAATGAAAGCTCCTTTAAATACTTTCTGCATCACTATGCACCATTTGGTGGTTGGACTTGCTGAGGTCCCTTCCCCTTGAGGTCCCTTCCAACCCCTGCAATCCTGTGATTTCCACAACCCAGATTATTGCCTATTGGGGAGAACAGCAGGGACAAAGTGGAACAGGGCCCCTGGCTCAACACTGAGAGTAATTTCAAACCATTTGGAAAACAAAACACTGGCTTACTTGCTTTGGTCTACTCCCTTAATTATGGTGAGGAATTGGGGGAGGGACTTAAGTTTTCTGAACATGCCAATAAGCAGCCATATCAATACAAACAAAACCAAGAAGAATCATAGAATCATAGAATCATAGGGGTTGGAAGGGACCTCCAGAGATCGTTGGGTCCAACCCCCTGCCAAAGCAACTCCCCAGCTCATATTGCACATCTTCGTAGCTTCCTCTGGACTCTCTCCAGGAGATCCCTGTCTTTTTTATACCAGGGAGCCCAGAACTGGACACAATACTCCAAGTAAAGCATGTATAATAAATAACAAGATAAACTAGCATTATTGCAACTCAGTGGCTGCTAACCTGTTCTGGGAGCCTCTCCAGCCTGGAGACAATCAGAACTGAAGAATAAAAAAAATTTAAAACATAGCAGAAGATAACTGCTTCATGAGTACCTCAGTATCCTAAAGCCAATGCAGGTCTTCAATTCCTGAAATAAGAACTCTTGTCTGGGAGTGGTGAGGACATGAGAATAGGTCTCTCTCTGTGCTGTGCTATGCTGAGACTGGGATGAACTCATCACACAGCACAGGCTCAGTGCTGGGGGACCAACAACCAGGGCCTCTGAAAGTACAACTGTTCCTGTTAAAGCTTCACAAAAGTGGGAGAGATGTAGGACTCGAATCATAAACTGAAGAAGAGCTGTGTCCAGTTCTGGGCTCCTCACTACAAGGACATCAAGGTCCTGGAGCATGTCCAGAGAAGGGCAGCCAGGCTGGGGAAGGGGCTGGAGGGCAAATCCTATGAGGAGCAGCTGAGGGAGCTGGGGATGTTTAGTCTGGAGAAGAAGAGGCTGAGGGGAGACCTTATCACCACTTACAGTTACCTGAAGGGAGGTTGTAGAGAGGTGGGCGATGGTCTCTTCAGCCAGGTGACAGGAGATGGGACAAGGGGGAATGGGCTCAAGCTGTGCCAGGGCAGGGACAGATTAGATGTTAGGAAAAAGTTCTTCCCTGAAAGAGCTGTCAGGGATGGAACAGGCTCCCCAGGGATGGGGTTAAGCCACTGACCCTGGGTGTGTGATTCTGTGAAGAGAAAGCCAACTGACAAAAAATAAAAATCTGTAAGAATAATCTCCTGAAATTAAGAGTTGCTTTTCCAGGTACAGGTGTACTGAGAAGAGAGATTATTACTTACCTCTTTCCTCTCACCCTGACTTTCCCTGGAAACTCTGTGTATTGTGGCTCTCAAATACTCCAGCACTAGGCTAATGTCACCTTCAGTTTTATTGTGCCATGTGAGTGCTATTAGCTAGAGACATAACCCACAGCTGATGACGCCCACGTGAAGAGTTGGCACCCTCTTAGTCCAAATTCTATAAGGGCACCAAAAGTCCTGGCAGTAGGAAGAAGGGTTTAAGAGTTTGTGCTAGTGCCATGCCATGGGTTGCTCTTGTTATTATTCATAAGGTGCTCTTCTGTTTTCATTGATATGTTATGCTCGAAAACAGCGAGAGAAAGGAAACATAACTAAATACAAATGTGATAAAATTATATGGTAACAACAATAATTTTGTCATAATTGGAAGGAAAAGAAAAGGATACCTAAACCAGACATGCTGTGCTAGAGATGAGCAGTGAATTAGACTTTTTAAAGTCTTCATGTTTAATAATCTAAAATGCTATTAAATTACAGAGGTAAAGCTATCATCGATATAGATTTTATTTCCACAGTGTCGCTTTGTTCTTGTCATTGTTGGTCAGCCACCCTGACCAGAGAGGGGTGGGGAGAAACGCTTTTGAAGACTGGAACGTACTCTGGTTTTCATTTACAACAGAGATTTGATGCCTCCTCGATGTGACCCCAAACTGCCATAAACATACTAACATAAAATAAGGCAAATGAACATCTGTTTTTTATGACATTGACAATTCGCCCCAATACTTCAAGCATATATTCGTGTCCCCAAGGAGGCTGAACATAGCTTTCTTGTGCAGGTTACCATACAGCTAGTTAAGTGTTTTTTACTTTGTGAAATACTGTGAGAGGGTTTTCCGTGTGAAACATGCCTCTAGAGCCCTAGTTCCGGCCTAGATGTAGACATGGTGCTTTGCCTGGAGCTCAGGTGCCCAGTGGAAACTTGAGGGCGATGGCTGGCTGGTTTTTATCACATGAGGAACTAGGTGTTTCTGGCTGCAGTTTCTCTGGCCTAGACAAAAGCTCTGGGAAAGCCTCTTCCCACTTTCCTCCAGAGAAGGATCTAAAAAGAGATTTATTTTTTTTTTAAATTCATGGCACGCAATGTGCTGCTGGCTATTGGCAGGCTCCCTGGGAACTTCAGACAAATGAACCTTGCGCTGCTGGTTACAGCTGCAATGACCATGACTGCAGGGGAATAGAGAGTGCAACAGTACATTGTGTAACGTGGCTTCTGGGCAGCAGCAGAGTGGAGGACAGGATGGAAATCTTATTAAATATCCCTGGACAAGCCAGGGTAAGCAAGATTAGTGCTGGACTGGATACCAGGAACTGCAGAATTGCTCACAATGCAGTATTGGCTGCGAGTAGACAAGGTTAATAAGGAACACGACTTTAGTTCAGTACAGAACTTGCAGCAATTTGTTCGGAGGATGAAAACAAGAGGTGTGTTGTGAAGGTTTTGTTGCCCAAACAGGCATCACTTCAGGAGGCGGTGGAATAAGGCCATCCTGTGAGCTATATTTCCATCCAATCCATCTCTCCAAAGCCTCCTGTTTCAGTTAGAGCATGCACATGTAACAAACTGTTAAGTGCTGTCTGTACAGATGCGATGTCATAGCCAATACCTTCAGCCCTAGGAGCACACATTTCTGTCTACCTGAGCTAAAGAAACAGCTGGTTGGACTTAGCATGCTATCGTGACCAATAAAAGGAAACAGCCACCCATCTTAAGGGCTTACCGTTCTTTCTGGTTGAAGGGTGGAAGTTTTGACTTAGAAGTAGCTGTTAAGAACAACATTTCTAAAATGGCAACACCCTCTCAACACTGCGCCTGTTCCTTTTGCATCCTCCTTTATGTCGCCAGGAGGAGTGCAAGAGAGAGCGTGGGCCTGGATTTCCCCTTTGATTCTCTCCATCTTCTGACTAGAACTCCTAGTGAGGTAATTGAGTGGAAGAGTTGGTGTACTTGTCCTTTCCTCCTCCTCTGCTCGCTTGTCAACTGTCAGAATGAGCATAAATACATCCAAGGACCAGATTCGTGCCAAGAGCCAGCCCGGAGAGGCCAGTGAGCCAGCTGTGCCCATTTTTCATGCCACTGAAATACTGCACGCAATGGAAGGCACCATGGTGACCTTTGCATTGGAAGGGTCATCCATGCTTTCCAGATGTGGCACTAAGTTTACCCCTCCACCTCCAAAAAGGGAGGAGAAGGAAACAGGTTGACATTCTTTGGGTTCACCACTTGCTTATTTTTTAACTTCTTGAGTTGGCTCAAAAATAGGCTGGGGAAGGGTGGCTCTGAAGCCACATTTTAGGTTTGTGAGTGCAGGAGGAAAAGCTGAAGGAAATACTGACCTTCCCAACAGATTGTCTCTCCTCCTCCTTGTGCTCAGGAGGGCCATTTCCCAAAGACAGACAGCTAGGAGAGAAATTCCACAGGGAATCTGGGGGGAAACAACCCCAAAGGAAACCAGGAACACTGCCTAGAATTTGGGGAACTGAGAGGGGTCTGTCCCAAAAAGCACCAATATGGTCAACAGTCATCCCTGCATCTACTTAGTAGCTGCCTCTAAGCACTAACCCCGTTCTCTTTTTTACCCCAAAGAAAAGCCATGGTAACACATTCATTTTCTAGGTTCTTTGTTATTATTTTCAAGAGCAGGGCAGTCATTCAAGCTCTTAAATTTGAGTACTGAAAACTGGTGGTTGTAGAACAGCAGCACCTATCATATCTCCTTCACATGAATTAGAAACCTGATAATTACAAAAGGGATGGAGCTTGTTGCTGGTCTAAGAGATGAGAAGGTAGAGTTCTGGCTCTGCTTCCTTCACTGGATGTGGGCAGGGGATTTGTCACAGGGGAATGACAAACCCAGCCAAAACAGAGAGAGAGCTGCCGGGCTCACATGGGTGGGGGAAAGAGATAAAAAGATAAAACAGTTCCAGAGAAGGAACCTCACAGTATGGTGCTCCCCTGCCCATATGCATGCTCTCATGCACAAAGAGAGCCAGCAATTCTTCGTAGATCAAGGACCACAAGGGGCCCTTGGAGGAAAATCCAGTTTAGTCACCATGCTCCTCAGTTCAGCGTTGAGGTTCACAGTCATTTTGCCAAGCAATTGTAGTGACAGCCCTTGGAAAAGGGACTGAAGCTTCACCTCCTTAGTAGAAAGGGTCTTCCCTCCCCTGTGTTGTCTGCCAAAGAGAAGAGAGAAGCTAAGGTGTTTGAAAAGGTGTGAGAAAGAAGTAGTACAAGAGAGAGGGGGACGCTATTTGAGGGCAAACTGGGCACAGTTTAGACCCGGGTATGTCTACAGGTTCGCGATGTGCCTGAGGCTGAGGGGGATGCAGAAGTGGAGGGGGATTCCTCATCCGTTGTGTCCCCCTGCTCCTCTTTGTGAAGGCCAAGGCTGATGTGGCTCTGCAGGGCTGCTGGGGTCAGCCACTCCTTGGGGAGGCAGCTCTGGAGGAAGGGGATGCACGAGCTGAAGTAGGCCAGGCGGTTCACCCAGCGGGGGATCTCTTTCCCACATAGTATCTGTGGAGCAAACCGAAAGGGAGCATGGTTAATAGTACCAACACACACGTGATCGTGATATGGCAGTGTCATCCCCACCTGCACCACCACCTCAGCAGGATGAATCCCCCGTTGCTCAGAAGAGAGCAGTTGGCAATGTAGGAAGCATGTTCTGCAGTCAGAAATAAAAATGGCGTCACAGAGTGCCAGACCAGCAACAGCCCCTGAGAGCATCGTTGCAGAGACTCAGGAAATCAGTTCAGAGCCCTCAATGGCTGTGCCACTCCGCTTCCCAGGCAGTCCATTGGTAAAAGGACAGTCGTGCTGGTGCTTCTCAACCAAGACAATGACACTCATTTTTTTCCAAGTAGCAAAAAAATTTGGGGAAAAAGCATTTAGGCTATTGCTGGCCAGACCTGAAGAACCCAGAACCCAGCCTGACAAGGTAGATGGAGATGCCTGAGAAGCAGTTCTTCCTGCTCACTTCTCTTCCTTGGGCTGACACATTGGGACAGTCAAGTTAGAGAATCTGGGGATTCTTTTCCTATCCTAGCATATCACCCTTTCATTTCTCCTCTTACAGTATTTCCTAAATGTGGGAAAGAAAGCAGTGAGCAGAACAATACTAGCTTATCACTGGGCCTGTGTTTCATCGTAAATGCTCCTGGCATTGATTTGGGTTACACTGCTAGCAGAGACACTACTTTCCAAGATCACCTCTTACTCCACACAGTGAAACAACTTGCTGTGTATGGCAGTTCCTGTCTTCTGTAGTGTTTGACCACACATGCAGAGAGGTGCCAGGCTCAGGCCACATCAGGACAGTTTCCCTTTCCACTTTGCCGTTTCCTCTACCAGACACAGAAGAGGCATGTGGAACTCATCCATCAGGGTGCCTCAGGAGCCCATCTTCAGTAAATATACTGCCTGGGTGGCACTTTATACTAGAGCCTGAAGTCTGTGGCAAGTACAGTAGTCATAATACCCAAATTCTTCTTCCCTCCTACTGCTGTCTCGTGTGGGGCAAGACAGGCAGCGAGGAAACTCCACCCTGCAAACCTTGTCCCACAATTTACATGGATTAGTGATTCCCAGGTTGTTCATACTGCACTTTCCACCAATACTAAAGTCCTTTGCTTTTCCTCCTCCCACCCTCCTCCCTACTAAAACTCATCTTAATTTAGTACTAATTGCTGCAAAATCTAGGAGGGTGTTTGTCTGTAAGCCACAAAGGAGATTATTTGGCAAGATGCCTCTTAGTGATAATGGAAATGTAGAGCTTAGAGTTTCCAAGAGATTTTAAGGGAGTATAACTGGAGCGTTTGCTCTAGGATGGGCTGTGATGCATTATAGTTGTTATGGCTGATGACCACCTGGTCTTTCATGTGTATTGCATGGCCAGAACAACCTAAGCCCCACTCTAACAGTGGTGACTCTAATAGTCACCTTGAAGATAAGGGAATTAGCTTGCTCCAACAGCCTGGATTTTCCAGTGAGGCATGGAGAAGGTGGCAAACCTGTGCCCATGCTAATTTGACTCTAGAACTCCCTTTATTTTGACACAGTTTGTTTAAAAATCAGTATGTGAAACTGAAGACATTACCATTAGCTATCAGAGGATGAGCAGAGCCATTTACCTACTAAAATTACTGGCAAGCATAGAGTGTTATTTACATAATATACCCCAAGGAGTTTTATTTCAGTTCTTATCAGGGCTGCATTCTACTTAAACCTGCATACAATTATATGAATATGTATTTTTAAAATTCTTAATCTGGGGAGAATTACTTTATCAGCAAATCTTTATCTCCACCCAGATCCTGGTTTCCATTGCTCATACTATTGCCTGAGCCTATGAGCAGATGACATTTCCATCTGTGTTTAAGACTCAATCACAGAAAATTTGCTGATCCTTTTGATTTTCTCACCAGATGTATCTGATCATTTTCACAAGAATACTGGTGAGTTTTTAAAATTATATTTAATACATTCTACTCTAACACTGAACCTGAGCCAAAGTAAAAAAAAAAATCAGCACAAGTTCCTCTACATTTTGTACCATTTCTCTTTCTTCCTCTCCAGGAACTTAGGAGACATATTGCCAGCATAAAAAGTGACTCAAGTTTAGGCTCCTTGTCACATGTGCATGCATGTGAGTTGAGTTCTCAAGCAGCCCAAAGTCTTAATAAGACTTTCCCCCCTAGATATTAGCAGGAAAACAAAAGCAGGATCTGATTCTTTGGAAAATTAGCTGAAACAACAGAACAGATAAGACTGCCTGAAATGGAAATACTGTTTTTAAGAGTTGGCTTTCTTTTCTGAGCAGATCCCCTAGCAACTGAACAAGCACCTTCCAAAGTGGAAGCAGTGCTGAGATGATTGCCTTTTTTTATGGGAGCTTCTTCTTCCAGAGTGAATCAGTGAGGCAAGGAAGAGCCAGAAAAAGAAGGGAGATGTGTGGATGTTGGGCCATCAATCAGAAAAGGGCAGTTTGTGGAGCTTGAGGATAATGATGAAGTCAAAGTGGTTTCCCTTTCCTCAGTCACACTTGTCCTTGCCTCTTGTCAGCAAAGCCTCATTACTACTCCACAGCAAAACACAATGCTCACAGGAGCAAAAGGGCAATGGCAAGGGAATGCCGCTAACCATAGCCTGCTCCTGTGTTTTTCACTCCCTGCCATAGAGCATACTGAGCTGGAGCATCCAGCGGTACTTCACTTATGGAGAAACATCAAATAAACCTGGCCGCAGTGGGGTTAAGTCAGTTGAGTTACAATAAAACAGCACAAGCAAGGTGAAGTGGGTGTTTTCCAGTTGCTTATGAGGCCACAGAAACATCTACCTACTGTAGCTCTTCAGGGCAATTCTCAACTGAAAACCCCACACTGGAATGATAAACTCACAGAACCCTGTTACCATCTGTTGTTTCCACCAACAGAATACTCTTCCAGATGTTTGTAGAGTTTAGGATTTCATAAGGTTGGTTGTTTTTTTTTTCCTTCCTTTCCAACCAAGTGAAGTTTTCACTTTTGAAGGGGGTAAACTTGTCTGACAGGCCACATACTTGACCTGTCAGTTCATAAATAAATAATAAACTGTTAGAGGTCAGAAGCTGCTGGTCCATACATCACATCAAGTTGTCCTGCTACCTGCCCTTCTGGAAACTTAATATACCTGTGTATATACACACACACATTTTGACATCAGACAAGAAAGTTGCTGACACTTTTGGCATGTAGCTGACTTGAGAAGGAAATTCAAAGAAACAAAGTCACAGAAGGGCTAAAGCCTATGTGATAGCAAGTGTGAGATAGAAGCTCTGGGACTAGTTGTAACTTACCTAATGCAGAAGAGTGTTTGGGATAGGAAACCTTGCAGTGTACATGAGAGGCTGGACTACTGGCAGCAATGCCTGGGACACCTCAGTCCATGTAGGACTTCCCTCAGCTTTGCAAACCCCCTGTGAGCATCGTCCAGCTATCATGGCCAACCATCACGCTTCCTCATCTTTTCTCATTACTAGATTCCTGAAGGTGTGAGTTATTCGCAGCCCACAGAGACAGCCATTCCCTGCCACGCACTGAAACCCAGCGTTTGGGAATAGCGAGCACAGCTTCTGCTTGCCTGGTCCCTGGTTCAGACAGGAACTTCTGTAAAGGCTGCGTGCATGTGCTTGCAGCTACCACTGAGCGGCACCTCATGACAGAGAGCCAGGTCTCCTACAGCTGCAGCTTCTCCTGAGGAGTCTGTGAAAGAACTGCAGACGACCCAGCTGGCATCCGCAGAGTCAAGTAGAAACAGCAGTTCAGACATCCGTGGCTGAAGCCAAGCTTGTGGGAGAAATGGGACCTGACAGGGTGCTATTTCTAGGCAGCTGTCAAATCCACGCCAGGATTTCAAACTCATCAAGAAACAACTACTTTGGGATACAAAAACATCCTCAGAGTATCTTAAGCTGTATCATTTTGCGCTAAACTGTCACTGGTTAAAATGTACAAACTGCCCTAGGAATAAGGACTACCCCTCATCACCCTTCTCTCCCTTAAGTGCCCCAAGAACTCTGTGTCACTGCTCAGCAAGGCCTTCACGCTTCCCTGTAAAGTTTTACTGCAGGAAGGGGAGCAGCCTAGCAGCTGGGGAACATGTTTTAAAAAGTAGTGGAAGAAGCTGTGTCCTGCCTTCTAGAGAACAATGCTATCAGTGTGCTGCATTTTGTGAGGGCTTTGGCTCTATGGGTATATGCTAGACGATATCTGAGATGATAGTCTAACAGGCTCAGCCCCTTTCAAAATAAAGTGGATGATTAGTTGGGGATCCTAAGAGTAAGCTCTTGAATGCAGCAGGTACAGCACTGTGCTGGATGATGCAATTGGGGCAATTCAGGCCATGCACAGAAGCATAACTCAAGGCACTCAGAATTTTTTTTTTAAAGTGAGCCTTCCCAAAGGCATCATTTAGTGCTCCGATCCATGAAAACCAACATGAGCAGAGGCAACATTACCTTCCTCAAGCAATACATGCTAATTACTTCAATTCTTGTCTTCAAACTGAGGCTTGGAGAGTCCAACACTGAACATCTGCTGAACCACCCACTGCCACTTCCACTTAGCAGCCTTGCTCAGAATGAGGTGGCGTCTGCATGGGCCACAGAGCCATTTGAGCTACTGTACAGTATTCCCCCTGGTGTGTCTTCAAGCATGCAGACAGCTTTTATCAGTGCCTGAGGAGCCTAACACACACCCCGGAGCACTTTAAGGGCAAAGCCTTTAGAGTCCAGGGGGAACCTTTCCGGCTAGCATGAGTTGACTCCTGTGAGGCCTAGACAATATAGTGCAGATGATGCTCATCAGAACTTCAGAATAAGACCATTAGACACAAACCAGCACGTCTGCCCAGGCAAAGCTTGCTGGCTTGGGGCAGCCAAAAACGTATCAAGAGAAGCAAGGCAACACAATGAAATGAGTGCATGGATGCATCTGGAATAAGGCATTAACCCAAGGTACAGGGACATCTTTTTTACCACCTTGCAAAAACTAAACTGGTAGTACAACTGGCCAGTGCTGGCAGAGACAGCAGCGAGGAACATACCTCTATCCCTGCACTCCTGATTGGCCAGTGCATGTGGTGTGTAAGTTGAAAATACACCGCTGGAACAGAACTGACATGCAGCCTTGGCACGCTCAAATCAATTGCTTAAAGCAGCTTTATCGTGTGGCTATTGTGTAAAAATGACAAGGCCTGCGCTAGGGACTACAGTTAGCCTGTGGGGATCAGCTGAATAGATGAGGCAGCACTGGGCTGTGTAGCTGCATGCAGCATGCATCCGGCGGAGCCAGGAGCGGCCTGCATCAGGCTGAGGAAAGGGTACAGCTGAGATGATGTAGATGAGGCTGAATGAGCTCAGTCGTGAGGCTGTGTTCTGGGAGATAGCATCCCAAGCCAAAGGGAGGGACGGAAGGACCTTTCAAATCAATTTAAGTGACTGTCTAAAATTTCCCCCATTTTCTTATGGGTCCTTCCCAGACCTGTAGGTGTTTCTCCCATGTAAAGCAGATGAAGCATCTACACCATTTCCCTGAGACCTGCCATGAGTGAGGAAAAAGGAAAGCATTGAAAGGAGGGACTAATATCCCACAGACTCACTCCCCTTGTGACATAAGTGGGACTGTGCCAGTCACCTCTGCAATCCTGTGGTGGACGGACAGAGCTGCTTCTACACAGGAGTTGGAGAGAAGACACATCCCGGAGACTATGTAGATAGCTGTGGGTGTTACAGCACCTCAGCTCTCACAGCACTGCTTCAGCTTCACTGGCCAGGCCACCAGTGAAGAGGCATGGTGGCTGCAAATATGACATCGTGATGAACCCCATTCAGAGCTGAATGATGAGTGGTATCACTGATTAGGTATGTCTTAGCACTGGAGCACAGCAATACCCTCTTCAGGCATGAAGCTCTTTGTAACCACCACTTGTAAGTACAGCTGCAAGATGACAGGGGAGGCAGCAAGTGGCCTCATAACAGATGACCATTTTGGGAAAGCCAGGTATAAATAAGTCTGGCCTTATGAGCAGCATTTAAAATAATGAATCTCTCATCAAATGGATGAACCACTGCAATTGATCCCTATGGTTTATATTCATGATGGCATGAAGAACTACCTTCTCCTGGCAGGTGCTGTTTCACAACCAGTGGCTGAGAATGCTGTTGCACAGTAGGGTCATCATTTGAAGTGTTACAGACATGTTGAACCCGTATGCACCAGGCCAACCCATACGCACAGAGGAATGGACATCAAGAGCATCTATATTTTTTCATGAAGAGCTAACCAAGAAAACCCTTTGTTTCAGTGTCAATCCTTGTTTCCTAACATTAGTGAGGAGCTGATTTCTGCAGATGGAGATACAATGAGGAGAGAGAATAAAGGAGCTCAGAGGAACAGGGAAAGACCTTCTGTCGGGCAGTGCTAGCAGGACTCCTCTGCAAAAAGTTCCAGACTCAAAAACCTATCACCACACTTGCATGATTCATTTACACTCCTGACACTTTTCATTTATCAACAGGCAGTGGTGAAAAGGCCCGAGATTATCCTCACCCTCTTCATTTGTGGAAGAGAGGCATCTGTTCTCAACTGTTGGTGTGCACAAAGACTCCACGGCAGTGTGACTAGAGATGAATTCCCCAGACGGTGTGAACTAACTTAGCTCCAAGGTATTACACTCCTTTCTAACAGAGAAGGACATGGGGTTTTGGTTTGGCAAGACAGATACAAAAAGCAGATAAAATTAATAGTACAAAAAACATACATTTACACTAGGCCCCGAAAGCTTAAGATTTTCTTTTTTTTTTAATTTAAAATATCTTCATATTTAATCTTTTTGGCTAGGGAGATTGCATTAAAAGGAAAACCTGATACAACAGCAGAGGCCCATGGGGCAAAATCAGCCCTTTTTCAAAAAATTGAAACCACTAGCTAAAAGCTCGCTGTTTAGGGGTGGGGTGGTGTTTCAGCCCCAAACAGTGGCTGAGCACCACATGCTGCTCTCCAGTGATAACACAGAGTACCTTAGCAACCTGACAGTAACACAGAGTACTACACAACAGAGGACTGACCTAACACTCTGGCTGCACTCAGACTGCTCTGGAGGCACCCAGGAGCAGCATCCCTCCCCAGCCAGCCCCTTTTATGGGGAGTGATGTCAGGTGGTATGGGAAACAGCCCAGGCTAACTCAGCTCACCTATGCTGGCTGCCTGGGGAGGTTAACTCTGGCCTGACCAGAACCAGGACAGGGGGATTTATTTCTGTTTCAAATTACTTGCCACCTCATACTCTCCCTCTGCACATGAAGATAGACAGGGGAGAGAAAGGACTGAGCTGAGAGGTGCAGAAGAGTTATTCCACTGATCATTTCCATTGGACACATTCAGGATAGCAAGGTAGGAGAGGTTAATGATGGAAAAAAAGAAGTTTATGCTTTTATAGCAGCCTTCATTCTAAGGACTTTCCAAATGCTTCATAAATTTCAACTAATACATAAACCACACCTAGGAATCTCATTTTACCATGGTAGAGAAGCCACATCTAGAATGCAATATAGCAGTTTACTAAGCACATGCAAGCAAAATTTTGCATACTAACAGGCAGAAACAAGAGGGGGAAAAAAATACATCCATCTGAAATTGTGAGGATAATTTATGGGTGCATGATTAATAAGGTTCTTCTAACCTATGTGGTAGTTACAACCCAGAAAATGAATGCAGCCTGTTCCCCATAGAGCCAACAACACTCCCAAGTCTGCTGCAGTGAAGCAAGTCTTTCCATCAGCTTCACTGAGGACTGGCTCAGGCACCATAAAATAAAGCTTTCCTAATGTTCTTTCATGCCCCGTGGTTGTTTGTGTATTTGTTTATTTGTTCATTTCCCTCTCCTCTTTCTGTCCATTGGGAGCACGTAGGCTTTTATGCAGCAAAACACCCATCTTCTCTACAGAGGAGGCAACTGAAAAGCAGCTGTTGACTAAGGAAAACATGGGTATTGTTTGTCTGCCTGAAGACTGGTTTATAAAAGCTTCTGCTGCTTTTGACTGTGACTCAAATGCCACCTGAAGCTCCTTCTCTGGTGTTTAATCCTTTCTCTGATAGCTTTCAGGGTAAGGAGAGCTTCCTAGTTTTCAATAACATTATGATGAGAATGACATGTGTGCCTGGGGATGGACTTGAAAAGCTTTATGCTTGAATTATTCACTGATGATTAAAAAACTGCCCTCACTTGGTCCTTGATTCAGCAAACCTGCCTTTTCCAGAGGATTTACCGAAAGCCAAGCTCCTCTAAGGAAGGCAGGTTTCTGATGTCAGTTTGTTATATGCGGCCAGCTTTACCTTGGTTGAAAAAGGACAGGTGAATGGCCAGAAAGAAAAGGATATGCACTGGCTACCATCTCCTGCCACCTCAGCACAGCTCCACACCATTTACCAGTAAAGAAAGATCCCTCTGTTCTACTAAATCTCCAGCCACATTGACAGAGGCCAACCAAAACAGCCACATCATCAGGGAAGCATACATCAGACATCGCTCTAAAGCTCATCACAGAGACACCTTACGCTGTGCTTCAGTTACAAGAGATGCCTATTTCCTGCCACCACACTGATACACAAGGACAAAGCCTCTCTCTGCTACTACCAATAGACAAAGAAAAACGGGAAGGAAACCCCAGCATAGATATGATCCACAGGCAGAGAAGCCCGGTTGCACTAAGAGCATCCTGTGGCTCCCAAGGAGATCCACACTGTGTGGCTTCACCAAGCATTTCCATCCAATATAGCACGCAGGTTCAATAACATCACTGTGGTGTCAGCATCGACAGCGGGTATGCCAGGTCCCTCTTTCAGTCCTCTGTAACCATCAAGTTGCAGGAGTCATTGTGCAGACTCCATCCTGTTAATCTTCAAGGTATACCCCACTGGACAGCATCCTTTTAGGCTGATTTGAGAGAGTTCGGGAGGCTGGGAGCTATCTACTTCTCAGGTTGAACATCACAGTGCTGCAGCTGAAAGACTGTGGCTGCCAAGCATTTGATGGTGACAGGGTCCATAACCCCTGCCCCATAGGAGCAAGCCTCATCTAGAATGCTAAAGAATTTTTCAAGGCTGACCTAAGCCATCTCAGATGTTTAGGAGACTCTCTTCCTCTCCCTTGTCAACAAATAATGGGCCAAGCTCACTTCATTAACCTTCAGGTCTATTTTTGAAAGCCCCTTCACCCCAAGAGCAAGACCCCCAATTTCCTAAAAATTTTTCTCTCTCTGGAAACTTCTGGAAATTCTACAGCTTCAAAATGAGCTTCCAAAACCACAAGCACACAAATTCTCCAGATGAAACGCGTTACCTCCTGTTTATGTAAATAATTGAAGTAGGACAGTTCCCACAGGAGAGGCTGAGGGACTCCCTGCTCCAGAACATCTTGTGGCTGATATTAGGAAGGATTTTTGCTGAAATATAGGAGAAAAGGTAAATAAAACTTTAGTCTCCCTCACCTCAGTATGCTTCTTCCTATCTAGGCAGCGATTAGTTACCAGCAGGTGACTCACCAGCTAAAAGTTCTGTTTGAACCCACAAAATGTCCTAACAAAATTTGTATGAAAACTGTTGGATTCCCCTAAAAGACTTTGGGTTTGATGATTTGGTTTAGTCTGAAAGTCCTAGTTCAACTCTAACAATCTGATCAAATTTTAGACAGTTACTCGGATGGCATCTCTGAGCACTGTCCCCCTGGATCCAGCCCGTTGGATCATGAAATGCTGATCAATAAGGATCAAGAAAGTCCTTTGGATCAAGAAATGCTGATCAATTAAAGGAAACAGATCCTTTTAAATATTAAAGGAATAAAAGGGTGAAAAAGATGGGCAGGTACAAGAGGAAGCTGGATAATGAGATACCAATCTGCTTTCCTCAAAAGTTTTTAATCACCCAAATCCAAGTGACCTTAAAAATCCTTCTGAGCCCATGTGGATGTGAACCATGCACACTAACTTCAGAGTGGGTTTTAGTCTTTTTTTTAATAGCTTTCTCCTGGTGTGAGAGAAAGGCGTGATCCTTTTAGAAGCAAACAGGGATGTTTCACTGTGCTTCATCAATCCCTTAGTCACGCAGACAGATTCTGCTTTCAGTGACTCTGGGGGAATTCATACCAGACCACTTGGGTGTTTCTGAGCCAGGTTTGTCCAGGGGGCTACCACAGATTCTCTGAGTGTACTGTAAAAACCAACACATACAGGTCCTACTAACAGAGACTCAGCCTTCTTCTGTCTGTCTTCTCTTTGGAATAAATAAATAAATAGATAGATAGACAGATAAATAAATAAATAAAGGTGTGGTAGTTTTAGATCAGCTGCAAGACAGATGAGTAACTCCAGGCTTTTTACCTTTTCTGGATAAAATACACATACAAATCAGAAATACACATACAAATCAGAAATTATTGCTCCTCTTGGAAAGAGGGAGGAAAGGCATGATAAAAGAATAAAAGCTTTTGTCACTCCTGTCCTCAGATAAAGTTCCAACATAAACAATTTTTAAAGCAAGTCAAATCAGTGGCTCTCAATTAATTTCCTTATTATGATGAGCATCTATTTCATATCTTACCAAAAGGGCCCAGAAGACCTACTGACTTTATTGCTATTCTGTCTCTGGCAAAGCTGCTGGGGAGTAAAAGGGACTCTCTTCTCTGGTGCTCAGAAGCCATGCCTCTTTGATAGTTGTGTGTCCTGTAGCAAGGTGCTTATTTGCTTAAAGGGGCATTGTTCTGGATGCTCAACAGCAAGCACATTGATGGAGTAGGACAGATTTCCTTGAGTCTGTTCCACTCCTCTTCCAGTTCTGCTGCTGATTCAAAGGTGTTTTTCTCCATTCCCATGAGAGTTTGCCCTTTTCTGAGGCATGCTGTAGCAACTGTCATCACTCTGGTAAGAACACAGCTCTAGAGCATCTCTTAGGAAACTTCAGAAGCGTGGAAAATTGCTGGTGGGAAGTCAAATGAATCATCTTCTGTTTGTGAACAGGCTAAAGAGCAAAAGCATTTTCAGAGTCTTTAAGCTGAAGTGACATGGCATGATCCTGACATTCAATACTGAGGAATATCACTGGACTGGAGAGGAATCTGGAAGTCAAAAAACTTCAACCTCCCTCTAAGCCCCTAGTTACTACTATGTTCTCTAAAGAAGCTGTCCTCAGGCACTATACCCCCATACCACCCATCAGCAGAGCTTATATTCTTATATGCCCATATTTGAACACTTAGCAGCCAACCTTCCACCTTTACATGTTTGGGGATATAGCTGTGCCAGGCATGCCTTTGCCTTGCAGAGTATCTGCCTTCACAAGTCCAAGTTCCATCACAGACTTTCAGGACAATCACAAGCCAGGCTTCTGCACTGGGGAATTTCTGTCAGAGGGTTCAATCCCATCTGCCTACACGTACCTGCCCTTACCCATCCACACCCAAAGAACACTCTTGGTGACAGAGCATGTCACACCATGCCTTTCTTGGTACCCCATGGCATCCTTCCTTGTGGCTCAGTGCTGCAGTGACAAGCGCTCCTGCAAAGCAGTGGCATGGTTGGCATCTCAAACCTGTGTGTCCTTGGAGGGGACTTACAGCCCAGGAATTACTTTGAGTTTAGCATTTTCCTGAAAGCACAAATGTAACCCTCTTCCTTCATGCCTGCTTTCCAGCAATTTGTAACTTCTGGCCTTCTTGCTATCTCACATCTCCTTGTTCTGAAAAATCAGGAAATTCAACAAATCACATTATGGAAAGAACTAATTATTTTAGTCTTTTTTTTTGTTTTAAAAGGTTTTTGTAATGTTCAAAAGCCAGTTAGGGTTTTTTTTTCCCCCATCTGGCAGAGTTTAAATAATCTCCTTCATCAGCCAGGACAACTCATAAAGAACATAAATATTTTGCAATTCCCTGAAGGGCCATTTGAGCATATTGCTGTAAATACACATGGGGGATTCTTAGGAAGATAGTGACTTAAAAACAGATAATCAAACAGAAGGGCTTCACCCAATATTGATGTGGTCCAAACTGAACTCCCCACCCATGCATACCAGAATGCCAAAATCCCTGTGCCAGCAGCATTACCAGCCAGGAGTACCAACATGCAGAAAGGCACAGACACTCAGAATGTGATGGACAGCAAGCTTAGGCGGTGCTGCTGATGCTCTGACTGAATTCTCTTGGCAGAAATTGCAGGCATACCTCACCCAGAAGGATTGTCCATCCTCCAGAACAGTTTATTCAGAGAGCGTGGTATTGATATTACTTGATTTTGGGGACAATCAACATAAGCAACATGAAAGGAATAAGCTTCTTGTAGGAAAATTGCTAATCCCAGTTTGATGAACCTCTTCATTTTAACCCACAAGCAATTTACTTAAGTGGTTTATAAATATAGGTACCATGGGACCATGCTGCAGTAGTCAGAGTGGCTGAGGCAACCATAACTAGGTTTTTCACTGCTTAGATCAGGCTGCCTTCACCTTCCCACACTGATATAGATGGTGAAGGTGAAGGGAGACCGCAGAGAAGTATTGTGGTGCATGTACCAGCTACTTTAAGTGGAAGCTGGGCATATATGCAGGGAGCACATCTGAGTTCTCTTTTGTGACTACCTACTAGGAAATTCTGCCCTGCTTTACATCAAAACTACCTCCAAAACTGTAACGAAGATGGTGTGCAGCACCTACTAGGGAGAAACTCTCTCTGGTACTTCTTCACATCTGAAGTAACCCAAAGTTCACAGATGAAGAAGAATTTCTCAGGAAATCCACAGGAAGAGACTCCTGATCCTGCAGCAGTTGCTGACTTGCTTGCTGAGAAAGCTGCCAGGAAATGGCAGTGGAGCAGGTGAAGTCTGAACTGCTGCTGAAACTGGGGAATTCTCTGTTGGGTATTTTTTTTTCCAGAGGAGCTGCTTTGTGAGTAGACCTGGCCATGCCTCTTTGATCCAGTAGCTCCTCATTAAAAGTCCATAGGGAACTGGCAAAGCGGGGAGAGATCTAAGTCATGAGCCAGTCTGAATATGCTTGGCAATCTGCAGCAGACAGCGAGGGAGATTCAGAGCTTAGTGCCAGTGAGGGACTAACAAAGCCCCGTGCAACTTACAAGTGAGCGTGGGCAGGAAGATCAGAAGACTCAGAGACGTGTGGCATTGTGGAGAGAGGCTCAATGTCACAGCCACATGCAATTAGGCTGCAATGGCACTGCAAAGTGAGGGTTTTTTTCAGAGGCAGATAACAAAGCCATGCCCAGTAGTTGAATAGAGCTTATCTGCCTGTGCTGGACTTGCTGCAATCCAGGGATTTTTCAAGATGTACAGCCAAATGGCAGAGTCACAAACATAGGTCCAGACTTAGCAGTCAGTCTGTATCAGCTACTTTGATCCCAAATTTTATAAATGTTAAAGATAAGAGTTGCCAGTTACCATGGTGGGACCAGAGGCATCATTGCATGAAACATGAATTCAACAGAAAAGTCACTCATAAGCAGCTGTAGATGGGAGTATTTCTGGATGTATGTTCTATTTCCTCAGGAAACAGACTGGCAAAGGACAACAAAACAAAAACTTTGAAAGTAAAGTCCAGCTCCTGTGGCTTCAGCAGTCCTTCTGAGGCTGGAGAATCTGACTTACAGGTCCTGGCAACCGCAAATGCAGACATTGCCTCATGGTGTGATCCTGAGAAAGCTGATCTGTGAGCCAGCCGTATACCTCCTTCCTATTCCCTCTGCAGAATCATGACCTCAGCCAGCAGGACATACGCCTGCATCTGCCCTCAGTCCGTGTGAACAGCTGGCGTTGTCCCAACCCATGGCCCAGCCACCGGGGCAACATCTGCATGGGTACTAATTAGCAAGCCCACAGCCAGATGAGGAAATTAATGCAGCCAAACACAGCTACCGAGCACGTGGCTGTACAGCCAGATCTCAAGACCTGCCAGGCAGATTTGTGTCCACACACCATAACTCACACGTTGCCACGTGGCTCTGAAGCTCCAACTCTGGGTTCAGGTGCTGATAAGACATAAACCAGCCAATTAACCCTGGCAGGTAAGAAAGAGGTCTTTTTCATCTGAAAGGGGTTTCAGAGTCCTTTCTGAAGGAAGGAAATAACACAATACACAAAAGTGGGGGGGTGGGGATACTTAGGCACAGAGCAGGGATGTGACTTGCCTGGTGTCACGCAGGAGGTTCAGAACAACCATCTCCTGAACTCACCACAACTGCTTGTGCCCATGAGCAGAAAGGCCTAAAGGGCTGGAGGGAGCAGAGCTGGTCATTCCTTCTTTCATACTAAACATTAGCATCCACCCCAACCCCTCTCTGTGGTGAAAGGGCATCCCGGTACCGATAGCATCACCTTTCTGCCAGAGCACAGCAAGAGAGACTGAGAATTCATGCTCACTTAAAATCCTTGGCTGCTTTTTGTGTGCTTGGAATTAAATCCCAGTTTCAGTGAGCAATTTTACTCTGCTAGAAAAAATTTCTACTCCTTTTAATTCTTTGAATAGTTTCCCCAGTTTCCTGTCTTTACCTGCCACAAAAATCAGCTATGCATAAATAGAACCTTATTATTATTGCTGCTTCACAGATGAAGAGTCTGAAGAAAGGGCAATACAAACACTAAACAGACTCGTCCCAGAATTGATTTTAAATTCTGTTTTCTGCCCTCTAGGGTGACACAAATCCACCCAGTCTTAAAAGCCACTCATCGTGCAGTCAGTACGTTCTGCACACTCTAAGGCTACGCCTCGCAGCTCTACGTGGTAGGGCCTAGAGCTTCCTCAGTGTGCTGGTTTTGGTTAGTTTTAATGGGAACTAGAGGAAGAAGGAGGAGGAGGAGGAGAAAAAAAAAACCAAACAACTAAGGCCATAAAGTTAAGTGAGCACTCAGATGTTGGGTGATGAGAATAGAAACTTTCATTGTTTTCAGTTCAAGCAGGTTCTGTCTCAAGAGATTTCTGGCAGCCTTTCCTCCAGGAGGATAGAAATATCCCAAGATAAGCCACCCAGCTCCAAAACACAGTGATGGCCAAATTATGCTGTTTACCAGCAAGGCATATGGAATGGCTAGGACTTCAGCTTGGTACCTTAACACCAGCTATTTCTTTTAAGAATTTCAGCTCTCATTTTCTGTATCATAAGGCTAGAGACCACGCAGGGCCTCCTGCTCCTTGGCCTGAAGCACACCTCCTCCAGCTTGGCATTTGTTATACTTTAGGGAGGGGATGATAAACATGAGCATGTGTGAAGAGCACCAGCAACAAGAAATCCTGCTTGCCTATGAAGGGTTTAAATAAACTGACCTAAATCTGGAGTAAATTCTACTCCCAGGAGCAGAAGTGTCAGAACTAGGCATTTTATGCTTTTATCATCTGGACAGGTTATGGGGCAGTGAACGAGCACATAGAATCCACCAAGAAACCTCCCAGCTTACCCCTAAATTCCTCCTGTAAAGATATCCACTGAAGGTATATTTAAAGCACAATTTGAAACACGCTGGTAGGGTTTTATTGAGATCTATCTTACTTGGCTTGTGTTTGGTAGGTGGGACAAGGAAGGGGCACAGGAGTTTATGGATACCTAGCAGCAGAATCAAGGAAGAATGGGTTTGAGCTTATGGCTTGGACATAAGACAGAAATTTTACATATCAAAGTATGAAATAACCTGATACACTTGCATATCAAAGTATGGAACAACCTTAATTTCATGGCTGCAGGTAAAGGCTTTTTGGTTTAGTTTTTTGTTTGGTTGGTTTTGTTGGGTTTCTTTACCTTTTGCTCATAATCACACAGTATTCTCCTGTGTTTCCTTCCAATTTTTAAAGTACCCCTTTTCTGATGCAGTAGTTTGGTTATTCAACTCCAAAACAGCAGTGCAGCTGACACTGATTTGATCACTGATCTGCTTGAAACGTCATTCTCTGTAGCATAACTATTCCTACCCGTTTATTTTAATGAACTCATTTATAATGAGTGTAGCCAGCAGGTCAAAGGAGGTGATCCTCCCCCTCTGCTCTGCCCTGGTCAAGCCCCACCTGGAGTGTTGTGTCCAGTTCTGGGATCCCTGGGATAAAAAGGACAGGGATCTCCTGGAGAGAGTCCAGAGGAGGATACAAAGGGGATTAAGGGCCTGGAGCATCTCCCCTGTGAGGAAAGGCTGAGCTGGGACTGTTCAGCCTTGAGAAGAGAAGACTAAGGGGGGACCTAATTAATGTTTATAAATATCTGAAGTATGGGAAGCAGGGGGAAATGGCCAGCCCCTTTTCAGTGTCTGTGGGGACAGGACAAGGGGCAATGGCCTCAAGTTGGAGCACAGGAAGTTCTGCACCAATCTGGGGAAGAACTTTTCCCCAGTGAGGGTGAGGGAGCCCTGGGACAGGCTGCCCAGGGGGGTGTGGAGTCTCCTTCTCTGGAGAGATTCCAGACCCGTCTGGATGCCTCCCTGTGTGACCTGTCCTAGGGAGCTGCTTTGGCAGGGGGTTGGACCCGATGATCTCTTGAGGTCCCTTCCAACCCCTACGATTCTGTGATTTTTGATAACATTTACGTTTTCTCTTTCTGTAATTAGTGAGGATGAAACCAAAAGACAACTGGCTAGCCTATGAGCCTAAGTAGGTCTCTCAAATTAATTGCTGTTTCACAAGATGTTTTCTTAAAAACTCATATGGTATTTTTTCTACAGAATCTCATTTCACTCAAGATCATTGATAGTCTTGTCCAGGGAATGAATGGACATGTGGCAAAAGTTATTGGCACAGGATTTGACCAGGCAGGATAGGTTTTTGGGCAACCTGGGCTAGCAGAGGGTGTCCCTGCCCATGTCAGGGGGTTGGAGTGAGATGATCTTTGAGATCCCTTCTGATCCAAACTGGTCTATGAGTCAATCATTCTTGCCCAAATGATGAGGGTGGGAAAGAGATGTGTAATGAACAAGGATGGGGAATCCAGAAAGAGAAAAGTTTCACACTTAAAGCAGCTGAACTCGAATGTAAAGAAGGAGGTTCTGTCCCTACATTTGCCATAAAACACCTAAGGAAAACACAGATGTGGTTTTTATGGAAGGTCACTTCCATTTGGTGCTTGTCATGTCTCTTTCTGTCACTGAGTCAAGGTCCTGAGTTCAGATTTACACACACACAGAATGCTTACACCTTGATTGAAACATAAACAACTCATCTAGGGGGTAATGGGTAAGGCAGCTTCCCCCAAAATACTCAAATCTTTGTGAACTGAAAATCAAGTACCCTAAATTAGCTAGATAAATCTGTGCTTCTCTGTGTTCAGTTCTCTCTGAAGAGAAATAACACATCTGTTTTAATTCACAGAGTTTTTGGGAACATGAAAATGTGTAAGCAAAGGAAGATGTGTCTGAGAAAAACAGTACTTTTTGTTTTAGTGCATTTTGGATAGTGCACATCAGATGAGGGAAGGGGATTCCCACTCTCTGGATACTGGAAATTTTTTCTTTGCAGAACTCTAAGAAGCCTTTTTGAAAATGTTTCTCCCTTTGCTGATCACGTGGTGTTATTTGTGCTTGTGATTCAACTGGTGCACATTTGCACCTGTCCTTCCAGTTCCTGTTCAGCATCTAATCACTGAACAAAAATGTAGGTGCTCCTCATTTCCCACACAGTTTAGACCAAATGTGACAAACCTGCTGCACCTGCACCTCCTGATCCTGTTGTTTTCAACAGCAAAGGGCTTCCCAAAAACGTTTAAGGGTTATGAGACAAGAGATTTGGCTACAGGCTCCGGCCTGGCTCACCCTGGTTCCCTGTCTGTAAGCACTACTCCAGATCTGAAGGGGGAAAAAATAATAATAATTAAAAAATGCTGTGCCCACCTCAGCCAGAGCAGCAGAGAAGTGATTACAGTTCTTATGCATCAGGTGGTACGCATTGCCTTTGTACTCCTTGCCCAGCTCTTCCATAATCTTATCCACATCTTCTTCTGTGAAGTCTGTAGTGCCCAAGGCAATGGATTCTCTAGTTAAAAACAAAACACGCAGCAGGAAACATGAAAAGATACAGTGAAGAGAGTGATATATACCCAGGGAAAAGGAAATGAGAAGACATTGGCAAGGGCAGACTTAAAATGTAGGCATATAAGTCTGGGGCTATCAGAGGCTCTCACTAACAATATGGCACAGCAATATCCCCCAGCAACTGTTCCAGAAGCTTCCCGCTCATCACCAAGGAAGCCTCAGCTCTGGGGGTCTGCTCCCACTCTGCCCACCATCCCTCAGGTATAACTTCCAGTAGGACAGAGGAGATGACTCCACAGTGGAGAGGGTTTCGTGGGGCAGACCAGGAAGGAACAGACCGAGGGCTTTATGCAGAAATCTATTGCTTCTCCCAATACCCAATGCCCCTCACGCCTACAAAAGCCTCCAACGACCCTCTACATAAACTGGCAGTCTGGGGAGGTTAAGCTCCACTTTGCCACAGGCAGCTCCTTGACCCACAGCCCCAAAGTTCCCTCAACATCCTCACAGACTCCTCTAGCAGCTGGCCTGCCCCTTGAGACATAGTAGCATTAAACACATGGGATGACTCCTGGTACTCTGTCCAGTATCCAAAAATAGGTGATACTGATAAAAAGACTAGGTTTTGGTTCTTCCCCCTATGCACCGGCTCTGCCTAACACACAGTTATTCCAGTTCTTGCTGAGAGGTGAAACTGGGAACGCAGAAAACAAAGAAAATGGGAAGAGAGAAGGGCCTTCATTTGTAAATATGCTTTAAACACTGTCAAAGGCAGTTCAGTGCTGTTCTCTTTTTGGTGTACATGCTCTTTTATCCACCTCCAACAGCCCTGCAGGGCTGGTTTTGAACCATGTGAAGCGTGGATTAAAGGATGCAGTGGGAGAAGCCCAGAGGAGAGCATTTTCCTGCTCCCCCTACACCGCTGGCTACCAGGAGGGAGAGGGGAAGAGGTGGAAAAGAACGCTTACTTGAATTTAAAGGTCTCGCCAAGCTCTACCGCGCTGCCAGGGGTGATCTCGAAAATCCCACTGAAAGGGTAGGGATGCCCTCCGTAGGCAAACTCTGGGAAGGAAGGAAACAGGCTGTGAGTAATTAAACGAACACAATGTCACGCAACAGTCTACGGCAGCTGCCTGTACGGCTCAGCATCAGCAGGGGCTGGGCTATTGCCAACATCAGCTTCAGCCAGACTCTGAAAGCCACGTTCTCTTCCCGGTTCCCTGTCAGCCTGAGGACAGCCTCAGGACAGCCTCACAGCCTCCCTCCATGCTAACACTGCTGCTTTCCCACAATCACAGAATTACAGACTGGTCTGGGCTGGAAGGGACCCCAAGGATCACAGAGCTCCAACCCCCCTGCCACAACCTCAGGCCAGATCTACACAAGGTTGCCCAGGGCCCCATCCAACCTGGCCTTGAACACCTCCAGGGACGGGACATCCACCACCTCTCTGGGCAGCCCCTTCCAGCACCTTACCACTCTCTCTGTGAAAAACTTCCCCCTAATATCTAATCTGAACCTTCCTTCCTTTAGCTTTAGTCCATTCCCCCTTGTCCTGCCATTTTCTACCCTTTTAAAAAGTTGATTCCCCTCAATGCCAGGGAAGCTCTCCCAGTCTGCCTCTGTGCCTGCCCAAGTGGCTCCCTCTCAGTGGAAAGTTCTGCAGTGGAGGCATCTGTGAACAATATGGGAAGCTGCTGGTGGTGCCACTAAGCTGGAAGAAGAGCTTTACTAGAGTAAGGAGAAATGGTCAGGCCCCGCCTGGAGTATTGTGTCCAGTTCTGGGCTCCCTGGGATAAAATGGACAGGGATCTCCTGGAGAGAGTCCAAAGAAGGGCTACGAAGATGATTAAGGGCCTGGAGCATCTCCCCTGTGAGGAAAGGCTGAGTGAGCTGGGACTGTTCAGCCTTAAGAAGAGAAGACTAAGGGGGGACCTAATTAATGTTTATAAATATCTTAAGTATGGGATGCAGGGGGAAATGGCCAGCCCCTTCTCAGTGTCTGTGGGGACAGGACAAGGGGCAATGGCTGCAAGTTGGAGCACAGGGAGTTCCACACCAACATGGGGAAGAACTTTTCCCCAGTGAGGGTGAGGGAGCCCTGGGACAGGCTGCCCAGGGGGGTGTGGAGTCTCCTTCTCTGGAGAGATTCTAGACCCGTCTGGACGCCTCCCTGTGCAATACGAGCTGGGGAGCTGCTTTGGCAGGGGGTTGGACCTGATGATCTCTGGAGGTCCCTTCCAACCCCTGTGATTCTGTGACATGGAATTACCACAAACACTTATATGCAGGTCTCATGACAGCTACTGATCTGTCTGTCTCTCTCTCCCTCTCCCCTATTTCTCCCCTCCTCTCTCTCCTTCTGTTACTGCAGGGTGGTTTCTTAGCATGACTCAGTCCCTCTTATCTGCCATCCTGCTATGTACCTGCACAGGCAATAGAGTCTGCAGTTATATACTGGAAGTAAGGAGGACTTCCTGGTTCATGGCAGAGCTGCACAAGTTCCTGCTGGACTCCACGCTAGGCTCTGAATTTCGAGAGTTGGCTGAGGTTTACACTTCTCAAAACATTCCTTGCCAAAAAGTCTAAGTTTGGGGTGCTGTTCCATGTCAGACCAGTCATACAGTTACCCCCATGTTCTGCAGGCAGTAGAAAGGAACTACTTCATACCTCTGCCGTAGATCTCGATGCCGGAGTGGAAAACACCAATCCCCAAGGTGGAGGTGTACTCATTTATCCAGTACTACAGAAGAAGGAAAGCCACATTAGTGGAAAAGTAACATGCTATCTTAGTCCAGGATATCTTAGTCTAGGATACATCCCCCATCTCCTGTCCTCAAGGCCACTTCTCTTAAGGACAAGAATGATTTCGAAATTATCTTGAGGCAAACAAATTGATCCTCCTTGCAGACCATCAGAGGTAGGCACTGTGTTTATACAGCCAGCTGGGATTAGGGTGCCAAAAAATGCTCATCTAGTCCTTTCCATGTCATGCATGTCTCTGTATTCCCTCACAGAACGGGACTTAAACTTCATAAATCCAGCTGCTACAGTGACTTTGTTTTAATCTATCTCCTCACTTCGATAACTGACACTGAGACAGTTTTATCAATTCACTTGTCTTACCTTATCCTCAAAATCTGGAGTTAGAGAATCCCCAGGTATTTTCTGCACGCTGTTTCATATCATCTCCCAACATCTACTTTTTAAGTTGGTTTTAGGCAAGGAGATTGTGGAGAGAGAAATCCATCCCTCTCATAGGTCAGAGGAGCATCATATAGTTATCTATATGGCCCTGGTAACTGCTTTATAGGAAAAAAACAGCTTTGAGCTTACTAGTCAGCATGTTGTTTAGACATGCCATAGACTATCAAGCATGGTTTTCAGAAGGGTCAAAGGCTCGTTGCTCCAAAATTAGGTCCAAGGTGACCACAACTTCACCCAAGTCAAAGACAAAATTTCAAGAGGAGCTGTTAAGTGACTTTGCACTGGCCTCTGACACCTCCCCAGTGCATTTAGAGAGCAGAGAAACACTGCAGTCTGGTGCACACAAGCAGCACTCCTTCACCGAACGCCGTTCACTGTTTCCACTCTACCATGAAGGACAATGCAGACACCCAGACAAGCCCCAGCTAAGCTAATTCCAGAGCAGGAAGCCACACAGCCAGTGCTGCATTGAAGATAATTAGCCCTGCTCAGGAGCAGTGTTTATTGGGTTAGCTGCAGAGCTGTGCTGCTACAGGAATCGTGTTTTCGGGCAATGAGGGGAAGCTGCCCTTGCCTGGTATGTGTCCAGTTCCCTCACAGCTACTGTGCAGTGAAGATGCATCTCCAGTAGAGCAACTGAATTCCTACTTCAATCAGGCACGGCAAGAGAAGAGCCTACTTGTCCCAGTGCAGTGACATGCCAGGCTGGGTCGGATAAAGTTCTTGTTTGGGTCTGGCAGCTGCTTCTGGTGGAGCCTGGAGTCTGAGATCACTGAGCTGCCACGGGGTGAGTGGGAGCCCCTCTGCTGTCAGGGAACCAGAGGTCTGGCATACTACATCAGCTCTCCTCATGCTGCTTGCTTGTGTATTTTTGATGACTGCAGCAGCTCTAGTAAATCACCTAGAAATGCTTTCTGTGAGACCACTGCTGCTGCTGTGGAAAAACACAGTAACCTTGACATGGGAAGTGCAGTCCCAAGCCAGGCTGGATGGGGCTTTGGGCAACCTGGGCAAGCAGGAGGTGTCCTTGCCCGCAGCAGGGGGCTGTAACAAGATGATCTCTGAGGTCCCTTCCAACCCAATCATGCTATGGTCCTATGATTCTAAGCCCGATGTAATGTCTGGCTAGTCTTGATACCTCAGAACATGCCCCCTCTGGGGCAGTACAGCAGTTCCCTTTCCCTCCAGAAAAAGCTGTAACACTCCTTGTTCTTTCTGAGTTTTGGTCTCATGCATGACATAACTGCAGAAAGGCAGACAACCACTGACGCTAGCTGGACCCCTGCCCACCGCTCTCTTCAGACCTTGCATAACCTCCACTTATCTCTTCACTTGAACGATGCAAACTCTTGTTTTTAGGATACATCAGAGCATTGGACTGGAGCTAGGTCAGGGAGCTCTCAACCTCTGCCAGCACATGAGCAGTGAACCCTCTGTTGAACACCATGCCTGGTATTTAAGGACATGACTGTGCCGTTGCCTTCTGTGGAGAGGGACAGTAGATCTCTGTTGCCCTGTCCTCTGCCACAGGAATACCCCTGCTGTTGGGGAAGGAGATACAGAGGTGGAGGCTGCACACGGGAGCCTGCATGACACCAGCCACATCTGCTGAGGAACCCTCAGTCCAGTTCTTTGATATCCCAGATCTCATGGGTTAACTCCTCAGACGGTCTCAGTAAGCTTCAGAGAAACACCACAACAACCCCACAGGATATGGAAAGTAGGTTGTCTTCTTCCCTGAGGCTGACCTATTGTCTCACAGCAACAAAACAAGCACAACATGCCCAGGTCACATCAGCTGCTTTGCTTAGAGGAGTAACTAATAGGAAGAGAAGGGAGACTTTTTTAATTAGAAATGCTCCTGCCAGTTATCAAAGTCAGGGCTATCCTCAGAGGCTTGGGCTGCATCAGGCTTTGGGTTTCAAACAAGAAAGTTAAACTGAAAGCCACTTTCAGCTAGAACTTTTTCTTTTGCTGTGCAAGCAGGCGGGGAAAACCAAACCTCTCCTTGATTACCCTGTTAGAATAGTGCATGGAGTCTTGTTCACCTCCTTTGTGCACAGAGCACAGGGCTCTCCTGTCCCCCGTCTGCCTGCACTGCTCTTGGTCCCAAAACAAAGCCACAGCCCCTGAAACCCAGCATGCCCAACCAAGGGAGCCAAGAGCCAGGCTGCAGGACAGCTCTGGAAACAGGATCACAGAACTGTAGGGGTTGGAAGGGACCTCCAGAGATCATCAGGTCCAACCCCCTGCCAAAGCAGCTCCCTAGGACAGGTCACACAGGGAGGCGTCCAGATGGGGCTGGAATCTCTCCAGAGAAGGAGACTCCACACCCCCCTGGGCAGCCTGTCCCAGGGCTCCCTCACCCTCACTGGGAAAAAGTTCTTCCCCATGTTGGTGCAGAACTCCCTGTGCTCCAACTTGAGGCCATTGCCCCTTGTCCTGTCCCCACAGACACTGAGAAGAGGCTGGCCATGTCCCCCTGTGTCCCACACTTGAGATATTGATAACCATTGATCAGATCCCCTCTCAGTCATCTTTTCTCCAGGCTGAACAGTCCCAGGTCACTCAGCCTCTCCTCATAGAGGAGATGCTCCAGGCCCTTAATCCCCTTTGTATCCTCCTCTGGACTCTCTCCAGGAGATCCTTGTCTTTTCTATCCCAGGGATCCCAGAACTGGACACAATACTCCAGGTGGGGCCTGAACAGGGTCTGCAGAGCAGAGGGGGAGGATCCCCTCCTGTGACCTGCTGGCCACATTCCATGCACCCAAATGATGAGAACACCCCACCAGAGATAAAGGAGAGATGAGCAAAAGTATTTCTCCAGCTGACACCCGACCATCACACGGGCACTTCTGTATCTAAACGGTGTATTTTTCACTATGAGGCCCTTTGATGAACAATTATGGGCTGAACTGCACCAACCTCAGCCATACCTGCCTTTGGACAGAACAGAAGCTCTACTGGTTTGGTTCTTTCAGATAACTCCAGTAACACCAGAGCGTTGTTGAAGTGGATCAGATTTGCCTCTTTTTTTTTCCCCCTGCAAATAACATTTTTTTTTCAGTAGTCTTAAGCAAGACCAAAATGCAAAGCAGCTCTGAGTCAGGGCTGCTGCTGTCCTCATCTCACCCCTGGCCCCAGGGCGATCTGCCTCCGGGGGTGCCACCGAACAGGCAGCGAGCACCTCACAGCGCTTTGGCACAGCCCACAGCTCGCCTGGGGAGGAAGCTGTGCTCAAGTGAACATGCCAGTCCCTGGCTGAGCTGGAAGAGGAGAACCCGTGCCAGACCTGAAACCAGGGTCTGCACACACATGCACAGGCTGGCCTTGTTTTCCAAGGAAGGGTTGTTTGCAATTCTGAGCCCAAGAACAGCCAGCAAATCCTCATCTGTGGAGAAAGTGCCTATTGCTTAGATTAAAAACAAAAACCTGCAGCCTGCTCTGAGTCAGCTGGAAGAGCCAGGGTATTGAATACAGCAGTACCTTGAAGGGAGCTGTGATTCATGCCTGCATAACCATGCTGTAAAGCCTACACATCGAGGCTTGGAGCATTCTGCCTCAGTTCCATCTTCAGCAGAGACAGAGAACAGCCCAGAAGCAAAGAGAGGCAAGGAGGGAAGCTAACCAGGCTGCAACTGCTTCACAAAAGCAGTGGTCAGCCCAGGACTCAGAACCTGAGAAAGAAACCTGGAGAGGAACCTCTCTGCACTTCCAGTTTATAGGGTATCAGTTAAGAGCTTTTAAAGCAGGTCCCTGACAAAGTAGAATGTTAAGTTTCCCAGGCTTAACTTAAGCCTTCCCTGGTTGGTTTCTTTCAGAGACTGAAGAGTCTTGGTGAGACAGTTTAGATTCTAGGACATAGTCCGAGTCAGCTGTTGTGTTACCCACTTCACTTACCCATCTCTCCTACAGAGGTGGAAGTGAAAAATGTCACCAGGATGACCACAGCCTGAAATCTACTTTTGCTGCTAAACACACCCTCTCATCACCTCCTGCAAACCCACAAACACTAAGAGAAGAGACACAAGGCAAGGTGTTCAACTGCACCCTGGAGAAGAACGACAGGCCAAGCCTCTCTAGGACTGTGACAGCCAACGCTGGCTCAGCACCTCTTCTGTTTCAGCCAGGCTCTGCTCTGCAAAGGATCTTTTCCTCCCAGGTTGGACTGAATACCTTCCTGAGCTGTCTCTTCAAGAGGAATTTCCCTGGAGGTTGCTGTGGCTTTTCAGACATTGTAATCTGCATCTGAGCCGCCTGATGCATGAGCCAATATTAAAATCTTTGCAATCATGAAGCATAAAGAGCTTATTTCAGTGGCTTCTAGAACACTCTGCATGGATTAAAAACTGATGCTGCTGCTGAGGGAGAGTTGGAAATCTACTTATGCTTCAGTGTTGTGACGCAATGCAATTTTACTGCAAGAACAGCAGGACAGAAGAGATGCTGCAGAATGGGAACAGTATAGGCATTTCAGCAGGTAACTTGGGTGTATTCAGAATATTCTGAATTAATAAAAATATCATAAACAAGATTTTTCTGCAAGAATTGGTGCTTCCACTTAGAGCTTCACCCTACAGAAAGGCAGACACTGGCTCATTATATTGGTATTACTTCAAGACTCTTCATTCCTTACTTTCTGCAGAACTGCTCCACTTCCTATCCTGACCCTTCTTGCCCTGACAGCAGGCATTGTCCTGAGTAGAGCATCCTGTCCACAGTCACACCTGGGGATAAGTTTACCTCTACATATCTATTACCTCAAGCCATATCCATTTGTAGCCTACTTCTCAGAAAGCAGCTGATCCAGCATGCTCTGTGTTAAATACTGTTGAGTCTTGTTGGGGACAGTGAACACCCACCCAACCTATGTTGGGCTTGAGTGGGAACCTGCCTTACCAATGGACACACAGGGCAAGCAGCTGGCTAAATTAAGCAATGATTTTCTGTCCCTGAAGAGCAAATGTCCCCATCTCTTCTGTGTGCAAATTCACACAGAAGCCAGCAGGAGTTACCCACCAGCCCAGGGGTTTGTCACACCAGTCACGACACTAATGGCCCATCTTGGATGTGTGTACACACAACACAGGATTTGTAGTAGCTTGTTTGTGCCATATGCAAATCAATATACTATTTACCCAACCTCCACCTGCTTCCCTTAACTTCAGCCCTGGCTGTGCCTGAAGGACTCAGCTGAAGGGTTTGGGGTGGGACTGACTGGGGACATCAGACAGGAATAATAGAATGGTCTGGGTTGGAAGGGACCCCCAGGATCACAGAGCTCCAACCCCCTGCCACAGGCAGGGACACCAACCTCCAGGCCTGGAGCTACACAAGGCTGCCCAGGGCCCCATCCAACCTGGCCTTGAACACCTCCAGGGACGGGGCATCCAACACCTCTCTGGGCAGCCTGTTCCAGCCCCTCACCACTCTGTGAAAAACTTCCCCCTAATATCTAATCTAAACCTTCCTTCCTTTAGCTTCAATCCATTCCCCTTGTCCTGCCATTATCTGCCCTTTTAACAAGCTGATTCCCCTCCTGTTTCTCTGCTCCCTTCAGGGACTGGAAGGCTGCAATGAGGTCCCCTCACAGCCTTCTCTTCTCCAGGTTGAACAAGCCCAGCTCCCTCAGCCTCTCTTTGTAGGAGAGGTGCTCCAGCCCTCTGATCATCTTCTTGGCTCTTCTGACCCCTCTCCAACAGGAATCACTGACGGGGAGTTGCTGGAGATGGGTACAGCGCGTGCTGGTGCCAAGAACCTGTCCCAGGCAGTGGCTGCATAAGCAGCCTCGCAGAAGGACTACCCATGCCACTTCCCATGCTGTACCTCCTTAGCTCTGACAATTTTCATGTACAATCTTAACCCCAAATATCTGAAGCCAGAAGAAAAGAAGTACCCATTTGCAGGCTTACACTGAAGTGTATTTGCTCAGGGAACATGCCTGAGAAACTTGGCTATGATGTTGTAAGCTTAGCCTTTGCCTTAGATGCACTCACAGTGAAAAACTGAGAGGTATTCAGAAAGAACAGCAGCAAAATGATCAGGGAAATGGCTAGACTGGCTTACAAGAGAATTAATTCAGAAGAGTTAATAGCTTGGCAAAGCAATGACTACAGATGACAAATGTGCAAACATTTGAAGGGCTGACATGAATGATGGGAGAAGACTTCTTAAGAATGATATGAAAGGATTCAAGTAGGAGTAGCATACTCAGCTTAAAAAAAGAGAGACTTTGGCTAAGCACTTAGAAGTTTTCTGGAAGTAAGGAAGCACAAGAAAACATTTGCATGACTGAAAGCCAGATATCAAGAAAGCCTTACTGTGCCTGTGCAGGAGAGAGCATTGAATGGTCTGAAATATTTTCCTCTGCTAATGTCTAGGAGGCTGTTAAGAACCTCAGCTGAGCATATTCATAGAATGTACTGAGTTGGAAGGGACCCATAAGGATCAAGTCCGATTCCTGGACCCTGCACTCCCACCTGCCTTGTGAGCCCTCAGCACAGCCTTCAGAGCACATCAGGATGGACTCAGGTGACTTGAAGAAGAAAAAAAGCCCATAGGGAGATAGATATCCTACCACCGTAGTTCACCAGGAGATCTCTGAAGTGCACATGCTTTGACCCTGGCACCAGCTTGGCCCTTTGAAAATGCGCCCCAGTCTACATGTCCATCTTGCCTAAGCCAAAGCATCTGCCTTTGTTCAGAGAGTCAGTCTGCAGGAAGCATGCACACCAAGCCCTCCACAGAACAGGGGACTGCCAAACAGCTGTGGCCTGTGCCCAAAATGCCAAAAGCACAGTTCTTCTGTCACTTTTGGTGGACTAGTAGCAGAGATTTGAACTTTCAGCCCCTTTCCTATCTAAGATTAATACCCTAAATCACAAACTGTAGCTTCTCCATCAAAGTGATGTATGCACATTTAAAAAGCTCCATCAGAAGAGACTGAGAGATCCATGACACTAAACAAACTGACAGTTAAGACTTTTCTAGGCTCCTAAATTTCTCTCCCACAGTAGCAAAATGCTAATATCACCCTGGTTCTCCCTCATTGGCTTGCTTTATCTTGGAGTGAGCCCAACACAAATACCAACTTTTGGGCTAGTTAGGCACACCTAGCTAGGTCCATTCCTGACCAACTAAAACAGATTTCTTGGGATGTCATCTCAGGTTTCTAGGGAGAACATCCAAAAGACTAATATCTTTCAAGCTACAGCATAATTTGAAATACAGAAGTCTAAACCACCCTCTCCTACGCCATCTCCATTCGTAAGTATTGCTCAGCAGGACCCAATTCATGGGCACAACCATCAGAGCCTTTAGGGGAAAAAAATTAATACCTGTGACAAAAAAAAACAAGGTCTGCCTGCCCATTCTGCTAACAAGGGGCAGAGCTCTGTGGCTCGGTGGACTGGAATGTGTGGTGTTCTTCCTGAATCAGTTCCTGTTTCAGTTGTCCCCTGACAGCTACTCAGACCTGCCAGGTGATCCAGACAAACACACCCAATCCTCATTTCATCTCCTAAGGCCTCCTTACCTACCAAGATCAGCCTGCCTTTTCTCCAAACCATGTCTAGTCATTGGGAGGGGAAGGGAGAGTCATCTCCAAAGTAGCAGACTGTGACCATCCTGAAGGGATGGGATACAACAGACTAACAATAAAACCCCTATTGTCAAAGATAGGACCCGGAAAATTTTGATCAGCTGTGTGCAGGTCACTTTATTTTGGCAGGATCGTTCCCTTAAGTGCTGCCAAGGTAGAACAGGACTGGGGAGAAAAACTTCCTACCAAGTGGAAAGAATTAGGAAACAAGCTTGACTCAGAGCTAGAAATTTCTGTAAAGATGAGAGGAATAAAAAAAAAAAACAACAAACCAACCCAAAATAACCAAAGCAAGGGAAGAGAGAGGGGGAGGGAAGGTTCATCATCATCTGGCTCTGTGCCTATGCCTGAAGAAGTAAAACCTCTCTGATGTAATACTAGAAGGGAAAGTCACTCAGGAATTGCTACTCTGGAAACCATGAAGCTGAAGATGCAGAGCAGGCAACTATTGAGTTGAGAACAGTTTCTGTAAATTTAAAGAGATACTCAAAGGTTTTTTTGGTGGAGTTTTTTTATGGTCTCAGGTGAGGAGATCCAACAGCACTCTGCTCCTCTACTTTGCAATACTTCCCAGGATTTCAAAATATTTTAGAGCATTAAATTGTTAAGCCTCACAGCATCTGTGTGAAGCAGGAAGACTTCTTTATTTAGAGGTAGGGAAAGAAAGTACCAGCACACAGCTTATGGTATGACTATGAGGACTCAGCAAATCGGTAGCAAAGATGAGCTCGACATCCTGACTCAAGGGTTAACAACCCAACAACACTTCCATACTGCCCACCAAAAAGGAGTGATCTACAGGACTGTCACAAGGTTTGGTTAAGTGGAAAGAAGTGAAGTTGATCCACTGCTGCTTCTCTTCTGAAGGAGGATATGACAGTGGCTTCCTTTGCCAAAGACACTATAGCCTGCTGAAAAAACAGCTTTCTGTTTGATAAACAGAATTAGAGAAAAAGAATACAGAAGAGTTTTTTCTTAAAGTTTCAGCTGTGATTCTTCAGCTGTCTCAGTTCTGGAGTTCAACCTCTTATTGACAAGACTGTACCCATATTTGCAATGCAACCCAACATATTAATGCTTTCACCAAGGACGACACCTTCCTAGATACCACAGGTGGAGACATCTACTCTTTTTATACCAAGAAGAAAGTATAAGAAACTAGCTAAAACAACCTCTGACTTGCCAAGTTCCTACATGGATAACTAATTGAAGACGACTGAGGTAACAACAAAATTGTTGTAATTACAGCTGTCACAAAGAGATCAGAAGTCCTGTTATGATGTCACAGAAGGACCAAGAACACCACAGGCAGTGGAATAAACAGTTCCTTTTCTTCTAGCACACTGATGCAGAGCAAGACAACATATTGTTGTGCAGAGACCCAAGAGAGATAGCAGACTACTTCAAAGGAATCTGCAGGCTTATATTTGTTAGACAAAAGCTGACATCTTCAGAAGGGAAAAAAACCCAAGCAAAAAAGCCACCTTGCAACCAAAAACCCCCATAAATCTAAAAATAAGAGGCACAGAAATATTAAAAGAAAGCAGAGAAAAATCTTGGGTTCAAACAGGAGGTAGAAGCATGTTTGAACATCCACAGAGAAACTGATGAAGGATTGTTGCATAGCTAAGGTGTCAAAGAAGGACTTGAGAGGTTCATAGTCCTTGTTCTGCTGTGGACATACAACAGGTTTACTTTGTATCAGATCAAACCTAAAATTTCATCATCACGATGATGGTGATGGTCCAAATCACAACTGTGACCCTCCAAATTCTGCCTCCAATTCCCATTTACCCTGAAGTGTTTAATACCATCAGCAGTCTGAAGGGAAGACACCTTCCTACTTCACTACAGCTAAAACAGGTGGGCTCCACATTCAGGTAATCCCCAGTAGAGATGGGGATCCCCACTCTTCTTTCCCACGTGGATCATTTGCTGCAGGAAGTCCATGGGGCAAAGGCCTCACCCCAGGGTCCCCAATGGCAGCAATAGAACCTCATGGCCAGGAGTTCAACTGACCCACAAGAAAACCTGGATCCCTACAGAAGATAAGAAAGCAAGCAATGCTTCCCAGATCTCCCCTTCACACAAGTGCTGCATAAGGCCAGAATTCAGCCCAGTGCTGTCATGTTGTATAGGCAAGTAAATTCTCACTCTCTGTCTCATTCTCACTGAATTCCCAAAACCAGTTGTGCCTGTCCTGGGAGCCCACAGCAGCAGCATCAGAAAAGAGCAGTATGGAGGCTGCTTGCACCCAAGGAGTCTATACTCCACACTGGCTTTTGGTGGCATGTGTTCAAAGTATGTCATGGTGCTCAGGACAGAAGTTGGCTGCAGGCCACTAACATTTGTTTGCTGTTAAAAGAAAAAAAAAATAGATAAAAAGAAATCAATATTTATCTCTAAGCTTCTGAGAAGGGAATCATCTCCAGCACGGCTGGGGGAAACCCTTTCACTATGTGAGCTGCGATTTTTTTTTCCTGGAGAGGTTCCAGAGGCCATGCCTGGCTGGCAGCATGCCTAACCAGCTTAGCTTAGAAACATACTGGGAATAGAATCATAGAATGGCATGGGTTGGAAGGGACCCCAAGGATCACAGAGCTCCAACCCCCTGCCACAGGCAGGGACACCAACCTCCAGGCCTGGAGCTACACAAGGTTGCCCAGGGCCCCATCCAACCTGGCCTTGAATACCTCCAGGGATGGGGCACCCACCACCTCTCTGGGCAGCCTGTTCCAGCCCCTCACCACTCTCTCTGGAAAGAACTTCCCCTAATATCCAATTTAAACCTTCCCTCCTTTAGCTTCAATCCATCCCCCTTGTCCTGCCATTTTCTACCCTTTTAAAAAGTTGATTCCCCTCCTGTTTCTCTGCTCCCTTCAGGGACTGGAAGGCTGCAATGAGGTCCCCCCACAGCCTTCTCTTCTCCAGAAATAGAGACTCCCACAGCTAGTGACTTGTCCTTTTGTCTTACTGTGCTTTGTCCTGTCTTGGATAATACTCTTACACAGTCCCAGTTGCAGATGGTGTCTCATCTCTCTGCGTTATCTTTCCTTACAAGAAGAAGGATATGGGTGCATTTTTGCCATAATTATACACTCTTGTCTCTGCTGTTCTCACACAATGACTGAGGAACCACGTTGTGGTGACAGCTCCAGGTTAGAGCTTAAGGGATAAAACAAAGTAAGGAACCTGAATGCAGTAATGATAGAATGCTGTTGTACTGTGGAGATTCAAACACATCTTCTCCCAAAGCTCCAGTTTCTGCTGGGCTGAAAATGACCAAAAAGAGCAAGGAACATTTCATCAAAAAGGGAAGCCTCTCAGGAAGGGGTATCTGCATAACCTCCCCCAACACCAAAATGGGTTGTTGGAATAATTATCTCCTCCAAAGCACCAAACTGATATAAAAACAGCAATCAGGAAAGTTTAGCTAGAAACTCATGTATAACCCATGACCCAAGGGCTTCTGTGCCGAGTTATTTTAGTACTGTTTATGATGACCAAAGATGCTAACCATTAATAGCTTTGGAAATGAGTAATCATATCTGACGGTTGGCATTTAGCTACTGGATGCTGACAGACTGCTTTAAGGATGCTTTTGCCCCTCCCATATGAAGGTGCCACAGAGTGATTAATATGTGCAGCATGCCATGACAGCTGGGAAACAAGTTAAAAAGCTGTGGGAGTATCTTCACAACTCTGATGTAATGTGCTCTGTTCTGGTTTATCTGGAGGCCTTAGGGGATTTAGTTTGGGTTTTTTTTCTTCTTTATTCCCCCCAAGGATTCCCACTGTCTTTATATGACGAGCAGCATTGGACATGCAGCTCTGAAATGCCATTTAATAGCCATCCCTTGTTGGAAGGCAGAGCTGAGGGTTAGCAGCAGTGCCTGGCAACAAATCGTGGGCATTCAATACTACTGAATATACCATTTTGGGTGCAAACCAGTTCAGATTCCAATGTGGGTGGTTGAGCCTTCAAAAGGACACCCTCCACGCTTGCTTCCCTCAAGAGTCACACACACCCTTGCACAGGGAGAGGCACAAACATGCCAGTGCAGCTTCTTTGGAAAACACTATGTTATCCTTCCTTCCCCTTTCTTCTCCTTGCCTCCACCCTCTAAACAGTACAGAGTCTGTGAGACCACTGTTGAACTAGCATTCACGCTGCCCTAAATATTTCCCTTCTGCTGGGCACAGGAATAATTTGACACTGATGCTAAAGCAAAACTTCTGTGGTAGTCCACTGTGGGGGGTGTTCATCTAGAAACAGACTCCAAATGACCCTAGCAGCTTATGGTATCGCTACACCTGAAACGTGCCCAGTGAGACCAGTGGAAAGAGGAAGAGAAGGATATATTCTGGGAAAATCAAGATGAATTTTCCTTACACAAGTTTCATTGGGAATATTCCTTCACCTCCCCCCGCCCCCATTTGTATTTATTTCTATAAAAATCCATTAGATGCTGCAACTGCATCTTGGCTCCTCCTTTTTTAGTGAAAAAAGAAGCAGCTGTGTATTTGTACCATGGCATGCAAATGGTATTGTCTGCCAGATCCCCGAGAGACCTCCCAAAATATTCTCCTTCATGCATAGTAGACATCTAACCTGAACTGTACCCAGGCTAACGTAGGAGAAAGACATACGCACTGCAAATGTCCCATCTAGCTCACAACATCCTCTATTTTCATAGACATCTGCTCTCAGATTAAACCACAGCCCTGGTTTTGCCCTTGTAAGAACCTTCTAGATGCCCAGATACCTACTGTAGTGAAACAGTAGATACTGTCTTATTCAGCCTTAGCTGACAATGACTCAGTTGTCAGATTGTAACTCACTGGAGTGTAGAAGGACACTCCAAATACACCCCCATTTTCATTAGTACCAAAAAGAAGAGCCCATGCTCTTAATAATAGGACATCACACTGCCCCTAAGTCATATTCCATACTTGCCCAAAAATGCTTCCCAGAGTACCAAAGACCTAAAAAACCCCAAAATAAAAGTCACACTATTTCCAAGGTGATCCATAGGGCAGAAGAACAAGAGCACAAGTCCATACAGTCAGACCCAGCTTAGATTCAGAATCACAAGGTTGGAAAACACCTTTGAGATCATCAAGTCCAACCGTTCCTGTCCTGTGCTAAACCATATCCCTGAGCACCTCATCTACCGTCTGTTAAACACACCCAGGGGTGGGGACTCAACCCCCTCCCTGGGCAGCCTGTGCCAGGTCCAATAACCCTTTTGGTGAAGAACTTTCTCTGAACATCTAATCTGACCCTGCCCTGGGGCAGCTTGAGCCCATTCCCCCTTGTCCCATCTCCTGTCCCCTGGCTGAAGAGACCATCTCCCACCTCTCTACACCCTTCTGTCAGGTCAGTGTAGGTGGTGATAAGGTCTCCCCTCAACCTCCTCTTCTCCAGGCTGAACACCCCCAGCTCCCTCAGCTGCTCCTCATAGGATTTGCCCTCCAGCCCCTTCCCCAGCCTGGTTGCCCTTCTCTGGACTCACTCCAGGACCTCAATGTCACAGAATCACAGGGGTTGGAAGGGACCTCGAGAGATCATCAGGTCCAACCCCCTGCCAAAGCAGCTCCCCAGCTCATATTGTCTGTCTTGTAGTGAGGAGCCCAAAAATGAGCACAATATTTGAGGTGCAGCTTCACCAATGCTGAGTACAGGGGCACAGTCACTACAGACATGACTCACACTGCTTTCCTTTAAGTTTACTCATGAAAGCTACGGAATCTAAATGCTCATAAAACCTATAAATTAAGCTAATTATCCTGCAGACCAAGAAAAAAAGAAAGATTTCTATACCTATAAACCAGGGAAGTATGGGGACACTCCAGCAATGAAAGTCAGGCAAGTGATGCATGATGCAAGTGATGAATGGATAGGCCTGAGACCATTCAGTTCCCACTCCATATATCTGCCTTCTCCCGAGGTAGATGGATGCACGCAAGAGGTAAATAGATTCATCAAGCAAACAAGATCAGCAGCCCAGCCTGAGATATATTTCATCTGATGTGAAACTTTTGTTTGCTCTGTGAAGCATGAGTTCTGTAGCATTTATGTAATTCACTTCACTGGGCTTCCCTTTAACACCTCAAAAACCTTGCTCAGCCTGCCTTACTGGAAGAGGCCAAAAAAAAGGAGATTACAAAAGAGAATTCCTCAGTGTGAAAATTCACAGAGGGAAAAGGGAAGTCAGGTTTGACCAAGTTGTATAAGACAAGAGGAATTTTTGCATTACTGGGAAATCTCATCTTGTAAGGGGTTAGGGTCTCCAGATAGAGTTAACAAAAACACTGTTTGCATGCATCCTATCAGATCTACAGGGAGGGGATTGTCCCTCTCTGCTCTGCCCTCCTGAGGCCCCAGCTGAAGTCCTGTGTCCAGAGCTGGGGCCCCAATACAAGAAAGATGTTGGAGAGGGTTCAGAGGAGCCATGGAGATGATTAGAGGGTTGGAGAGGGTTAGAGCACCTCCCCTACGAAGAGAGGCTGAGGGAGCTGGGCTTGTTCAGCCTGGAGAAGAGAATGCTGCGGGGGGCCTCACTGCAGCCTTCCAGTCCCTGAAGGGAGCAGAGAAACAGGAGAGGAATCAGCTTGTTAAAAGGGCAAACAATGGCAGGGCAAAGGGGGATGGACTGAAGCTAAAGGAGGGAAGGTTTAGGTTAGATATGAGGGGGAAGTTCTTTCCAGAGAGAGTGGTGAGGGGCCAGAACAGGCTGCCCAGAGAGGGGGTGGATGCCCCATCCCTGGAGGTGTTCAAGGCCAGGTTGGATGGGGCCCTGGGCAACCTTGTGTAGCTCCAGGCCTGGAGGTTGGTGTCCCTGCCTGTGACAGGGAGGTTAGAACTCTGTGATCCTTGGGGTCCCTTGCAACCCATGCCATTCTATGATCAAGGTGAAAAGTAGCTCATAATCTCTTTGGAGCCAGAACTCACTCTCTTGTTCCTGTTTATACAGTATCTTTGTGAAATATGGTGGAATCCCAGTTCATGGCTGGGGTTTGTAGTTGGCATCACAAGTAATTCATTAGTAGCAAGCCAAGGCAGACACCTGGCAGGAGAGCGTTCATTCCACAGGGGAACACAGATAAAACCTGCAGGAGTAAATAGGCCCTATTTGTTCACACATCACATTTATATGCATACAGACTGTATTTGTGTTTGTACATAATGAAGTCTTTAAGAACAACAGTGGTTTAACTCTCTCATTTACATGAGGTACCCTCCTAGTGAGGAGCAAACATGCATGTACGAAGCCAACCATGGCTAGACCGACAGCCAGCCTCCTTTCACATATGCTACTTTAGTAACCAAGTCTAGTAACAGGGCCAGTAATGCAACAAAGGTGCAGCACTATGGATTTGTCCTTTGCAAGCAATCTCCTTCTGGGAAGCATCTTCTCTGAACCATCTCCCTCCAGACTATGGTCATTTGTACAGGAGTGCTGCTGAAGCCCTAGAAATGCCTATGCTTTCTGTGGCAGGAGCCTGCTCAGAGGACAGCATCCTCCAGCTAGTAAATTACAAAAAGAAGCAGATTTCTTAAGTCTCCCCCAACATACTTTATCATCCAAGGTGTATTTCTATGTTGTGAAGTATGAGCAGAAATACACAGTGCCCTGGTTTTGCTGGGATAGAGTTATTTTCTTCCTAGCAGCTGGTATAGTGCTATATTTTGGATGAGATACTGTATTGTGTCGATAACACACAGATGTTTTAGTTGTTGCCAAGCAGTCAAAGGCTTTTCAGCTTCTCATACTGCCTTGCCAGTGAGAAGGCACAGGGGGTGCCTAAGAAGCTGGGAGGGGACACAGCCAAAGGCATTTTACATACTATATGACATCATGCTCTGTTTAACTGGGGGAGTTGGCTGGGAGGAGGCACACAGCTCAGGAGCTAGCTCAGCATCAGTTCCAGGTGGTGAGCAATTGTGCTGGTTTGTATACCATTTTATCATCTTTATTTCCTTCCTTGCCCTATTAAACTGCCTTTGTCTCAACCCCCAAGTCTTACCTTTTTCTTTTCGATATTCTCCCCCATCCCACTGGGGGAGGTGAGGGGGAGATACACACGATACACACGACAGTGAGGAGCAAGTGAACTGCTGTATGGTTGTTTTAGCTGCCAGCTGGGTTAAACCACAACACAGAGCTTGGTTTGTGACCCTTCAACACAGTAACTTCCAGGTTACCAAGCATGAAAACAGTGCTGGATATATAAATACTAGTCCTTGATGCATCTTTTCCCTCTCCCTGTAAAAAAACCCAAACAAACAACCAAAACAACAACAACCAACAAAGCAACAAAACACCCCACCACAACCAAACCCCAAACAACCTCAAAACAAACAAAAAGCGCCCCCCAAATGCCAAAAAAACAAAGGAAAAAGCCACAAAAAGCCCCACCCAGCCACTGTATGCTGAGACTTCAGCTTCATTTCTATTCTGTGTCATTTTGTAGCCATGATTGATACCTCACTCCAACACTCATACCACTGGGGTTCTGGCACCTGTGCTTGCAAGCACCTCCTGTGCTTTCCCTTCCAACTCCCCCTAGCAAGGCACAAGCTTTTTCATCTGTGTGATCAAATGGCAACACACAACAGATGTGAGCAAGACCAGCCCAATGCTGAATTGCTGCATTGGTGCCAGTTCTGCCCCGGTCAGGCCCCACCTGGAGTATTGTGTCCAGTTCTGGGCTCCCTGGGATAAAACAGACAGGGATCTCCTGGAGAGAGTCCAGAGGAGGCTACAAAGGGGATTAAAGGCCTGGAGCATCTGCCCTGTGAGGAAAGTCTGAGTGAGCTGGGACTGTTCAGCCTTGAGAAAAGAAGACTGAGAGGGGATCTGATCAATGGTTATCAATATCTGAAGTGTGGGACACAGGGGGAAATGGCCAGCCTCTTCTCAGTGTCTGTGGGGACAGGACAAGGGGCAATGGCCTCAGGTTGGAGCACAGGAAGTTCCACACCAACATGGGGAAGAACTTTTCCCCAGTGAGGGTGAGGGAGCCCTGGGACAGGCTGCCCAGGGGGGTGTGGAGTCTCCTTCTCTGGAGAGATTCTAGACCCGTCTGGACACCTCCCTGTGCAATACGAGCTGGGGAGCTGCTTTGGCAGGGGGTTGGACCTGATGAGCTCTGGAGGTCCCTTCCAACCCCTATGGTTCTGTGAGTCTGTGATTCTAAAGAAAAAACACTCAATGAAATCCCAACCAGGTTCATCGGAGGACCACACACTTCACATCATGAGTCAGCCTTTGGAAGAGAGTTGAGGTAAACAGGGATCAGTATTGAGTTTTAAAGCCTTAAAAGCACTCAAGCTTTTGGAAGCACACAGCAGCTCTTTTTCTTAAGGGTGTGGAACTGCTTGGCATCGTGGCACTCAAAGCTTAGTTCAAGTGCATACACACAGGAAAGATTTAGACAAGAACCCAGAAATTAGAAGGGGGGCAGAACCCCAAAGTATCCATCAGAGAGCACTGCACAGGACCCTGTGCTTTCAACTCAGATTAAAGCATTCTAACTTTTAGCTTCTAGATAGACCTAAAAGAGATAAGGAAGCCTCCCCAGTAATGTTTAACCATTTCTTCAATCCTTCCTCCAACGTGTCAGAAATTCATTGGGCCAAGTGACAGCAAAGTTGTGAAAGCAGAACTCAGGTATGACATGGCTGTTGCAGGGACAATAAACTTCTGCATCCAAGCTTTCTTACTTCCATATAAAGAAAACCAAGGAGATTCCCACGCCTGAAACCCCCACTTTTATTTTTGTAGAAGTAGGAAGAGTGATGAAGCCAGAAGAGGCTCTATTTAAAGTTGGCATGGGTAAGTGTAAGATAGAGACAGACAGACTTGGCCTTGGAGGATCCCAGGGGCCAAATACCACTTACTCAAGAGTAACAAAGGAACCACAGGGACAGAACAGCTGAATCACTACTGATCAGGGGCAGCCTCTCATACAGAACATCTCTGGGACCTGAGCACCAGAAGGTAACAACTGCAGTGCTAATCTTCAAACAGAGGTTCATGTGAAAGCCAGGGAATTACAAGTCCAGAAGCCTGGCACCTACACTGGATTAATTAGTAGACTTGATAACAAGAGATTGACAAAAGATATCATCTCTTGGGTAAGGGTCAGCATGACTTCTGTGAGAGGAGGTCCTGTGACACCCTTCTTGGTAGTCTTCAGAGAAATCAGTGATCTCATTTCAAAGCTCTTGATTACATTCTTCAGAAGGTGGATTTAAGGATGTAACTAGTCACCAGACAGAGAGATGTTCTGCAGGTGGCATGAGAAAAGAAGATAGACTATTCTGTCAGGTATAAAACCCATTGGAAAGAAGCCATTCAAAGAAACAAAAAAGGAAGGACTTGGCTTTTCACCACCAGATAGTAAACACGCAAATTCCCTGGCAAGGCAGGGCTGTTGATAAAAAGGTTACATTTGTTCAAGAAAACTGAGTGGAAGAAAAAGCTGTCAAGGATTAGTTAAGAGACAGAAGTCAAGGTCAGAGATGCCCCAGTGCTGAAAGTGTTTGGGAGGTGTGAAAGAGTTAGGAGGAAATGTCATATATGCTCATGCTGATGTTTCCAATAGCTGCCACAAGCAGGCACTGAGGGAAGAATACTGGGCTAGATGGACCCTTAGTCTGAGCTAGGTTGGCCATTCTTATGTTCATGTGTTCTTCTGTGTGAAGAAGAATGAAAACATTTAAAGGAAGCCTTGGAAAGGAGTTCTTCCATCACAAGAGTGATTTAAAAAATAAAAAAAAAAAAGAAGTGTAACCAAGTTCCCAGAAGAGAGGGAAAAGATAAAGCAAGGACCCATTTAAAACACCCATCTGAAAGACTCTGGGCAACCCTTATGGACCACTGGAAAAGAATCTGCCTCCTGCTTTGATAGTCAGGATACAGTTTAAGCAAAAGTTTCAAGGTTATGTTCTAACTGACCAATTAGCTCTTGCATGCAAAAGAGATTCTCCTGTATTTATCCATATCCAGCAGGGCAGAAATCCAAAGCTTGCTTTCTGCTGTGGATTTGCTCTTCCAATTCATTAGGATTAATTTCTTCACCACCCACACCATTCTCTGAATCTCCTCCTCCCCTCCCTGCCCCACTGCCACCTGTCAGAGTTATGGAGATGATCGGTGCTTCTTAAAAGCACCACAGAGCATCTTTAGCCATCTATTTACTGGCAGATGCTTTCCCCCCACCCTCCTTTGCTAGACAAGTTCTTTCCAAAAGCCTGCAGTCTGCCAAGCTGTCCCCAGAACGCATACACACATGCAGCATTTGAACCACATCACCTCCTGGAACCCTAGCACATAAGGTCATTTTGCTTCTAGCCCCCCAAAATCCTAGGTAGTATTTTATTTTTACAAGTCCCAAGTAAAACACAGGAAGATTCTTCAAAGCTACTGGCCATGAAATTAAATGATAACCACTGTAAACTGGCCAGGCCCAGAGCAATCAGGTTTTTATTTCTAAATCAGAGGCTAAACTTTGATAGATACACATGCATGCAAACCTGTTGTTGAGTCACTGGGCAGACCTAGGACTGACTGTTCCTCCTTATCTCTCCCTATCTCAGCCCAAGGCTCATGCAGAGTCATGGGGAACAAAGGGAGCATTAATCTTTCATCTTCTGGCTTGTGTACTCCTGTTTACTAAGGGACATCTTCTCAGAAAGCCTACTGAATGATATTGCCAGAGCTGCTCTGTAAATTAATTGGTTTGGGAAGAACCATCTCTGATCCTGTTGGCATCACAGCACATGAAACCCTAGGAGCTTTCTTTCAAACTGAAAGCCACCATAGCACAGAAAACTTGCATTTTCACCTTGAAAAGAGTGAGTGCTGGAAGAGTGCTTCTGACCCATGGTTCCCTCCTAGCTATCTGAACTCCATCAAAGGGGAGCATGGGTGAAGTGGGCAGCCTCAATAAAATGCTTTGCTTTGAAACATCTATCACAGACCTTACAAAGAAATCAGAGCGTTTTCAGCAGCCACAGCTGGAGAAGAGAAAAGAACAGCCTCACAAACATCACCGCACATCAAAACCCAAGAGACAGCACAGTGATAAGGTACCTAATCACAAAATACTTCAAGTTGGAAGGAATAAGGATTGAGCCCAATCCCTGCTCCTCACAGGCCTACCTAAAAATAAATTATATGACTAAGAGTATCATCAAGATGCTCCCTGAACTCAGACAGGCTTTGTGCCATGACTGCTTCCCCAGGCAGCCTGTTCCAGTGTCTGACCACTCTCTCAGCAAAGAGCCTTTTACTAAAGTCCAATCCAAACTTTCCCCAAAGCAGCTTCATTCCGTTCCCTCACACTCCAGAATCAGAGGAGCCAGCCTCTCCACATGCCAGTGCTTCAGCTGTGGAGTGGGAATAGCAGCCTCCTCCTCCTCCAGAGGAACACTGGAAAGTGCATCAGCCAAGACTGGGAAAGGCTCATGTGCTGGGGTGGGGAATGCAAAGCACATCACTCGGGCACCAGGCCATCCCAGCACCTGCAACAGCAACACAACACAGAGATACTCACCTTTGCTTTGAACTAGCAGGTGCCATCAGCAGGCTCTATAGTACAGAAGTGCTCAGTGGGAGCTAACACATGCTGGAAAGAAGCCTGGTACACAGCCCCTCATGCTGCATTATTTCCTTCCCCCCTGTTTCTGCCTCCTCAATCCCTCAAACAATATCCACCACACTGCAATATGCATTTCTGCAATGTTCACACTATCATCTCAAGCTGCTTGGGCTTTCCTGACAGAATTAAATGAATAGCAAATCAAGCACTGTCTTTTCCTCCCTCTTACTTCACTCTCCCCTTGCTTTTGTGCACACTCAAGTCAATAACTTCCTCTGAGTCAGAGGATCACAAAAGCAGCAGCCTTCTCCTAGAAAGCCTGGGTGCTAATGACAGAAATAGCAGCTGCCTCTAAATACTTCATCTGCTCTATGAGGTCAAAGGGCAGTAAAAGCCGAGGCCAGGAGCAGGTGTGGGGGCCAGCTGAATGCAGAACCTTCCTGCCCTCCCCCAGGGAGGCTCTGGGGGGAAGGGAAGGGAAGGGAAGGGAGGAGGAAGGAAGGAGCAAGGGGACCACCACATCCTGATTGACAGGAAGGGGAAGGGGACGGCCAAGGAAGTGGTTCAGATGCCAAGAAGCGGTTTACAGAATCACAAGGTTGGAAAAGACCTTTAAGATCATCAAGTCCAACCGTTCCCATCCTGTGCTAAACCATATCCCTGAGCACCTCATCTACCTGTCTGTTAAACACATCCAGGGGCGGGGACTCAACCCCCTCCCTGGGCAGCCTGTGCCAGGCCCTGACAACTCTTTCAGGGAAGAACTTTCTCCTAACATCTGCTCTGACCCTGCCCTGGGGCAGCTTCCTGCCATTTCCCCTTGTCCCATCTCCTGTCCCCTGGCTGAAGAGACCATTGCCCACCTCTCTGCACCCTCCTGTCAGGTAGTTGTAGGCGGTGATGAGGTCTCCCCTCAGCCTCCTCTTCTCCAGGCTGAGCACCCCCAGCTCCCTCAGCTGCTCCTCAGAGGATTTGCCCTCCAGCCCCTTCCCCAGCCTGGCTGCCCTTCTCTGGACTTGCTCCAGGACCTCAATGTCCTTCTGATGGTGAGGAGCCCAGAACTGGACCCAGCACTCGAGGTGCAGCCTCACCAATGCCCAGTACAGGGGCACAGTCACCTCCCAGACCTACTGGCCACGCTGTTCAGTTTGTAACCTCCCAAACCTCCCAAAAACATCCCCTCCCACCCTAACAAGAAGACTCTTTCCATTCTTACAGGTGAGACAACCCAAGGCAAAGAGATTGAAGTAACTTGCTAGAAGTGTGATAGAGGTGGGAGCTCGGACTAAAGCTTTGGTATTTGTGTTTTTCAACATCCAGTGCTTCACTGGAAATGAAAGTTTGGTTGTTCTCGGCTAGGGTCCAAGGACATGCTTTGTTGGCAGCATGACACAATCTATTTAGAGCTTTTTGATTCCCACATGTTCAAAGCACTTGTACTGCTCACAAAACACTGTGGTGTCATTGAACACAATGTTATGTTTGAACTGAAAGGAAGAAAAAAAAAAACAACTCCATCTCTTACTGCATGTAAATAAGACTTGGTCTCCTATCTTAGCAGAGAATGAAGCAAGAGTGAGTTTGACCCTAGCTGTGCTAATTAGTGATGATCTAGCAACAATTCACTGAGACAAAAAGCATCCTGCCAGATCCACTGGCATTTCTTTCATTCTGCATGAAGGCATCCTGGGATAGAAGGAAGGGTGGAGGATCTCACATCTTAGGAACACTAAAGAGCACAGTTTGAATCATGCATATAACCCTGGTTTTGATGGGTTCACTTACCTGCATCACCCAAGATGGATTCCACAGTAGGATTTTAAACAGTGGCAGGGAAGTATAACATTGCCCCCAGTTGTCAGCTTCAGCAACTTATTGTAAACATGCACTTATGGGAGAGATCCTTTGAGTACTCCAAAAAGCTTTTGCAAAGGAAACAGAGCCTGACAGTATTTACAGAGTCACTAGGTTGGAAGAGACCTTTGAGATCGTTGACTGCAACCATTCCTGTCCTCTACAAAACCATATCCCTGAGCACCTTGTCTACCCATCTTTTAAACACATCCAGGGTGGTGACTCAACCCCCTCCCTGGGCAGCCTGTGCCAGTGCCCGATAACCTTTTTGGTGAAGAACTTTTTCCTAATGTCTGATCTGAACCTGCCCTGGGGCAGCTTGAGCCCATTCCCCCTCATCCTGTCTCCTGTCCCCTGGCTGAAGAGACCATCTCCCACCTCTCTGCACCCTCCTGTCAGGTAGTTGTAGGTGGTGATAAGGTCTCCCCTCAGCCTCCTCTTCTCCAGGCTGAACACCCCCAGCTCCCTCAGCTGCTCCTCATAGGATTTGCCCTCCAGCCCCTTCCCCAGCCTGGCTGCCCTTCTCTGGACACACTCCAGGACCTCAATGTCCTTCTTGTAGTGAGGGGTCCAGAACTGCACACAGTATTTGAGGTGTGAGTGAGAGAGACCACCATGACAAGTGCCAGCTGCAGGCTTCGCGAGATAGTTTCACAATGGTATCTTGTGCCACACAGCTAGGAGACTTCAGGACCTTTCTTTTTATTTGGGTGATTCTGAGAGCATGACATTATTTTAAATGCTGCTTCTGCAGGCAGGCAGAAGGGAACCAATTTATTCCTTGTAAAAACTGCCCTACAGATGAGTGGAAAGTAGCTAGAATTTGAGAGATCCGCTTCAATGTGTGTTGTTAAAACTGAAGCAGAAATAAACGGCTAGGCCTGTTCCATTGCCACTGGAATAGTCCCAGGTAGAAGGAGCTAGGGGTTGGGTTCTCATGTCTGAATACTCCCAGCAGTAGTAAGTGCCTTGATATGAGCTGAGTGATTTTCTTCTTCCCAGTTTGTCTTTGCTCAATCTGTCTGTTTTAGACAACCCTACCACCTGAATAAAAGCCCCAGAGCCCCACGTGAGCTCACATGCCTCAGTGTTTCTAGAGCAATGTTCAGAATCAGGACCCCAGAAAGAGACACAACAGCCAAGAGCCACAGGAAATTACTTGCATCCCCCAGGTTTTAAGAGGCCCTCAGGCTTTAAGAGTCTCCCAGGTACCTTTTGAGGGAGCTAAATACCTGTTTTTCCCAGTAGTTGCTCATAGTGGGCAATATACCTGTACTGCAGCAGCATTACAGTTCTAAACACACCCCATGGTACAGCACTGGTACTGTTGCAGGATCCATGACACAAGTTTAACTTTCTCTTCTGGTTTCCCAATTTGCCCATGTATTGCCCCTGCTAACACCGGGTCTTCTGCCGTGGACCTCTGATAACTGCATCTTCTGGGTGCTTAAGTTCTTTGACTGAACAACTTCAGAAATAATGAGTGGCAGGGCACTTATGACTTGAGTGATCAACCAGTCCTCCATGCTTCACAGGCAGTTCAGGTGCTTGACACAAGGGATATCATGACGATTAATAATTAATTGGCTGTAGGCACTGAGACCCCAAGGACAGATGCCTTCCATCTGCAAGCTCTAGGAGCTGAGGCTGCACTTTGCAGGAGGGAGGAAGGGAGGTGGTAGGACGAGAAGGTGACAAGACTGGTCTGCCCCTGGAAATCAGCAGCCCCTTAGAGCTGATTTGCCTTTTGTCTCCCAACACAGAAGGTTGTGTTATTCTGCACTTCTCCAGGTGCCTTTCACAAGCCCAGTCACCGGGGACCCAGAGCAGCAACTATCCCTGCTAATTCCTGGTGACAGCTCACCTAAATGAGATGCATCATTAGAAGCTACAGTCATGTATTTAATAGGCTCTAACATCAACTTTAATGAGACACCTCTGAGACCTAGAGAGAGGTAACCAGCATCTGGAAACATGCTACAAAGTCCTGTGGGTCTGAGAAGTTGAATTCAAGTTCAGAGGTACCACGTACAGGATTCTTAAGCACCTGATGTGTTAGAGACTATGAAATTGTTCTTTACAGTAACTTTAAAAGCTCTGTCTGCATAATTATTTTTTTTTGATCCAACAACAGCTTTAACTGTATCAAGATTATCCAAAACAGCAGCTGCAAGAGGCACTGAACTGCACATCTCAAACTAATTACACATTACAAAGGGAATCCGTGCGGCATTTCAATAGCATGCTGGATTACAAACAGCTTAAAAAGCCACAGATGGACGTGTGAGCCTCCTGGCATCACCTTATTGCAGAGGTGGATTTGGAAGACAGGATGTCACTTTTAGTCTGGCTTGCCTCCTGCTTCCTTGCCTGTCTCTCAGGAGAGTGTATTTTAAAGAGCGTTGAAGTTCAAGTTCTGGTTGGTCCTGGGGGGGTTGAAGACTGTGAAAGGGAGAAGTATAAGGAGTCTTACCTTCCCTACCCCCTTTTTCTCTCGCCTCTCGGTGCAGCCCTCAGACTTTGTTCCCTCCCATTAGTTCTGCCTGAATACAAGGGACAGAAGAGTACGCTCAGCAGGCAGGGGGATGTGTGACCAATCCAATTAACAGGGTGCTGGGATGACTGCCTTTCTGTCCTCCCTTGCCCCTCCCCAAGGGTGTCCCGCCTGCTCGCCTGGCTTTACTAAGGCCTCTGGCTACCATGATGCAGAACATCTCCTGCCAGCAGCACTCTGCCCAAGGGATGAGACAGAATTTGGCCCAGACAATAAAGCCAAGTGAAATTTGCATGGATCCACATGGTTTGCATTTGTGTATCCTTCCAGACCAGCAGAAGTCACAGCTCCCCTTTGATATATTATGAGACCTATGACGGAAAAAAAAAAAGTATTTGAAGTATTTCCTTTCTTCTGGCCTGAGAAACACCTGAGCTTGAAATGGACCCATTTAGTTTGCCTCTCTCTCTGTTCTGATTCTCCTTGGCTTACACTAGAATTAATCTGTTCTGTTTTGGTTCAGCACAACTCATCCCTCAATGCACTGGTCCCTGATATTCTCACAGTAGCAAGCACAAGAGGCACAGTGCTCCAGCAGCAGAAAATAGAAGAGGTCTATCCCACATCCCCAAAGAACTGCCAAAGAGAAGATAGCCAGCTGTCTTGGATAAAGAGCAGCCATAAAAATTAGAATGAACGAGGGCACAGCAAATGGCACTGCAATCAAGAACAATGAATGTTAGAACTGGAGACAGATGGTGGGTGGATTTCAGCTCAGGACATGCATTTTTAGCTCTGGCCTCCACAGAGTTGGAAACCTTCAGCACTGCCTTTCCACAATGCCTCCATCATAGGGTTAATCTAAAGATGCACTAGCCTGTGTATTCTTACTGATGGGGCAGACTCAGATAAAAGGCTGCACAAGTAACTCGCTCTCCAGGTTAGGTAGCTAGTTAAGGAGGATAGGGCAGAAGAGATCCTCTTGGGCAGCAAAGCCTGACATCTGTATAAAAATGCCCTGAATAGAAGCAAAGCAATGGGAGGAGGGAAGAGCAAGGTTGGCAAGTTCTTTCTGCTTGTACCTGATAACCAGGACTCCAGACACATGTCCAAGAGAGTACAGACCAACTTTCTAACCACCTCAGCCTGCCAGAGGTGATCTGGGTCTCCACCTGCCTCTGAGGGAAGCGGCCTAGTCACCCTCTCATCGTGTACCTGGAGTCAGACCTTCTCAGTCATTTGTAGTGAAGCAGTTTTCTTTCTAATAAAGAAAAGATTCCTTTCATACAACAGACATGTTCAGTGGGCCAGAGAACATGGCAGACCTGCATGTGTTCAAGCCCCTTGGAGGTTTTACCCTGGTCTCTGTCACTCCAGATCCATCAGCACACTAGAGTGGTAGAAGTCAAATGCAAAACTACTACTGATCCTCCCCCAGCATGTAAGTTGCACTCGTGTCACAACCTCTGGGCATGTCATGCCATCTCAAATGCCCTAAAATATTCAAGACATCTCTACAAAGTTGATAGCTATGAAACAGGATCCATGAAGGGGGATACATGGACCTTTCCTGAGAGAAAGCCTGAGGTCAGATGATACCCTAAAATGGCCCTTGATGTCTGTGGTTAGGCAGCTGAACAGAGCATTTAATTTCCTAGATAAGTGATTTGCTAAGAATGCACCTCAGCCCTGCCTGGAAATACCTATAACCCAGGCCTCTTCTTACTCAGTTAGATGCAGCCTGCTGAGGCCCTTGCCCCAAGTACTGCCCAAGCATGCTGGTTAATGGCAGAGGTCGTGACTTAACAGATTAGTCCCATGCTTAACCTCTTGGTCCTCTCTCTCTATCACTTCCCACATTCACCAGGAGCTGGGGGAAATGACAAATACAGGGCAATTATTAAATCACCTGCTCCAAGTAGTACCAAACAGAGCAAGACACACAAAGGAGCTAAGAACAGATGTCTAGAAGAACATCATGTACCTAGGGAAAGCTAACCCATGGCAAAGCCTATAAATCACTCTAGAAAGCAACACTGGGCTCCTTGTGCATGCACTCTAAACCCTGAGTTAGCAAGCAGCATCTAGGAAGTTTTTTTTTCTTGCATGGTTATTCAGTATAAATCAATCACTAGCAGAAGACACTGAAGGGGACAGCAAAGGGGTTGATAGTTCCTTGTGGGTTTAAGACTGCATGGGAAGCACTATAACAGATCCACTGTTGATGGTTCAGCACACCTTGTTATCAACAGGGCTTGCACTGCACCTTGTCCTCCATCTCACAGGCATGGGAATCCATCAGTCATCACATGGAATCCAACCCGTGCGTGACCCACATGACAAAAGCATTTACTAAACAGACTGAGAAGCTTTCAGCTTTTCTAGCATCTGACACTTGCTTCTACAGGTAAGTGTTTCTACCTTCTAGAAGCGATTTGTAACCTCTAGCATTTCTTGCCTTTTCATTGCTTCTCCAGATACCTTAAGATTCCTTGATGAAAAACTGAGTTACCAATTACAACTATTTGAGACTCCTAGGACATAGCCTCATATTTTGCTCTGAGATGAGAGGTCTCATAGATTCCTGTGCTGATTAGCTAAAGCTCTGAAGTAAGGAGACACCTACTTCCACTCCGCTAGATCTTTCATACTCAAGATCATCCACCATTTACATAGAATAATATCCAACATTTTTTTCTTGCCTAACAGTTTGAATCCATTTGCTAGAGAACGAATCATCAGACTGATGAATTTTGCTTCTTTTCTTCCCCAGCAGGAATGTAGATTTTATGTATTGATTGTTCTCTGCCTCCCTCCCCAGCTTCAGCTACATCATCTTGGCATAATGACAGGAACAAGGGAGAAACAGAGAATTAGAATAAGGGCAACCCAGGTCACCAACATAGCTTTCGGCTAGGACACCCATTTAAATTCAGTCCATTGCACTAATGCACAACTATATACCTGCCCATCACCACACTTAGAAATGGATCTGACAGCTGCTCCAACTCAGTAGCTCTGTTTCCATCACTAGTGCTCAGCACTCCACAGCAGAAGCTCCCACCACATGCATAACTGGTCCCCGTGGGCTGCCTGAATAGGAAGCTGGATGACCAGCTGAGCCATGATGACACCAGAGCAGCTCAAACTATCAACCAGGGATGAGGTACAAAAGGCAGAAGACTCTGCACTGCTACCACCAGTGTAAATCTATTTGGTAGGAGAGTGAACAGCTCCAGCACTGTCAGCATATCAGCTTTTGCCAATACTAAGGGACTTTGGTTTGGTTTTGGGTTTTGTTTGTTTGTTTTAAAAAATAGCCAAGTGACATTAGGAACCTTGACAGCCTAACAAGCCAGAGGCTAAATCTTGCTGACAGAAGTGTCATGTTTTAAAAGGACTCTGCTTTGCTCTTTGGGGAAACCCCTAAAAGCATGAGAGAAAATTCACTGGCAATCAGCTTCCATATGGTTTCAAGAAAAAGCAATAATTTCTTTCAGAGTTGCTCAGAAACAGGCCAGGGGACTGTGAATTTTCCTGCAGACAGGGTTAAGGGACAACTGCCAGCAGCAGCAAAAGTTTTCTGTATCATTAGGCTGGAGCTGACCTCACCTTGAGCCCCTGAGCTTACACCTGAAATCCTGCCCATGGGCACCCTGTCTCCACAAGTGTTCAGGCTGCCTTGAAACATGTCCCTTAGAGACACTGAGTCAGGTTGTGGTCTGCAGGAACCTACTCAAAAGCACTGATGAGGGAACTGGGTTAGTGGCCTTTGAAGCTTTGCTCCAGAAGAAGAGTTGACACAATTTTGACAGTGTGTTAGCTTTCCTAGGTTCTCCTCATAGGTTTTTGTTCTATTTGCTGATGTAAAGGAGAGCATGTTGTGGAGCAGTTTTACTACTGCATGCAGGACTAGGAGATGCAAGAACTCCTGCATTGCCCTGGATGAGCCAGGTCAAGTCAGTCTACCAGAGCACTGGTTCAATGAGCTTGCTGATGGGATGGAACCTGTAGCTAGACATAGAAAGACTCTGTGTACAGTCATGAGGCAGCTCTTAGAACATCTCATGCATAAGCACAGAGGAGTCAGCTGAAGAACTGCAGTGCTGGAGAAGATCAGCAGTAACATGGACAGGTAGCCAGCTCGTCACCCCGACAACATCAAAACACACTGTTCCCCTGATGGATAGCACATCTCCAGGCTGTTGCTAGGACAACAAAGATTCATTTATTATGCATAAATGGGCACACTTCATTGCTGGACTTATTAACCCAGGCCATGCCACTTAGTCTTTAGCTTCTTAATTGGATTAGAACAGATGTTATGTTTGGATTCCTTCTTCTTAAAGGAGTGGACTCAGCCACAGATCAGTGTATTAGTTTTTTCATCTTTTCTTCCTCCAATTGATTTCCTCTCTCCAAAAACACGAGAGACAATAGATGCCTAGTTGCATTTCATCATTTTGTCACTTGAAAACAAAGTGCTTGAAACAGGCACTGACTACACCACAGTGCTCTGCATCACAAAATTGCTTTCCTTTTCCCTCTGCTCCTCAGCTCAAGCAGGGAAAGGCAGTGGTCCCATTCTACGACTAGCCTGCCTGAGGTCAGCCTGCTGTCACTCAGATTAAATTGATGTAGTCTAGGAGGAAAAGAGAAGCAGAGGCAAAGCCCAGCCTTCCTTTCCTGCACACACTGCCAGACTGCTCAGCCTGATTTATTTGAAAAACCCTAACGTCCTGCTATCATATTTGCCACAACACCTTTCAGTTTAACTATTCTATTATTTTTAATCATGAGCACTTGCACTGGGAAATGAGCGGATAGCCCTCATATCTTGGGCTCAGGACACTGCTGACATCCAGTGAGAGCAGCTTTCTCATTCATCATCCAAAGATTGCTCCTAATGTCCTGTCATTCTGTGATTCACAGCAGTGGTCTATCTGGTCCCTTTGGCCAAGAGTCTTCCCAGAGAGTTTTTGGGCCCATAATAACAAATAGTGTGCCTCGATGGCTAAGAGAGCCAATGGGATCCTGGGGTGCATCCGGAGGAGTGTGGCCAGCAGGTCAAAGGAGGTGATCCTCCCCCTCTGCTCTGCCCTGGTCAGGCCCCACCTGGAGTATTGTGTCCAGTTCTGGGATCCCTGGGATAAAAAGGACAGGGATCTCCTGGAGAGAGTCCAGAGGAGGCTACAGAGATGATTAAGGGCCTGGAGCATCTCCCCTATGAGGAAAGGCTGAGAAAATTGGGACTGTTCAGCCTGGAGAAAAGAAGACTAAGGGGGGACCTAATTAATGTTTACAATTATCTTAAGCAGGGGATGCAGGGGGAATCAGCCAGCCCCTTTTCAGTGTCTGTGGGGACAGGACAAGGGGCAACGGCCTCAAGTTGGAGCACAGGAAGTTCTGCACCAACATGGGGAAGAACTTTTTCACAGTGAGGGTGACAGAGACCTGGGACAGGTTGCCCAGGGAGGTGGTGGAGTCTCCTTCTCTGAAGAGATTCAAGACCTGTCTGGATGCCTATCTGAGTGAAATATCCTAGGGAGCTGCTTTGGCAGGGGGTTGGACCCCATGATCTCTTGAGGTCCCTTCCAACCCCTACAATTCTGTGATTCTGTGATTCTATGATCGTATTATGAGATAATAACAATAAATATAACAACAAGTCTCATAGTATGACATTACTGTTACAGACTTTGCAGTGGGACCATTATTACACCTGACTGGTTGTAAGCCCCAGACCTATTCTGCAGCATAAGCATAGCTTAGCAGTCAAAACTCAGCCATGCAAAGAAACCAAGGAATGCCAATTAAAAGCTCCAGTAAGGTACTGAGAACAAGCACCTGAGATCCACCTGATCCCTCACACCACCTCCTGTGACTAGCACTGTGCTCAACCACTCTTAGGAACAGAGACAGGTTAGCACTTTATGGGGGACATGTTGTAGCACTGGGGAGAATCCCACTACTAGACACCAGGCACCTGTTCTGTGTGGTTACCCAGCTCGCTCTGCCTGATAGGGTTCGCAGGCAGCAGAACAAAGTTCTGGGTAAATGAAGAGTCAGTGATAAAATAAAATCCCAAACCCAAAATCCTCCCTTTTCTATTCAGCAAAGACCTGGGCTCGATGATCCTTACAGGTCACTTCCAACTCACTGTATTCCATGATTCTATGATCTGACCTCACGCCCACAACAAGCCTGTGAAGAAAATAAGAGGCCCTGGATCTTTCTTACCTAGGGCTTATTCACAGAAGAGTGGATTCTTGTGAGATTTAAGAGTGGCCACAGAATAAATAGGATGAGATGCAAGTCCTTCCAAGATCATGGTAAACTTTTGAGTGAACAGTGTGTTTTAGAGAACTGAAATGATTCAGATTTGGCAAACAGTTTTGGCCAGAGATGACTGGCAAATATTTGAAGGAAGAGTCAAAACATTTAATTTAATGTGTTTTTAAAAGTGGTGATTTTGTTTCAGAACAAATATATATATATATATATATATATTAGGAGTTGCCAGAATTTAATTAAAAATCTCCCAAAGGCACTATTTCACATTTTGCTCTTCATTTATTAAGTACATTCAGTTTGGCCAATACATGAAGGAGGAAAAAGAAAGAAGAAATATTAGTGACTATCATCACTTAACCTTTCAGGGCCACAAGTTCCTCTAAGGATTTAGAGCATCTCTTCGGTTCATTGCAGCAAGAAACTTCACAGCTATCAACCTACTGGATAAAAAAGTCCCCTTGCTTTCCGAGTGGCTTCTTGGAATACCAAAAAAGAGTCAGGTGATGCTGCACTTCTCCACACACAGCAGCTCACAAACAACTAACAAGTAGCGCAGAGGTAGGACTACCACCTGCAACAGGATTTCTCACTCTTCTAAGTGAGCTGAGAGCAGCTGAGACCTCTACTAGCGGTAATCACAGGCAGGTTGATGTTTTTTCTGAGTAACTAGACTTATTCTTTCCTCCAGAGAGATAATAAAATGTTCCATGATCTAGTCAGAGCTTAAAACAATCACATCACAGAACAAAGTGCTCTGCTCACAACCCTGTTGCTGCTTCCAAAATAGACTCAAAGGCTCTTTACATACTGAAGCTAGAGGTACAAAGCACCTCTACTCCTTCGCTCCCAAATTATTTAATTATAGAGTCTTAATCTCTCTTTTCCACTTGCATAGGAAGCCAAAAAGGGATGCTAGGGTGGCAAGTCTGTGCTGGTGTTCAATGGTACACACAGATCATGACCTCCAAATCCTGGGCAAGCAGCGGATGTTAAAGCAAAATGATGAAAATGACAGAGCTGAAAGGCAAAGCACCTTCCACCTCCATGACAGTATTTTGTATCACAGATGTTGGCTTCAAGTATCAAAGCTTTATGTGTTTATTCATGGCCACACACACCCTCTAGCCTTATGGCTTTCCTCACAGATTGCTTCTTTGTCCTCTTCACACAGGGATTGTCTCACAGTCCTTTTCTCAGAGCACATAAACAAAACCCAGCTTGCACCCTGTCTCAGAGTCTGCTGCAGAGTCCCACGCACAGGTTCCCACACCACAGCTGCTTGTCCAGAAATCCTACCTCCTTCCCCTCTGGGATTGACAGAAAAGCCAGACTGTTTCTTGCAACTTCTTCTCCTTGACCTAGCACCCTCCTGACAACACCCAGTCCCTAGGCCAGCTCTATGAAGAAGCAACAGAAAGGTGACAGACATTCATAGAGCCAGATGGAAACAACCTCATCAGAGTTCTTCTCCCCATGCACCTTCTGATCAGCCTCCACCGGGAGACCACAGGCATGACCAATGTTTCTTGGTACTACATCTGAAACTCTTCTTCTCTCTCACGGAGGAAAATAAGCTCATTAAAAACCCCTGTGACTTGTAATGCCACCTCCCTCCTTCTCTTCCTCCCCAGAATTGCTGCTCTCTGTGCATGTGCAGCCCCCTGGGATGCTCAGTTCCACCACACCAATAAAAATCAGGAGTGAGATTCATGTTCCTGGAACTCTTAGAAACTACACACATGACTAAGCTTTACATCCTCAGCCCCAAATGCCACTCCTACTTCAAAACAGGCTGCCTGCCATAATATCACAAACACAAACCAGGGGCCTTTATCCCAACTGTGGAGTTAAGAATGCTATTGTGTTTGATTTTCTGTCAGGTCCACTTGGATGATCCATTCAGTGGTGTGATGGAGAAATCAAATCAATGACATCATCACCCACTGATCAGTGAAGCAAGAGAGATGCCAGTCAATCACCTGTGGGGCTACCCTTGGCCATCAGTCATTAGCCTTCAGCCATTTAGCTGGCAAATGATATAAATTATATAAAGACTGGGAAGAATATGGGAGGACCATTATAAATAGTTACATTTTGGCTACCTCTCTTAGCTTGAGAGTCATGGGGGGAAATCTACAGCTACCTGAATCTGATCTCCCTCCCTTCTGCTCCAGAGAGGATGGCAAGTAGTGTCAGTGGAACCAGTGGAGTAACAGGGGGACAAGGCTGAGAAGGAGACTCACCCCTCCCATCCAAACAGACCCTACATCATTGATACCTGTCTCCCTGCTAACCAGGGCTCTCCCTCTCCTCTGCAGCACATCTCAGGGCCTCATTTTACCTGGCATAGAAATTTAAGCAAAAATACCAGTCAAAATAGATCAAAATGACAGGTTTGTATGTTATCAGCTGCAGAGACAGTGGAAATTCAGGACAACCATATCTGTAATAAAAGAGGGATATGAATATCTTTGGTTTAAATATGATAGCATGAATCTGCTGAAAATATTGAGTCCCCAACCTGAAATTTTGCCAAACTGTTTTTCAGTGGAATGAGTTTAGCTTCCTTGTTAAAGATTTAAACCTAGGCAATAACTGCTGTTACTCATCTGTTTTATTTAAGTAGGCAACATTTATTAATGTACAATGATTAAGTCAACTATTTCAAAGTAAGACATAAAGACTTAAAGTGATGAGGAAACAGGATGGTATCCCAGCTGAAGAAGGTCAGCCCTGTGATCTAAGTAAGATCTGATCCACAATAAACAGCTTATTAAGCAGAATGGAGGGAAGAGAGCTTCAAGTTATGGAAGGGAGTTTGAAGGGATCCTGGGGTGCATCAGGAGGAATGTGGCCAGCAGGTCACAGGAGGTGATCCTCCCCCTCTGCTCTGCCCTGGTCAGGCCCCACCTGGAGTATTGTGTCGAGTTCTGGGCTCCCTGGGATAAAAAGGACAGGGATCTCCTGGAGAGAATCCAAAGAAGGGCTACGAAGGGGATTAAGGGCCTGGAGCATCTCCCCTATGAGGAAAGGCTGAGTGAGCTGGGACTGTTCAGCCTCAAGAAGAGAAGACTAAGGGGGGACCTAATTAATGTTTATAAATATCTTAAGCAGGGGATGCAGGGGGAAATGGCCAGCCCCTTTTCAGTGTCTGTGGGGACAGGACAAGGGGCAATGGCTGCAAGTTGGAGCACAGAAAGTTCTGCACCAACATGGGGAAGAACTTTTCCCCAGTGAGGGTGAGGGAGCCCTGGGACAGGCTGCCCAGGGGGGTGTGGAGTCTCCTCCTCTGGAGAGATTCCAGCCCTGTCTGGACGCCTCCCTGTGCAATATGAGCTGGGGAGCTGCTTTGGCAGGGGGTTGGACCTGATGATCTCTGGAGGTCCCTTCCAACCCCTACAATTCTATGATTCTATGATTTTCCCTCTGAAGGTAAAGTGATAACTGATTGATCAGAGCAAACCCTGTCATAGATTTTTATAGACCCAGTTATTTCATGCAGGTCTCCAAACAGCTGTGGGCTTAAGAGTAAGTCCATGTGAGAGCTGGATTCAGATTGGGACAGAGATTCATCCATGATCAAACCCTGATCCACGCTGTTATCCTTGTATCAACTTTAAATCAGTATCCTGCACATTCAGTCTTTAAAATGTCCTGGTTGAGCAGCACGGTTCTTGTGCTGTGGATGTTTTGCAAGTGCATACAAGCTTTTTAGCAACAGATAAAACAGAGCATAATCACTCTGCTTGCAAGAAAGTTGCCTTTGATGACTTGGAATACCCAAGTGATTCTTGCTCAGTTCTTTTACGCTGAAGAAAATAAGCCTACAAATAGATCTACCTGCTTCACCTATTTGTGCAAAATGCCTCATTAAATAGAAGCATTTTCTTTCCCAAATAAGCCTGGTGCATATCTCCAATGGGTAAAAGGCTGAATCTTTGAATAACACAAGACTACTCAGAGTGGGTATTTCATAGCTGTACAAAGCCCATAATTGAACTTCTGCCCTAGGGGTGAGTTTTCCTGCAGTGTAAGTGCTTCCAGATGCTATACAGGGGTCATGTTCCTTGTCAGGAAAGCAGAGCTTTATATCCAGTGAAATGTTCTCCCCAGCTGTCTTCTTTCTTTTTTTTTTTTTCCATTGAGACTAGTTTTCCAACAGTCATTCAAGCAAATGTGCTCATTTCCCAGTTCCCCCGCAATCCCCCCCGCCCCGGTGTAACCAAGTGCAGATTTGGTATGGCTCCATTCCAGACTCTGTGGTGTTAAAATCAGAGCAGCAATGGAAAGCACGTTGCCTCAATAATCACAATGTAGGGCTAGAACTAGAGGTGACTTAGTGAGTGGTGGGCAAATATGGTGCATGAAAATAGAGTGGTTCCTACACACAGAGCATTAAACTGTGGTTAACCCGTGGAGTTAGTACTCACCATCAAGGTTCTCATGGTCTGCTAAGCAGCAAAAATTCCTCAATCTGAATTAAAGTGCTGATCTCAATTCAGTTCACTGTGTCAGGATGTCCATCTCAGAACACAGTGACCATGAACAGCAAGTCCCTTCTCCCACGATTCCTTCGGATTTCATCTTTGGTGTCAATCACACAAAACAAAGGCAAAGAGCATGTGCATTTGGATCTCTGCAGCTCAGGAGCAAATTATTCACCAGTTTGGGACAGCTCAACACTGGGTGGGAGACGGAAGTTCAGACCACAGCCTGCTGCAGAGCAAACTAAAAAAGCTGCAGGGCAGGCAAGGGGTATCATAAAAGGACAACAGAACCCCTTTGCCTTCCGCAAAGCATCAATGAGAGACTCTCCTGTGTTCCTTTGCAATGTCAGTCCCTTGTTACCAAGCGCTAGCTACCACCTGCTTGGGTTACCAGAAGAACACAGTTCTTCTCTGGGGGAGTTCACAGCTGAGGCTGCCAAGAAACTGACCCAAGACCAAAGTCTAGGTAAGCCTTTTAGAACAACTTGCTCAATTTTACCAATAATAGCTCTGGAGGAGACAGCTTCAAGCCATTGTAGGTGTGCTTTTCAGACCACCCTTCAATAGAGATACAGTCCTACCTACGTAGCCCTTACCACTCCACCTTCCCCCACCCCCCAAAAAAAAAACCAGCTCAGCTTTTCTAGTCAACAAAAAATCACCTCATCTTTGTAATAAGAAGAGGTTTGACATTTGCAGCAGCCCACTCCAAATCTCTTTGGTGTCTCTTCTCTGGGTTCCCCCAACAGGGAAACCCACACTGTTCTGTGGGCTTCCTGTTGAAAGTTGTCACTGCCTGATGATAAAAAGCAAATGTCTGCCATAATCTTAACGGTCTGGGGAGAGATATTTAGACCTCAGTCAACACCTGGGCCTCTAAAGTTATATTTTCCCCAGCAAAATTAACTAAATGTTTGGAAGACCTGAAAACTTGGGTTTGTTTGGGTTTTTTTTTAATCATTAGTTCATAAATAAAATGATGAAGGGCAAGTACATCATCATCAAAAAGTCCCTTATCTGAAGATGCCTCTCCTAAGCCTGTGTCCAAGGACTGGAAAGCAAACAGGTTGTGCCAAACTCCCTTTTGGGAGCTTGTGCCACAGCTAAGATTTGGATCCTCTGAATTGTTAGCACAGAAAATTACCACTCTCATTCCTTCTGTCAAGAGGAGGGCAAAGGAGGCCACTTGCTACACCGTGAACTTTCAGGAAACGTTGTTGAACTGTGTGTCCCTGTGCTGAAACTTCACCAGTTCAGACAATTAACCTTCAGAGAAAATTATTAACTACAGTCTTAAACATATGAGGGACTGATCCAGATTATTAGCCTAGAAACTACGTGCTTAGTGCAATTCTACAGTTGTTTTTCCTCCCTGGATGAAACCCTGACCCCTTCCCCACAGCCTGGCAGTGCTTGCTCGCTCAAAATTAAAGGACAATTAGCTCCAGCAAGGAGAGAGGTGATCAAATCTCCTTCCTTAATTGGGGCACTGGGAATTAAAAAGTCCTCCTCTCACCCAGTGCTGCTCCTGAAAGATCCTGTCGAAAACTGGGCAGAGTTTCCCCTGTAATCTGGCCCACTATGCTAAACATTTCAAAGCAGAAAGCCAGGGTCAGCACCATCTCTGTCAGCCAGAACATGACATGCTTGGATGAGGAGTTGGGGGCGGGAGGAAATCAGTCTCTCTGGGGATCTTGTGCTTGACTCCTGTTCATACAACGCCTGCCTCCAAGAACAACAAACACCCAGCCGGCCCCACTGCCCCTTCTCCCCTTCCCTTCCCAAATCAGCACCCTTTCAATACTCACCATGTCATAAACGTTCAGAATCACCGGTTCATTTGCCATTGTTGATTTGCAGCGGGGGCTGGATTCAAACCTTTCGGTCCCTGCCAGGTGCCTGGCGCTGCCCCCAGGGTATACTTTTACCCTGAGACAAACAGAAGGAGCTGCCACATCCCTGAATCTCTGAAGGAAGGAGCATGGAGGGAGGAGGAAAGGAGGGAATTCTCGCGGCTGGGGGGCGGGAGAGGGGGGTTAAAGTTGCTTGCGGGGAGGCGGGAAGGGTTAGGCTGGGTTTGCTGGTTGTACAGGGTTTATTTGACCCCGCCAGAGAGCAACAGATCTGAGGTTTCTTTCTAACTCCGTGGCGCACCTCGGGGTCTGAGGACGCATACGCCACCGTAACCAGGCACCGTCCGAGCTTGTAAATCCCGATTCACGGCAGACAGGCAGACTCCGAGCCCGAGGATAAGCTCTCTCCTGGCACCGAGAGACGGGCGGTTGGCAGCCTATGTTTGTGGATCTCTCGGCGTCCTTCTCGGCAGGGCAAGCGAGCTTCTATAGTAGAGGACTGCCAAGCGGGGACACCAAGGCACGGAGCTGGTCCGGTGTCCCTGCCTTCCGCGGATAGAGAGCCCCGAGGCTCCCCGGCCCTGGCCCGCCGGGGGCTGTCCGCGGTGCTGAGGCTCGGCCCGCCGGCAGCCGTCTGCGGCGCGGAGGCTCGGCCCGCCGCCGCTCTGTGCCTCGGGAGCTGTCCGCGGTGCTTCTGACGCCCGGGCCGCGGCTCAGGCGCTGCGGGGAGGGCTCTCCGCCCCTGGCAGGACATGGCGAAGTGGCTGTGCCAGAGGGGCTCCGGCGCCGGGCACGGCTGTGGGAGGAGGAAGAGGAAGGGGCTGGCTGCCCTCGGGGCAGAGGGGGGATGCCGCAACCCCCATCCTGCCCGCAGCCGTGCGGGCAGAGCCGGCGCCGGCTCCCGAGTTAGCGGGCGGTTCTCCGCGGGAGACAGCCAGGGGGATCACCCGCCGCCGGAGCTGGAGGGAGGCAGATGCCGAGCGGGCGATGCTTCCAGGAGCCGGGCACCCTTAGCTCTGCTCTTCGCCAGGGTTAGTCCTTAATTCGGGAGCAGCTAGTCCCGAGCCGGGCAGCCCTTCCTGACTGACAGCCGGGGGGACCTACCCCGTCCTCTACTGGCTGGATGCTTCTTTGCATGGCACACGGCGAGAGGGCGGGGAATGGACGGAGCGACTGGGCAGGGCGAGTAGTTTCACCCCTGGCAGCGGCAGGGGCTGGAGTTCCGTCCATGCTGGAGCTACTTTCCGCTCGCGGTGGGCCCGGGCGGCTCTGCAAGGTCTTGCCGGCAACCAGTCCCCCCGCCCCTGTCCTGGATGCCAGAGTCAATTATCAAATCCACTGCGGTAAATTCATCTTCCTTTTGCCCCTCCTCTCTCTTTAAAGGGAAAGGGTGCAGCCGAGGGAGAGGAGGGGGGATGCGAGAGGGGAGGGGAGGGGGAAGGGACGGGAGGGTGTTCCTGCACCCAGAGATTTTCGGTGGTGTGGGAATTAGCACCCTGACTAAGGCACCACAGACTCTTTCTGAAGCAGCCCAAAAGGAGAAGGGGGGCGGGGGGGGGTGGTAGGAAGAGAGGGGGGGGGAAAGCAGGGATGACCTCATCTGAGTTGGAGGCGTATCTCAGGCTCGCTGCCAGCTCCCAGCCAACCAGATCTGAATGAAAATTGCAGGGAGGCCATTACATCAGAACAAAGCCCAGCACGCCCCAGCCCCTCCCCATACTGTCTTTAGCCACATGGGAACCATCCCACCCGGGAGAAGGGCTCACCTCTCTTTGGCAGGAGTGGAAGGAGGAGACCACAGAGCCACAAATGTCTCGTTACGCGGGCACACGGGAGTATTTGTGGTGGAGGCAGCACGAATGGAAAGCGAGTCCACATCCTGCATAGGTAAGTGCCAGCCTGACAGAGTCAGCATAAAACTTTTCCTCCAGCCCGTGCCAAAGGAGACCCAGAACGGCTTTGCCCTAACAGTATGCATTTTCATTTCCAAAGGGCAAGGCCACAGCTTGGGCCTGGGCATACTGTGACAGAGCCCCTGCCGTGCTGCAATTCCAACTGGGCTAGTCATCTCCTGGGTGGGCCAGAGGATTCCATGCACACAGCACAGGGTCTGGGCCAGCACCCCACCCAAACCTTGGCCCACCAACTCCAACTTCCCTGTTAGGTACCCTTAACCATCTGGGTCAGCAGCCTGGGCCTTCAGGAGCAGTTTGTGCAGGTGGGAAAAGACTCCTCCTCCCCTGCACTACAAGCTCGGAGTACAGATACTGCTCAGAGGACAGACTGAGCCACCGTCATCATCCGAAAGACCATGAAGTGATGAAAAGCTCCCTCTGTATGGAACCAAGTGCCATCATTCGTGCCTTAACTTGGATTTAACAGGGATCCTGTTCAGCTGGCAAAGATACCCTGAGATTGTCACTTTTGTGTCTGTGTCCTGCTCTGGTGATGTTTTAAGGAGATTTGAAATGAGAGGAAATAGCTGATATTAGACACACTGATGTAATCGGAAAAGAAAAGCAGCACACAAGCTCTTCCCACACTTGTCCACATGCTTACTTGCTAAATTAACTCCAGTGTCTGCTGTGCCCAGAGTTCACTGTAATAAATTAAGAGACTTAAAACGGAACCACATTCCAGGGACAAACATCTATAAATACTTAGGATTTGGGAAACATGACAGGCAGTCACAAGCTTAGATGTTTTGTCCTATGAACATTTCTAAAATAATCACAGGGGGAAACAGTCTACAAATTAAGACTAGAAATCCACTTCTAAATTTTACAGTTAAAAGAACAAAATAAAAAAGGTAAAAGCATGTATGTCTTTCAACTCATCTTCTCACTTGAAGAGATCAAAGCCAGTCTAAATGGGCACTTGTTATTTAAAAGACTTCTGCTGTAGGGGAGACAGTGAATGTCACTTGCAGATTAAGACCTGGATTCACTCTCTAACTTGAAATGTAACTTTTCTAACATTACAAATGTCATTACTCCAGGCTCCCCACATATTCATGGGAAGAAGCTGTTCCACAAGGTGACTTAGCCCTGTCAGTGTTTCCGTGATCCTTTCAAAGTTTGTTTTCCTACCCCATTCTATTCTAGGAGACTTACTGTAACTCCACATAGAAGGGATCAGTCTACAAATGTCCTAAGAGTGATGTAATCTGTGTAACAGTCACACAAACTCTTTACAAGGCTTGGTTTGCTTTTGGTTGTGTTGAAGCTCAGGCTGATACCAGTCAAGAAATGGAATTGATGTAGTCCAGGTGTGTAAGTACAATGCTGCATACAGACAGGCTGCCAACAGACACCACAGGCCAAGTCTTGCCTTGTAAAAGCATTTACATTGAAATAAATTGCAAACACAGAAGAAAAGAGAAATTCTTCTTACTACTTATTAGAGCAGCTGGAACTAGAGCTTTGGGATCTGTTTTGAATTCTTTTAAGCATTTGTGCTACTTTCTAAGATACAGCAGAAACACACGTTTTTCCTATGCATCCACCAAAAGCTAGACATTCCCTCCCATTTAAAACAGCCTGTTCTGAGATCCTTCACATCCATGTCACTCCCTTCAAGGGGATTCATGTTTTTAACTGTGCCCATCCACCCTGTTGAGGTTTAACCCCTGCTAGCTATTAAGCACCACACAGCTGCTCTCTTCCTTTCTCCCCCATGAGATGGGGGAGAGAATGGGAAGGGTGACAGTGAGAAAACTTGTGGGTTGAGATAAAGGCAGTTTAGTAGGTAAAGCAAAAGCCATGCACACAAGGAATTCATGGGCAGGCAGGTGTTCTGTCATTCCTAGGACAGCGGGGCTCCATCACATGTAACTGTTACTTGGGAAAAGAAACATCGCCATTGCAAACGTGCCCCTCTTCCTTCTTCTTCCCCAGCTTTATATGCTGAGCATGACATCATACGGAATAATGGCATGGGATATCCCTTGGGTCAGTTGGGGTCAGCTGTCCTGGCTCTGTCCCCTCCCAACTTCTTGTGCACCCCCAGCCTACTTGCTGGTGGGATGGGATACGGAGCAGAAAAAGCTTTGGCACTGCGTAAGCCCTGCTCAGCAGTAACTAAAAACATCCATGCATTATCAACACTATTTTCAACATAAAACCAAAACAACCCCATAGCAGCTCCTAGGAAAAGAATTAAGTCTATCCCAGACAAAATTAGTGCACACACTTACTGTTCATGAGAGGGATAAGGGTGTATCTTCTAGGATCACTGTCTAAAGCAAACAGCCTGGACTTACATGTGTTCTTAGGTGTAGTGAAAGGATTAAAAGGAAAACAATGCCACCATCCAACATGGATTAGAAGATCATGAATCGGGTGCAACCTTCAGTAATACCCTGGTACTTTGACCAAGGTGGTAGCTGAGAGTTTCAGCCATCTCCTCCATGTCCCAGCCACAAAAGTGGCAGCACTGGGCACTGTAACCAGTGATGTGACATCCCACTGGGGACAAGAACAATAAACCAGCAACACAAGAGAGAGCTAATGGATATATTAGAGATAATGGCTGTACCTGAGGGTCTGTCTGCTTGGGTTGCTATTCAGGAATTCTAGTTTAAATTAACTCCTTAATTGACCCTCATGCACTTTCAAAGGCAACCCAGTAGACAATGGGGCTTTCAAGTGTGTCTCACAGCAGGGCTGCCCAGTTTAAACTTCAAGACTTGTAATGGTCTTGTCTCCATACCAGGTACACCACCCCTAGCTGCCTATTATACTTTTAACAACTTGTCATTTTGGACTGTATACCGTGCTTTTACCCACGTCAAGTTGTCATTATTATCCTGTTCTCAGTACATTAGCCAAGGCTGTCCTTTTTAAAGGAAGCATAAAACTGCCTTTTAAAATCTAGAGACGCTATTTGTTCAGGTCCCTGAGAATGGTGGAGGGTATTCAAGAATGTAAAAGAGAGTTGCATTGCCCTTCCTCCATCTAGAACAATAAAACACCTCCTGGGCAGGCGCTGGAGCTTTGTAGCCTTATTCCAGAGGTGTCACAGAAGTCATTTGGATTCAAAGAGTTTTTATCTCACTTCTACCCAAACCACTTGCGTACACCAAGGAGCTGACTGATTCTGGTCTAACTTGAGAGTGAGATATAGGAAAAACTGGGGAGAGAAAAATCAGCACAGGATGCCAGAGGGCTGGTGCTTTGCCCTATGTAAGGCAGAACGTGAAATATGTAACTTCAAATTGCACCACAAAGGGAAAGAACAACAGTCAAGCTGGATGATTTTAACCATCTTCAAGATTTTATCCAAGACCAAGGGGGTCTGTAGTTGAAGCTAGGTGCACATTAGCAGCTGTGGGAGAAACAAAGTTAATATTTGCATCAAATTCGTCATCGAGTCACACTTGATTCTGCATTTTGTCTCTCTTCTCATTGCAGCTACACTTCCCAGTGTTTTAATATCAAGCTGTTTGTCAGAGAGCAGTGAAGGCTGACATCTGCAGAATGGATGGGGACCTGAGTGCAACAACAGAGTTGACAGGGCAGGGACTTCACTATCCAGGGCCTTGTCCCTCAGCCCATGAGGAGATGCACAGGGCAGGCCAGGAGATGGCCACGACAGTGAGTCCAGATCATCACACAAGTTCATAGGCATAAGGCAGGTCCAAAGCCAAGCCAAGGTGTTGGCCCGTGGGTCAAGCCCAGCAGGGCAGGGCTGGAGACTACCAAGTCAGTGGGCAGGGACTTATGAGCCCAGGCTGGGCTGAAAAGGTGCCCCTGGGTGATGGGCAGGAGCCCATGGCAAGAGGCCCCAGGAGAGTACAGACGGGACAATTTGTGCCTCTTTTATCACTTTTGGTTACAATAAAGCAATGCTCTTGTCTGCCAGCCCAGCACTGTACATACAAACTTTCAACCTGGAAACTGGGATAAAAATGCTGAGCATTCATGTTCAGTCTGATGGCTAAGGATTAGGCAAATACTTATGATTATCACTATTAATACAAACTCATGGCACAAACAATAATGGTTCAAGAGCAGCTAGTGCATGCAGTTAAAAGGGACAGCACACAGTAACAGTAATTCATGATGTATTTCTGAGGAGCTAAGCAGGTTTAGTTTCAGAGAGCTCTTCTATCAGCGGCATCTCCAGCTTATTTTTATCATAACAATGTTTAGAAGCTGCAGTGGTGAGCAGGGGACCATGATATTGGTTGCTATATGAACACACAGGAGGATACTGCCCTTACTCAGTGAAAGGTGGTGATTTAAAGACATGGTACAGGTGAATGGCAAGAGAAAAGATGCATTAACAACCCTGCATCACAGAGGTCTGGGGAAGCAAAGTGACTGAACACCTGCCAAACAGCAAGCAGTTGGGACCAAAGGGGGCTGAAGCAAGGTGCAATGCTGCACTTGTGAAGAAGGAGATAGGAACTGTGACAGCTCACATCATAAGCTGTGATCCAAAGAGCCAGGCACTGCTGAACACTTACTGTGTCTAAGCTGCCTCCCTGTTGGACCAGGACAATCTCTGTCCCACCGCAAGCACGCACAAAACTACCACAACTGTGGCACTGTGGCTCTTTATTCCTGCTGCAGTCTGACAGAGACCCAGAAAGTCAGCATGACGGCACATACAAGCCCCCAGAAGCCGCGTCTGCCTGATGCCTGCTGATCTCTCCTACCACACGTTGGCAGCTGAACACAGAATCCAGAAGAAAAGGCCAAGAAAGGCCTTCAGAAACCCTGCTGGGCCCCACTGCCTGCTTTTTGCATAACCAAGTGTTAGTTACATTACAGGGAACTGGGGACTGTCTCTCTTAGTCCTGCAGATTTAAAGCTCACCCCAACACGGAGAGCACCCAAACCTTCAGATTAGCATGCTAGTGGTAAGCATCTTCCAGACTTCTTGCTCACTACATAGCAACAGATGCAAGAGCCCCAGGCTCGATTCCCAAAGCAATTTATGCATTTAACATTAGGTGAAGACAATCCATAGAGAAAGAGATGGGAGTTCTGGCTCTTGCTCCTAGACATGACCCCTAGCTACAGTTACACGTCCCAGCACCCTCAAGCTTCCTTAGCACCCAGAAATCAGATGCCCAGGTATTATGTCTCTTTATTTCAGACAGGCTATCATATTCTGCAGCTGCATCATAGCTGCAGTCCACTCATTCTAAAAGAGCTAGCGAAGCTAGTGGTATAGGATATTCATTAGAGATATATATAAGCATCATAAGCTCTTCACAGAATTTAGATATTCCTTATTCTGTACCTAAACCAGCCTGTGCAGCTCTTCCATAGACCCTGAGCACACAGGAAGTGAAGAAATCACAAAAACACTGAAAGGTGTCTCCAGACTAGTCCTAATTTTTCATTTTTTCCATTGAGGTTTTTTTAATTCTATGTGCAAAGTACAATAAAACACAACTTGCAAACCAGTCTTACAGCTTTGTAGCAGTGATTAGTAACTACAAGTGTCTCACTGTCTTTACTTTTCAAATCAGTTTCATTACAAATCACCGTGGTTGGTTCTTTTGGTGTTTTTTCAGAATACTAAAACTTAATTCCCTTTTCTGATTGTACTTGCTGTTGCCTCATGCTGGATGATTAGCCAGCTGACACCATAGTATACTGCGATTCTTGGGGCTATTACAGCATCCAGACAACACAAGGAACCTTTGAGCTTCTAGAATAACACACCAAAATCCACATCTGATAGTGGGTGCATCTGCAAGTGCCTTCTGATAGGTTCAAAACCACTGTGCTCTGCTGACCAGCACCATCTATAGGTACCTCCATGCCAGGTTTTTGGTTTTATTAACTAGTTTTAACCTCTGCCTCTCAAAAACTTCTGTTCATTTTAAAGAGTGAGACATCAACCTGTACCCAAGCAATGGCAGTAGATCTCTTTGCCCTGGAGTACCTCAGCCCTCATTTGGTTAAATACAGAGGGTGGGCAGCTCATTCCTTCAGAACAAGGTGTGTGTGGGGCGTACGGCTTCAGCGGATCTCTGAATGTGGATAGCATTTTACAGCCTTACAAGACTTACCCAGGGGCTCTAACAGGTCCTTGCACGTAGTATCTGAAGGCTTGAAGTGTTATAAAGAGTAATGTCAGTAACCCTGTCTCTTTGTGCTTGACTGACTGCACCCATTTACTTTATATAGGCCTGTGAGCAGCCATCAGATATTAAGTGCAAGGTCCTACATGCCTTTCTATGAGCAAACTGGCTGTGGCCAAGCATTAGACATGTGTACAGCATCACTCAGCCCATTCATTACTTTGTCAAGCCAAAACCCACTGCATCATCTTCTCAAACAACATTGTTCACATATAAAAAGATCATCAAATAGCAAAGAGATACTTACTGATAAAGAGGAAAATCTAGCAGGATTTGGAGATGGAACTCAATACATTCCTCCCACCTCCCCCCAAACCTCTGTCAACCTCAGATTTGCCTAAGCCTGCTGTGGTGCACTTAATCTGACTACCAATGGTTTGGAATCCTGCTATAACGTAAGTTGAAATCCCTATCAAGCAAAACCAGTAAAGGTGTCCCATCTCACCAGGATTCCTGAAGCTTAGTTTGAGTTCTTGACAATGAGAAACCAATTGAAAGAGCCCGCTGCACAAAGGCATTTTTCTGTTTTCTGCCTATTTTTGTTCACATCATGAAAGTGGCCCCAAGTTTAGTCACCGTTTGCAGGCTTTCACAAAGGGCCTATGTACTCAACTCTTTCTCAAGTCTAAAGGCAGAGAGATTCTGGTTGATGGTGCCAAACAAAAAAAGCTGTGTGTTTTATTTCTGCAGAGCAACTGAAAACCAAAGCTTCCAATCAAATACATTTTGTTGTTTAGGAAGGCAGAAGCTGTCACAGATGTCTTGGAAGTGTATCGGTCAGAAATGGATTATTTGAATGTATTTTCCCCATCACTTATAAGCAATCTTGTAACACAGATCATAGAATCACAGAATGGTTAGGGCTAGAAGGGACCTCAAAGATCATCAAGTTCCAATCTCCTGCCATAGGCAGGGACACTTCTCACTAGACTAGGCTGCTCAAGGCCCCATCCAACCTGGCCTTGAACAACTCCAGGGAGGGGGCATCCACCACCTCTCTGGGCAGCCTGTTCCAGCACCTCATAGTGAAGAATTTTTTGTAACATCCAATCTAAACCTACCCCTTTCCAATTTAAAACCAACTCACCCTATCACTACATGTCCTTCTAAAAAGTCCCTCCCCAGCTTTCTTGGAGGCCCCTTCAGGTACTGGAAGGCTGCTGTAAGACCTCCCCAGAGCCTTCTCTTCTTGTCAGATCAACATCTGAACAGCAAGCAAAAAATGTGAACCCAGCCACCCAAAGGGTGAGGAAGAAACAATTCTGTCTTGCAACCATGATGGAGAAGGTTCAACTAACAGGTAGGGCAGAAAGGCTGGGAGAGGCACAGAGGCCTCTTGCAAAAGTTGGTAGAATTCATGGATGTAAAGATGTGTTTTCTTACCCTTCAGTAACCTCCTGCATCCAACCTGATTTTGACAATGTTGTTCCCACCCTGCATCTCAACCTCTTCCTCCAGTTCTGGGAGCACCACTCCCCATGGAACACAGTAGCAGGTACTCTCCAAATCCAAGTACACCAGCTTCCTCCCACCCAGTGAAGAAACAGGGAAGGAGGAGAAACGGGACGGCAGCAAACCCGGCTCGCCAAGGCACACATGGGCAGGGTAGGCAGCAGAGCCTTTGTTCCCCTTTCTGTTTTTCCTCTCAGCAGTCTGCCCTGGGACTTGCCCATGGACAGAAGGCAATTCCACATGACTTCTTCAGGCAGCAGAGATGCTCATATCAGCATCCCTGCAGAACTCCATTTTCTGCCTTAACTTCCCCACATACACTTAATTCATGCATGCTATGACATGCCACAAAGCACTACTGGTATGTCACTAACCACTCCAACTTCATCACAGAGGTGGCAACTTCTGACTAGCAGCAGACTCTGAATCACTTTGAGATGAATCAGACTGTTAAAATATTTAATAGCCATGCGCTAGCTTGGCTGCTTCCTTACCAAGCTCAGCCCTTCCAAGTGATGAGTAATACTTGCACTGAGCAAGGAACTAACATTTTGAAGAAAATCATCCCTATTTCTCCCCTGCTCTTCCCACAATTGGCTAATACCAGGGCAACGATTTTCAGAGTGCTGATAAAATGGAATTATTCTATCTTTAAACAAGGGGCGGGGGGGAGGGAGATCATTACACAAATGTTTTCCAAGTTGTTTTTATCCTTCTAAATATTCATTCATGCCATGCTTCCTGCTCTCCAAAGGATGAGAAGGCTAGGTGGCACTGCAGGCTAATGGACTAGCTTATTATTAGAGGAATTAATTAAGTGAATTTGGAGATCTTATCAACAATGTCCATGGCTAAAATAGATTTCTTCAACTCTCAGTCACTGAAAAATTGAAGGCAACAGGCCTAAGTATATGATTTTGCAGCCTGGAATGAATGGCCAATAGGACCCCACTTCTGAAGACTGCTTATACTCAGAGCTTTGCTTGAAGCAAAGGAATAAGTATATTAAAATGTCAGTACTGCTTCAGACATGTATCAGAGTTTACCTGTGCTGCCAGTCCCTCTCTGTAGACATCATGAACACTAAAGCACACTGTCCTGGTTTCAGTCAGGATAGAGTTAACTTCATTTGTAGCAGCTGATGGAATACTGTGTTTGGGAATTAAAATGAAAACAGTGCTGATAACACCCTGATGTTCTTAGTTGCAGTCAGACAGTCAAGGACTTTTTCAGCTTCTTCGTATTTCTCTATTCTTGAGAAAGGAGGGGCGAAGCCAGGACAGGTGACCCAGATGGGCCAAAGAGAGTATTCCATGCCAATTACGTCCTGCCTAGGAAAACGGGGGACTGTTGGGAGGAAGAAGTGGGGCGGTGGCGGGACGCGTGCTTCTTGGGGGGACGGTCGGGTTCCGGGACAGCTCTGGGTGGTACGGCCTGAGTTGTGTGGTTCGGGGAGAAACTGCATTGGGGATCAAGAGTTTCATATTCTTTTGCTCTGAAGTCCTGTTAGCATTGTTTTATTTTATCTTTCTGTTATCTTAGTAAACTGTCCTTATCCCAACCCACGGGCCTCTTAGTTTCTTGGTTTTGGAGTTACTTGCCCCTTCCTTTTCCCTTCCCTTGTTTTCCCCCCCTTTTTCCCTCTTCCCCTGCTCTTTTACTTTAAGAAGCAGGCAGCTGCGTGGATCTCAGCCCACAGCTGGGGTGAAACCACGACAGTCTTTTTGGCGCCCAACGTGGGGCTCGAAAGGTTGGGATAACGGTAGATCTGACCCTGACCCTATAGTAATTAAGACAAAGTTGTGATAAGTACTGTTGTTTAAGCAGTCTCCGATCACGATGCTGTGGTATTTATTCACATGGCTGTGGTCACATCTGTGGCCGCGAAACTACCGTACGCTGTATGCAATCCTGGCAGGATTTTTTACCATGTCGAGGCTGCGTTTCCTGGTCTGGTTCTTGTCTTTTGTGATTACAATCTATGATACAGTAATATTGAGGATCGTGAACTTGTGTTGGTATTTGTATGAGAGCTTGCTGCCCTGTCCATTCCTTGGACAGGGAGAGTTTAGTAACGGCAGCTGGCATGGTGGGAGTTCTGCTTTCTTTTCCTTTGGGCTAAATACAACAGCTCTGCTAGCAGTCTTTAAAAACTTTCAATATCCCTGGGATATTCAAACTAGCATTTTGCTGTTTTTCAGTTTGGTGCAGATGGTTCAGTTGTTGTCAAATATTAAGCAGAGGTTTATGAATACCACTCAAGATTTTTCTGTGAGGCCAGATAATCGTGAGTGGCAGGGCAAGTGGCAGAGCATGGGCAAGTACCTAGGCACTTTCTTAACTCCGGTGGTTTGGAGTTTCACTCCTGAGCAGTTACAAGACCCTGAAAAAGTGACTGCATACCTGAAAAGAAATTGCTCTAAGCTTGCCAGAGATACACACCTTACTGCACTGTGCTGGGCCCTGGCCACTATTTACAAAACATTGCTTGATAACAGGCAGCACTGTCAGTACTGTCAGCACTGTCAGAAGGAAAAGAATGAAAACAGACCAGCAAAGACTGCAGCTGCTGCAACCCCAATGACTGGCACTGCAGCTACTGTAACCACTGTGACTAGCACTAAGGCCACTATGACTAGCACTGTGGCTACTGCAACTTGTCCAACTGATGCTGCAGCTACTGCAACCCCTACAGCAGCTACTGCAACCCCTACAGCAGATACTGCTGATAAAACAAAAAACCAACCCCCGCCAGTGTCTGTTGCTCCTGTACAAAAGAGGAAACAAAGGAAATCAGTTCGTGTAGTGAAGGATGAGGATGAATCAGAGCCATCTGGAGCATGTCAGGATGACTCAGGGTCATCTCAAGCATCTCAGGATGGAGCAGGGCCATCTCAAGCACCTCAGGATAAAGCAGGGCCATCTCAAGCCCCTCAGGATAGAGCAAGGCCATCTCAGGCATTTCAGGATGAGGCAGAATCAGAGGTTGTCACACGATCCCTGACCCTGAGTGAGCTGCGTGAGGTTCGAAAAGATTTCAGCCGCCGCCCAGGTGAGCACATCATCACTTGGTTGCTGCGATGCTGGGATCAAGGGGCCGATAGTCTGGAATTAGATGGCAGGGAGGCCAAGCAGTTGGGATCCCTAGCTAGAGAAGGAGGCATTGACAAGGAAATTGGGAAAAAGCCAGAAACCCTCAGCCTCTGGAGGCGACTACTGTCAAGTGTGGAGGAAAGGTATCCCATAAAGGACTATATTACATGTCAGTCACCCAAGTGTAACAACATAGAGGCAGTTATCCAGTACCTGAGAGAATTAGCTGTACGGGAGATCATTTATTATGATCTGGGCAAATGGCACTCTGACCCTGATGAAGTTGTATGCACCGCAGATATGTGGCGTAAGGTTGTACGAAGTGCACCAGCAGGGCACACCAATTCATTAGCATCAATAGACTGGGATAATATGTATCCACCAACTGTAAGTGAAGTGTCCTGCCGACTCTGGAAATATCAGGACAATGTTTCCCAATCTGTGATCGCAGCGGTAGAGAAACTGGTCGAACGACTTGACAAAAATTTGTGCAACTCCCAACCCGTATGGGGCAATGTTGCAGCTACTGGGAGAAAGCGTCCATCATCCCAGAAGGGAGGATGCAGAAGGTACACCCCACGAGACACGCTGCGACAGCAGCTGTGGTTTGAACTGTGTGACCATGGTGAGGACATGAGGAAGTGGCATAGGCAGCCCACCTCAGCCCTCCAGGCACGAGTAAATGAGCTGCGAGGTAAAAGAACCGCACAACGCGATTTTGCCAGGAAGAAGGCTGCACCAGTGAGCAGCCAATATGATCAGCAACAATAGAGGAGCCCTGCCTCCAGCCAGGTGGAGGAGAGGGATAACCGTGCTTATTGGACTGTGTGGATCCGATGGCCTGGTACGTCAGACCCACAGGAGTACAAGGCTCTGGTGGATACTGGTGCCCAGTGTACTCTAATGCCATCGAATCATGTAGGGACAGAACCTGTCAGCATTTCTGGAGTGACAGGGGGGTCACAACAATTGACTGTGTTAGAGGCTGAAGTGAGCTTAACTGGGAAGGACTGGGAGAAACACCCAATTGTGACTGGCCCAGAAGCTCCATGCATTTTAGGTATAGATTACCTCCGTAGAGGTTATTTTAAAGACCCGAAAGGGTACCGGTGGGCTTTTGGAATAGCTGCTTTGGAGACAGAAGGCATTGAGCAATTGCGTACCTTGCCTGGACTCTCAGATGATCCTTCTGTTGTGGGGTTGTTGAAGGTTGAAGAACAGCAAGTGCCAATTGCTACAACAACGGTGCACAGGAAACAATACCGCACTAACCGGGATTCCCTGATCCCCATCCATAAGCTGATTCGTCAATTGGAGAGTCAAGGGGTGATCAGCCGAACCCGCTCACCCTTTAACAGTCCCATATGGCCAGTGCGGAAGTCCGATGGAGAGTGGAGGCTGACAGTGGATTATCGTGGCCTAAACGAAGTCACTCCAGGTATGAGTGCTGCTGTACCAGACATGTTGGAACTCCAGTATGAATTGGAGTCAAAGGCAGCCAGGTGGTATGCCACAATAGACATTGCAAATGCTTTCTTCTCAATACCACTGGCGCCAGAGTGCAGGCCACAGTTTGCTTTCACTTGGAGGGGCATCCAATACACATGGAATCGTCTGCCCCAGGGGTGGAAACACAGCCCTACCATTTGCCATGGACTAATCCAGACCACACTGGAAAAGGGTGGAGCCCCAGAGCACCTGCAGTACATTGATGACATCATTGTATGGGGCAATACAGCAGAGGAAGTATTTGAGAAAGGAAAAAGGATAATTCAAATCCTTTTGGAAGCTGGTTTTGCTATAAAGCAAAGTAAAGTCAAGGGGCCTACAAGAGAAATCCAGTTTTTAGGAATAAAATGGCAGGATGGGCGTCGTCAGATCCCAATGGACATTATCAATAAAATAGCAGCTATGTCTCCACCAAGCAACAAGAAGGAAACACAAGCTTTCTTAGGTGTTATAGGTTTTTGGCGAATGCATATCCCAAACTACAGTCTCATTGTGAGCCCACTCTACCACGTAACTCGGAAGAAGAATGATTTCCAATGGGGCCCTGAGCAGCAGCAAGCCTTTGAGCAGATCAAACGTGAGATAGTCCATGCAGTGGCCCTTGGGCCTGTCCGGACAGGGACAGATGTTAAAAATGTGCTTTACACTGCAGCCGGGGAGAATGGCCCTACCTGGAGTCTCTGGCAGAAAGCACAAGGGGAGACTAGAGGTCGACCGCTGGGGTTTTGGAGTCGGGCCTACAAAGGATCTGAGGCCAATTATACTCCAACAGAAAAGGAAATACTGGCCGCCTATGAAGGGGTTCGAGCCGCTTCAGAAGTGATTGGAACTGAAGCTCAGCTCCTCCTGGCACCCCGACTACCGGTGCTGGGCTGGATGTTCAAAGGGAAGGTCCCTTCTACACATCATGCCACTGATGCTACGTGGAGCAAGTGGGTTGCACTAATTACTCAGCGGGCTCGAATAGGAAACCCTAATCGCCCAGGAATCGTGGAAGTGATCACAGACTGGCCAGAAGGCAAAGATTTTGGGATGTCACCAGAGGATGAGGAGGTGACACGCGCTGAAGAAGCCCCACCTTACAACAAACTGCCAGAGAATGAGAAGCGATATGCCCTGTTCACCGATGGCTCCTGTCGCATTGTGGGAAGGCACCGAAGATGGAAAGCTGCTGTATGGAGTCCTACAAGACAAGTAGCAGAAGCCACTGAAGGAAAAGGTGAATCAAGCCAATTTGCTGAGGTAAAGGCCATCCAGTTAGCTTTGGACATTGCTGAGAGAGAAAAGTGGCCAATGCTCTACCTTTATACTGATTCATGGATGGTAGCTAATGCCCTGTGGGGTTGGTTGCAACAGTGGAAAAAGAACAACTGGCAGCGTAGAGGCAAACCCATATGGGCTGCGGACTTATGGCAAGACATTGCTGCCCGATTAGAGAAGCTTGTTGTAAAGGTACGTCATGTTGATGCCCATGTACCTAAGAGTCGAGCCATGGAGGAACATCAAAACAACCATCAGGTAGATAAGGCTGCTAGGATGGAAGTGGCTCAGGTAGATCTAGACTGGCAACATAAAGGTGAATTATTCCTAGCTCGATGGGCTCATGATTCCTCAGGTCATCAAGGGAGAGATGCAACATATAGATGGGCTCGAGATCGAGGGGTGGACTTAACCATGGATGCTATTGCACAAGTTATCCATGAGTGTGAGACGTGTGCCGCAATTAAGCAAGCGAAGCGGTTGAAGCCGCTTTGGTATGGAGGACGGTGGATGAAATATAAATATGGGGAGGCCTGGCAGATAGATTACATCACCCTCCCACAAACCCGCCATGGCAAACGCTACGTGCTTACAATGGTGGAGGCAACCACCGGCTGGCTAGAAACATATCCTGTATCCCATGCCACTGCCCGGAATACAATCCTGGGCCTTGAAACACAAGTCCTATGGCGACACGGCACCCCAGAAAGAATCGAGTCAGACAATGGGACTCATTTCCGAAATGCTCTCATAGACACTTGGGCCAAAGAGCATGGCATTGAATGGGTGTACCACATTCCTTATCATGCACCAGCCTCTGGGAAAATTGAACGATACAATGGACTCTTAAAGACTACCCTAAAAGCAATGGGTGGTGGAACATTCAAACACTGGGATACACATTTGGCCAAAGCCACGTGGTTAGTTAACTCTAGGGGTTCTACCAATCGGGCTGGCCCTGCCCAGTCAAAATTTCCACGTACTGTAGAAGGAGACAGAGTCCCAGTGGTGCATATGAAGAGTATATTAGGGAAGATGGTTTGGGTCATCCCTGCTTCAGGTAAAGGTAAACCTATGTCGGGAATTGCTTTTGCTCAAGGACCTGGTTGTACTTGGTGGGTAATGCAGAAGGATGGAGAAGTTCGATGTGTACCTCAAAGGGATTTGATTTTAGGTGAGAATAGCCAATGTAATTAGTAAGTAAGGTAGAAATTGTATTATAATAGCCAATGTAATTAGTAAGTAAGGTAGAAATTGTATTATAATAAGTGTTAAATAACCCATTACTGTATATTCATTATTACTATAATTGCTGTATGTTGTTGTTTGTTGTACCAATGGAGTTACAGCTGGAATCATACACGACAATGAAGGAAGACTGCCACGATGATGGGACCAAGACCTGCCATCACAAGAACTTTTTCCTCTTCCCCTTTGAAAATGAACACTTTTGATTCACAGACTATGACCATGGACCATGTCAGATGCATCGGTCGAGCGCCCGAGATACAGCATGCAACGATCCAATGGCGAGACCATAAGAGACTGTTACAACGAATGGAGCCTGAAAATCATGGACTAGATCATTTACTCAACAAAACTTAGATGAATGGTCCATAGACTAAGGGAATAATACATATATGTGTGTCTGAAACATTGGTTGTACCCAAAAGAAATGATTGGACCTGGTCATGACGTAAATGGTATGGAATAAGGGGTGGAAGGTTTCACCCCGGCTGAAACCAGGACACACACACATTCCCACCTACAGTTATAACCTAGTCCAGCAGACAGTGATAGCTGCTTCTTTCTGGCTAAAGCTCTGAACTAGAAGAATAGAAGAATAAAATAGAAGAACACATTTCTTTTTCCTGTGTTGCCTACTCTGCATAAGCCATTTGTTAGCATCACAGGCCTAGCTGTGATCCTAGGAGTGATGGTATCACGAGAGATGTCATGCAGGTATAGTCCTGCCGGCTCACAAAAATATTCACAAGGACCTTTTTTTCAGCAGCAAAGCAAAACCCCATAGCAGGCTTGCTCCTCCCAGTGACCTCTGTGCCTTGCTCCACCAGTGTCCTGGCTGACACCTCTCTCAGTCTCACAGCTGACACACACAAGAGCATCTTGGGTTCTCCACGTTTTCAAACACTCCCAGACCACAGAGTTAAGCTGTGCTCAGACCCCATCTTCTGAGTCTACTGCCTACTGATTGCTCCCACTCTCTCAGATTATTTTATTCCACCAAGAGTTTTCATTTATCTTTCTGCATGTCTGGAAAGAATCCTCAGTGCCTGCCTGACCCTTACCTGCATCTTTTCACAGCAGCAATCACAGTCAACTTCTATAACAATAATAACTCTCATGGACAAAATAACTGCAAGGAAGGGGCTCTAGCTCAGAATTAGGGTGAAGATATCACTTCAAAGGACAGGTGTTTCTAGAATAAATGCTCTTGCATGGTTACTATTTAGAAAATGACTCTATCAAAAAGCAAAACATAACCTCAGCAGTATTCTAACAGAGGCAAGCTAAGTACAAGGCACAGCGCTTGGGAGGACAACAATAGATCAAGACAGCAAAATCTTCCAGCTTCTCAAACCTGACACTCCTACTTGTATATTGCAATTTTTCTTCCATGCTTTGTGACTTATATTTTGATTGTCATGCATTAGATGTATCTAAGATTGTGGCATGCTTTGCAATGATGTGAGGACTGCGTCTTTCCATCTGCAATAGACCTTGTCTAAAGAACCTGGGGACTTCAACGATGCCACCTGATCTTTCATCTGCTCCAACAGCATAACCCCATGATCCTTAAAGCATGTCACACCTGCTTCCTCAATTCCAAATGCACTTATGTTGCAGTTACACCAGCACTTCAGAATATATTGCAACCCCTTAGTATCACTGCACTTCAACAAATACACAAAACAGTTGTCCTTACGCTACAGCTCCAAAGAGATCAGCTTACACCCAGCCTGCACTGGTGTACTTCACATTGCTGTGGATTCACTTGAGAAGAAGGGTCTTAACCTCCCCTTTAGACCTCTCCTTTTTTCTACTGGGGGGAGGTGTGTGTCTGTGAATTCCCAGACCAGCATCCCTCTTCCTTTCTAACTTCTCATCTCACCCAACCAGATGTGGGGCATGTCAGAAAAAAACTGTGACAGTGCTGTGGTAGGAGAAAAGGATGTGAGCAAAACCCTCTTTGGGGGCAGAATTTGCTGAGGAAACAGGCTGATGTGTCTCCCACAAAGTCTATAAGAGCCCTGGAGGAAGAAATGTGCAGGAATAAATAGCCTCCACATAACACCACCACCTGCAAACCAACACCACTGTGCTTTCTCACCCACAGGACAAGACAATATTCTTCAGCTCTTCTGTTTTCTAGTCTTATCCTTTTTCCTCCCAGGTTCTTCTTGTCATAGAAGTTGTCTTTGAGCCCAAACAGAAACCCTGGCCAGGGAGCTCATGCTGACACAGGACAGATTTCAACAGCCCCTCTAATCCTAGAACAACCAGGAGATGGAGAGGATTAACAACCAAGCTGAAGGGGAAGGGGAGGGGAAAAAAGGGGAGCGGTCAGCTGGAAACTGACCCTTTTTGAGCGCATCCTATCAGAGCGTCAGCACACTTGTGCCTGGGATTTTCAGAGGTGAGGAGACACCAGGCTTACCTTCTGGTCTGTTCCCTACCTCTCTCTTGATTTCCAGTAAGAAATGTAGATAGTTTTTGTTATCTATTATTTGATGATGGGCAGGGAACTGATCTGCCTGTGGCTAGAATTTCTTTTTATTTTTAGATGTGATTAAAAAATGTAGTAGAAAAATAAATCAATTGAGTTGCAAATCAATTGACTTGAATGGGATGCCCTTGCTGATCTAGAAACCAACACATGTCAAAACAGCTGTGGAGATGGTAACTACTTCTGGTACTCAACAGCAAAGAAGCTCAGTTACAGCACCACCAGTATTCTTCATCAAAATAGAGTTTTATAGGATACATAGACCTAAATGCCGTGTCTTAGATAATTTCCTGCTCATGACTAAATAATAAACATGAATATGACTGGCAGGCAGTAACAGCCCAGCACAGACTCTTTGTTGGCTAGGATGTGCCAAAGTAACAGATCAGAACTATGCCACCTTAGCACTATGAGCAGAGTGGCTTGAAAACACACCAGCCTGCTTGTGCCTGGGACACACCTCTAAGTAGGAAACAACAAAGACCTTAGTTAATGTATTTATACCAAGGGGAAATGTGTGCTGCTAGCTGTGTGAGAAAGCAGAAACAGTTCTAAAGTGCCAAACCAGCAGAGCTAAGCCTCACAAGGCTCTGCTGTAACACAAGGGCAACCTGACATTGAAAGCACTATCGAGTGATGAAGTCATGGAAACAGCCTAAATAGGCAGAACAAAAAGAGCAAGAGATAAAAAAGATACAATGGGAAGATCTGCTGTGTTGAGCAGGGTGGGGAGAGGGTAATGAAGGAGCAAGTGATTTGAATTCATCAGGTCTCCCCATCATGCCCTGGAACGACCGCCTGTAATGATCTGGAAGCCCCTCTAGAGACTGGGGACTGTACCAGTTGTAGCACACAAGGATGTAGTTGTTACAGGCCCAACACATCATCAGAAAATGCAGGAGCGGGGGACCTAGACAATGAGGGGGCTTGATATGACATAGAGACTGAAGCCAACTGAAGGGTCAAGTCACAGGTGCCAATTGTGACCATCCCCAAAGGAACCTGGGTGATTAGGATTGAAAAGGAAAGCCTGATGAAACTCAAACTATTGGTATGGACATTTTTCCACAAGGGTGTGCAGGGTTTCATTAAATATATATGAATGTGGATATATACTCATATGTACACATAGATTCATATGCATCTAAAACCCCAACTTTTGACAAGAGTTCAGTGCATTATTATTCTCACTTTGCTGAAATCCCTTTACCTGCTCCCCAGAGTCTCTCCAAGGACAAGAGAGGAAAGGAATTTGCTTCTTTAGGTAAATCCCACTGAGACTGGGTGGGAAATCAATGTTTCCTGAAAAAAACCCCAGTGAGCCTTTTGGATGAAAAAGTCAGGTTCTACTAAAAACACACTGCAGCAGAACAACTCCTGTCATTAGAAAGGAACTGCTTGCAAAGTGGAAACCCAGCAGGTGCACAACCTTTCTTCTTCCCCAGCTTAAAAGCATCTCAGCCTTATCAAGCATCAAGGCCTCAACCCACCTTTAGAAATTTAAGAAGCACAACTCCACCTTCAACCACCCGGTCACACACATATATACACATATCTCCTACCCAGGGAGCTGTCATGCTAATAAATGCAAGGGAGTTAGCTGTATTTTGCATTCTGGCCATCCTTCAAAGGGGCTCTTGGGATCTCACTATGCTGATGGAATTCAGCTTGGCCTCATTTGCAGCTGTTACTGAGATCCCAAATGGAATCAGATACAGGTCAGGTGTTCTCCATTATATTGAACTGCCTTGCTTTTGAAATCTCTCTGCTAATGGCATTTCTTGTACATGGTATGAGAAAAGAGATTCAGATGCCAGATTCCAAGAAGTATCAGTTCAAAGAAAATTTCATAACACCTGCTCAGTGGCATCTCCTGTCTCAGCAACTCAGTCAAATTCATCCAACCCAGAAATGTATCCTGACCCATGAACAATCAATTCTATCCTTTGCAGCTATGTTTCTGCCAAGATAACCTGTAACAACACAGAAAACCTGAATTTTCCATCTATGAAACTTACTGCTAGCAGTAGGGAGACTTTCATGTATGAGGTCTTTTTAGATGTAACTCTTCAGGGTGTGTAACCCTGCCTTCCATTCCAACAAGGTCTTCATCTCTCTTGTACCCACTTCACTACTCATCACTGGCCAAAGATGAACTCGCCTCCCCTAGGACTAAAATGGAAGAGGGAATCAACCATTTCTATAGGAACTAAATCACAATAGGTTATAATCTGAAGAGTTCCCTATAAACTGTCCTGTGTTGCCTTATCAGAGCTGCAGGAATCTATGAGGAAGGCAGCATCCAGAAAAGAAGTAGGATAGGTCAAAACCACCATCCAGCAGAGTGCCCAAGGTTACAGAGACTGACTCAGAACTACAGCTTCTTTGTGGTACAGCAGAGAAGTGGCAATCAATGGCTGTAAGCAGAACAGATAGGCAAGAGGTGAGGATCTAGGAAAAAGGGACAGAATATGGAGCTACAGGAACCAAGGTGCAGCCATCAGAGACATGTTTCATGCGTGCACAATGGCACCTCCACCCATTTGGGACCACTAGAGACGCATCTTCATACAGATGCTTGCAACAAAGAAAAGTGGAGCTTCAAGATGACTCTGTAGAGTCAAAACACTTTGGTAATTTCATCTTTAGTTGTACTCAGCAAGGGTCACACTCTACTCAATGCCTACCTTTAGTCTCATTCACACCAATCGTATCCCTCTGTCGTGCCGGACCCAAAGAACCATTTGTTCTTTCAGGAAAACACCAGCAATAAACAGATCTTAGAGTTCTGGTGCTTCATGTACCTGCAGTCTCCCAAACTCCTCATGTTACACTAGTTTCTCAGGTGAAGAGAAAACATGCATAAGCTCAGCAGGAAACATTCTGTGCTGTGTTTCTGGTGGATACAGCATATTCTCTGGAGGGTGCTCCATTAGCAGTGCTGCAAAGATGATGCCATTTTCCACTGTCTCCCCATTTCCTCTTCAATTGGCTTGCACTCACACTGAAATTTCCTGACAAGACAAGCACTCACTTTTGAGCACTTTACAGACTGCAATTGTTCCTGCCCAAAAGGAGATGGGGGCCACTTCTCACTGCTCCTCTCTCAAAAGTCAACACCAGGGCTTGTTGGACTTTTGTCCCCAGAATAAGCTCTGTGTTTATATCAGTGAGAAGCTAAAAGAGACCAGGAGGTGTGAATACTCTCTAGGGAACTATGTCAGAGCCAGGTTCTCTAGGAAAGCTTTTCCTCTCTTAGAGAAGCCCTGGAAGGTCAAGAGATAAAAAGCTTTGCATCTATCAGATGCCCTTCACTTGGAGTGTCTGAAGCCCCTTCTGTTTACTGGAAAAAGGCCAGGCCAGAGCTCTGAGCACTGAGAGGAGAAACTTGCTCCCTCTCAGGTAGGAAGTCAAAGTCATCAAGAGCAGAGGACACAGCCACAAACATTTTGCCTTCTGGCGCCTCAGTTCTCACGCAGGTCACGTTGTGCCTCCGCACCGCAGAGGTGACAGGGGTGTCCTGCCTAGCGCTTAGGAGAAGAGCGGCAAAGAGAAAGGGTGCACTGATCAGCTGCTCAGAAAATGCTGTTTACCTACATGAAGAGGAGATATGCAACTACACAAGACAACTACAGGATGGGTGCTGTACCTGTCAAGCAAAATATCTTGTTCTAACACATGGTGTCTTTGACATTTACCTTCAGTCGTGAGGGGACTTGCAATTCACAAGTGCCATAACCATGTATGATTCATCAGCCATCTCCACAGGACTGAAAAATAAATCAGATAGAAACCATCATCTATTTTATAGATGCTTATTAACATGTTATTTCATCTTCTGAATTTGTTTTGGTTTGCATAGTTGAAGGATTATTTTTTTTTATACAGCTCTAGAATGCTTTGCCATAAGCTGAGCTGCACCTCAAAAGTGCTTTCCTGCCCAGAATTCCTGTTGTTTGCTTTGCTTTATAAAAATAATGTCCCTCTCCTGATATATTGAAGCTATGGACAGAAAGCCCACTGAATTCAAAAGCAAAAAAGCAGACCCAAAAGACACAGGGAGCAGAACAGATTTTAGTGCTAAGAAACAATAGCAGTTTCTCAGGTCTGGAAATCACAGCATGGGGGAAAGAGGCAGTGTCCCTCCACGCTGGCAAAGCAACACAAGGTGTGGAGAAAGAAGGAAAGGCCTCTCTGGCAGCAATGAGAACAAGTCCCTGGTCACTGAAGCCTGAACACCCCCTGTGACACAATGCTTTAAAAAAGGAATTGGCAATGATCCCTCCCTCCCGAAAAGAAGAAAGAATGGCCCTGTTCTCCCTGCTACTGGGTTTCCTTACACTTTTCAACACGTGTCCACTGGCTGATGCCTGCTTAGCCATGAGCTCACCATGCTGTTTACAGACAGCAACAAAGGCTGGATGTGGCCATAGTCTGGGAGGCAGGACAGAAGAGGCCATGAGCAGCAGCCCCTCTGTTGTACAGCGCAGGCTGCATCACTGCGCACACACTCCCATGTAGAGGACATCCCTGCCTGTGCCCCTAACTGACCCCCAACTACACACATGATTCCCCTGAGGCTCTGACTCACAGGCTGGAAGGGAGCACCACCAGATGAGCTCATAAAGACTGTAACTCCTTTCCCTGTCCTGAAAGCCTGGAGCACAGGGGCAGCTTGCTCTGAGCACTGCAGAAAGCCCGCTCAGTACAATTTCACTCCCATGCGGATCCGAACAGCTCCAGTCTCTGCTACCCCTGCCCTTCCACCCCCAGAGTACTGTCAAGGCTGGGTTCCTTCTGCTCTGTGTCTAGCTGGCTGGGTACCAAAACCCAGGGCACGAGATATCATCTGCAGGCCTGGTGTTGCCTGGCCACGATTCCATCACAGGGGAGGAATAAGAGGTCCCAGAAGCAGAAGCTAACAGGGGCCACAAGAAAGCCCTTAGCATCGATGACCCTCTGTCGTGGTTTCCCCCCGGCTGTGGGCTGAGATCCACGCAGCTGCCTGCTCCTTAAAGTAAAAGAGCAGGGGAAGAGGGAAAAAGGGGGGGAAACAAGGGAAGGGAAAAGGAAGGGGCAAGTAACTCCAAAACCAAGAAACTAAGAGGCCCGTGGGTTGGGATAAGGATAGTTTACTAAGATAACAGAAAGATAAAATATAACAATGCTAACAGGACTTCAGAGCAAAAGAATATGAAACTATTGATCCCCAATGCAGTTTCTCCCCGACCCACACAACTCAGGCCGGACCACCCAGAGCTGTCCCGGAACCCGACCGTCCCCACAAGCAGCACGCGTCCCGCCACCGCCCCTCTTCTTCCTCCCCTCAGCCCCCCGTTATCCTGGGCAGGATGTAATTGGCATGGAATACTCTCTTTGGCCCATCTGGGTCACCTGTCCTGGCTTCGCCCCTCCTTTCTCATGAATAGAGAAATACGAAGAAGCTGAGAAAGTCCTTGACCGTCTGACTGCAACTAAGAACATCAGGGTGTTCTCAGCACTGCTTTCATTGTAACTCCCAAACACAGCATTCCATCAGCTGCTACAAATGAAGCTAACTCTATCCTGACTGAAACCAGGACACCCTCGTGGGTCCCTTCCAACCCAGTATATTCTATGATCCCATCTCAGTGCAGGCAGCAGCAACTTCAGTGTTCTGGGATGCCCCAGCACTACCAGCGGTTCTGATGGTAGAAGAGCTCTTGTTGACACATGTCACTGTGTAACTTGACACAGGCTGAGCTGGCTTTAACCACTACTGCTTACAACAGTCATGTTTATAGCTAGCTGCAACCTGGGAGGTATTTTAGGATTAAATCCAAAGCCTGTCACCGAATGCAGACATGGACACACACACTCTGATCCCATCCCATGCACAACTGAACACTGACCTGAATAGTTCTCAGACAAATGGATTTTTAGACAGCCCATATATCGTGCAGACACACAGAAGTCTGTACATTTAAGCTGTACCTTTGCAGGGGATGCTTACAGACATCAAGCTGAGAGATGAATCAGTTGTCAGTCAGAAGTGACAGCCTTCAAATACTATCCCTCTGGGTTTAACTTTCATTAAAAATGACAAGATAAAATGTCTCTCTCCCAACTGTGGTGCTATGAGAAGGAAACATTTTCAGTGCATGTTATCTAATAGACAGTAATATTCTAAAGAACTCAGATCATCAAACTCATGTAGCGCTATTTCACTTAATTAAGACATTAATAGTAATTAGGGAACCCTACTGGCTTCCCTACTCCCTCCTTCCTGATACTCTCCATCACTGAAATTCAAATTTAAGCTCCCAGAGCATGGAGAGTGTTTCAGCTCGGGATTCATTTCAAAACAGCAGGGAGATAAAGCCAGGCAATGGAGTTTGGATTGAAGCTCCAATCAAAATTTCTTTAAAGCCCAGGAGAGTAGGACCAAGACCTGAAATTTGGAGTATTCACTTCCATTCACAGATACTAAGGATTGTGATGTGATTGTGTGAATCTTGATGTGATTGTGACTTGCAATCACATCAAGAAAGAACCTGTCCTCATTAGACCTGGTAAATCTGCACAACTTAAATGTGGGGCTGAACATTTTCACCTCATTGGCATATTGATTGTAAAATCTCTTTTTGTTATCCTATAACTGAGAAGAGTTTAAGCCTAAGGAAACTCTCAGCAGACAAAAAACCCCCAAAAAGAATGGATCGAAGCATAATATAGATGTGTCAGAAAAGAGTCATGGTCCCACAAAAGGCACCAACAGCAGGAGGGATTAGATACAAGTATATCTGAAATCAAACCCTAGGACACTGGTAGCCAAGTACATAGTTGTAGAACCTACTTCCCACACACACACACATATAACTGGGTGGAAAACTTGCAGGGCTAAAAGAAGGATATTGCATTAAAGTCATATAAGAAAGGCATCCCCTGTGTCCCTCTTTTTTTCTTCTTTAAGTAATCCAGAATCAACAACTAAGCAGTTCTTTGAGTCCTAGCTTTGCAACCTAGACCATCTTTTACCCTTTAGTTCTAGGAAATGCATGCATGAATGAATAAATCAACAAACAGATGAATAAACAAATAAGGAAAGCCATTTTCAAGCCTCAGACCACGTTTTCTGCATTTGCATGCATCACATTGTTCAGCTCTGCAGAAGGTTTAGCACAAGCAATTAAATCCAGCTACTCTACAAGCTCAAGATGCACTCTGTGCCACTGTTAGCAGTGCTACTGCGACTCTCCCACCGCGTTGTTGAGCTTGGGAGAGACTCCAGCCTCTGTTGCTGCCCATTAGAGAGACTGCACACTGCCTATTTGCCCTCCTTGTTGACATTTGAAAGAGAGAAACACAAAGACAAGGAAAGCAGAGGGCATTTTGTACATAAAAGAACCTCATCTGCCAATATTCTGAAGTGATCTTCAATTCTGAACAAGATACAAGAGTAGAACAACCTGGAAAATGGAAAGGAGATGTTAGAACACCCTTAATTACTTGGTTCTCCACAGAAATAAAGTAACTACCTCTAAGGGATTTATGTAGTATTATTATTTACGTATTACTAACACTACAGGGTCACTATAGCTTTATTAAATTGTCCCCAAAGACAAAGAAGTGGCAGAGCTCCTGGAAGTTCTTCCACTTGCTTCACTACCATGCTATTAGATCACTGAATCTTTTTGGGTCCCACCACCTGTAATGGGTGGCTTTGACTGCTATACAATTTCAGAGCTTATGGGAGTCACAAAAACCCAGTCAGTGACTTTTTGAGGAGCTGTGCTTTGACAGCTTCCCCAGTGAATCCCTTAAAGAGAAACACAGTGCCTTCCACATGGAGTCTTTTGGGTCAGCATGCTGCTGACCTGCCAAATCTCAGCACAAACACTAGAGGGTTAGTTCATCTTTCCTTTGGCATCTCGACCAGAAAACATACTCTCTTCAGATCAGCTTCTGTTCCAGAGGACAGGAGTGCAGAAAACACTGTATGTGCACAGGGAGGAATCTGCATTAACTGTAAGCAGTGTGTTCCTTTTCCTCCTGGTAAATTTGGCTAGTGAGAAAAGAGGAAAACCTGAAGTTCATGAAGTAGTGTAGAGTATTCAGAACTCACCTGCAGAAGGAGGGACCAGAGCTCTCTTTGCATTCAGTGACACATTACCAGCCACACCACACCTTGCAACACGCCACGTGTGCAAGTTTAGCTGACTTGATGAAGCTTGATAATAAAGATAAGAATCTACAATAATCCACCTAACACATACTGAAACTAGTGGGAAAAAATAGGACTTGATATTTAAGATGCTATCTGAAAGAGTTTAGCAGTCCACACATGGATCTATGGCACTGCCCAAAACAAAAGCATTTCTGGGGCTGCCCCCAGGACTCTAGAAAAGGGGCTGAAGTGTACATTGCACGTCTACAGTTGCTGGAAAATGAGAGAGAAGTCAGAACAGAATAGGAGAAGAAAGCAAAAAAACCTCAGAAGAATCAGAACACGGCTTGAAGAGCAATTCAGGAACAGAGTTTTGGGATGAGATCTGGGTATGTCCTTGGAAAAGACAAGGAGAGAACACAGACACTACCTGCTGTAGCTGATGAGAAAAGGACCTTGAATATTTTTGTAAATTGGAAGGTGTCATTAAAGACTCCTAATTCTACCATCAAGTTCTTTGGTATAAACAACCTAGAGGGATTTTGACTGTGAGCAGCAAAGGATGAGGCCTAGATATTGAACTTTCAAGTGACTAGACACACATTAAAAACATACAGCCTTATTAAGGGCAGTTTCTCTTCAAGAGAACTGGACAAAAAGTTTGTTTTACCTAATTTTAAAAGACAGTAACCTGGGAAGTTAGATCTTCTTAATACATCAACTGAATTGCTCCTAGGAAGTAGAATCCTAAAGACACACCTGCAGGGCTATGGTGCAAAGAAAAAGCATCCTCTATTGTACTTCATTGTATCAATAAACCAGGAGAAAACTAGTGACCAGCTTCTACTTTAGGAAGGCATCTATCAAAGCTCCTCATGATGCACTAATGAATAATTGTTGTTTGAGGTGCAAAAACTACAATTTGACCATTCTGGTCTATGACTGAGGGCAGAAAATGGAATAAATGAACATTTGTTCTCAATGCTAGAAGGTCAACAGCAGGTTCCATCACCTTGCAACACTTGGATGAATCTTGTTTAAAACACATGCTAGTGAGCTGGAAATGAAGACAAGCAACACAATAACCATATTTCAAGTGATACCACTACATAGAAAAGCAAGTTTTATACAGGGAGGTGATACCTTTTATTTGATGAATGGGTATACCTGGTAGAAAACAGCCAGCTTGTAGGCATGTTAACTCTCCTCCAACCTGCATGTCTCTTTTCAATTCTATTAGCTGATCAAACAAAAAGATAATAACATCTCCCCATGAAACTTGCCACACTTGTATCCATGGATAGAGACATTTATAGAAGTACCACTAGTGACAGTATTTAGGAGAAGGATTTTCAGAGGGACCTTGATGCTACAAAACATAAGGTAATGACTAATTAAAGAGGTTATGGGGTTTTTTTTAAATATCTCCTCAATGCCTCCTGTGGGTCCACTGTATCTTCAGCTGAAACAGCCCAGAAACAGACTAGCACTAAAATCAGGCCCAAGCTGGAAGGATCTCTGACCTGTTCCAGTGCAGCAGTGCTTCTATCCGTATTACTTTTATCACTGAGTCTTCTTCTAGCATAGACTTGTTTCATACCATCTTTTTAAAAGATTAATTCACACACATGTCTCCATTTCTGTATTTCTTTTGCTAGTAACAGTAGCAGCACTACAGGGTTCAACACAGGCATCCACCCCTTAGTAAAAAAAACACATTATGTGCTCATATACCTCACATAGAAGATGAATTCCCACAGCTCAGAAATCCAGTGCATTTATTTAATAAGTTAATTTTAAGCTCAGCACAACAAGAAGTAATAATCTGGACTTAAAATAAACTTGGCTCATACTAGCTTAAAATATAAGAATCACTTAACAGGTTTTTTACTTAATGGCTTAATTTTCCCTTCTGCCAAGCCTCTAGTCTAGCAGAACTTGGCTAGTTCAACCACAAGCTCTCCCTGTTGAGAAATTGTTTGAATATCTACGAGGTTTTTTCAAGCTTTCTCATTAACTTCCAGAAAACACAAAGCAGCTATAAGCAAGGTGTGTAACCAAGAACCATTCAGGAGGCCAGGTATACTTCATCCTGCAGCATTGCCCTGAAAGGAAAGTAAATAGCCAGGTTTTGTTTCTGTTCCAGGCAAAAGTTACTACTCTATGGCCAGAAAAGCAGAGTTTCATGAAAGAGGTACTAGGATTTTTTCTTGTCTTCTAGGTAAGAATTTGGCTTCAGAAGACATCAAAAGCTCTACATCTTCATGGTGTGTTTTTATAGTTTCTGCTGCTAATGGGCAGAAGAGCACCTAAATACACTTCATGTTGATGACTCTTCCATGAATTCAGTATTCTAGGGGTACTATCATAGCAGGATTTGTGGCCAGACACACGTTCTACGTAGCCAAGGCTCTTTGCACTTGAGCATGTTGCTGCAGGGCAGTTGGTCCTTTCCCTGAGCTCCTTGTGGTGGGTTGACTTTGGCTGTACTCCATATGCCCACCAAGCTGCTCTATCATTCCCTTCCTCAGTAGGACATGGAGAAGAGAAAAGTAAGAGGGGGAAAAACCTCATGGGTGAAGGTAAAGGCAGTTTAATAAAGCAAAAGCAAAGGCCACATGCAGAAGAAAAGGAATTAAAAATATTTATTCTCTACTTCCCATCAGCAGACAATGTCTGGCCACTTCCCAGCAAGCAGGGCTTTGGTAGGCATAGCACTTGCTCCGGAAGACAGATGTCATAAATAACAAATGGCCCTCTCCCTCTTCTTCCTCCCTTCTCTTAGCTTACATTGCTGAACAGACATCATACAGTGTGGAACATCCCTTTGTTCAGCTTGGGTCTGCTGTGCTGCCTAGGTCCCCTTCCAAGACCTTGCCTACCCTCAGCCTACTGTGTCAGGGCTGAGAAATGCTGGAGACAGCCTTGGTGCTATGACAGCACTGGTCAGCAGTAGCCAAAACACTTGTGTGTTACCAAGACCTCAATAGCTACCAATACACAGCACGGCAATGAGGGCTGTTGTGGGAAAATCAACTCTATCTTAGCCAGGCCAAATATACTCCTATAAGCACCTGAGGCACCTTTTCCAACAGCTGACCAGAGGCAAAGTCATCTGTGTGATGGCCCTTTCCATTCAGAGACATGGCAGGACTTCAATAGCAGCTCTAGAAATACATTTTTTAAAATATATAAAATATATATATATATATATATAAAAAAATCAGTCCAGCAGGGATTTGGATAAAGACCAGATTCCCAGGATATAGTCAGTGTCTTTGAACTATTGCTCAGAGAGCTGTTGCACTGTGCATTTAGGTAAGCTTTTCAGTCTCCACTCTGAACAAACACGTGGTCTGGCTATGTCTATTTGAATTTGAATGACATTTAGACCCAGTTCCCTAGTTTGGAGTTGTTCCTCCTATGGAAAATTTCATTACCATCACCCTAAAAGAAGCACAATCAATGCAGCCTCTTCTAAAAGGAGGGCACTACAGTTTAGACAATGAAAGAAGCAAAAGGCAAGAAGAACACCTTCTCTCTTCAACACAGATAACTCCAATGATGGGTAGATACTCCTCGTGGTGCATATTGCTCCACTTACTCTGGTTTGCAAAGCTGAACATGTGCTGGGTAAAATATTAAAGCTCTCCACTCCTCCACCCTCTTCCTGGTCTTTTAAGATTATTTCAATAATTGACAGGTATCCTCTTAGCCAAAGGAAAACAATGCAGAACAATCCTGGTGTAGATCAGATAGGACAAGGGGCAATGGCTGCAAGTTGGAGCACAGGAAGTTCTGCACCAACATGGGGAAGAACTTTTCCCCAGTGAGGGTGAGGGAGCCCTGGGACAGGCTGCCCAGGGGGCTGTGGAGTCTCCTTCTCTGTAATTTTGCTGAAGACTCTCTCCATTACAGCCATGTGCGCAGGCAGTTGGGAACAAGTGGCTATGAGTGTCAGCTCCTGAACAGTCTGTGTTGTTAAAGCCTAGGGATAAACACACATGCCCCCAAATAATAAGCTTAAACCATACTAACAACTGTTTGAGAAAGAGTTCCTTCATCAATAACCACTATGAGCACAACCAAGTCTGACTCATCTCTTTCACCATCTGTGACAACATGTCAGTTGCATTAAACCCTCATGTTCCTTGCTACACATTCCTCTTCCCAGTCATGCTTCCCAACTTGCGGGAACCTTGCACCTCGAGTGCTGTGTCCAGTTCTGGGCTCCTCACCATCAGAAGGACATTGAGGTCCTGGAGTGTGTCCAGAGAAGGGCAACGAGGCTGGGGAAGGGGCTGGAGGGCAAATCCTATGAGGAGCAGCTGAGGGAGCTGGGGATGTTCAGCCTGGAGAAGAGGAGCCTGAGGGGAGACCTTATCACCACCTACAACTACCTGACAGGAGGGTGCAGAGAGGTGGGTGATGGTCTCTTCAGCCAGGGGACAGGAGACAGGACAAGGGGAAATGGCAGGAAGCTGCCCCAGGGCAGGGTCAGAGCAGATGTTAGGAGAAAGTTCTTCCCTGAAAGAGTTGTCAGGGCCTGGCACAGGCTGCCCAGGGAGGGGGCTGAGTCACTGACCCTGGATGTGTTTAACAGATGGGTAGATGAGGTGCTCAGGGATATGGTTTAGGACAGGACAGCAATGGTTGGACTTGATGATCTTAAAGGTCTTTTCCAACCTTGTGATTCTGTGATTCCAACCTTGTGAACATTTGTCTGACCCTTCCCAATAAACAACAACCAGCAACATGTGTATTTAGATGGTCATAATCAACAACACTGCACTGATTTGGTATTCCCATCTTGGGAACCAATTAATTAAACACAGGTAATGAATCACTAATGCTCAGTGTTTATATATTTAACAGGCAGTGACTGTACAGATTGGGTCACTTTTGTGTGTCCACAGTATTGCTTCATATTTTTTTTGATCTCTACCCTACTACACACTTAAAAATACATTCAGATAGAGGAAGCATATCACATACCCTCATGGAAAGTACAGGGGCTAAACCACACCAATACTATCCATCAGAAAGAATGCAGCAGGACAGTTGTTAAATGACAGAAATACACCATTACTCGTGATTTCAAAAAACAAGCATCCTATTTCCAATGCCTCAGATTTCATCCACACAGGAGATGTACAGAATAACTTTAAAAGGCAAGTCAACAATTTGACTTCATCTCTGAACCAGAACCTCAAGAGGACAGCTTTGGGGCACAGTAGGATTTCCATCCTGCTAACCCATCCCCATCCCACAGGTGGTAATTACCTCTCTACCTTTCAGGGAAAATGGAGATGTCTTCTCCATAGGGAAAAAACCTCACTTTTCTATTTCAAGTTGTCCATCTGATTAATATTATAAAGCCAAATTCAGAAAAGATGCATCATCCTGTATTTACCATCAAGTGTGTAGTTTCCATTTCAGGCTTGAGAAAGTTCTTGTGTCTCTCCAGTGTGTGCAGGAGCTGGTGACAGGCAGAAAACTCTCAGGTAGAGAAAGGTCACATATGTTTTGCTGATCAAAAACAAAGCAGTATATTTTGGGCATTGAAAAAAAAAAATCCCTAGAAGGACATAGCAAAGTGAATTTTTAAAGAACTGTTTCCAGTTTGGTGCTCCTAAAATAGATCAGCATTTGACAAGCAAGAGAGAAACCTCTCTGTCATGGTCCTTTTCCTCCCACCTGCTCCCACCGCCGGGAGAAGCAAGGCAGGAACACCAACCAAACACGGCTCTTCTCCACACAAGATGTTCACCCTCTGCATCCTCTGTCGTTGAGCTCTGAACCAGGAATGGTTGCCCCTATTAAAAAGCAGCTGACAATCTCACCTCTGAAAAAAGTTAAATATCATGACTGTCAGAACCTATTTCAGTCAGTCGAAGCCATTGTGGTGGTTTTGGCCCTGGCTAGAAGCCAAATGCCCACCCAGCCGCTCGCTCACTCCCCTCTTCAGCCAAAAAGGGGAGAAAATATGTTTTCGGGGGCTCAGGCCCTGAGCTAAGGCCAGAGGGATCACTCTCCCATTAGTGCAATGGGCAAAACAGACTCGGCACAGAATAAAGGAAAGAGAAGGGATTTATTCCAACTACGACTAATACACCCAGTGAACCGGAACGAGGTAAGAGTGAGAAGCGGCCAGGGCTTCAAGCGCCTTCCCCCACCCCTCCCCTTCTGAGCAAACTCAAACTTCATCACAATTTTACTCCCTTCTTCCCCCCAACATGGCGTGGGGAGGGGCAGGGAATGGGGAGTGAGGTTCCGGCGGTACCAGTTGCTTTCCTTCCCCAGATCTTAAACACTTCACCTTCCCCCCACCCCTCGCCTCTTCGCACCCTCAGCTTTAATCATCAATTTCGCTCCCTTCTTCCCTCCCATTGCAGCATCAGGAGGGGCAGGGAATGGGGAGTTGGGGGGGGTTTCAGTCCATTCTGCCCAAGCTGTCTTCTGTCTCAGCTGGGGGGAATGGGCCATTCCACACACGCGCGCACACACACACACACACGCACACACACACTCACTCTTCCCTTACAGCGCTGTGGGGTCCCACCCACACCAGAAATCGTATCCACGAACTTCTGCAGCGTGAGTCCTCTCCATCGGGGAGTCATCTCCTCACCACAGGCCTCTCAGCAGCACTTCTTTCCATAGGGTTCCAACATTTGAGCCCCTGGGCTCCCCTGCAAAATTCACAAGTCCCCTGGCAAACCTGCTGAGGCGTGGGCCAATCTCTTCACAGGGCGTAGATGTCTCTGCTCCCCGTCCTCATCCATGGGCTGCAAGGGGACATCCCACTTCACCATGGTCTTCTCCACGAGCTGCAGGGAAACTTACTTTCCACATTCCTTTCCCCACCCCTCTCCTCCTGGGCCTGGCCTTGGCTATCCCTGCAGCTGGTCACATCTTCTCACACTGCATTCCGTTCTGGTGGCAAAGTGCGCCAGCCAGGAGTTTTTTTCCTCGAATATGAGACTCACAGAGGCGCTGTGAATCCATCTGGGATTGGTCAGAGGTAACTTTGGCCTTGAATTGGCCTTTGTTTACTGTTTGGAACTCACAACAAACTGCAACTGCTGCTTTGCAAAAGCCATCTTAGCAGCACAGCTACAGCAAACTGCGACACCATGGAGAGGATATCCCTTTAACCACTTTAAAATCAAGGGTATATTTATTAAAAAAAAAAAAAAAAAAAGCCTGCCATTTGGTAAAAAGTAGTGCCTGCTTCTCAAAGAATCAGCACAAACCCTCACAAGACATTGCTGGAGGCACATGCAAACAGTGCCACAAGGTGGCCCAGACCTCATCCTTTGGCAAGAATTGTTGAGACTTTGAGGTCATCCAAACCCTTCTCCCTCTCTAGCCAATTCTTTATGATCAGTGCCTTTCACATCCAGCCCACACCTTCATACTGTGATGTTCACCTTGAACACCACTAATCAGGTTCCGATACCAGTATTTAAGACAGCAATTAGGGAGGCAGCAGCAGCATACCAGGCTTTTCCAGCAGTAGCAGTATTCAGTGGTTTCCTTGAAGCAGCATTTTGACTGTGCTTTTTTAACCACAGCCACAGAAGTCCACGTGCAGGACTGTCTTTGGCTTTATTTTCCAGCTTCTCATTCAGCTGATCAGTGTTCTTACATGCTCTGTTTAAGATTTTTATGTATTTATACACCACAAACAAATTCAGTAGCCAAAATGGGACACACCAGCAGTTCAAGGTGTTAATTAAAGCTTGCCAAGCAGGGAGAACCTGAATATGGAATGAGAAGGCTTTTTCCTCCTCATCCTAGTGTGTCTAAATGTTCACAAAAAGAACATCTCAAGTCCTGTTTCTGAGCAAAATGCAGTGGAACCCATGCAACACTGTGCTGTATAATTTTAGCACAGATTCAAACAGTCCCTTTTAATTATCATTAGAAGGAAGTTAACTGACCAGATTCCTTGACAATGTCTGTGCAACACTTCCTTGGTGGTTTACAGTTATCTGGCAAAGCTGGTACCACTGCTAGGGATAAAACTCAAGCAATTTAAGAAAAAGGACACAAGACTGAATTTTTTTTTTTGTAGAACTGTCACCTTCAAATGTGGGGCTGGCAGACAAACTGGCTCTTTGCAGCACTCTTCCTCCAACTCAGCCACGTGGCACACGACAGCTCAGTTGGGACTTAAAAGCCCCCACCGCTGCTGCAGAGACTTGGACCAAGAGGCCAAGTGGTTTGGTTTCTGCAAGGGAAGCTCCTGCAGTAGAGGGTGGCTACTATGTCAGGTAACCTCCACCACGTGTCCCACTGAGACCTACCCTGCTTCTGCAAGTCCTTACTTTCTATTTCTGCTCCCTTCTTGTGTGACCCCACCACGGCAAAGGCAAGAACACATGAATACTTCTTTGGTATAAGAGCACTTCCCAGCCAAAGATGCTGTTTTGCCATTCAAGTGTGTGACCAGCATGTCTTTTTGTGCATCAGCTGAAAACACTCTGTAGAGGAACATAAGCAGAGCTGTAGAAAATCTTCTCTAAAATGACTAGAAACCCTTCTGAAGAGTATTATTTACACAAAGAAATAGGAAAAGAAGCCCACATAATCATCGATTATTACCCACCTTTTAAAATTAAATTTCCAAACTATACTCCCAAACTTTGTAATAGATACTGGCTATATTTAGAAAGAAACCTTAAATATTACAATGCATTTATCCTTCCATGTTTTATTGTTTCAGTGATTTAGAAGTTTACTCAAACACACCGAGGGTCAATGAACACAAAAGACCATTTGGGGTAAATGCGGGCCCACTATTTCATGTGTGGCATTTCAACTCCCATACAACCTGTATACTTAAGTGAGACAGCAAATACTTCACCAGTTAACCAAGTAATTTCTCCCATAAAGTCTCTAGTTCTACCTGGGACTCCCCATACTGACAACTTTCAACACCAGATTGCTAGTACCTCAATTAGTCTAGCATTAAAAAAAAAAAATACTTCTAAGAATCATAGAATCATAGGATTATAGAACGGTAGGGGTTGGAAGGGACCTCCAGAGATCATCGGGTCCAACCCCCTGACAAAGCAGCTCCCTAGGACAGGTCACACAGGGAGGCGTCCAGATGGGGCTGGAATCTCTCCAGAGAAGGAGACTCCACACCCCCCTGGGCAGCCTGTCCCAGGGCTCCCTCACCCTCACTGGGGAAAAGTTCTTCCCCATGTTGGCGCAGAACTTCCTGTGCTCCAACTTGCAGCCATCGCCCCTTGTCCTGTCCCCACAGACACTGAGAAGAGGCTGGCCATGTCCCCCTGTGTCCCACAATTCAGATATTGATAACCATTGATCAGATCCCCTCTCAGTCTTCATTTCTCCAGGCTGAACAGCCCCAGCTCACTCAGCCTTTCCTCACAGGGGAGATGCTCCAGGCCCTTAATCCTCTTTGTAGCCTCCTCTGGACTCTCTCCAGGAGATCCCTGTCCTTTTTATCCCAGGGAGCCCAGAACTGGACACAATACTCCAGGTAGGGCCTGACCAGGGCAGAGCAGAGGGGGAGGATCACCTCCTGTGACCTGCTGGCCACACTCCTCTTGATGCATCTCCAGCATCTCCTAGTGCATCTTCCAGCACTAACGAATGGGAAACAACCACAGCTTAATGTCCTTCAATTAATAACAACAATCTACCTTGAAAACTATCTATGAACTCTAAATTTTAAGTGATTCAAGGGAAGAGAACTTCTAGCCTATTTGCATGAATGTTATTAACATTCAGAGTTGTTCTAATGGTTCAAGTGCTTATTACTGGTTAAAGTAGCTGAAGTAGGTGGCTCTGTTTAAGGTTAAAAACAGCATGACTTATACCTTATGCTGCTGCTACTCCATTCTCAGAAAGCACTGTTGTTTCAATCACCCAGGCCTAGCTGTGCTCCCTGATTCCCCCCCATCCCAAACCCAAGCAGTCCTACTGAGCCAGGTTCAGCCATCATTTCCTTTGAATCTCATTTCCTTTTCTGGAGGAGAACAGTTCTCTCACACATTCACTATGAATAAGAACCAACTGGTTTCCTTCAGCCCTTCCTTTCTCATCCAGTTGAAGTCTCTCCCAAAAGCTTTTCCCAGAAATGTTGCTAGCCATGAATATACAGGCAACCTCTCAAGCACAGGTACAGCTCTTTCCAAAACTCTGCTTGCCTTTGCTAAACCTTCTCTCTCTTTTTTCTCTGGAAATACTCTATCCCAGTAGAACAATAGCATGTTTAGCATTAACTGCACTTCCGTTGCTCTTTCTCCAAGTAGGGGATACACAGTCATCTGGCTGGTGATCCCTAAGATCTATCTGTCCTGCCCATCCAACCCACAGCAGAAGATAGGGTACAGGTCTAATGTGTACTGCCACACTCCAAGAACTGGAAATATCTTTTCTCCCAGCACCATCATGATGAGGAACCTGGAAAGGTAGACACATTATAAGGGCAAAAAGGGCAGGCCTGGAGCTGGGTGTTGTCAGAAGCATTCCCAAAAACAGGCTCCATGCTGTAGAGACTGGACCATCCTGCTTAAAATACTGACAGTCAGCAAAATGTCCACATAATCAGAGAGCGAAGGTTGAAGAGCTTCTAGGGGCTCAGTTCAGAGCTGATCAGAACCTCTTACTGCTCTAACTGTGCAGCCTGCACTACCTCAGAGGAGAACACGCTTGTGTTTCCTGTTCTGGTTGGTGATCTGTCCTGTGACAGTGGACAGCCCAGCCAGAATGAGGGCAGTCACAGAACTAAGTGCCAACATTCATTTTCAAAGGGAAAAGAAAAGGAGTAAGCCACACCATCACTGATAGCTAGTTCAGAGCAACTAAGGGGACACAGATGAATTAAGTATCAGAATCTGCTGGCACAGAGCAAAAGTGGTCACCTTCCTATGACAATTGCTTTTGTGTCATAGCAAAAAAATGCAAGACAGGCACAAATGCTACCCTGCTGAGAGGCAGGGATGAGAGGGAAGAGAACTTTACCAAAGGCAAACTTGGCTGGAAGACTTGGACACAAACCCAAGTCTGAAAGCTTGGTGGATGATTTCCAATCATCCACATGCCACTTTGAATAATTTCCCTGCATACAAAGCACAGTTACTCTTTACTAATAGTGCCAGCCTAGGAAAGTTAATTTTGGCAGCAAGGTAATAGAGATACAGCTTGCTCTACAGTCAAGTTTGCCTGCAGTAAGTTACAGCTGGAGCAGCAAGGACAAAAGCTTTCCACTTCAACAAAGCAAGCCATTTTGAGTTTGAACATTGCTCTTCGTTTAAACCAGCATATGTTCTCATCACTCCCAGGTCCTTCTTCAAGGAAGCTTGGAAAGGCCTGGAGTCCCATTCAGCTGCAAATGAGACAGAGCAGAGTTCCAGAGGATGCATAGCGAGCACAGCAGCCGCCTGAACCTAGTCGTGAGGGAAACCCTAAAGAAAAGGGTTTAGCTAGGCCCTTCTTTGAGACTTCTCCATGTAACCCTTCCCTCGGGGGCCCAGCCTGTGGGACACTGTTCCATTAGCAAATTACCTGCTTTATCCTTCAACCCAAGTAGATGAGAAAGGCTTCCAGAGGTAAAACCCACACCAATAAATTGAGAAAGGAAGGGAAGGAGAGACACAGGCTCATAAAGCTCAGCTGACTTGATTATTACTCTTTATCAGTTTCTTCCAGCATGTCAACTGTTCCAGTTTACTGAGCATTCAGGTATCATCTTCTTAGTACTACAAAAAATGCTGATAATTTGTATATTTAAGATAACTGTACCACACACTGTCAAAATGCATCTGTTAGGCAGTCAAAGACTCCAATGATCAGGAGGTATCAACAGTTACTGAAAAATCATAACCATGGGGGAAGTTGCCTCTGTACCAAATTCCATTCAATATTATCACCAAAGTTCTTGTAGACAACAAAACCAGTACTGCTAAAGATAGTGAACTGCTAAATAATACAGCAGACAAGGCACAGAGAGAGTAATCTGGGTCTGTCAGTGCACGCAGCCAACACAAACAGGAAATGCAGTCATTGAACAAAGTGCCATCAGACACCTTCACCCATACCATGCAGGTTGGATCTGGGTATGGGGGAGGATTTAGAAGTCAGGATACTGACACTCGGGTCTAGCCTCACACTATGACCAAAAAGGATTGCTCTTTTGATGTGCAAACTGGAATGAAGAGGATTTACCTCTCATGTGGCAATGGTATCTGTCCTGTGGTTTACAAATTCCTCAGGGCACTTTGCTTTGCATGTGTGTGCACCTTCGCACACACAAATTAAAGAAAAAGTAAAAAATTAAGGGTTTGCAGATAAAACTTATATGAAAAACTCCTAGTATATGGTATTGACATGCTCAATAGTAAGACTCCATTGATGGTTGGGGTGCCTGGATTTTACAAAGCAAAGCAGAAACACTGGAAAGGGTGCAGAAAGCTAGAGAAATTACTCCAATAGAGAAAATATCTTACATCTAGAATGTTAAAGGGCTCATCTTCTTTCGTTTCTTAAAAATCATGTGAGAGGTAAGGCAATTACAACACATACATCCCTTCACAGGGAGGGACTATCAATCATTAGTGGCCTCTCTAATCTAGCATAGAACAACCTAACAAACCAGTTGTTGGAACCTAAAGGCAAACTGAAAGCACGGCACCTTTCCCTCCCACATGTTCCTTTCTAGTCTGGGTTAATTAAGAAGTGCCAGAAGTAGAGCATCCTCCTATCTTCAGATCAAGTCTGGCTGCTCTTTCTCACTCTTATGCCTAAATCAAATTTGTGTTCCTAGCACATACAATTCAGGAGACTCTGAGACACAAATGCCTAGTATATACTGGGAGGAAAGCTACAAGGATTTGTCTATGAACTATGGATATGAAAATCCAGGCTTCAGAAGGCCAGTAAGTTCACAATCAGGTTGAAGGAATGGTGAGAATGGGAGAGAAACATGGAGATTTAAGTTTCAGCTGCCCTCAGTATTCAGGGCAAATGACTACTTAAAAAACCCAAACTTCTAAATTACAGTTAGGATGCTTTTTTACGTTTGCATTAAAGATTTCAACTTACCTTTTTTTTTTTCCCCCAAAACCTAGAGATTTAGGTTGTGGCAAAAGCTAAATCTCTGACTGTTTGCATTTAGAATCTGTCTTCATTAGATGCTTCTTTTTAATTCACTTCCTCCATAGTGACAGAAAATGTATATACAATGTTCAGCATAAAGATGAAACCCAAGGCTACAGAGACCACAGGGTGGAAAAAGACTTTGGAAAACACATAAAGTTTAGGTAAGAGAGTCCAGCTGCTGAGAGAAAATAGTAAGAGCCACAGCTCATGGGAGAGTTTGGGTTTGAGGTGTATTTTCCACAGGGATTTTGTCAGTGAGCGGGACAAGAAGTGGCTGGGGGTTGTAAAAGGGATTCCTTGGCACTCCTCAGGCTCTGGTTTGAAGGGGGCAGAAGCAGAAAGGTGTGCCTAGGGGTGAGACTGGATAGTTTAAATTCTGAGTAAAAACTACTAATTCAGATTTCTGGAAAAGCCACTGAGTTAATGCTGTAGTATTAAAGTTATTTAGTAATTGTGAAAGGCAATCCAAAGGAATTCCATGCACCAGAAGGACCTTTTCTTGCTTGGCAAGCCACATCAGTTATCTGGACATGAGGCATAACCCTCTCCCCATAATAAACTGCCTGCACCACAGACAACAATCATGTCTGAACAGGATCAAAATCCCAAAGCTGAAAGGTAAAAACCCCAACACACAAAACCCCAAAGGTTATGCTCTTCTCTGCTTACTTCAATGGGAAATGAGTACAACTAACTGCTCCCTGCCACAGCCCTCATCCTCCCAGCCCATCCTACTTACTCTGTTTCACAGAAACTCAACTAAGTCAATAACCAGGGTAAGTCCCAGACAGACCTTCTTACTCTCTGCATCTTCATTCTGACAGCTGTGATACAACAGCATCAACTTCGAATCCTCACTCTTAATCCACGTGTGCTCCATATGGGCACCACAGCCAAACAGTCAGAGCAGGTCACAGACAAATAAGCAAGCTGGTTTTGCTGCACCTGCAAAGATCTGTGCCAACAGCAGCCCTTCTGCTACCAGGCATAACTGGTTTGCAGGCATCACTGCATGCATTGGCCCAGGCCATTCAACACCAATAAACATTCCCCAAACCTCAACTTTGTTCCCAAAGTCCCCTAAGAACGCCAAACAGAATTCCCTGTTTCCTCTTCCCCCTACACTAGAGAAGTTTACAGACCAAAGCAAGATTTCATGTGGCCTAAGTGCTCTGGAATTCTGTGGTGATTTAGGAATGTCATGTGTAGCAGCATATCATTTCTACCTCCAGCAGACAGCAGGAATATAGCCCTGAGCAAACACACAACAATCTCAAATAGATGAGCAATGCCCTGTTAGAATAATCAAGAATAGAGATAAGTAAAGCACTGAGACATCAGTTTTTCTGTTTGAATATATATATATTGCATCTTGGATTTTTTGTTTTGTATCATACAAACCAGACCATGTATTCTGCTTCTCTTAAACAACAAAACCACACTGATTTCTTGGAGACAAGAGAAACAGGTTTTACCCTACACACCATGTGTCAACCGAGGCATTTAAAACTATTCAAATCACAGTGAGGAGATGAGACCCTGCAAATAAATTCAGCAACATGCTTTCCAAGGCAAGGGTCCTTCCCTTTGGTTTACTCACTAAGCCTTACCCTGGCTCATCACACCTGTCAGTCTACCTCCTGAACATTACACCAGTCTTCACAAACAAGCAACAGCCAGGGTATTCTCAGCCTGCTCTCAGTTTCTCTCAATCATCCTAAAATCTTCTGAAGCTGCTACAGAGAACTTTATCTGTATTCCCCACACAAAAAAAATGACCCCCAAACCAGCCTTTTAACCTGAGAGATGCTGACTTCAACCCACTTGACAGATGAAGGAACTGTTGCTTCATTATTACTTTAAAGACTTTTTGCAGCTTCAGCATGCTCAAACCTCTTGCCACTGCTTATCCTTGTGATCCAATTGTCTGCCTATCTCTCCCCACACTAGAATTTTGTGGAAAGCTTTCTCTTACAACTCTGTCCCAAGAATGAACAGTCATTCTTGGCACTCGGTCTTTTTCTAGCAGCAGGTTATCTTCCGTCTTTCTAGAGCTGGTAGAATACTTCACCAGTACTGTGCATTATTCTTAAATCAGCAGCTACACTGATGATTTTACCTGTAAAACCACAGATTACATTTTATACATTTTTCTTAAGGCATTTATTTAGCAACAACCAACACAAATTTAATGGAAAAAATAATATACCCTCTGTGTTACTTCTCTTTATTCATGGTTCAGACAGGGATCATTCGTTTCAAGGAAAATTCAGTGGAAACAAGGCAAAGCCTCTAGTGAAGGTTTTTGATTTAAACCCACTCCAACCCAAATTCTCTTTAAGCAAAAGTCACATCTTAAAACAGGGAATAGTTGAGTGTGTTTCCAAGTTCATGGTGCAAAATAGAGGGGGATGGAAAAACCTCCTCAGATTAACAAAAAAACCCCCACAGCTATCCTACTCTATACATGAACAGTCATCTCCCTTCCCCTTTTCCTCTCTGCTTCTATTCACCTTGCAACAAAATCAATATATAAAGAACACCAGCAGCAGCTTTATGATAGGCAGTGATCCTTTTTTTTTTACATCAGTTTGTGATAAGAGCATTGAATTCTCTCTCTTTAAATTACATCCTAGCTGTGTGGAACAGGCAGTGACATCCGACACGGGAGCTCTTCACATCCGCTGCCGATACCTCAGCCAGATGCAGACCGCGGCCGTGGCGAGCGCCAGGCCTGGCACGAGCACGGCTGCTAGAGGAAGCCCACCTGATTCTCCATCGCCTTGGTGGCTTACAGGGCCATTCTGTGGCTGCAACTACAAGGAGGGGAAAAAAAAAGACAAGGTGTAATTCATGTCAGAGCCTATCACAGGAGAGCGCTCATTTGCGTGTCAGGACCAGGTGGTTCTGTAAGGATGTGCGAGATCGTTTCCCCAGGTACCCACACACTCCACACATGGGAGGGTTAGAACAGCTTTGGACTGACTGGGCCCTACGGCAGGGTATCCAGCACTACTAGGCACCCTCATGTTTCTCTGTCACTTTGTAAAGGAGGACTCTAACAGCTGGAGCAGGGCATGTCTCACACAGTCATACCTGTGGTGGGATGTACTACCCACCACATCATCTCCTGGGGTCTTTACCAGCTAAAGAGGCATCACTAATTTTCTCTGTTTTTCTTACCTGCCCTGTAGACTGGTCCAGGAAATTTACTCTTCTACTAAGAGAGTAGAAAAAGGGCCTCAACACACCATCATGTTTCAGGCTGATCAGCATTTCCTTTGTTAAAGTCCAATGGCAGCCAGGGATGTTCAGATCACAAAAGTGAATTAAGGATTTCTCTATCAAAAGTGGTGGGACTATATTTAAACTATAGCAGCCTACATTTGTTCATTACTTTGTGGAGGGCTGCACACACATTTCAATGCTAATATGAGTGATGACCTCTGAAACAACAGAGGAGTTTTGTCTCCAGTAAGATTTTGGCCTCTGAAGCAGAGCTGGAGAATCTGAGATCCTGTCTTCAGAAACCTTTGCCCCTGAGAAAGGAGCCCTGTGAGAAAACACACTATACTCCAGCAAAACAAAGACCTGGGGACTTCTCTGAATTCCCCTCTTCACCAATACTGTCACAGAGAAATAATGAACAGATGATGATAGGCACAGCCAACCAGAGAAGGCCACAGTTCAAACCAAACCTTTATACAGGGGGAATGGATTAAAGCTAAAGGAAAGAAGGTTTAAATTAGATATTAGGGGGAAGTTCTATACAGAGAGAGTGGTGAGGGGCTGGAACAGGCTGCCCAGAGAGGGGGTGGTGTTCAAGGCCAGGTTGGATGGGGCCCTGAGCAACCTTGTGTAGCTCCAGGCCTGGAGGTTGGTGTCCCTGCCTGTGGCAAGGGGGTTGGAGCTCTGTGATCCTTGGGGTCCCTCCCAACCCAGGCCATTCTATGATTCTACAATATCAATCATGGAAACCAGTCTAAAATGAGCCAGAAACAACCCTAAGAAACAGGTAAAACATACCCTGCGCTGGATTTTCAGAGATACATCATAGCCTGCATTCCTGAACAGCTCCACAGCATCCTTGTGCCGCAAATCCTTCAAGTCTTTGCCATTGACCTGGCAAAAAACCAAAGAGGAGAAACAGTTGCTAAAGGAGAAAAAGCAAATTTTTAATGATGGATGGCTTACATAGGAAGGACAGGAGGTAAGAGTCATCTTCTTTCAAAAAATTCTGCATTTGGGGCATGCTATTATAACCAACAAGATCCATATTCTTCTATTCATATTATAGATGTGCTTTTATATGGTGAGCGATACTACAATAAACTCCAAGCCAAAACCTGGAGGTTCTGGAGTAACTACCTAGAAGCAAAATCAGAATACAAGAAGATGGCTGTGTCAGTTGCAACTTTTTATGCTGTTGCTCTACAGAAAACAAAACAAAGGTGCAATTCTGGCAGCTAATGAAAAGAACAGCTACAGAAAAATTATTAATAATAAGACCCTCTTTCCCACATTGTTCCCCAGTCTACCTTTGCCAACTTACTCTTTCAAAGACTGTTATAAACACACATTTTAAAACATATTATTGTAACAAAACAAAGACTTATATCCATCTGAAAGTGTTAGGATTTTTCTTAGTTTAAAATAACATCTCATGATACAAGGTTTTTATAACCTTTTTTGGAGGTTTTTGGACCTCATTGCAGCCTCCCAGTCCCTGAAGAGAGCAGAGAAACAGGAGGGGAATCAACTTTTTAAAAGGGTAGATAATGGTAGGACAAGGGGGATGGATTGAAGCTAAAGGAAGGAAGGTTTAAATTGGATATGAGGGGGAAGTTTTTTACAGAGAGAGAGTGGTGAGGGGCTGGAACAGGCTGCCCAGGGAGGTGGTGGATGCCCCGTCCCTGGAGGTGTTCAAGGCCAGGTTGGATGGGGCCCTGGGGAACCTTGTGTAGCTCCAGGCCTGGAGGTTGGTGGCCCTGCCTGTGTCAGGGGGTTGGAACTCTGTGATCTTTGGGGTCCCTTCCAACCCAGACCAGTCTATGATTCTATGATAACCTCCTTGATTTCATTCACTAACATGATGTTCATCCTGATTTGTCTTTTTCATCTCCATTACCCCTAATTGTACACCCTGGGATCACATCCAGTGCCTCCCTCCTCTTGATATTTAGACTCCACAAATACAAGTAAGTAAATATTAAACTGTCAAGAAAAGATAAGCTAAATGGACAATATTATCCTATTATTATTTTCTGGATCAGTATCAGGCTCAAACTAGTGCAAGGCACTCTGTAAAGGCTCGAAAGATTACATGTGGAACATAACAAGCACGTTTATAATAAAATTAACTAGTATTAAAAGATTACACATCACACTTCTTCACTCATCACTTTGTAAAGCATGTTGTCTTGTATGATTGCCAGCTGTCTGAAGAACCAGTAGGACTGAACCTTGGTCACCTTAGAACATTTTTCTCCAAGGAGAAGCAGCCTGTATGATTCCTCATGAGCTGAAGTTCTATGAGCTGAAGTTCTATGACCTATCAGTTTTATAGCCTAGATATCTCCCTGAGTAAAAAGATTAGTAATCACAGACTATCAGTCAAAAATCAGAAACTCAGGGGTGGAAGACCTCTATTTACACATGTGTAAATGATCACAGACTCGTAGGGGTTGGAAGGGACCTCAAGAGATCATCGGGTCCAACCCCCGAATGATGATTCATTGTGAGCAAGAGAAAGTCTGATGGACTTGAGGGGTGGAAGACCTTTATTCACACATGTGTAAATGACAATCAATTGTGAGGAAGAGATGGTCTGAAGGTACTCAGGGAGACAAGTCACTGGGGATATACAAATGCAGCACCAAGGAGACCTTCTGAGACCAATCAAGAAGGCAGAAGAGATGGGTCCATTGTAGAGGCACCCATCTCCCTAGAGCTCAAAGCTCTTCTGAGCCCCCCAAGATGGTTCCTCCATGCATGTGCTCAGCATTACCTAACTGCATACAGCACAGCTTTCCTCTGGACACACCGGGGTGGCAAATCTGCATCTCACATCGTATCGCTCACCACAGCATTTCAAGAAGACCCCCGGGGCGACAGAAGAACGGGCTTACCGCTAAAATCTTATCTCCTTCTTGTAATCGGCCATCAAGGTAAGCTGCCCCATCCTTTTTGATCCGGCTGACAAAGATGCTGCTGTCATTGGAAACATACTGCTGATCTGTCCCACCAACAATGTTGAAGCCCAGCCCTAAGGTAAGCCAAAGAGAAAGCTCATGAGAGAAAGCTCAAAGCTTCAGACATGCTTTTGCTTGATGGGGACTGTACTCTCCCTCGTTGTCCTGTTTTCTCCACCATACTAAAGCTCACAACACACCAGACTACATCATCCTTTCCAACCATCTGTGCCTAGAAAGGTTATTCTAATGGAACTGGTCTTGAAAGTAGAGGAGAGACCTGAATGCCTGAGGGCCCTGCTGCTTCATTCCATAAAGCATCTGTGAGCTGTTTTCAGGTGGATGTTGGGGAAAACAAGAGGGATTGATTGTTTGATCCAATTCTCAGCAGGAATATGCCTCTTCAGCACAGCGTGAAAGGAAAGGAAAGCAAAGCATTCTGCATTTCACAGGAGGCTATAGTAAATCATTACCTTCCAGCAACAAGAAATCATGCCTGACAAGCACTTCATGAGCTGGCAGACAGAGTTAAGAAAAGCAAGGAGCATTAGACCTTGTCTACAGATGAGGAAACAGGCAAGCAGAGCTGTGTTACCAGCTTGAGGGCACCCAGAGCTTAGAAGGCTCCTTTTCCCCATCTCAGGAGCTAGAACTGGCACCCTTCACCTCCAAGAACAAGATTAGTTTAGATGCGGCTACTTCAAACTGTATGTGATCACTTTGTTCTGTTTCAGGGATTCAAAACATGACAGCAAAGAAAGTTCTCAGAGTTAAAGCAAAATGAAAAGAATACACACACATTAAACAGAACTGATGTCTGATTCACATTTTTGGTACAGTTCATACTGTTCTTTAAATTTTGCCTCGATTACAGACCTCTAGTTGGAACCAGCTGCTGGATTAAGGTGCAATTAAAGATTAGAGACTTCTGTTTTTTTCATCAAAATGCAAACCAAATTGAATTCAAAATCTGAAAAAACACAGGCTACAAGAGCACATTCCTAGCTGCATATGCAGCAAAGTTATTCTGTAAATGTTACATGACAAGAGATGGGAAAGATTCCCTAAGAAGAGGCTTGCAATGAAAAAAAGAAAGGTCAAGGAAAAAGTAAAAAAAAAAAAACCCAAAAAAAATTGTCAAATTCCAATCAAAATAAAGGGAGAAAAAAAAACCCCAAAACCTACTGTCAAGAACACCTGAAGGCAAATTCTCCCCATGTTCAGCAAGGCTTATTTATTCCCTTACTTTCTCTGAAAGCTGGGACTAGAACCTTTGAGAGGAAGAGTTGCAAATGAAAGCAAAACCACCTTGTGCCTGCTGGGAAGCGGTGTTGTAAATCAGTCACAGCAGATCAAAGGATGTACAAGATGAGTCATGCTATTTTTAAGTGTGCATCTACAGCTGGGAAGTAAAGAAATATTAACAGCAATCTTGCCACACCTTTTTACCCTCTCCCCTTCCTGGCAGCTTCAGACAAACGAGGAAGAAAATGGAAGCAGGAGCACATTGAAGAGATACATTTTGGTTAGACTAACACCTATCCCAAGAAGGAAGAGTTGTGCACAATAACACCACCTTTGATAGGAATTAAAAAAATAAAAATAAAATCCACAAACCTAAAAATTATTTGCCATGAAGCCAATAACCTTGGAACAGGGGGAATTGATACTACAGAAAACTAAGTTTTCAGTGTTACAGAAATCACTGATTCTCATGTATATATAACCCACTCAAATAAGGAAATTTAAGACATAAATTTTGGAAGTTTTCAGACATGATTGGAAAAATAATCAAAAGTCACAGCTTTCATCAGCTGAGGAAATAGAAGATTGGAGCAGACCAAGTATTCACAGGGTGTTTCACTGGGTCTTTCCAGCACTTAAACTTCCATTCATGCTAAAAATACCTTCCCTCTCCTTCCTTGAGCTCTCTGCTATTCATCCCTTCCAGTTCACGCAGCCTTAGAAAGAGACATGGCACAGCCAGGTTTAGAAAAGGAGCAAGAGGAAGAAGAGAGCACATGGCACTAAATGCCTTGTCTACAAAGGACCAGACATGGAATGTCAGAACCTTAAAAAACAGGCTCTGGGGTAAACGTCTGACCTTCCCTGAGGCTGCAGACCTCCCTATACCTCATTTAACCCTTGAAACTTAAAAAATATACTTTATAAAAAAAAAAAAAATCACACCTGGCAGGATTAGTAAAAGAGAGATTGAATAATATCCCAAATTGAACCAACAAAGTTATTTAGTTTTCCATAAAGCAAGGTTTTTCCTGCCAAATTTCAGTGCAGCGCTTCAGAGGGAAATTTGTCAGACATACATAGGCTTTTTTGGGACTGTAAATATGTTCACCTCCTCAGCAAACTTTTGCCAGAAGTGTTTAGCATCAGACCTATTTTAAAAAGTTGCAGTCCAAACTCCCGATTAGCGAGATTACAGGATTACGCTGTGCTTTACAGATAACAGCATTTTCTTCCTTCCACAGAAAGGAATAATAATTCACATGGTAAACGCATCAAGGTCGTAAGGGGCTGCAGAACCTTCAAATCAAGCGACATACTTAGAAACCTAACTCTAAAAATACTCAGCCCATCTTAATGACAGGACAAATGCTGCTAGTGGAAATCAGCCTTAAATTGCCATGGCCACGTTCAAGACCTCTCAACCCTGCCTTTCAACACCCCCTCCTACCTCCCTCAAAATTCTAGGTTACCAAATGTATGGAAACAGCTTTCTCATCAGAACCAGCTTCATTGAGCAAAGACATTTTTACTGCCAAGCGTGGCTTGCTTAACTTGAGCACACGGTTAGGCAGGCAGTACTACACAGCCTTCAGAGCAGTGGCTGCTCCAGTGAGCAGGGGAGGCAGAGGGCTGGGGTCACCCTTTGGGTTGTGATCTCTGGAACAGTGGCCAGGCCCAACCCCTGCCCTGCACAGGAGCTACCTTCATCCCAGTGAAAGGAAAACGGCACAAATCAATGACAAAGGTGCTGTGGATCCTTGGGGAGCTCGTGGAGCCAAGGCCAGCCAGCAGCCGCACCCAGTTGTGTGGACAAAAGGGCTGCCACGGTTTCTTCCACGCTGGTCTTAATTACAGAGAAGGCCTCGTACACCAAAGCACAGCTCCAGCTCCAAAGCTTCCCTGGAACCTGTGGTTCTTTGGAGCCAGGGCTTTTCTCCAGAGCCATACGTTTGGTGCTGACTTGCCACACTTCAGAAAGCACAATCTGAATAGCATCACAAATCCTGTAAAAATATGAGGGGGGTGCAAGTGTCTGGAGGTACCCAGGAAAGCACTCCCCACTGCCACAGGAAATGCAAAGCCAAACACATGCCCCTCCCTGCCATGTTCCCTTTCCGCTCCAGCCAGCTCCCCTCACTCGCTGCCCCAAACGTGCAGCTGCCAGTATAGGGCGGCTGCTCTCACTAGCAGTTTTTTTAAACTTCCCCCTAATTTGGGGTGTCCAACGCGACTGAGCGCCGAGCACCCGCCACCTCACTTGAAAGCAGGAGGCGCTACGCCGGGGATGGCAGCTCCTGGGAAAGCCAGATTCGGGTTGTTTCAACTGAGACGCCCAGCGCAGCCGGGGCGCCTGGCCGCCGCTCCCACAGACGGCTCAGCCCGGCCCTGCTAGCTCTCCCTCACGGGGATCACGGTCCTTCCCCGCGGCAGTGTATCGGCACGGGCACGCCGCGGAGCAGGGAGCCTCAGGGCTGCACTAGAAGCACCAGTGCCCAGGAGCGGGCACCGGCCTCGCCGCCGGGACAGCCCCCGCTCCCGTCCGGTCTCCCCACCCCACCGGACGCTGCGCAGGCCTCAGCGCGGCCCGGGAGGCGCCGAGGGCCCGACGAGGGGCGGCCGCCCCCGCCTTACCTGAAGGCTTACGGGTGAGCCTGATGACCTCCTCGGAGAAGCCGCCGCCCGCCACGCTGCCGTTCATGCTGCGGCCTGAAGGTGAAGTCGGATCGCGGAGCAGCCGCCGTCGTTTCCTCGGCCGCCGCCGCCGGAGGGCCGCGCCGCGGAGCGCTGGGAGTTGTAGTCCGCGACCGGTCGTGCCGCTCCGCCAGGGAACGGCGCCTACGGCTCGCCGCAGGGACCAGGGCCTGGGGGTGGCGGACGAGGCCGCTCCCGGGACGGAGCGCCAGGACCCGGCAGCGGCCGATGCCCGCGGGACCCGGGCCTCACAGCCGGCCGCGGTACGTCCCTCGGGCTGCGGGCCCGGGAGCTGCGACAGCCTGCGGAACGGGGCTTCTCCCTCTTGCCCCTTAATGCGCCACCTGCGATGGGCTCGCACCACAGGGGCGGCATAGAACTGGTCCCCGGGGAGCCCTCCAGCCTGCCAGGGCGGCGCAACCGCACCGCATCCCCCTGCCCGCCCCCGCTTTCCCCCGTCCCTGCACAGCATCGTTGCCTAGCTCCGCTCTGCACCTCACAGTTGAGGTGGGTTTCTGGTTAAGAAGAGGGTGGTGTGTTGCTAGGATAGGTGTAGCAGATAAACAGAGAGATGTGTGACATGCTCCCAGACCTTTTAACTGGAGCTGATGGGCTGAACTTTGACAAGCCGACTGGTGATGGGCAAAAGCAAATCCCCAGTGCAGCTAGGTAGCACAGAGAGCATCGATACCAACTCCTACTTACCTTGCAGTGCAATACAGAGGTAGCGTTGGAGTGTAGTAAGCCTGTTACTGCCTAATTCTGAACCACAGACAGCACCCGGACCTGCTGTGCTGACTGCTGCTGGGAACAACGAATACTGAACTGTGTCACCCAGTGTTCAGTTTCCACAAAACACTGCAGAACAGCAATAAAAGGCAAAGTTGTCCAACTTTCTGTCTGACAGAGAAGCCACTTGAATCTAGGAGTTGTGTACCTCAGGGAGTTCTTGAACCAAGAAATTACTGGGGAAAAGACAGCAAGGCAAAATGTATCCCTTTTTATTTCCTTATTAAACTTTATCCTTACCTGTTTCAGTACATGCTAGAAGTGTGGCAATACAGATAATGCCAGCAGGGAACAATGAACATGGGCCAGTGCAATTTAATCATGCAACTGCTTGGTGCTACTGGGACACCCATGTCTACACACTGCGGGAACTTTCCTGAAGGGAACAAAGACCAGATGCTCTGGTCTTCAGGGTCACACTACTGACTTATTTATTCTGTATTGCAGTATGGATGACAAATATTTTTGACTGTTCCAAGATTATCTACGCTTCCGTATTCCCGAATTTAATAGGGATAGCCAGCCTGGGTGGTGGATCTCTGGGTTAGAGTAAGAGCATGCCCCAAGCCTTAACACTACAACATTAATGCTTAGCACTCATTTTTCTAACTCACTGTTAGAAAAACCTGCCCCAGAGGAGACAGGCATTCAAGCCCTCCATTACACCTGTGATGATGAGCAAAACCGTGGCTTGTCTATCACAGGAGGACTTGTTTAACTATGAAGACTGGCATGCAGTTTCACACCTGTTTCAGTCCAGTTTCCACAGTTACATTGTACTGGATGATCTGTACTTATTTTTTGCTAGCAGTTAAAAACTCAGAAAAGCAAACTTGTATGGTAGTAATCCACTTTTTTTTTTTCTCTGAACTCAGGTGCTACCAATACCATACATGGCACAGTCCCTGAAGATACAGACTGTTCCTTAGAAGCAATTTTCATGTATTTTAGAGATGACAGTCTGAGCTTGGAACAAAACCAATTTTATCTTGATCTGATATAATTTTACAAGTCTGGTTTAGCCAGGAAGATACTTCAAACAAGGAGCATAGATAAATCAGGCTTCACCCACCACTACTGACCTACCACATGATAATGGCTATGTAAGACTTAATACCTTGCTGCTCTGGCATAGGCTTGGCATGGGTCTTCAGAGTCAGACACTTCCTCTAGTACCATTACATATACTAAACTGATGAACATCTCTTGGTAGATGGTACAGCAGTATTTGCACGCTGCCTCTTCCATGTTCAGGTAACTTGTATATTAGTTAAGTGATTACATCCATTGAAACATTAAAAAAGGCAAGTAAAACTAGAAGGAGGTAAAAAAAGGGGAAGGGAGAGGGGACACTAGAAGGGTTAGGACTGAGCTTAATATTTGTGGCTTCACACCACAGCAGAGTAGTGGTACATTTCTAACAGACCACCAAAACTATTGAGTTATTTGTTGCTCTGGTGAAATCAGAACCAACAATATTTTCAATGAAAAAACTTTAGCAAGGGAGCTCACACATTTTATAAAATACAGACAAAGTTTGTTGGGATGCACATTTGTCTTGCTTGTTGTCATGTCCCACCAGGCAGGCAAACCAGGGAGATTCAGCCTGGGCCCCCTTGCTTTCTAAACCCTTTCTCAGAGGCGTCCAGCCCTCCTCTCAGACCTGTCTGTCCCATCCCAGCAGATGGATACGTGTAGAGGTAACCCCAGGGGCCAGGTTAACCGTCTCTTACCTCATCTCTTGTAAGAACCACACCAGTGAGATGAGCATCTATAATCCTCTGCAGAGGTCCAAACCAAGCACAACTTCACCTAAAAGTGAGTATGACTATAAAGCTTGCAAGCAAAGCCACACCACACTATATTCTCAGAGCAACAGATTATAATTAGTGGAATTTAGCAAAACTGGAAACGCTGTTACTGTTATGTGCCAGGAATGAGGTTAGGAGTTGAGGGAGAGATTCAAAAGAGAGAAAAAGAGAAAAATAAGAAGCTATCACCACCCAGGGATCCAGCGTAGATCATCATAAAGTTGTGGAGTGTTCTGGAAACCAGTCTGTGTGGAATGGGGTTCCCCCATTTGCCCCCCACCCTCCAAACTAGGCTGATGGAGCCTGTTGAGCAGCCCCATGCAGGAGTTGAGCAAGAACACTCTTCACTCTAAGTGCTTCTCTGGTCTCAGCATAGATCTATACTCAGCATTTTATGGTATACTCTCAATCAACAAGAGCAGGCCATCAAGTCAGCACACTGAGACTTTAGCCACTGATGTCTTTTACAAAGCAAAATAAACAAGTCTGCCATACTTAAAAGTTGTGCATAGCTAGTTGGGAAGTGCTGGATGTAGTGCTTGTGTTACTTTTTATCTCCAACTTGCACCCAATCTACATCCCCCTTATTTGTCAGACACCCTTTCTCACACCTAAATTAACATTGTTATTTCTCTGAGAAAAAAACCCCACCACCACCACCCCCCAAAGAGTCTGGTTATAAAGGAATAAATTTGGAGTGTTAATCAAGGGATCATTATCCTGTCTTTTGACATAAACATGGGATTAAGTTTTCTTTGAAAACCATCCATGTTGTACCAAGATAACAAGTCTAAGACCACTGAAGGTAATATCTGTTACCTCATTCCCCCAAATACAAGTAACAATTTAAGGATTCCTTTTGCTGTAGACAAAAAGCCACAAGGAACTGTGAATCCCATCTTTGTATTTCACACTCAATCATAATGTAAATTGCCCTTTTTGGATGCAGAACACAACCCTTTAAAAAAAAAAAAAGCACAAGAAATGTGTATTCTAACATCAAAAATATCATACTTGGGAGGCAGCAAGAGTTTACCACCATCCTTTGCAGTCACAGACGTCTTCCTTAGCAAATGTTGCAAAAGATTCTCCTCCCTTAATAGAATGTTTGCTTTCCAAATGCAAATAATTTTTTTGGTAGTAGGCAAGTACATTCTAGCCCTTAATCCAGAAACAACAGTCCTTTAAAATGAAGTTTTCACTGTAAATCCAGACAACAGATACCTCTTTAAGCTGATCTAGTCACTATAATAAAGATAATAAATAAAAGTTAAAGGTATTGGTTGGTATTTCCACATCCCTTGTGCTTTATCCATCAGTTACATGTATTTTATCTTCTGTTAAGAAAAGAAAAACACAATGCTTCTGCACAGCCTTCCCTGGAGCTGCAACAATTCAGTCATTGCTTACGAAGCAATCACATAGTAAACCAAGAGCAACCCCACCCCATCTCCCCTGAGACAGATAAAACATCTATCACATACCGCAGGAGCTCTGGTTGAGGGAGACTCACGGGCTACTGCCAAGTATTTTAGGAATCCAATTAACTTGTGCAGCCTCACAGACAGCTCTTCTCAGCCACAACAAAATACAGAGCACTTCTGAAAAGAGCCCAGCAGCCAAAGCATGGGAAAGTTTCCAGGAACAAAAAAGACACTATGTGCTTGTGAAATGTCAGGTGTGGTGTCACTGCACTCCTGACGTGTATGACAGTTCAGAGATGCAGCGCGTGCTGGTGGGACCTGGGTAATACTTTGTCTCACAAAACAAACACCCTCTTCCCCACCATCTACCTCCCACCCAAAGGGCTACTCCCTGGAAAGAACTGGACAAGCTTATGCCACAGGCACCTCACTACAATACCCCTTTCTTGCCTACTTGTGTGTCACGGATGTGAATGAAAGGGAGACCGGAAAAGTGATTTTCTCCTCTTTGGTTATTAATGAATGACAGAAGCAAGACATTCACAGACATCTCTCCTGATGAATTGGATGGAGAAAACATTAGATGGAAGAGTAAATTGGAGCAAATAATTTACACCTGTTTTAAGCAGCTTACATTTGTAAACTGTTGATAAGGAGCACAAAAGCTATACCCACAGTTTACCTAACTACTTCAGTTAAAGAGCTCAAGGTGCAAAGAACAGCGTGCCTTAGTGCCTGCATTTATTAACTTAAAATAAACAGAGATAACACTTACTTTGCATTTAATGGTATCACATGAGATTAGAACTATTCAGAATGTGTTGAATTATTTTGATGAGTCTCCGCTCAAGGGAGGTTTCCCCAGCAGCATCCAAGGCTGCTGCTTGCTGTTCTTCTTTGTGGTGGAATTGGGCTCACCAGCAGGTGTTCTCCTTTAGAAACTGCTGGTGTTTTCAGTGTTTAAATCAACTTCTGTCACCTTCTGTGGAACTGGGCCTTCTTCCCTCCTAAACCATCTTACTGTTCTCAATTCATAACATAAGGCAAGGTTTATTGCAAGGATACAGAGAAGAAAACTAAGTAGTGTCACTCGTATTTTGGTTCTCTGAAGTATCTCCCTGGCTGAAGGGGGTCCGCTGTCAACACTACCTCCAAACCCTTCCTGTTCACAGTCGGGAGGAGCCCAGCCATACCTGCAGTGACAGTTCTTATGATTGTTGCACACTCCTTTGCCATGACACTTTGACAGGTTACAGTCGTAGTTCAGCAGCGATACACTGGTACATGTCCTGTTGATGCAAAGCATATCACTCCCACATGGCGTGCCATCTTCCACAGCTCCCACGTCAGCTGTTGGCATCCCTATGTGATAGTCGAGACCCCAACACATCTTACCTGCAACAGGGGTTTGGACTAGCGTCATGTGGTTCTGCAAGGAAGGCAGTCTGGCAATGTTCACACACTGGATCCTACCACATAAGATATTCTCAACACTGCACTTTGTAAAATGGATGTTGTTACGAATACCACAATTCCCAAACCGGTCACCTTGAACGTTCACTGCTTTGAAGCAATCTAAAGGAGCAGCCCTGGCTTGTTTGCCAAAGAGATGCTGGCACTGTTTATCATGGGAAGAACATTTTCCTTTATAGCAATAAGCACCACCTTTGCAAGGGGTTCCATCCTGCATATGTACGTCTGGTGGGCACTGAGGAGAAATGCCATTGCAATACTCTGGCAGGTCACAGTTGCCAGTACTTGATCTGCAGAGAGTTCCTGCTGGAAGAACCTGACAGCTCTTACAGCATTTTCCAGAAGCACAGGCTGAACCCGGGGTTAACGTACAGTTCAGGTGACAACAAGGATCCTTGCTGCAGCTCGATTCTGAACCACAGTCACATTGCTCTCTCTTTTCTACTATCTTATTCCCACAGTATTCACGTTTCATAGTGTAGAAAGTGCCCGGTGCTGGTGGTTGACGAAGGCAGGCAGCACCACGCCCAAGCAGGTCAAAGTAGTCTTTGTAGCTGCAGTCACTGAACGCATCGGTGTTGACATCGCTCTCATACATAATACATTTCTTCCGTCTGCATTTACAGCCCTGCCGATCATGGCGCATCCCGAGGTTATGGCCCAGCTCATGGACAAAAGTGGTAATAAATGAAGACAACTTCCTATTGGTGAAGGAAGCCACTGCTGATGACCACTGGTTATTACATATTGACCCTAGATATGCCAAGCCCAGGCTCATCCCAAAACTCTGAAATGCAAATAAGTGAGCGGTATCGTGGCGCATCCGTGGGGACAGGTCTGACTTCCGCCATTTGTTAAAGTCATCGAGGGTCTTGGCAATAGAGTTAGTAATGTTTATACGGTTGCTTTTAGTCCAGATCTCCAACCCCACAAGGTACAACCGAAGAGAAAGCTGTTCGTACAGAGCATCCCCAACGTTGATGATTTCTAAGACTTGCCTCAAGACTTCAGACTCGTTCCTGCCCGACTTCACAAACCGCACGTTGTCCACAACCACTACTATCTTCACATACCTGATGTGTGCCCACCAGTCCTTCAGCATCTCCCCCTCCTTCTCCTTTTCCTCCTCCTCCTCCTCCTCCTCCTCCTCCACCTGGGAGGCCTTGAACCAGGGCAGTAAAGCCTTTTGGTGCTGCAGCTCTCCTGGGGTGAGCCCGCAGGTGGGGCCCATGGGGCTGTTGGCCGCCTCCATGCGGTAGAGAAAGTGCCGGAAGGCCGGATCATCAGGGATGGGCTCGATCTCATAGGTGCCGCCCTGCATCCAGATCACGCCATGGAGGCCCCTGCCGCAGGTGCCAAGGGCCACCAGAGAGCTGGGGCTCCCCTGCACCTCACCCTGGTAGAAGCAGTTGTCCTGCACGAAGGGGTGCTCCTCCCAGCGAGCCCCACTCTTGCTGTAGGTGACCAAGGTGAAGGGGTGGGAGACTAGGCCCCGCCTGTGCCGCAACTGCAGCACCCGTGGCTGCCCTTCCACCTCCAGCCAGTAGGAGACAACCCGGGGGTTGGTGTCTGCCCGGGGCTTCAACTGCCGTGGCACCGTAACCCACATGGCAGTGACACGCAGCTCCCCAGACAGGTCATCCGGGGCCTCAGGACACCCAGCCAGGCCCAGCAGCACCAATAGTACCAGCAGTGTCCCCATCAGTGCTGCCCCAGACCCTGCTCTGTGAGGGGATGGAACCTGAATGGGCCCCATCCTGAGCAACTGCCACAAGGCCTCCAGCCACAGGGCCTCCAACTGCCACTTGCCACTGGGCAGGGAAGGCCGCAGCTGGGGCGCAGCAGCGGCATCACAGCCTCCCTTCACCTTCTCCCCAGGAAAACAGTGTCCTGCTGCCTGGAGACACATCTCAGAGGGCTGCAAGGGCACCTCGACTTCCCTACCCTGTACAGATGCTCTTGTGGGGAGGAACAAATAAAGTAGCCTACCACAAGCACGTTCCCAGCTTTTTTATAGCCTTAATTTTCAAGTTAATGGGTGTTTCTCCTTCTGAGCAGACAGCGAGGAGGGACCCCAGCTCAGCTTCACACTCATTACAGATGTCTCTGTTGAGCAAAGAGATCATTTGGTTAGACCACAAGGGTGAAAATCGGTTTTAATAGCTCAAAGCATGGCTTTTGCTGTGTTCACTTTTTAATTAAAGGATAATTTTTGAGTGGAGTGAAAGGAATGCCTGAAAAAAATTACTGACCTTACAGTACAGCTGAAAAAAAACATAGAATGACTTGATCTGGAAGGGACCTCAGAGGCAATCTAGTTCCCACTCTCTGCCATGGACAGGGACAACTTCCACTGGACCAGGTTGCTCAAAGCCTCATCCAACACAGCCTTCCAGGGATAGTGCATCCACAGCTTCTCTGGGCAACCTGTTCTAGTGCCTCACTACCCTGACAGAAAAGAATTTATTCCTTATAGCTCATCTAAATCTACCATCTTTTAGCTTAAGCCCCTTATCCTGTCACTCTGTGCCATGGTAAACAGCTTCTCTCCAGCTTTCCTGTAGCCCCTTCAGGTACTGGCAGACTGCTGTAAGGTCTCCCTGGAGCCTTCTTTTCTCCAGGCTGAATAAGCTCAACTCTCTCAGCCTGTCTTCATATGAGAAAGCACTATCACAGCAATCTATAGCTACTTCAGCTTCAAAAACTTTTGTAACAGATTTTCTCATGATTCATCAGTGTTTTTCAATTTTTTTTTAATCTCATAGCCCCCTATGATGTCCAATGAAGGTGCAAGCTCCTGGGGAATTAAATCCTACCAGCAACCAGTTTAGTTTTCTCACATTCGGTTGAGTCTTTGAAGAATGGTATCACAGAATCACAGTAGAGATTGTAAGGGACCTCTGGAGATGATCTAGTCCCACTTCCCTGCTAAAGCAGGTCACACAGGACTGTCCAAATGGGTTTTAAATATCTCCAGAGAAGGAGACTCCACAACCTCTCTAGGCAGCCTGTCCCAGTGCTCTGTCACCCTCAAAGTGAAGAAGTTTTTCCTCATATTGAGATGGAACTTCCTGTGTTTCAGTTTGTGCCTGTTACCCCTTGTCCTGTCACAGGGCAGGAAGAGTCTGGGCAAGACCCATCCTCTTGACCTCCACCTAATTAGATCCTTAAAAGGACTGACCAGGTCCCCTCTCAGTCTTCTCTTCTCCAGGCTAAACAGACCCAGCTTTCTCAGCCTTTCCTCATAGGAGAGTCCCCTCATCATCTCTGTCGTCCTCAGCTGGACTCTCTCCAGTAGCTCCCTGTCTGTCTTGAACTGGGGAGCCCAGAACTGGACACAGCATTCCACATGTGGCCTCACCAGGGCAGAGTAAAGGGGGAGGAGGAACTCCCTCAACCTGCTGGCCTGTTTAGAAACAGATCACAAAATCCCAGCAGGCTGGTGGGCCACAGGTTAAAATCCACTGTCCTGGCAAAAAGAAACAAAGCCTCCTGCTCGTGGAGAGATCAGTAACACATCACTCACCCATTCAATCCCACTGCGGAAATTTTTCCCCACCACTTGGTTGTGGTTTAACCAGCTGGCAGCTAAACCACCCCCACAGCTCTTTGTTCACTTGCCCCCTCCCAGTGGGATGCAGGAGAAAATAAAAAAGGAAAAGCTAAAATTCCTAAATTGAGATAAGGACAGTTTAATAGGACAGAAAAGGAAGGGAAACAACAGTACTGATAATGATAGAAGAAAATACAAAGCTAGTGATGCACAGCACAATTGCTCACCACCCAGAACCAATGCTCAGCTAGTTCCTGAGCTGAATACCTCTCAGCCAACTCCCCCAGTTATAGACAGAACATGACATCGTGTAGTATAGAATATCCCTCTGGACAGCTCAGATCAGCTGGGGGCGAGGGGCGGGAGTTGGGGCGGGGGTGGGGGGTTGGAGCATGTCCCCTCCCAGCTTCTTGGGCACATTCTCACAGGCAGGGCAGCATGAGAAGCCGAAAAGCCTGTGACAGCCCAGCACTAAACCTGCTCTCATCCTGACTCCCAAACACAGCGCTGCACCAGCTGCCAGAGAGAAAATTAACTCTATCCTAGCTGAAACCAGGATACACCCATGATGCACCTCTGACCCACGGGAGGCTACAGACAGACATGCTTCTGTGCGTGATTACAGACACCAAAACAACACTTGATGAAAAAATGCACCTTCACCTCCCAAGAGAAAGAGAGAAACTTTGGCTGCCCAGTTAGCATTTACTTTGCCACTGGAAAAAAAGAGGAAAAAAAAAATAGATGACAAAGTATATCACATCCACGTTTGTTCTGCAGACATCTCTTGGTTCAGCAAAGCCACGATCTATTTGCATAATGCATCTTTTCCATTTCTCTCACAGGGAGCAACCATGTCTCCAAATAAAGCTAAACTCTCCCCTTTGCCTTGTCCATCCTATTGCCTGTCCCCTTCTCACTTTGCTCTAAGGACAGCTTGCCTTGGCCAACACCACGTGCTGACTGTCCAAATGGCATTTAACTTTCTTTGCTAGGGAAAAGTTACCAAAATTCAAAGCACAGAGGTGGAGTGGCAAAGAGGAATGGGAGGAAATGACACAGCCTGGTCAGACCTTACTTAGTAAGAAACTGAGAAATTATACACTTCTGCTGTGTCTGAGACACCACTAGCTTTACACAGTGAATCGAGGTAGCTAGACTGCCCCTCTTCCTACAACCTGGCTGGATCTTTGCATGTATGTGTACATATACACACATGTATGTAACACACATGCTTATCTGTTCATGTGAATACACACATCTACATATACTTTCAGGCTCCCCACAGAACATTTGTATTACAGCTCTAGGTCTTTTTTAGCTCCTGCTGCCCTGTGATTGAGGCCAAGAAACACCCATTTGAAATCTGAATGGTTATTATCTAAAAGGAAAACTAGAGATAGCTCTCCTGTACAACCAAATCTCTCCTTTATGCAAAAGAAAGTGACAACACAGGGCAAAATTCAGAGCTGCTTGCTTATTTCCCTTTCATCTATAAGCTTTACAAATACCGAAGGTCCTTTGAAGAACTTTGGACTTCAGCACTCAGGCTGCAAACCAAGAGACAGCCTAGAAACACCAGGGAGAAAAAGCTTAGATTCTCATACACCAAACCCCATGACTGACTAGAAGACAGCTGCTTCACAGCTTTTTGGCAGTAAATTACATGGAGTTTCACAGTAATATGTAGCATAATGTTGGTTGTGTAAGTTACTATCAAAGCTTACTTAACTGATTAAAGTATTTTAGAGTATCTTGTCAGCAAGTAACAGGATCAAAAGATATTTCAGTCCTTCATTTCCTCATGCAGCAAACCTTCAGCACTGAAGGACAGCAACTGAGAAATCAACCCACTTACTGGTAACATCCCTTGCTGCTTTATAATTCTCTCAGGAAGAGGCTTATCACATTCAAATGGATTGTTTCATGCATGGAAGCCATTTTAGAATCATAGAATACTTTGGGGGGAAGGAACCTCAAAGATCACAGAATCACGGAAGATCACCTAGTTCCAACCTCCCTGCCATGGGCAGGGATGCCCTCACTAGACCAGGTTGCCCAAAGCCCCATCCAACCTGCCCTGAAACACCTCCAGGGATGGGGCTCCCACAGCCTCTCTGGGCAGCCTGTCCCAGGGCCTCCCCACCCTCAGAGTAAAGAATTTCTTCCTAACATCTAACCTAACCCTGCCCTCTGTCAGCTTGAAGCCATTGCCCCTTGTCCTGTCCCTGCACTCCCTGCTGAGCAGCCCCTCTCCCACTTTCCTGTGGGACCCCTTTAAGTATTGGTAGGCCGCAATCAGGTCACCCTGGAGCCTTCTCTTCTCCAGGCTGAACAAGCCCAACCCTTGCAGCCTGTCTTCACAGGAGAGGTGCTCCAGCCCCTTGATCATCTTTGTGGCCTCCTCTGGACTCGCTCCAACAGCTCTGTGTCTTCCCTGTACTGGAGATCCCAGAGCTGGATGCAGTACTCCAGGTGGGGTCTCACCAGAGCAGGGCAGAGGGGCAGAATTTCTACCCTCTCGATAGTTTAGATGGTGGCACTTTACCTCAGATGGGATCACACCAGAAATCCATCATGTTTCACACTCTCTGACAGTGGCCAGACATTTCTGCAGAATGCCAAATGGCTGTTCAGCGATGCAGATGTGAAGACAGTCTGGCCCTTCAAATTCCACCCTCATCTCTGAATCAGCTCAAATCTGAGCAGGAGGTATAACCAATGTAACTCCCATTCACCTTCCTTAACTCGCCCCTCTATTCTTGTACTACAAGACAGAAGAAGAGGTCTCTGCTTCCCTACTTGCTTCACAGTACACAGCTTCATATAGACTCAACATCTATCTTTTCTTTCCTAAGGAACTAAAATCTTGGTCCTCAGAGCAGGAGAAAGTTTCTTCTAGAAAGCCACTCATTTTATTGCCCTTCCTCAAACCCCTCTATGTAAGGAGAATTCTTTTTCAGACATTGAACTGCACAACACACTTTGAGGTGAAGCCCAGTAATGGACAGAATACTTTGCTCATACTATGTAATCTAGCATCCATTTTTGAACAACAGCTGTATGTGCCTTCAGCAGTAGGCAAGATCTTTCTTCTGCTAGTCATGTCAAATCTCTCCTTAGTGTACAAGTAGTTCACTTTTCTTCCTCAAAAAAAACACCCCAAAACAATCCACACTAGATCTTCATTACAATGCAATCTAGTCAATCTTTCTTGCTTAAGTTTTCTCAAATGACACACAGGTTCTTAGCAATATTAATAAGTACAAAGAATGGTAATTCTTTTAATGGTAATTTCAAAGGACTTTATTCTGAACATCAAAAATCCAGCAAGGATTCTTGAGGTTCCTCACCACTCATGCCTCATTTCTGGAGATCACTCCTTCCATCGCAGGGGTGGATGAGATGATGGTTTTGGTGCTTCCTGAGATCCCTGCTTTCAGAGGAATTTCTTTGATACAATAAAGAATCAATACCCTTTTGTTTTAAGTGTATTCATACTACCTTGTAATTGTTCAATGCTGAAGAATTACGTCAGTCTTGTTTTGAGCATACTACAATAACTGCTTTCTGTATCTTCACTTGATTTAAGAGTTCACACTCGATTATTATCTGTTTCTATCACCATCTGGACAAATTTGAAGGAGAGGGGCAGGGAGAGGGGAACATTTCTGCAAGCAAGGTGCTTAAATAGCAAAGATTATAGCTGTCAGTGATGTCTCTTCCACTGCCCTACCTCCACAGTCTAAAAGGCAGATGACTAATCAAGGAGATTAGATGCCGCCAGGAAGTGCTAGAAGGACAGAGGAAGAGATGTAATTGATATATTTGAGTTACAGTGGAGAGGGGGGAAAAAAGGAGAAATATAAACAGCTTCACCAAGCATGCAACAGCAAGACATTTAATTTAAGCCTGCTTTACGTCATCAAAGATCTCTCCCAGAACACTAGCTTTTATAATAAGAGACCAGTTTGGCCATTAAGCAAAACGAGTGCCCAAGAGTGCTTAGAGACTGAGAGCAGTTTGACATCTAATTACATGAATTAATCAAGCCTTTTCTCTCTATCTCAAGCATACTAGAGGCACAGCGATTTATAGCAGGCAGCCTAAACCCTTCAGCTGAACTTTTCTTCCTCAAAATAGCGCATGATATATTCCAATATGCAAGCAAAAAACCGGTGCCAGCCCATATGGCATATCTCCTATTAACAAAGTAAGCATTCAAGAAAGGCATTCCAGCAGCCAGGAGTTTTATTTGCCAAGAATTCAGATTAATTTTTAATATATATAAAAGGTTTTTTTTCTTTTTACATAGGAAACTAAGACAAAAGGGATGCAAGAGTTGGTAAAGATTTAAGGAGGCCACAAAACATGCCTGTGTAGAAAGCATTCTCAGAAGCCAAGATTCCAAATAAGATGACAACTGAAAACACCTACTGTGAGGCAGCTCATATCCCAACATTAACATTTCTGTGATAGGTTTCTACAGAAGAAGTTGTTGGACTTCAGGGACTTCCCTGAATTGTCAGTCTCAGTGAAGAAGCTGAAATATAAAGAAAGCAGAGAAAGAATCTCCAGTTTTCCAGGTATTGACTAACGCAGATGTGTGACAGCTTCTCCCCTCACTGGAGTCTCATCCGTTTTTCAGGTGGTCCTTTAGTGCCAGCACTCTGCTGAGCATTCTTTACAGTCTCTTTTTCCTCTGTCTTGACAGCTTCAGGGGCTGGTTCTGGCTCCTTCTTGATTTGATCCACTTAAGAAATAACAGCAAAAGAAAGTTAAACCTCCAATTTTTATTCCCAAAATACTATTCAGAGTACTTAGAAAATACTGTTGATGTCAAAGGGCAAAATTAATTTCAAAGGTATAAGAATGACCAAGGACTTAATTCATACCTCACCTATATGAATAAAAAAAAAGTGGAATAGATAAAATTCATGCTTTCCCTGCTCTAAGGTTGCCTATGATCAACTCAAAGCCTTCACATGCTTTCTTGAGCTTTAGCATCATGCAAAACCACTAAGAGCTGGACTGACTAAACTGTTCCCTCAATCAACCTTTCACCTTCTTCCTGCCTCTAACACTATTTCCTGCCTTTGGACTTTCAGACAATGGTTTTCACACAGCATGAGGAGGAGCAGAATACACACACACCCCACAACCCCCAGTTTCAGTTTTCTTGCTGTCACAGAGGATTCTTACTTGGTACTTTGCACAATTAGGCAATTCCTAACCACCTCAGTAGCAGCAGCAAGGAGCTTATATGGCAACTGGAAGACACTGCTCTATAAAGCTTGCTTTTAAAGTCTTGTGAGAATATTAAGAGTTTTACCTGGTATAGGCTTTTCTCCAGGTTTTTGCTGTGCAGGAGGAAGAAGAAAAATAAAGCAACACATCAGTGAAACCAAAGTCATAAGTCACAGAATCACAAGGTTGGAAGAGACCTTTGAGATCATCAAGTCCAACTGTTCCCGTCCTCTACTGAACCATACCATGAAGCACCTCATCTACCCATGTGTTAAATACATCCAGGGTCAGTGACTCAACCCCCTCCCTGGGCAGCCTGTGCCAGGCCCTGACAACTCTTTCAGGGAAGAACTTTCTCCTAACATCTGCTCTGACCCTGCCCTGGGGCAGCTTCCTGCCATTTCCCCTTGTCCCATCTCCTGTCCCCTGGCTGAAGAGACCATCTCCCACCTCTCTACACCCTCCTGTCAGGTAACTGTAGGTGGTGATAAGGTCTCCCCATAGCCTCCTCTTCTCCAGGCTGAACATCCCCAGCTCCCTCAGCTGCTCCTCATAGGATTTGCCCTCCAGCCCCTTCCCCAGCCTGGTTGCCCTTCTCTGTACACACTCCAGAACCTGGATTGTCTTTCTTGTAAAGAGGGGCCTAAAACTGGACCCAGCACTAGAGATGCAGCCTCACCAATACCGAGTACAGGGGCACAATCACTTCCCTGGACCTGCTGGCCACGCTATTTCTGATACAAGCCAAGATGTCATTAGCCTTCTTGGCCACCTGGGCACACTGATGGCTCATATTCTTAAGCCTTATGCTTAACCCTTCCTATTATTCATTTAGAAATATAAACCCAGCAATCCACTCTGATTTGTAAGAGTTGAGGGTAGAAGGGATCACTAAACATACGCTAAACAAAATCCAATTAACATTTTATAAGATCCAGTTTTTCCTCTGACAGCTGAAAGGCACTAAAGCAAGAAATAACACAGCCAGTGTTTCACACATCTGAGGGGTAGGCAGTTTTGTGAGATGCTGTAAACATAATTTCCTTTGTTCCCAAGATGAAGACCTGGTGGAACAAATAGCTATTAGAGACTATCAGAGGTAATCCCAACAACTTCAGAGAATGCCAAGAATTTCCATGCTAATTAGGAGCCACCAGAACAATGGAGAAACTAAACCAAAATAGCTGGTGTGGCTTGATTGAGCTCACAAAGCAGGAAACTGGAAACAACAGCAAAATCTGACACATGACAACAACAGACCCTCTGTGTTAGATAAGGAATTTGCATAATAAAATTTGTGGTTTTAACTACTCCTGCAACTACAGAGGGGAGTCATACACTCCAATCAGAACCTCCATTTCAAATTTAGTATCTATGCCACGTTACCGTGGCTGAAAGCACAAGGAACTCCCATTCAGTTTCACCTGTCGAGTACTTATCATAGAATCACAGGGGTTGGAATGGACCTCCAGAGATCACTGGGTCCAACCCCCTGCCAAAGCAACTCCCCAGCTCATATTGCACAGGGAGGCGTCCAGACAGGGCTGGAATATCTCCAGAGAAGGAGACTCCTGGCCCAGGGCTCCCTCACCCTCACTGGGGAAAAGTTCTTCCCCATGTTGGTGCAGAACTTCCTGTGCTCCAACTTGCAGCCATTGCCCCTTGTCCTGTCCCCACAGACACTGAAAAGGGGCTGGCCATTTCCCCCTGCATCCCCTGCTTAAGATATTTATAAGCATTAATAAGGTCCCCCCTTAGTCTTCTCTTGTCAAGACTGAACAGTCCCAGCTCACTCAGCCTTTCCTCATACTTATGACTGGTTTAAGATCTTAGTAAGTCACAGCAATACTATTGGCTTCCAAGTGTCATACCTGAACAAATCTGGGTGGAAACTTTTGTCTTAGGTCTAAAAGCAAAGCATCTACCCGTTGTCTTTGGAAAATAGAACTTGGTTCTTCTTTCTTCTTGGCTTTTGGTTTAGTTTTCTCTGCAAGTCACAGAAATGTAAGAGAAAGCTGTATTAAAAGTTCTGTTGTCATACAACAAAGAGCTGCTATGAGAAACCAGTACTCAAATCTCCTCTTATCTTCACCTACATTTTGCCTTTGACATCAGTTTGTTTTTTGCTTGTGGAAGATAGATGAAGGACAATTCCTACCTCCTGCCACACTGTTTTGGCTTCTGAAAATGCACTTTGGTCTCCAGTGGGTTGAAGAGTTGACATACAGCTCACCATTTTCTTCTCCCACTCAGCAGTTCATCCCCACCAGCACAGAACAACAAGATTCTTTCCATCTTCTAGTGAGCAGTAACTTACCCTTTAGACACTTAACTGCATCTCTGCACCATCACTGCGCACCGCCTCAAGCTTCTCCCTACACTATCATCCCTGTCCAAAAGTACCAGAGCCATTAGGAATCATCATACCTCGTTCTTCTTGATCTTTGAAATGCCACCAGTAGCCCTTGGACGGGTGATAGCGACAGTAGGACATGGCTTCTTCAAAAGCAGACTGGATTCCATGGACCGCAGTGAGCTTTCAGAACAAGAACGTAAGGCAGGGTTCAAAATGTAAGGAGAAAACACAGTATCAGTTTTTGAAAGCAGGGATTTCAGAATTACTATTCTATATTCATTTTTGTTCTGGGAACAGAACTTGGGATCTAGTTTTGGACTAAGAATGTCATTTCTCTTACAAGACATTTTATGAAGCTTTTCCTAAAGTGACAGAGACTAGCAAAAGCAGCAACTTGCTAGGACAGAAGAAATTAAATCAAACCTGAGTACCCCATTAAAAGGAAATACCACAACTTAAAAACATAAGTCTCATTTAAAGAGAAGTATTAGCTTACCTTAACATTCCAAAGCAAGTTTCATTAAATATGTATTTAATCAGTATTTCCTAAGTATGTGTCATTTTCTGCCAGTTGTGTGGCTTCAGTTATTCTGATCTTTTATCCTTAAATAACATATCCTACTTTTTGAGCCACAGGATCTTTCATTTCCATGTGGGATGCACACCGTATTAACCAGCGGGCTTTGGTTTAAGTTAGTGCATAATTCATAAGATCTTCCCTCAAAACAGCAAAGGAGGGATTTAATCAGCCTGGGGAACAAGCAAAAGTAAAAAGCAGATAGAGATTGGTATACATCAAAGACATGGAACACTTACAACTCTGGAGTTAATGACAGAGCCTAAGTCAGGTGCCTGATATATCACTCCTGCGATGATATAGTAGTCGGCCAATGGAATAACTGTGGAGAAAAAGAAGAAATAAGAGGCAGGATCAGTTTAAAGCTTGGGCTGAAGGGTGGGGATTTGTTGCTGAATTCAGTAGTAACAGCAGAAACTGCAATATTCATCTCATCACCGTTTTTTTTTTCTTTTTAACCTTTCTCTTCACTATGCTTTATCTGCACCTTAGCCACAGACAGGTAAGGGGAAGAACCACATCCAAGGTCCGCTTTACAAATAGAAAAGCATCAGCCTCAAGTCCTGTCCTACTGCAAACAAGTAACTGACCTTACAAGAGTTGGGGTTTTCAGATCTACACAAGAGGAATCGAATCAACTGCACTGGAAATAATTTCACCTGCCTTTGCTACTGGTAGAAACCAACAGCAAAGATCTCATTCTTCTGGCCTCAGCTCTCGCCAACTTGTACAGTTCTCTTAACTACATTTCCTAGACCAAATGGCAGCTAAGCACATACAGAGCACACCTTTCAAACTTAATAGCATTCTGTCAATAATAATAATAACAACAATTAAAAAGTATTACCTTCCAAAGACATCTGCTAAATTAGATTTGAAACCCCTACTTGACTGATAAAAAATCTTGTGTTCCTTAGAGCTGAAACAAAGGTACATCAGAGTTGCCTACGTAATTCCCTGCTAAGCATTCTTCAATTGAGAAACTGCAGTAAGGTCATCAGCCCAAGGATCTTACCTATACATACCTTTGTTCTCAGTCCTCCACCTGTATCAACACAGTCTGTCTGAACCTTTTTGCAGCCCTGAGGACAAGAACTTGGGAGTACTCGTGAATAAGAAGCTGGACGTGAGCCACCAATGTGCATCTGCAGCCCAGGAGGCCAATGGTTGGCCTTCTGGGCTGCATCAAAAGAAGTGTGGCCAGCAGATTGAGAGAGGTGATTCTGCTCTGGTGAGACCTCACCTGGAGCAGTGTCCAGCTTTGCAGCCCTCAACACAGGGAGGACATGGATCTGTTGGAATGTGTCTAGAGGAGGCCACAGAAACGAACCAAGGGCTGGAGCACCTCTCCTATGAAGCCAGGCTGAGAGAGTTGGGTTTGTTCAGCCTGGAGAAGAGAAGGCTCCAGGGGACCTTACAGCAGCATTCCAGTCCCTGAAAGGAGCCTCTAAGAAAGCTGGGGAAGAACTGTTCCTGAGGGCATGTAGCAGTAGGATGAGGGGTAATGGTTTTAAACTAGAAAAGGGGAGATTTAGATTGGATATTATGAAAAAATTCTTCATTATGAGGGTGGTAGATCACTGGCACAGGTTGCCCAGAGAGGTGGTGGAGCCCCATCCCTGGAGATATTCAAGGTCAGGCTTGATGGGGCTCTGAGCGACTGATCTAGTGAAGACGTCCCTGCTCACTGCAGGGGGATTGGAATAGATGGCCTCTAAAGGTCCCTTCCAACCTTACACATTCTATCAGTCTATGATTTTTAATGACATGACCCAATTCATCCACTACTTGCATTTTATGAAGCTTTACATTACAGCCAGTACCCACAGCTCAAAAAAAAAAAAAAAAAAAAAAAAAGAATTCTCAGCATTTCCTTAGAAACAGTCACAGGTCTATACCAGAGCATCCTACTTTCCTAGTCAGGTAACTCCACCTAATGATTTGATCTCAAGATTTTTCAAAAATCCCTTCAACCAGGCAAAGTCTTGGCTTAATGAATTTAAAATATATATATACTTCATTTAAAAAAAAACTATACAGAAATCCTAAGTCAGGCCTGCACCAGTCTCAAGTGCTCAACACTACCTGTGAACTCAGTAAGTTTTAGTTTTCCATCCCCATTCTCCCCTCTCAAATACATAATAGCTGTGCCAAGATAAAACAAAGCACATGAGTAACACTGGAGTTAGGGACCCATGTGATTCAAGCAAGGTACCTGGCATAAACAGTACAGTCCCAACATCCCAGTGTAGTTCCACCAAAAGCCCATTTGCATTACAATAAAAGCCTCAACACCTGTGTTGTGAAAACCCCACCACTACTCTTGATCTAGTAAGTGTCAAAACAGGATATTAAGGGCTGCATGAAATCCATACCCACGTTTTTAAGGCCAGATTCAAAACCTTTAATAAAGAAACAACTCAAAAAAATCTATTAAAGGAGGAATATGTTCTCTTTCATGGTGGAACTACAGTATAAAGATGCCATCACCTAACATAAGCAAGTAAAAAGCATTGCTAGACAAGTCAATGTCCTGCACAAGGCCAAAATGCAGATGCAGTGCCCAAGTCACTAAAAAAAAAAACAAACCAAAAAGAGGTTAAGTAACTAGCATTAACTTGGCCTTTCTTTACTACGAAGTTCACTCTGAAATAACCTAAATTATTTTATATGTATGTGCAGTGAGCACAGAAGACAATCCAGTAACTACTCAGATGTGGCTACGTTTAAAATTAATCTCACACAAATAAATTTAAGGTTAACAAGGAATAATAAAACTGCTGCATGCAAATGGGGGGAAAAAGCAAGGGAATTTAATTTAAAACTTGGAAAGAGCATCAGTGACCCTGTAAGGAGGAGTGGTGCTGTTGTTGCAGGATTCCCCTCATGATTCCAAAATACTCTGTTCTCAGAAGAATAACCAAAACATGCATGTGTGGTATCTCATCATTTCTTACACAGGTTGTATTCTTCTACTGATGAGATGCTACTCAGCAGTATAACCAATCCACAGCTGAAGGTGGAAACAGCGCAGAGAAAGAGTGACATGACACAAACAAGCATGAATAATCCCTCTACCTAACTGGTTCTCCAAAATAAATAATTCAGATACTAGGCACTTCAGATTATTAGCTCAAATTAAACTAAATCTCATCAGCTCCAGGCAAGGACACCACTGGCCTTATATCCAAATAGTTAACATGAAAACTTGTGCATCGCCTAAGAGATGAATAGGATGTTGCATGAGTGCTATCATCAACCTCCCATGGCAAAATACATGCCAGGGCAGCAGCATCTCACTGCACTCTTCACACTTCACCACAAGATGGCAATCCCTGGTACCAGTACACAAGAGGTCATTCTGCTAGATAAAGCACCTCCTCCCCACCTCACACCCTTTTATTTAGATTTAAGGCATAAAAAGGAAACCAGAAATGCTTAAAGACAAATTAGGAACACATAAAAGTGACTCACCAACACGGACAGGAACTGAGTGACCTTACCTTGTGTTGGAGATTGCCTTTGCTGCTTTCGGATAATGAAGAGAATGGGCTCTTGAGCATGAAGAAGGATGTATTCCACTCCAACCATCTGGCTGAAAAAGAAGCAACCAGAGTAAGTATCTTCCTCAAAGTGAAATCTTTAGAAAGAGGTACCAAAGGACCTGGCAGTAAAGGAATAAGTTCTGATGCTTTGGAAGCAACTGTGTGTATTGTGCAGTAAATGAAGGCACAGGACTTCTGAAGCTAGTTATCCAAACCTAGCTGCATACACCCAGGGAGTTACAACAGCCTGTCATGACATCTAAGTGGAACACGTTAGCAAAAAAATAATTAGCACAGCCCATTAACAATCTATCACCACAGAGGTATCACTTAAACACCAGATCAGTGCATGGTGTGACCATCTGCGTGTCTGATGTGAAAGCCTCTCAGCAACCGCATCTGAGCACAAGTGACTTTTACCAATGAACTCCTGGCTCCGCTCACACACTCCCTGTCACATCGTGGGGTCTTTAAATAGCTCTCAAACATCTCGCTTGTGCTCAGTGCAGCAGATGGGGAATGGCAAAGGAAGTTCACTTCTGCATACTGCAATCTCATCACACAACCATCTGTGATCAGTTTATTTACAATGCTCACTACTTTCATTATCTGTACTAAAAAGCCATCTCTTTGAAGGAATTACCTACCAATTATGGCACAGAGACAGCAGGCCGAGGAAGCCCAAACTGTGAGCTCAAAGTATCCTAACATAAACAGCATTCACCACAGAAAAACATTTAACTGTGTTACAATTACAGGAGTTCTGTTGAGCTAGGAAGATCAGAGAAGACAGCTTTTCTAAGTCAGAGAAATATCTGAAAGGTGATTTACTGGAGTCTCAGAACATATAGGGAATCCTTCATGTTTAACACCTTCTTGAAAAGGCATAAGAAGAAGTACAAGACAGCCAAATTGAAATAAAAAGGCAAAAAAAGCTAAAAAGCTAAGAAGCTGGGCTCCTGGGCAAGTATTGGCACTAAAAAGTAGAGAACAGGAGGCTTCAAGCATGCTTCCAATTCAACTGTCAAGGCTACTGGATGGAAAGACAAAAGGATGATGCACAGGAGGCAGTTCCAAATGACAACTTACTTCAAATGGTCCAAGGTCATCCGCTGCATTTTGACAACTTCATTGTTACATGTTCGGTCATAAAATGGGTTACTTCGCTCTGAGAAATAGTCCAACACACTCCCATTGTTTAATATTGGAATCCAGGAGCTGTCAACCCAGGAAATTCCCAAGAGATTATCTGGAAAGAGAAATCAACCCTGAGTACCAAAGCAGAGAGAAACACTACAAATACTTCCAAGAGTAAATTGCCACCAGTTAACGCTTACAGCGGTAAAAGAAGGTGGAACACAGCCTCACAGAGATCACTTCTAATTAAAAACATGTTTCACAGATTTCACATAATAATCGACATCCTTTAACCCTCTGTCGTGGTTTCCCCCCGGCTGTGGGCCGAGATCCACGCAGCTGCCTGCTCCTTAAAGTAAAAGAGCAGGGGAAGAGGGAAAAAGGGGGGAACAAGGGAAGGGAAAAGGAAGGGGCAAATAACTCCAAAACCAAGAAACTAAGAGGCCTGTGGGTTGGGATAAGGACAGTTTACTAAGATAACAGAAAGATAAAATATAACAATGCTAACAGGACTTTAGAGCAAAAGAATATGAAACTCTTGATCCCCAATGCAGTTTCTCCCCGACCCACACAACTCAGGCCGTACCACCCAGAGCTGTCCCGGAACCCGACCGTCCCCACAAGAAGCACGCGTCCCGCCACCGCCCCTCTTCTTCCTCCCTCAGCCCCCCGTTATCCTGGGCAGGACGTAATTGGCATGGAATACTCTCTTTGGCCCATCTGGGTCACCTGTCCTGGCTTCGCCCCTCCTTTCTCATGAATAGAGAAATACGAAGAAGCTGAGAAAGTCCTTGACTGTCTGACTGCAACTAAGAACATCAGGGTGTTCTCAGCACTGCTTTCATTGTAACTCCCAAACACAGCATTCCATCAGCTGCTACAAATGAAGTTAACTGAAACCAGGACACCCTCTGCAGTTCTGCTGCAGGCACATAATAGAAATATAAGGCGGTTTTATTACAGCATTTTCCTTTCCTTGCCTGCTGGCATACCTTTACACCTCCAGACCGTGAGCAGGGTCTGTGCTCACACGTGTGTACGCTGCGTTAGTGGGAGGGAATTTGCTCTGGTGCTGCATATAACATTACCATACTGCAAAAGCTCTGTGGTGTTATACACAGCTCATTTTGTGAACCACAGCATTAGCTGAGGAGAAAGACAACTCCTTTTAAACGCTAGGTCTCTGGCAAACTGCCTTCACTAAATCAAATTAGAAACAGGACAGGGGCGAAAAGGGACACGCCCCAGACTAAATCTGAGGCTTATTGTGTTTAAAACAGTTTATATCTTACAAAAATAAGTTTCCAAGCTGTAAACTATGATGATGAAAAATAAGTAAAATATTACAAAGTTCTAATAATTTAACCAAGTATTTTCTTTTGCTGAAGCCAATGAGTAAACTACTGACAGAAATATACTGGTGTTGGTAACCTAAGATGTTTGCTTATTAAAACACATATCACTACGCTATCACAGCAGCTGATTATATTGTCTTCCAATGATGATTATTTTTGATGTGGGAGAAGTCTATGTTAATTTAAAAAAAACTTCAAGTGGCAGACAAAAATACTGTCTTTAGGTAGATGTTTTCCAGTTGTCCTGAACAAGAGATTTTATTCCTGACCCTGCAATTAATCTGCAGCAAATTTCTTATTCACTAACTCAGCGGATATCACAGAAATCTAACCACCCACTGTTAACAAAAGCAAGCTTTTTAAATCAAACACACTCTCTAACCTGCAAATGTCAGTTAAATACCTACAGACTTGGGGACACTTGGCTTAAAATCCATGGATTATTTTTTTTTTCATTGCACTGCAGCAAAAAGATGTTCCTCAAGCAGATCAAAGAGTGTCAACAATGGATTCCACAGTCACCAAATCCATTAACAGCGAAGATCCATGGGGCTCCTTGAAAAGCACCCTGAAGTTCCTCTGTTTTAAATTACAGCAGCGTCAAATATCATTTCCAAGACAGAAAAAAGCAGGGGGAAAAGGCATGGTTTAAAATTAGAAAAGGTAAGTGATGAGAAGTCATCGAAGACCAAATGAAGAACTCCAATTCCCTTCTGGCAGGAACATTACTCCCTTACATTCACGCATTATGCACACACCCAAACTCACACTTTACCATCCCACTGTGAATATTTTTACTTCTGCGTGCTTAAGGATGGCTGGATCAGTTCCAAAAATGTCAGCTCATATACTACTAGCAGCTTCTCTGAGGAAGTTAATAAAGTAACACTAGCTGCCCAGGAAACAAGCAGCAGAAATAGTCAAGCATAAACCATTTTGCCTTGTTAATCTCACTCATTTTATATCACATACACTATTCCCTCTCCTCAGCATAAAAAAAGAAATCTCAGAAATATAGCACTAAGATCTGTTATTAAGCACCTGAGCTGTGGTAGTGCTGATTATCTTCAATGCCTTTCAAACCCAAAAGACAAGCTTTCCTTCCCCAAAAAACCCCAAAATCTCAACCAAGTGCTTGCATTCTCACCACAATAAAGTCTCAGATTTCAAATACAAACTCTGTGTGCTTGTACAATTAACAATAACTACAGCTCTCAAGAGGAATGTCAGATAAGCTTCATGTATATATAGTTACAATGATGTAACTGGACTGATAAATGTATCATAAAACAGAACATTAAGTTATGCTTTAAGGCTCAAATATCCACAGGTGCTTAGCACCCGTATTTATAATTGCCTTCATAACCAGCAAGATTGTTCTCTTAAACTGTTCTTTGAAAAAGGAGAGGAAGAGCAAAACCAACCATGAACCTGACATGTCAGTTATTCCTGTTAAGAAAGGAGTAGTTCTGTTGATTCTGAGTATGAGCAAGAGAGGATGGTGGCCCTGTTTTTCCTGTTGCTTTCAAAAACAGGACATCTTTTTGATGGAATCTGCATCACAAATGCGAACAATAAAGTGCTTCTGCCAACACTGCCAATCTGCCACGAGTGTCAGGACAATTTGGGAGACAAGACAGCAAACCACAGCAAAAGTAAGAGGAGAGCAATTCACACAATGTGCTGTACCTGGCCTTGCCAGCTAGACAGCCCAACAGAAGGCTTTGGCAAACTGAGAGGAACAGTAAAATACTTTGATAACTTAGAAGTATGCCTCAAAAATCTTCTTAATATATTGAATCATATTAGATATGATAGTTTTGGGCCCCTCACTACAGAGAAGACATTGAGGTGCTAGAGCATGACCAGAGCTTGTGAGGGAAATGGAAAACAAATGTTAGGAGGAGTAGCTGAGGGAAGCAGGGCTGTTTAGTCTGGAGAAGAGGAGGCTCAGGGGTGACCTAATTGCGCTCTACAACTGTCTGAAGGAAGGTTATAGAGAGGTGAGGGTTGACCTCTTCTCCCTAATGAGAAGTGATAGGACAAGAGGAAATGGCATCAAGTTGCACCAAAGTAAGTTTAGACTGGACATTAGGAAAAATTTCTTCATAGAGAGAGTTGTTAGGCATTGGAACAGGCTGCCCAAGGGGGAAGTGGAGTCACCATCCTTGGAATGACTTAAAATATGGGTAGATGCAGCTCTTAGGGACATGGTTTAGTGCTGGCTTTGGAAAGTTCGGTTGATGGTTGGACTTGATGGCCTGAAAGGTCCCTTCCAAACAAGACAACTCTATGATTCTATAAGAGTTTCAGGGAACTCGAGTGGATTAAGACAGAAGTTTCTCACTAATAACTTAATACAGCAGTCCTCTGTTAACCGTCCACATAGCTCCTTATAGCAACCTGGAACAAGGCAGTCCGAACTGTAAACAGCACTGCAGACATCATCACACAACAGGCAGATGAGGCACTCTGGGAGATGGTTTAGTGGTTATGGTCAGGTAGGGCTGAGGGTTGGACTTGATCTTGAGAGTCTTTTCCAACCTTGCTAATTAAAGCGATTATAAAAGTGATCTTACTTATAAGACCGCTTTTTTTTTTTTTTTTTGAGGATAAAACCTCTGTGATATTTTCAAAATTAACCCCTCACAAGCTTTTCCGAAATACCTGAAGGGAGGCTCGGTTCTCCTGAGCACGCCCTGCTTTGCAGCCGAGAAAACGGCTTTTTGCCCGGTCCGCCCGCCCCCCACCCCAGCTCCCCCTCATGCCACCAGTGCTTCAGCGACGCCGCTAAACTCGCCTTAAAAGCCGCGGGCCCCAGCCAGCCAGGCCAGCGGCCATCGCACCCACCCCCTCCTTCGGCCGCTGCTGCTCCGCGCACAGCCCCGCCGAGAGAGCTCACCCCTTCGCGCTCCGCCTCCACACGGAAGCGGCCCCTCGCCAGGACCCGGCCCGCTAAATCTGTGTGTTTGTGTGCGTGCCCCCCGCTTTACCTCGGATATCCACAGCCGCCATGGCCGCGCAGCGCGCTTCCGCCCGGCGTCCCGACAGCGGGGAGGCGACGGAAACAGGAAGCGGGGTAGAGCGGCAGCGGCGGCGACAGAGAGGAGAGACAGAGCGGCTCCACACCCGGCTGGGACGGGAGGGAAGGGGCGGGCGCGGGAGTAAAGCCTCCGGCTGCGGGGCGGGCCCGGCCACGGGGAAGGCTGTCCTGGGGCGGGGCGGAGGGAAGGGGGAAGGAGGAAGGGAAGGGGAAAGGAAGGGAAGGGAGGGAAGGGAAAGGAAAGGGAGGGGAGAGATGGGGAGAGGAGGGAAGGGAGGGGAGGGGAGGGGAAGGGAGGGGAGGGGAGGGGAAGGGAGGGGAGGGGAGGGGAAGGGAGGGGAGGGGAGGGGAGGGGAGGGGAGGGGAGAGGAGGGGGGCGGAGAGCAGAGGAGAGAGGAGGGGAGGGGAAGGGAAAGGAGGGGAGGGAGGGGAGGAGAGAAGAGAAGAGGAGAGGAGAGGAGGGGAGAGGAGAGGAGGGGAGAGGAGGGGAGAGGAGGGGAGAGGAGGGGAGAGGAGGGGAGGGGAGGGGAGGGGAGGGGAGGGGGAGGGGAAGGAGGAAGGGCAAGGAGAAGGGCAAGAAGAATGGAGAGGGGAAGGGAAAGGAGGAAGGGGAAGGAGAAGAGGAATGGAGAAGGGAAGGGAAAGGAGAAGAAATGGAGAAGGGGACAGGGACACACAAGTGTGAAGGGAGGGAAGGGCTGCACTGCCCCAGCCTCCCACCACAACTGCAAGGTGTCCTGCTTTTCACCCATGAGTGATGCATAACCAGAACAGCTTTACCGAGGAAAACTTAATGCTTTTTTAATGCTAGTTTGGAGCTGTTTGTTTAAAAAAAAAAAACCAAAAAAAACCAAAACAGAGATGCAGGCATTTCACATTGATTTTCACCCCATCTTGGCCCTCTGGTAAATGGCAGTCCCTTTCAAAGTGAAAGAGACGTGGGCTGTGGGTTCCTGCTGAGTGGCAGATCCATCCTGGTTGAGTGGGCTGGGGCAGCCCTGCTTTAGACTGCTGTGTGGGAATAATGCAGGACATCTGAGGTCACACCACCAGAACACTGTGTGGTGCCTGTCCCAAGGTTTGGTCCGTGGCATTTTGACTCCTGAGAGATATCACCGGTCAGCTACAGGGTGAAGAACAACATTCAGTGGGTGCAAGCATATACACATGCTGAAGATGAACAAGCTTTTTATTTAGACTGGTAACTACAATCTACCAATCCACTGTACCGAGTGCCCAACACCCCCATGTCCCGCTAGTGTAGTTCCATGTGCCTGTCTCACCCGAGCCTTTTGTGGAGGACTGCCAAGATCAGACATTCAGGGTCTGTGAAGTGAGCGTGGGGGTTATCACCTTGCTGATGGCACATCAGGGAGGTAACTGGTGATGGAATTTCTTACCCTTCTCTTGGCTACATGTATAGTGTAAGTACAGGAAAGGGATATTATTATTGTACAAGAGCAGCCAAAAAGTTAGGACAAACCAGAGCCAATGATGTGCATTTGCTTTTTATTCAGTCCTCTTATACTGATGCATTAGGATGGACTTTAAGTGCACAACCACATATTCCTCTGGGTTGTTTTTACCCCAGGATTCCTGTCTTGTTGAGTATGTTAGAGTCACTCTATGCCTTGCAGGTGCACTGGGTTTGTTTTCTGTGAAGGAGAGCTGCCTGTAAAACACATGCTTTACATGTTTCAGACATTGAAATACGTCAAGGTTTGAAGTAAAGGTTACAGAAAGTAACAGGATCAAATAGTTAAGGCAGAAGAACGCTGCTTTGGAGAACTGGACTCTGTTCTTGCCAGTGACATAGTCAAACACTACATTAATGAAGTTTTTCTTCAAACTTTCAGAGTTGTCCAGTAATTTCAGTTCCTCATTTATTGTAGACCAACACCAGGGATCCAACTTAAAGGTGTGCTGAGCCTTTGCTGCAAATAAAAGTTATGGTAGTCATTGTTTGTATGTTTTATAATTCTCTGCTCTCTGAGAAGTCAGGTTCTCTGAAATCTCTCTCAGTTCAAGCACCCAAAATAAGATCTTTGTAATCTCTGTGCCTCAAGGCTGCATCTGTAAAAGGCCAATGATATCAGGTCCCAGGTATTTAGGACTTAGGTGCATTAAACTTAATGCTTTTTTAATGCTAGTTTGGAGCTTTTGGATGCCCCGTCCCTGGAGGTGTTCAAGGCCAGGTTGGATGAGGCCCTGGGGAACCTTGTGTAGCTCCAGGCCTGGAGGTTGGTGGCCCTGCCTGTGTCAGGGGGTTGGAACTCTGTGATCTTTGGGGTCTCTTCCAACCCAGACCAGTCTATGATTCTATGATAACCTCCTTGATTTCATTCACATGATGTTCATCCTGATTTGTCTTTTTCATCTCCATTACCCCTAACTGTATACCCTGGGATCACATCCAGTGCCTCCCTCCTCTTGATATTTAGACTCCACAAATACAAGTAAGTAAATATTAAACTGTCAAGAAAAGATAAGCTAAATGGACAATATTATCCTATTATTATTTTCTGGATCAGTATTTTCTGGTGTCCCTGCCTGTAGCAGGGGGGTTGGAGCTCTATGATCCTTGGGGTCCCTTCCAACCCAGGCCATTCTGTGATTCTGTGTTTAGGAAAATAAAGTACTGAACAGATGAGCACTGTCCATCCTTATCACCAACTGCAGAAGAAAGCCATGAAAACATGGTAGTTTTCAATGGCACAACTACATTAAAAATAAAAACTAACCCCAGTGTTTCCATTTTCTTATTTCCAAGTGCTTGTTATTGAGACACTGTTCTGTGTACTACACTTCTTCACCAGGTAATTCACACGTGCGCACACTGCACATCCCCATTCATTAGTTAACTGCTACTTGTTAGCAGTTTCCACCTTTGCCAAACACTTCTCTCTAGCATTATCCACAGCAGAGTATTTCCAAATAATACTATGATTGGGTTGCCATTCTAAACCAAGTATTTAAACATCCCCATCACAAATGATCCTCCCAGAGAGCAGAAAAGCTCTCCAGGACATAACAGCCACCCTTCTGGAACATCTCTGATACTGTCTCATTCTATTTTTGTGCAAACCATTTCCCTTCAGTAACAAATGGGAACTCAACCTCCATTTTAATTATGCATGTGGTCCATCTTTCCTGCTGACTTTGCACCTCTCCTCGGCAAGTGTGTCTTTGGATGAGTGAGGGGCTGAAAAGCAAATACTCCTTGATGGGAAATAATGGGGTTTGATGGCTTACAATAAATCTGCAATTTCATGGTGAGACTAGGTGAAGCACTGCTGGAAAGAATTGTTCATCTGATAACATTTTCACCTTCCACTGCAGCATAAAAGTCTTGGGCTTTTTCACTTGGCTTCCTCTGGGGGGAGAGTCCTAATGAGTATTGCGGTTCTGTCCTTGTCAGCAGGAGGTGTGGGTTACAGATGGAGAGCTAATGAAAGCTATCAGGTAAAATGAGGAATTTATGCACACTGCTTTTAATGTCAAAGAAAGGCACCTTAAGCAATGCCTAGTTAGTAGTAGTCATTCGATGTGTGTGTTTTAAAAATGCATAAAATACTTGGATATTAACAGGCACCTTTTCGTGCCCTGGCGTTTGGATATCATTTGGTGTCACCCTCCTGCTAGTGGAATTATTTTTATGTATTCCTCTCATCAGAGCTAACAAGGAATCTCATTCTACTGTGGTCCCCTCTGCTAGGGACTCCACATCCATGTATCAAAAGAAACTGCCTCTATTTGACAATGTTCGTTATCTCCAGTGGATGCAGGTTGGTAACACTAAGCACTCCAATCACGTTCTGGGTACAGTGGGGACACTACCAAGAACTCCCTTTATAATCTCAAATAAACACAGTTAAATTGAGAGCACTACATCTACAAATGGAAGGAAAACTATCTCTGTGCACACCTCTAGCAGCCCATGGAGACTATTACACCATCAGGTGAAAAAGTGTTGGTTATGAATCTTTAGCATTATACTCTGGGCAGTTTCCAAAACATATTAGAGGCTGCTGAACAAGGAGATCATCACAGTGCTTTGGAATTCACCAACCTGCATTTGAACTCACAGTAAAAAGCTCCAAGTCCCATTCCGTGTTCTGGGCAAATCTAGTTCTGCAGCAAAGCACAAGGGAGATTTAAATTCCTATGCTAATGCAAAATTGCTAGGCTTTAATTACTTATGAAATGAGCAGTTTGATACTGGTTTTATAGTAAGCAGGAATTGGAATTGGTCTTTTGAATGCTTATTTTCTGGTTTGGGGGAAAGACATTAAAAAAACGAACAAACCAGCAACAGAAACTTATGGGCAATGCAAAGAAAATGCTGAAATTACAAAAATTTAAAGGGGGGCAGGAGAAGCTTTGAGTGGGATACTATGAATTCATCCCCCTTGTTTTGTTTTAACATCTTTGCTGGTGAAGTTTCCTTCTTTCCACCCTGAAAACAACGATGTTACCAGTATCTTCAGATGGCACTATATGTGCAGTCTTTTACAGTAGGCTTCAAAAGCCATTGCTGAATTGTGTTTTAGAAACCCATACCATGGCCAAAATGCAAAATTCTGGGTTTTAAATCCTTAATCAGGCACTTTTGCTGACTTCAAAGTCTGCTAATTTCTCCTTTCGTTCAGTGCATCTGTCTGTACTTTTCCTTTTCCTGAGATGCTGTTTTCTGCCTGGTTTTTATAAATACCACTAATCACATGCATTGACTACAGAAAAAAATAGCTAGGCTTCTGCATTCTTTTTTTCTGCTGGAAAAATGCCACAGGGAAGATCTAACTAAAGTGGCTGCAATAATGGCTGCAGCTGGTGCCCTCTTCAAAACTGGGTCCCCCCTCACTGCTCTCATCTCTGAGCTGCAACGTGCAGAGAAGTTGGGGTACAATGAGAAGAGTGATGCTCCTGGCATCCTCAGAGCATTTCAGTACATCTCATAATGCTTTATTAGAGTCACCTGGTTGAAGGGATGGGGGGGAGGGGGAGGAAAGACAAAACCCTGCTAAGAGTCTAAAAGCTTACTGGAAATTATTAATCTCCCAATAAACCCCAAAAGGCTATCCTGTCAAGAAGTTAATAAAGATGAAATGTCAGGATGCCACATGGCTGCTAGCAACTGCAGGCAGGAGGGGAAATGAGCTCCTGAGCAAAGAAGTGTCAGCTTCTTGTCTTCTTGTGCACGATCACATTTTAAAACCATACCAAAACTCCTGCTGCTGGCTGTTGTGCTCCTGCAGGCGTCTCCAGCCTTAGCATCTCTGCTGCTGCGTCGGCATTATCAATGCAAAAGCCCACACCAGATGCAACAAGTCAAACCTAGGTGTGTTGGATCACCCAGAGGGGACTGGTGGGAGAAGCAGCAGCTGTCACCATGAGCTGCATGGGCCAGACACAGACTAGTGTCCAGGAGGAGGCAGATCAGGCTGTCAGGTAACTCCGGAGCAGGGCTTCCATCCCACACGGCTTTGCTGGATTGGGAGTTCAACTGGTGTTTCATTTCCACCCAGTTTCCAAAGGGTGCACCATGGCCCTGGAGCAGAGCCCTGGCCCTGCTCTCTTCCAGCAAGCAGGCAGTGACTGCTGATAGCCAAGGCTTGCCCAGGAGAGGGAAGTGAAGAAAAGCAAAGGAAACGCTTCCTCGTGCATCTTCTCTATTGCACATGCCTGATAATCTAATAATCCCGCTTTCTGGACTGCACCACAGCCTCAGCATTTGTAGAATACCTCCTGGTAAGCTTTGAATGCCATCATTTTACTGTGCATTATAAAGCCTAATAGGGCCAAATTGCATAGTCTTCAACTTTTTTTTTTTTGCCCCTTAGTCAAGCACTTGGTTGATCTGAAAGAAGGTTTGAATAAAGTAAGAGTTTCTCTAGTCTGATGAATGAAATCAGGATTTGCTTTCCTGCTTTGTTGTATTTTCTACTAAAACAGGGCTTTGGTTTGGCAGCAAGCCCTGTGCTACCCAGTGGGAGGATGCAAAATGTGGACAGGCTGACCAGATCAGGAAGTGAAAGAGATCCTTAATTTCATTTTTTTCAAGACTAGAGAGACCTGAAAAATCCAACAAGCAGCATCAGTGGCAGAACAACAAACCCTCTAAAAACCTCTCTGCTTGAACGACCTCAGGCCTTATAAATCTTAAAATAAGAGGGTTTATTTCATTTCAGTGAAAAATTTTCATGTCCACTCTGTCCAGTTAGTCACATACCTTTTTGTTCTGCATTTCTCTCTACCTAAAACACATTTCCTCACTCACTCTGAGGTCTTAATGTTCTCACTCCATCACTGTCTCAGGCATGTAATTGGCCAGTCAGGTCCTTGATTGGATCTGTTCTTCCCTGCTCTCCTTTCACATTATTTTTTCCTACTAGTGGTTGCCTGGTAACCCTGTCACCTCTCCTTCCTTCCCAAGAATTTTACGTGTTCCCCTACAACAGGCAGTGATTAAAAAATCGTTATTTGTACCCTGAGTGCTATATCCCTTACTCATCTGTGCCTCCACACTCTGCAGTGGGGAAGGCGGACAAGTCACCCAAGTCACCCAAGCATTGACCTCAGGCTATCACCATATAGCCAGGGCAACTCATCCCTGGGCCCAGAGAGAGCTAATTAACGCTAACGATGAGCTAATCTAAGGTGGGAAACAGTGCATTTGCTGGGCCTGTGAAAAACGAGCTATAGCCTGGGTAATACTGCACTATCAAAGATCATTTGCAAGGTAATTCATCCCCGCCTGTTCTGGGCAGAGCAAATTCCATCTCAGTATGGGTGGCATGAAGTTATGAGGCTCTTTCAGCTCAACAGCTACTTGGGGCTTTTGCCTGCTTAGTCTGCACCAGGTATTTTCAAAGAGGGGATTTACCTAGTCACTGCAAGTGTGGCTCAGAAGGTATGGGTTCCTCCTTTCCATTTGGAAGCTGCTGCAGAAAGCATCATTACAGGCTTCACCTTGTTGCCCTATAGTCACTAAATTACAAGGTCCTTTACACAGTAGGAAACTACTAGTGAATCAGTACTCAGCACAGGCTCTAGGAACTAATACAGGTACATAAGTCTACTCAAGTAGTTCTGGACTGCAATTTGCAGAGAAATCCCAGTCTCAGGACCATCTATCCCTTCTCTTGCAGGAGTAGCAAAATTTCTATCACAAGCTGCACCAAAAATGATGGATTCATCTCCCCAGAACCAGATTATCTCATCTTTGGCTTCAGTATGGTCCCAAAGAAGCAAGGGTGATTTCTTGGGTATCAGAAAAACATAGGCCCATCATGCTGGTGCTGCACTTTCCATCATCAGAGACTGAGATTTCACAAAATCACAAGGTTGGAGAAGACCTTTAAGATCATCAAGTCAAACCATTCCTGTCCTGTGCTAAACCATATCCCTGAGCACCTCATCTACCCGTCTGTTAAACACACCCAGGGAAGGTGACTCAGCCCCCTCCCTGGGAAGCCTGTGCCAGTGCCCGATAACCTTTTTGGTGAAGAACTTTTTCCTAATGTCTGATCTGACCCTGCCCTGGCACAGCTTGAGCCCATCCCCCTTGTCTCCTATCCCCTGGCTGAAGAGACCATCTCCCACCTCTCTGCACCCTCCTGTCAGGTAGTTGTAGGTGGTGATAAGGTCTCCCCTCAGGCTCCTCTTCTCCAGGCTGAACACCCGCAGCTCCCTCAGCTGCTCCTCATAGGATTTGCCCTCCAGCCCTTCACCAGCCTGGCTGCCCTTCTCTGGACTCACTCCAGGACCTCAATGTCCTTCTGATGATGAGGAGCCCAGAACTGGACACAGCACTCAAGGTGCAGCCTCACCAATGCCCAGTATTGTCTTGCTTTGCCACTTTGCATAAATTTAAGAGGCTGTGCTTGTTACCCTGTCCTCACAGTGAACAAAGCTAGAAATAATCTGGCTTTGCAAGAGGACACTTTCCAGCACATCTTGCACATGAGAGAAACCTCCATCTGGGGATATTCTCTCAACCACATCAGCCAGGAATGGCCCAGCTGTGAGTATTTTACATCAGACTTCAATAGGAAAGAGTAGGTTAAATTAATTAAGCTCACATCACAGAGACTCAGCATGTGCTTCAAACAAATGACAAACCTGCACTGGTTCAATTACATAGATGAAGCTCTGGTAGGTGCCTCAGCACCTCTCTGCTTTGAAGAGCACACTGAAGTCAGGAGTTATGTGGCAACTAACAGAATATGCAGGGATAGTTGCACATCCAGCAAAGAATGAGATGTGTTTTTCTGCAATGGAGTGGGGAGCAAGGACACTTAGAGATTAACAAGCGAAGGATCTTACGTGATCATTCCCCCCGCTCCTCTCCCTAGTGTTTTAAATATCCCCTTTGTTGAACAAGAAAAAAACAGGGTAGCAAGGCAGGAGATACAGGAATATAGCTGGTCTACCGGGGAGAAGCCAGAACAGCAAAGCCAGGCATGTGTTTCTATAGTACTTTGCACAGTGGGGCACCGCCGGGACTCAGAAGCTGTCATGATCCAGTGATAAATGATGATAACAGGAACATCAGGAGATGAATACAGACAAGCTGTATGTCCTACAAATCTGTCAAAAATTAGCATTTACCATCAGCTGTACACCACATGACTGACCTTCGTAGCTTGATTCAGTGCCACAAAATGCAGACTGTTGCCTGAGGGAATGTAAAGTAAGGCAGGGCAGTGAGCACCCTCCATCAATAGGGCTGTTTCTTCAGGACAGGTTTCCTCAGTGTGGGACAAGCCAGCAGCAAAGTGTTCCATTCACATACTGAGCACTGCATCTGTAAAAAATTGCATCAGTAAGAAATTGCATTTCTGCCCAGGAAAAATCCCCAGGCTCTGTACTGACAAAGGAGATGGTGAGCCTTACCAAGCTATATGGTCCTGTTCAACCAGCCCCAGAAGATATCATTAACCCTTGCTTAGTCTTTTTATTCCAAGTTACACAATCTGGATTTAAGGAAGGTTGAGCTAAATGAGTTTCCTTGCCTTTTAGGTTCACTATCAGAGCTGTGGCAAAAGCAGCATCCTTCAGACTTAAGTTCCAGGTTGACTGGAATATCTTCTCCATCCATATTGTCCACCTATGCAGCTCAATGTAGTTGTTCCTTCCTGAAAGGAAAAGGTGAGCAGAGAGGTACTTTTTATGTCTTCTGACTTCCTAGCCTTTGAGATGAAACCTTGGGCTCCATTCAGGGCAGAATAATTGGTCATTTCAAACCGTGTCTCAGGTGAGTATCCAGGATACAGAAACCATAACCTGAATTTTTGTATTGCTAATGGGTTTTTTACTTTGTCACCCACAGTGGCTTTTATGGAAGATCAAACATCTCATCTGTCTTTGAATATCTACAGTAGCTGACATTGAAAGCTGTATTCATCACACATTTCTCTCACTGTATAAGCCTCATTTGTTAAAATTTATATGTTCACCTATGTTTTATAGTTATTAATCATCAGATTCATCAGTATATTTTAAAGTCTCTTCCAGTCTTTCTACAGAAAAAAATACATTAAAACCATGAAAATATATTAAATGTAAATTCTTGGTTTTCACTCCAAAGATATCTGGCCCTTCAGGTCAGGGGACATTGACTTTACTGTTGCAGTGGCTTATCTTAATGACATCCAGATTCTAGATCTTTTTAGGTGGTGTGCCTCTAACCCTGAGATGTCAGTCAGTTGAGCAGATAAACAGAGATTTAGGAGTACAATGGTATGACAGAATATCACCTCTTGAATAGAAGGAATAAAAAAGTCATCTGTGAAGCTACAAAGATGTTGCTTATCTAGTCTATCTATACAACTCAACCTTTTCCTAAAGTATTTGCTGTGCTGTAAGAGCAATCTACTTGCTTTCAATCTATAGAAGACTGCATTACACAATGATCTGATTTGTAATGTGACGTGTGACAATGATTGTATCAAGTCCTGTATCCTTAATGCAGTTCAAATATCTCATTTCAGCATGTCCTAATTGTAAAGCACTCAGTGCAGAAGGTAAATACTTAGAAGCAAGTTTCTAAGTGTTTTGCCTATGCCTGTCATCACTTTGTTCCCTTCTTCATTGGTAAAATGCTAAAACCCACATCATACAGCCATGTAAGGTGGCTTCACAGGAACACTGATCCCACCAGCCCTAATCCCCAACCCCCTGCAAGAGATGCAGCTGAGAAGCCTTCTCACATCATCTGGTGCTGCGGGATGGGTCAGAGAAGCTGGGATCACTGGGAGTAGTGGAAGAGAGGTGGGAAGGGCATTCAGCTGAGACACACAAAGGTGTTGCTAAGAGGTTGGATCCTGTCACCTGTCCCAGATCACTCCCAAAGGTTAAAGCTCCCAAAGGTTAAAGCCCTACCATGCTGCAGGGGTCAGTTGCAGCTTCAAGAGCTTTGTGCTGCTCATGAGCATGTGTTCACCCATGCTGTGTTATCAGCTGATGAGTTTGCTGCAGTATCTCCTGTTCTCATGGGTATTTAGCTACAGAGGGCAACTCCTAAGAATCATTTGAGTAAACTACTAAACTCTACACAGAGTCCTTCACGTTCAGTAATGCAAGGTTATATATATGAGTTACTGTCAGAAGAACCCTTAAACACAAAGGAAAAGAAATAATAAACCAAATGGGTTAGCAAGTCAACAACAAAAGGACAATTGAGACATACCCCATTGCTCCCAGAAGCCTGGTCCCATTCCCATCATTCCCAAAGCCTCCCAGTACAGAACGAGCAATCTTACTAATAAGGTCAAGCATAGCTTACTCTTCTAGCTGCTCTGCATTTTTCAGTCCTGGCATTTCTAAGCCTAGCACTGCGATGAAAACACTCCAATAACTGTGGAGTTCCATTGCTGTGGTCCAGCCTCAGCTGGCAGCTGAACACCACTTGCTCACCCCTCCCCTGGGAGGAGACAGGGCAAAGGCAAACCAGAGGGTTAGGGGACAGTTTGCTGGGACAACAGAGAGAGGGAAACAGCAGCAGAACTTGTGATAATGATAACACAAAGACCTTTACCAGCCCAGCATTCAGCCTGCACTCCAACCTCCCACAGCCAAGCAAAGCCACTCCTTCCCATCAGCCCCCTTTTTAAAGGGAGCATGACATCACATGGTATGGAAAACATCCTTGGCCTGCTCAGCAAACCTGTGCTGGCTCCTTGTAAAAAATCAACTTTATCCTAGCCAAAACCAGGACAAAATCCATCCCTTATTCCATACCATCTGTGTTAATATGGAATAGGAAAATGCTATCTTACATTTTCAGTTTATCACTACCACTTTCCCCACCTTTGAGTTATACATACAGATGTCCAATGTTGAGCGAGTTCATTTAGCCCATGACTTCAGGTTCAGTTTGTCATAACAGTTTCTCAGGGCAGGAGATGGTGTGTGATGTTGAGTTGTTGAATGCTGCATCTGGAATCAGCAGCTGGCATGCCTGGCATGGTCCACGCAGTCTGCCTGTTGAAGATGTCAACCTCAAGGAAGATGCTGGTCACCAGTTGCTGAAATAAATTCTAGTCTCATCATCACAGAACTTTCCTCAGCTTCATCAGAGTCCATCCTTCATTCTGGGTGGTTCATAACATAATACCATTGATATATCATATGGCAATAAACATTGTGCAATTTAATTTAATGGCTGGTCTCACCCAAAATCAAATCCCCTTGGGCTACACACTGGACTTCCCCATCCTTTCACATTACCTGCTAAGTGCACCTGGGTCCTATAGCTCCAGACCATGGGGGGTGAGAAAGCCTCTAGATACCTGCCCATACCCTCCCATATGCCATGCCACCTCTGGCTGTTCAGCCTCAGGGAGGGTCTTTGGGTGATATTCTTAAAACTATTTTTTTTGCAACCCTGAATAAAACACGAAAAACATTCAGGAGACTGAGCAACAGGAACCTACTAGCTTGAACATCCCAGGGGTTGTTGTAACAACCTTGAAGGGAAAAAAGGAGGAGAAAGTATTCCTCTAACCCCTTCATCATTGATTGGGTACAATTTGTAAGCAATGCTGAGAGATGTTGTCCAAGGTATTAGCACAACAGAAATGCCACACAGAAATACCAGCTAAGGCTCATGACCACTGATGTTATTTTATATCACACAGTACAACAAAATGAGAATCCAGACTGCTCTCCCAGAGCTGATAAACAGGTGGCAAACCATCCTTAATTGAAAACCAATGGGCTAAGAATTAAATGAGATCTGGATACTGAAGTCAGTGAGCAGCTGACAGGATGTCGTGGTTTCCCCCCGGCTGTGGGCCGAGATCCACGCAGCTGCCTGCTCCTTAAAGTAAAAGAGCAGGGGAAGAGGGAAAAAGGGGGGAAAACAAGGGAAGGGAAAAGGAAGGGGCAAATAACTCCAAAACCAAGAAACTAAGAGGCCCGTGGGTTGGGATAAGGACAGTTTACTAAGATAACAGAAAGATAAAATATAACAATGCTAACAGGACTTTAGAGCAAAAGAATATGAAACTCTTGATCCCCAATGCAGTTTCTCACCGACCCACACAACTCAGGCCGGACCACCCAGAGCTGTCCCGGAACCGACCGTCCCCCCAAGAAGCACGCGTCCCGAGAGGAAGCACGCGTCCCGAAACCGCCCCTCTCCTTCTTCCCAACAGCCCCCCGTGATCCTGGGCAGGACGTAATTGGCATGGAATACTCTCTTTGGCCCATCTGGGTCACCTGTCCTGGCTTCGCCCCTCCTTTCTCAAGAATAGAGAAATAGAAGAAGCTGAGAAAGTCCTTGACTGTCTGACTGCAACTAAGAACATCAGGGTGTTATCAGCACTGCTTTCATTGTAACTCCCAAACACAGCATTCCATCAGCTGCTACAAATGAAATTAACTCTATCCTGACTGAAACCAGGACACAGGAGATGCAATCAGAGAAGGAATCAGAGACATGTTTAATGAATGAGTAATTTCACAAATCTATGTTAATACAGATATTTTCATTTTAGAAGAAAAGTCTCCATTTTCTTTCTCTTCAGTCAGTGTAGATTTGGTTAATATAAATTATGAGAATAACGAGGTCAAGAAAAGCCTGGTTTTGAGATTAATTCCTCATATACTTCACCTGACCTCAGCATGAGAGAGTCCTGGAGAGCTGAAAAGTCTGTTATCTAGTGCAGATTTGGCAGGTTTGCAGACCTGACTCTCAGAAAGTCTGTCCCATATTCCCATATACTTCACTGGTGTATGCACAGACCCCTGGATTTATGCAACAGGGATTTTTCAAGTTCATCTCTTGTAGAAAGGATACCTTATTGACTTTAGCTGGACCAGATCAAGCCCCTACAACTTTTTGTTGCTGTTTAGAAAACGAGTATTTCCTTCAGCACCTTTCTGTGCCTGTCCTTTGTAAGTTTGGTCATGCATTTGCAAATAGTACCTACTTTTTTTTTTTTTAAATTTTTAGAGATCCACACCTTTGGAGTGGCACAATCTAGAAAACATTCAAATTTCACAGATTTGTCTGAAGAAAACAGTGAGCCCGGGCTCAGACGAATTTCTGCTTACCATTCCTGTCACAGGGAGTACTAAAGAAAGGCTGGCCATTTCTTTAATTAACTTAGGATTAAGTTGTCTTCTCAAGACAACAGTCATCTGAATAGCAAACGCTACCTGTTGGATAATGACAGATAAAAGGGTTTTGCATACTTTACCTATTTCTGCTTCAAAATGGATTTGTCACTACTGCTGACATTTAGCTTTGCTTCCTCACTTCCGTGCTGCTGTGGTCTCTTTGTCCCTGCTCTAGAAATCCTGATATTTACAGGTATTCCAGCCACCAGTTCCACCTTCAAGCATCCATTGCTTCCTCACTGAAGTGCAAAGGTGCTGTTTGTATTGTAGCATTTTCCATTTTCATCCTCATGCATGACAGCCTTTTAGTTTGTCTTTTCCTCTTTCCACTCTGCCTTTCTTTGTTGGCATTCCCACCACTTCTGATTTCAGAGCTCCTGTTCAGCTCCCTCGCTGGAGCATCCAGCTGATGCTCTCTAGATCACTGATTTTCCATTTTTCAAATCCCTACTTGAAAACATATTTTGTCCTTTCCCTAGCTTGTATTTAACTACCATCTGCCTTGAAACCACAGTGTTTTAAAGAAACATCACCTTGGAATAAAAAATGTTTTCAGCCTCCACATCCAACATATATTAGGACCATATCTTTTGGTAGTAAATACTATATATTGTGTATAGTAATGCTTTTAAATAAGACATTATGAAGGATGAAACACATTACTGATATATGGAGCCAGGAAGCTTGTAGCTACAGTACAAGACAAAGGCATTTCCAGCTTTAGATGCTCCAAGCAGCAATTTTCCATAGTTCCCTCACAGCACGCACTATATTTTTAATGATTTTCATAACCTGAGCCTCTAAGGCAAGGGCACAATAGGGAAAGAGGATCATGAATATACCTTACAATGGCTCTCTTTTTTGAGAAATTTGGAATCACTGCATTGAAATGACTGGGCTTTTTTGTCTGGTGCATTCTGATAAAATGTATTTTATATTGTCTTAACAGCCATAGACAAAGTATTTCAAACTTGCTGTCACTTCACCTTATGCTACCTAAGGGGCATAACTTGCACAAGACACTTTCTCCACAGCAACACTGACTCCTGTTACAGCTTGCCCACATTTTAGATTGCCTAATTGAGAAGTAGCCCAAGTAGAGCTGTGCAGAGATCAGCGATGGGCAACACATGATTTGATATGAATTTTAGGTGAAGCCATTTATTGGGTGAAATCACACAGATTATATACATTTGTTACTGCAAATGTGGCAAGCTAAAAAACTGCTAATTGGTTACATACACTGTTTACACCCCACTGATTGGTTGGTAATGAGCTCTGATAAGCATATCATATAGCTAAACATTGTTAGTTTACCTTTGATGTCTAAAAGCATCCGCACACCTGCTGTTTTGACCATCTTATTATGGCTGGTTCTTAACATGTTCTGTTACGCCCTAGTACCTTCCCCTAACTCCTTCTTGGTTTAGGGCAGTCTGCACCCTTGTCATCACGGCCGCTGTGTTTTGAGAATGTGATTATCAAAATCCTCTCAGCATCAGTAACTTTTCCTGTCTCATGGGAACACGAGGATATTGTCAGGGCCTATGTCTTCGGTGAGGAAACCTAGGCTGCCAGCAGGCCTGCTGTCTTCCCCAACAGAGCTACATGAAAGTAATGCTGAAAATTACACTTTATAATGTCAACTGTTTATTTTAAGAATCAAAGCCTTTGGATTGTATTCTTATTGCTGCTGATTTAGCTAAGGATTCTAATTCCTTTTAAGTACACATATATGTATGCAGGACTTGCATTTTTGCATTCACAAAGGACATTTCAACAAAAGTCTTCAACATACTTCTTGTCAATGATGTCTGGAAGTCAAGCCACCAGGCCAAGGATCATTTCACTGCCATGCAAAATGCAGAAGTGAATTCAGAATTCATAAAAAAAACCATAAAAAATGCCCAAGGCAGGCAGCCACGAAAAAAAAAAATCTCAAAACCCTAGGGAAAACTCAAATGCCAAGACAAGAGTCAAAATCTCCTCAACACCAGGAAGCCTTCCATTTCTTTCCAGGACAGTCCTGCTCAGAGCTAAGAAATTATTGTGACCACTGTGTGCAGACACATAGGGCCATAAAGGCTGCTCCTTGGACTGCCAGGGCAATGCTGCTGTGGCTGTCCCCAACAGCTTATGGGGAAAGAAGTAGCTTTTCAAACAGTATAACAATGCAGCAACAGTGTATTGCAGGAAGCGCTAAATAAATGCTAATTTTCTGCAGTGAAATCCTCCATAAGCTTCAATTAAATAGTGATAGTGCATGTTCACACTTGGGACCTTACATTTGCAACACCACGTGGCCCCTCCAAATGAGTCTGAAAGGCTTTCAAAGATCAAGGTCCATTAGAATTTATCTTCTCTTTGCAGGATGAAGCAATGATCTTTCCTCACTTAAGGTTTACTTAAGCTCCCAGTACACACACAGTTATACTGATACCACACTGTACTGGCCACCTTCCATCACTGCAGCGTCCTGGGAGATGAGGTTTGGCCTGGAAGGCTGCCTGGATGGAGAACAGAACCATTTTTGCAACAAAATAAGAGTGCTGAGAACCTCACATGTGAACTGCAGGCCTGATGGCTACTAGGATCATGCACAGATGGCAAGCCTGTGACCATGCTGTCTGGGGCTTTGTGCTCACCAGACCTCATAAAATCATTTCTAGCAAATCTGGGATTGCGTGTCCTCACGAAACCCCCACATGCTGCAGGATGATGAATGTTGAGGATGCAGCAAGCAGTATTCCTCTTGCAGAGTTTTATCTCCCTTCTCCTCCCTTGTGAGCAGATCACCCCCATACATACGGTAAATGACCTTAAAGACCTCCAGTTTACAATGTGGCTTTCACTCAAGTGGTTTCACTCAGGCACTTGTTTAGATACAAGAATCCCCATGCTCAGAAATGGATCCGTCTCCAGACTGAAGTGAGCCATCTGCTCAGCTGTGCACTGCAGCACCCTCAGCATGTTAGGATGGAGAGAAAAGCAAGCAGAATAATGCCATCCAACAGGAAAAGTAAGTGTGACTGCATTCACACTGAAATCTGACCCAGGCCCTGCAGCTTAGACTTCAAACACAAGAACAGAACAAGCGTATTAAAGGTCAGGAGTATAAAACACCTTCATCTCACCTCTCTTCCAAAGATAGCATAGACAACTGAGCCGCAGGGCCTCCCAGTCTGCCAAGAGAGTGGCTAAGCACTCTCTAAGAGGGGAGTACCATTTCCTGCATCACCAGCCACACCTCCCAAAACAGCCTATTTCTCCTTGGCGGCCACTCATCTGATCACCTGCTGGGACTTTTGAGACCTGGCAGGAGAAGCTTTCCTTTTGACATCAGCCCAGTCAGGTACATCTAGCACAGCAAGAACCTTCCCTAAGGCTGGCGTTTTGCTACCCACCTGGCATGACAAAGTTGATAGGCATTGAATCTCCAGCTCAGCGAAGATTGCCCCACGCTGTAGGTCAGTAAAAGCAGGGGCTACATGTGAGGCAATTCATGTGGGCCTTGGATTTCAGAGGCATAGCCAAACTTGGAACTTCCCAGGCATCCCTGCTTGTTGTGAGATCTTAACTCCTTTGCACGTCACTGGGACATATATTAAAAAGGCAGGCACTCCTCTAGCAGGTCTGCTTGCTCTGTAAAATTAGCACTCACAGTTTTCCTCTTGCAGCTCAGCTGTAAGATGGGTTGGGAATAGCTGTGCCTCGCACTATCTGGCTGTCGTGCAAAGCAAGCAATTAGAAGCACGAGCGTCCCCATTTGCTCCCACGCTTCATTTTTAATCTCACAAACAGAGATTGAGCCACAAAACCGAGAGAGAGATGCTTTTTCAAGCTTAGGGGTAGTTCAATGCCCATTTGATGTGTCTCTGTATGTTACTACGGAAGGATTCAGTGCAGTGAGAGTCACGGCCACGCTGTGAGTTTGGCTCAGGATGGCTGGTGTCAGTTATGCAGATAATGAGCAAGTAATGATACATATGCTATTACGATGGAGAGCCGTTCCATTCCTTCAGCGGCTTGATCCTGAAGGTGCGAGTATGACGTAAAGACCAGTTACAGTCCTCACGTGGACACATAAACTGAGCAGGCTTTGCTGCTGATGGGCACTGGATGGCGTGTCTCTTCTGAGTGCCAGCAAGTCAAGATTGACTGGCAGCCAGTGCATTTAAGGTTTCCTTTTATGTTGTTCAGCAATTCAGGTCCCAGTTACACTCACATACCGTCTGATTACACTTAAATCAGTGACTTCCTCTGGACTCCTGTGCAGATCTGAATGCCAAGTGTGGTTTGGTCCACCTCTTGATGTTCAAGTGATCTTTACTGAACTTGAACTCCTTGCTATGCAACTACAAGGGAAGGGAAGGGAAGGGAAGGGAATGGAAGGGAAGGGAAGGGAAGGGAAGGAGGAAAGGGAAACAGAGAGAGAAAGAGAGGGAGAAAGAGGGAAAGAGAGGGAGAAAGAGAGGGAGAAGGAAGGAAGGAAGGAAGGAAGGAAGGAAGGAAGGAAGGAAGGAAGGAAGGAAGGAAGGAAGGAAGGAAGGAAGGAAGGAAGGATCCAATATGTTAACAGCAGAACTTGGAGCAGTAGTTGTAATTCTGAACAGCTGTTGTGCTGAACCATCTACCTCTTAATATTTTTGATCAGCAAACATTTCTGTGACAAAGATGCTGCTCATCCACACACTCAAGGAATGGCTTGTCATGCAGGCACTCTTATTTGCCTGCAAACATTTCTGTTCGCTGTTTTCCCTTGATTGTGTACTATCCGTGGGTAATTCCTTGTAGTCCTGATGAACCATTCTCAACCGGGCAATCAGCAGCCATCAAACAACCCAGCAGGATCAACTGACCAGGCACAACCCAGAGGGTGGAAGAAAATGCCTGCAGGGTATTGTCTAAGTGAAGTGTGTTGCATTTGATGGATCCAGGTAAACAAAGGGTCTCTTCTGCTAAAAGGGATTGTTGACTGCAACAAATTACGTGGAGAGATCAAAGGAATTTGTACGGACGTCGGAACCTTTCATTGCATATCACTGTGTTTCCCTTACCTCTCTTCCTTGGGTATAAGACAATCCCACAAGCAAAGGAGAGATTGTCTTCCCAGGCCTTTCAGAAGCCTCTCCTCTTTTGTCTTCCCAGGCCTTTCAGAAGCCCCGTCTCTTGTTTTCCCTGAACATGGACGAAAGGCTATGGTGTGGAGCTTTACATACAATTTGGAGATAAATAATGGATGATTGACTAAGCTGGCGACAGACTGTAGCAGCAGCAGCTGTGCGTGCTGGAAGCTCCCTGAAGCTTGGGAATTCTGCAGCTGAACAGGGGCGGTGAGGGATCTCTCCTCCCCTTCACAAGGGCTCGACACCATTTTCATCAGAAGCTGGTTCTGGCCCGTTCAGAAAGCTGTGAGGCTTCTGGTTTTACCCCTGGGGACTTGATGAAGCAATTCTCTCATGGCCAACAGTCCCATCAACACCAATGAATGCACAAGGGGAACTGGACTGAGGCCTTACAGCTTGTACTGCTTTCCAAACTGGTACCTGCTTTTCAATGTATACAGACTTGAGTCCTTGTAGTGGCCCTTAAAGTTTCAGTTTACAAAAATCTCACTCAACAGCATAAATGCTAGAGCAAATTCATCTCCAGCTAGAAAAATACATCACCAGAGCCCAGGTACCCAGCCTCCTTAGCTCTCCTCAGAAGCCTTTCCAGCTTCCTTACAGCACTGTCCTGAAATGCAAGGAATCTCTCCTAGACCCGCATCATTAATCATTAATTAATCATCCTATTGGGCAGAAGCAAACAACTGCAGCTTGAGGAAGGTCTAAAGATCTCATAGATATGTGTCCAGTATCTTTCCCTGTATTTACCCAAGAGCATATCTCTCAACCATGAACAGGACCCCTCCAAAGACAGTTTTCTTCAGGTGAGCAGGAAACTACAGTTTAGTGAGTCACAGATTCTAAAATATCCCTACAAAGCATGTGAATGCTGCACCATCATCTTCATCACCATCAAGCAGTGCAAGTGTACGCTTTTGGAACGTGCTATGGAAATCTGAGTATGGAGAAGGAGAGACAGGGAAACCCAGGCAGCTTCAGCCATTCAGAGCACCTAGAGGCATCCAGACAGACAGGCACTCCCCAGAATGAGAGAGATAAGCACGTTCTGCTTCTATGGACAGAAAAATTCACTATGGGACAAAAGACAGGCACAGCAGCTAATACTGAGCAATGCAATGACCTCATCTCATGGCATACAGATAATGACTGCAAACTTATTTCACAGTCTAGTGTATCTATGTAATATATAAACCTACTTTTTCTGATGCTTTCATGTTCTTGTCAGGCTTTCAATCTGGATTTCATTAGGTACATCAAGCATCTGCAGGGTGATACAGGGAGTCCTGTGGGCCCCAGGCAGCTGAAATCTGGATATGGACTTTATGTCATCTGTTGAATGAAATGTGAGGCCTCTCTTAAGTACAAATCTTGTCTGCCTTGCAAAAGCAGTACCTTGTATTTTCCCTCAAGCACCATATTCCCCTTGAAAAAGAAAGAAATAAAAGTAGCCCCATACAAGAACAACTGATGTGATGGCCCTATGACTGGCACACTGTTTCTTAAATATTTAGTGCAGCTTCTCTCTAGGAGGAAGAAGGTGATGGGCTAAACTGACCTTTGCCAGTCATCCTGCACAAGCCTTATGGCAGCTTTAAATTCTCTGGCCTAAAGATCCAGCTCTCAGCCAAGGGATGCTGTTTGGTACCAACACAGAGTTTCAGTCTGCCAACAAACAGCAATCATTCAGACATCTCTGCTATTGTCTATTTGGGGATTTACACAGTTGTGACTTTCCCCTTTATATTCACCAGCAATCTGTCAGGGAGAGAGCTCAAATGTTTCTAAAAGAACTGCAAGGTGGAAAACTTTGGGTGCTTAGGTAACATTTGGGACTAAGACACAGTTTGGTGTATTCAGTGTCGTTCATAATGCAAGGAGCACCCAGTTTTGTCAGTATTTTGTGGCCTTTTCTAACCATATCCGCACCCATATTGGCAGTGACCACTGCCAGACTCTTCTGTAAGAAAACTTGGGCTTTGCATAGCTTGTTTCAGGTGTCCACTGTTGTCCAGTAACTAAAGGAAGAAATCTCAAAGATTTCCTTAAGGCTAATGCATAGCGGGGTGGGAGAGAAGGAAAAGTCACCCAAGTCCCAGTGCCTGCTACACCAAGTATGTCCATTAGGCCCAGGCAAACTCTGAAAGAGGGAAGCAACATCAACTCCCAATGTCACTTTGCTAAACAACCCTCCAAGAGACCGGTTCCTTCTCCGATCACTTCTGCAGCTTCCCAGATCTAAAGCGTTAAACCTCTGTGGCAATCTCCTTTCCTCTAGCAAAGTCAGCATTCCAGCACGAGGCATACATTGTCCTTGTGAATTCTCCCAAACAGCAATCAATAACAGTAGGAGGAAACCTCTGAAGTTACATAAACTTCCTCTGTGCAATGACTAGCAGACACACTAAAAAGTGACCCAGCAGGAATTCTCCTTCCTTAATTTTTAGGCTCCACACATCAATTCCGCTCTAGTTACTGTAACTAATACCCACCCCCACCATGCCCTAGGATTTCCTGATTCTAGATTACCCACACTTTGAGCAAGAGTTGTAAGTAACTTACCTTGCTCTTGGCCTGAGGTACCTGAAGATGTTGGGCATCAATTTTCATTAAGTAAGATTTTGTGAAGATATGTCTAGTGGGGCACCTGGAAATCAAAGCACTTGAAAACACATAATTGCTGCTGAATATCTTAGCTCTGATTTCCCTCATGCAAGCATTTTTAAAATTATACTTTTATCACAAGTATGATATCATTTGGTTGTTCTTGGGGTTCTGGCTCTTGGAGGCAAGGGAGTAGGTGTATGTCTCTACCACGCTGCACCCACAATGTTGGCAAGGTCCACAGACCTGGTAGCAGCAGACTCACATCACTGATGCACAGAGCCCAACTCACTAGCCCTGCTAACGAGGAATCATCCAGGCACCAGTCCCAGACCTGCGTTAATACCTTTATACGCAGCCATGCTGCACAGCTATCCCAGTTTGCCCAGCACGGCACCACCACATACCCACACACTAGGCTGGACAGATCTCAAAAAGAAACTCAAGTTTCCACTTTAAAATGTCCAACTGGTTGCAGAGGGAAGTCTGAACACATGGTACCACAGCTGTAGCTTTATCATGTTAGAAGGGTAATGAAAAGACACCTCCCAATAGATTATTAAGGAAAAAAAAACATATTAAAATCTCACTGTGTTTTCATCCATCCTCTGATTTTTCAGCATGAAGCATGACCTCCAAAATACCTTGGTGCAACAGTGCACCCAAAATACATCCAACTGCTCTAATGCACAACACAGACACAGTGCTTGGCTGTTCTTCCACCATTCGTCTGCATGAGGAGAGCCACTCCCTGCTGATACCCCCAAACCAGGAAATGTTCCAGGCCTCAGTGAGCATCGACCCATTTTTCAGCAGCACATGGGAGAAACTGATTCAGGAAAACCAAATCCCTGAGTGCCAAGCAGTTGCCAGGCCTTCCTTCTTTGCTTTTGCTGTCCTGATGAAAGGACACTGTGGGCTTGCTCGGCAGGCGCTTGCTTGCCCAGCGATGTGCAGGATACTCACCAAAACACCTTGAGGGACCACGAGCAGCGATAGGTGGTGGATCCAGTTGGCGGGTGGCCACTGGTGGGATCTGGGAGAGGCGAGGGAGAAAGGAGTGTGGAGGGAGATGGGATCTCAGCCCGCACACGGGGACACGAGACCCTGAGGTGCAGGAGGGCAAGGCACAGGGAGAAGGGAGTCGGCTACCTGGGGCTGGAGGGAGAGCGGAGGGGCGGTGGGGCGTGGTTGGGTGCGTCTGTGGGGATGGCGTGAGTTTTGGGGATCAGATGTGGGGTGCGTTTTGGGAATCAGAGGGGCGTGGCACGCCCTCGCCCCTTGCCGGGCCAGCGCGGAGAGCCGGGCGCGGAGCCGGAGCATCCCCCCACACCTCGGCCTCGTCCCCGCCGGCCCGCGCCGCGCCGCGCTGGGCGGGGGTCGCGGCGGCGCGGGGGCGGCCGTGCCCGCGGCGGGCGGCTGGTGGCGGGGGCGGGCGGAGGCGGGCGCCCCGCGGGCTGCGGGGCGGGGGAGGAGGAGCGGCGGCCGCCGGAGGATGGGAGCGAGCGGCGGAGCCGAGGAGCGGCGCGGGGGCAAGGCCGGGAGCGCGGCGGCGGGCGCCGCGGCATCGCCCGCGTAGGGCGGCGCGGTGAGCCGGGCGGCGCCGCGGCCATGGAGAGGGCGAGCCCGGCGGCGGGGAAGCTGAACGCCGGCGGCCGCGGGGCGGGCGATGGGCACGGCCCCGCGGGGGGCGCCCAGCCCCGGGCGGCGGCGGGCATCGCGGAGCCGGGCGAGCTCATCGGGCGGGCGCTGGATTTCAAGAGCGAAGGGGCGCAGTGCTACAAGGACAAGAAATTCCGGGAGGCCATCGGCAAGTACCACCGCGCCTTGCTGGAGCTCAAGGCGCTGCTGCTGCTGCTGAGCCAGGAGCCGCCCGGGCAGCGCCCTCCCGCCGCCGCCGCCGCCGCCGGGCTCAGCGAGGAGCAGCGGCAGGCGGTGGAGGCCATCGAGGTTGACTGCTACAACAGCCTGGCAGGTCAGCGGGTCCGCGGGGCGTGAGGCGGCGGGGGTCCCCCCACCTTCGCCGCGCACACCTCCCTTCCCCTCCGCCGCACCGCGCCGCCCGGCTTCTCTGCCCCATTTCACCCCCTTCCCTGCCGCGGGCTTCCATTTGCATTTCTGCCCTCGCGTTCGGCACACGGGTGCTGCCGGCGTTGCGGCTCCGTGCTCGGCGGCGGGCGGTAGCTCTGGGGAGGGGGCGCACGGCCAGGCCGCTCCTTGCGCTGGGGCTTACCTGCAGCCCCCGGGGCTGCTCCGGCCGGCGCCGGTTAATCCCCGCGTCCTCTTGCCCGGGAGACAGGTGCTCAGGCAGCCGTGCCCGGGGGGATGCGCAGGCTTGGGAGGAATCGCGGCTGGAGGGGCGGCCGAGACCGCACGCCGCGTTTCTCCCTCAGCGCCCGAGATGTGTCCTTCAGTCCCCTCGCCTCAGCTCCGGGTCTGCTGACTGTAATTATTAAGCTTATTACAGAGGGGGAGAGAGAGAGGGACAGGTTCCTTCTACCGCATTTGATGTAAGGAAGGAGAAGGTTTGGGCGCCGCTGCGGTAGCTCCAAGTAGTACTACATATAAAAGGACATTTTTGGCCTCCCACCCATGAAAGTTGAAAGCGAATTGTAGTCCTGGCTTTTCGCTAGCTGCCAGTCACCGCTGTGGCCAGCAGACATTTGATCATCGCTCCCTTTGCTCCCAAGCCATCCCTTCGGAAGTGCTGCAGGAAGATGGAGGGTTAGGATGGGGGGAGGTGTGCAGGGGGGTAACTACTTTGTGGTGTGATTTCGAAGTCCTTACAGAGACAGAACTGCTGGTGACTTCAAGGCGCTTTACCCCAGCACGAACTGCAGGATCAGAGGTTAGATTTGATCCCCAGCAGTGCATGGATTCTTTTTTTTTTTAATCTTTCCAAGCCTGAAAGCATCTCTAAACCAAAACCTTGTGCCTGGGTACACACAGGGAAGTGTGTGTTCATAACCTCGGCAAGATGCATAAACCAACAACATTACTAAAGCTCTGCTGTTTTCCAGAAGGATGAAGGATCGCTTGTTACCCTTTCTATTCTTGCAGGGGGAGGAGGGGGAATGGCAAAAATCAGGACTGTGGTGCGTCAGCACTCACCATCACTTGGATTTTGGCTTTTTAGACAGTTGGTTAGCTTTGTTTCCCACTGTCTAGCGCTGAAAAGGTACAGAATAAATCAAATGGTTTGAAATACCAAGCCAGAATCTTCTCTTGTCTCAAATCCTTGCCAATCTGTTGTACTCAATATACCTTTCGGTATATTTAGCCCCCTTTCATTGTGTTTTCAAATACTCTTTCCTTCAAAAGCCTGTTGAAATTGCATAGAGCAGCAGCAGGTGAGATTCCAGAGCAATACCATAATTGCACGGCTGTAATTTTGGCTTGCTCTCTAAATTTCTTGTTCACCGGTTTATTAAAATCCATTGTGTTTGGCAAGGCTCATTTAGATTGGCAGGGTTATACAAAGAGCCCATAATACTCTGAACAATACAGCTTGGTGAGTCCCTGGGCTTGAAAAAGTACTCACAGGAAATATATCCGCTATATACAAACGAGATGTGGTAGGTAGAAGGTAAGTGGAGAGGGAGGGATGCAGTTTGCTGCTGTGGTGCTTTCTGCTGAGTCCACGAGTTCCACTTGCTAGAAACCGGTCCGCTCCTGCTGCTGGAGTTGTCCCGTGTAATGGTCACTGTCCAGCTCACTTATTTACCACTTAGAGTTTTTATTTCACTGCTGGTTGTATTTGATCTTGTCAGCAGCAGCAATCAGGCAGTGTGAGAAACGCGCTCCATCTTTAACCTAGATTTGAACAGATTTATATTTTTTTAATTATTTTTTTTTTCCCCTCCTGAATTTAACCAGTGTGAACACAGGAGGAGATGAGTATAATTAACCCCGGGGTTGCAAGCGGTACTTTTCCTGGAGTAACCTCGCAGCAGGTCCAGGTGTGATTTCGCACAGCCGGTTGTCGCGTGTTTTCGGTAGATGGCATGCACAGAGCAGGGAACAGCCTTTGCCTGGCAAGCGTGTAGCTTCATGTACGCCTGCTGGGCTGCCTGCAAGCAATTCTAGAGCAATGCCCCGCACGCACACCGGCGAGGTGAACGTGCAGTTAGACTGGAATGGGCAGTGCTGCTACTCCTAGGCCAGTCCCAGAGCTCCCGTTCTAGCAGGAGGATCTGCGAACTGGTGTCTGAAGGGAAAGGAAGAGGGAGGGGAGGGATTTTCCCCAGAACTGCCACAATAATTAGTATACCTTCTTAATAGCAACTGTAAGAGGCGCAGCAGTGGGACTTGATTGTCTAAGTGTGGTGCGGCAGAAGTCGTTGGTTTCCTGACACAGCGGGCTCTGGCAGAGGCACCAGCACGCACGGTTAGAGCTGAAGTCAGTGTAAACCAACATGGGGAGGAGAGGCGATGGGAGGAGATTCACTTCTGAGCACTGAATGGGTGCCTAGAGTGGTTTTTAAGGTAAATAAATCTGCAGAGAGCATAGCAGCCATACACCATAATTCTAGGGAAGGCAGTTTTTCTCTCAGCTCAGATTTCTACCCAGCAGCATTAGCAGCTGTCATCTAAGTGTCCTTATTATCGAGTTTTTTAGCACCTCTGCTTACTCTCTTAAGCTCAGCATCCAAGAAGCCCACCTTGCCTTTGCACTGTCATTTTTCATGTGGTCACCACGCATCCACCTGTCAGAGGTGTTTTGCATCACACAGATGCATGCACACACACTTACTTGTTTAGATGCAGTATACACACCAGAGGAGAGCATCATCTGTAGATAAATACACACTTAGCCAAATAAACTGGTGAGAAATACCGAAGTACACACCCAGAGGGGATTCAGAGCAATATTATGGGTGAAGGCTGGGATTGGTTGGTTGGTTGGTTGTTTTTTTTAATCTGACTGATTACATGAGTAAGAACATGTGGGCAAACACTAAAGTGTTGTCAGCGCCTGTACTGCCTTACAGAATGTAAATTTAGGCACAAATGTGCACACAGATTCTTGTTCAGAAGAGAAGAGATTCTTCTTCAGCTCTGCTTCTTCTGTAGAGCGCCTTCAACAGACAATTCTTGTCCTGTGAGGCGGAGCGGCCAACTCCTGTGCTCCTGGGAGCCCCACAATATTCAGTGTGCTTTCTAAAGTTCCCTGTTGTGGAGCTATGTGGCACCCCCACAACCTAAACTATTTAGCCTGTTTCAAAGCATCCCAAATCTGCTAGGATTTACATTCTTATGATTCATTTTATATATATATGTATATGTTTTTTAATCACCCTAGGATTTTCACCGCTCACCCTTGGCAGTGCTGCTCACATGTCTTTCACTAAGCTTCTAGCTGGGCTTCAGTTTAAGTTCCCAGAGTTTTGCCTTAATGGGACTTCTCCTCACATCTGCAAAGTCCAGCAGAGCCGTGTTCATACCTGGGCCTGCCAATACCCCTTCACCCTACCACAAGTCTCCCTGATAAATGTCACCAGAGCAGCGGTATGGTCTAGGCTCCCACAAGTTGCTAGGGTAGGCAAGGACAAAGCATACCAGCAGCACAAGCCTTGCAGAATGAATGCAGGGCTGTAAGGCAAACAGTCCTTTCTTTATGACTCACTGCTGGTCTCTGACCTTGAAAAAGTCACTTGACCTCCTCCTGCCTCCCTCAGCCCTATTGAAAAATCAAGAACAGGGACCGCAGTCTCACCCTGATGATGCATTCTGCTGAGCTTCCCGCAAGTCAGGGGCTTGTGTTCTTGGTTTGGTTTGGTTTTTTTTTTTCAAGAGATGAATGCCTGAAGAAGGGCTGCAGGAAAAGCAAACTGGCCAAAGATCCCTCAGGTCTCACCTCCTGCCCCTAGAGCAGCTTTGATCTAGAAGCAGCTTAAGTGCTTTGCGCACTGCATGCAGGTAGGGATCCTTTACACACCTCAAGCACAACTGTAATTATCAGTAAATGCATTGAAAATTATCATCATTATTCATTACTCCAGCACTACTGCCTAAAAGTTTGCAGGATGGAAAGGACCCATGTCTGCTCTCCAGAGAGAAACAAGCCCTAGTCATTCCAAAGCAGCAAAATGCAAAGGGTAAGCATAGATTGAAGCTGTTCCTGGGGAGGGAGTGTTGCAGTGAGATAAGCAAACCTTTGTCAGCTTCCTTAAGCACACAGAAACGCTGGAGCTAATCCTGGCAGGAGGAACGGAACCAGGGAGTGAGCTGGAGACGAAGAGCAGTGCTGGGGGATGCAGGATACTAATCCTTCCTCTCTTCACTAGCCGGTTGTTTTATCTTGACCAGATCTTCTCCTCCTTCAAACCCTGCTTTATCCATCTGCATTTACAAGCTTCTAGGAGTAGAGGAAGGCTTTGTTAATTGGGTGAATGTAAATTAATTGCAATGCATTTCTATAGCTGTTCAGGTATGCTCAGTTTTAGTACAGGAGTCTGGGCAGGAAGGCACACATTGCTGCACAGAATGTTACAAAATAGAGTCATCCAAAATAATCTCATCTTAGATAATGAGGTTTGGCCTCCTGCACTGGCAGAAACCTGCATTGGTACCACACATGACGATGCAAAGGTCATAGCTGCGGTCCCCTGGGACGTGGCATCTCTAGGGCATAGGAACCTCCTAGCATCCTCAGGCTCCAGACCAGGCTGCCAGTACTACTCCCAACCATCACCAGTTGCAGAGACACTGGTGAGTAGCCCTGGTGAGAAAATCCAAACAAAAATGCTCACACCACCTAATCCAAGCAAAAATATAATTAAGCATGAGAAAATCTGGTAGAACTTGTCTCACTGACCACCCACTAGGACTCTCTCACAAGGAGTCACTGCAAAAATCCGTCCCAATATATAGCCATTAACAAGTACAGGCTCTACCAGGACTCACAGTGCTGTGGGTGTTAAAGCAGCCTTGGCTTGTTGCTTGATGTGAAGCTTTTTTTTGTGTGTGTGTGCTGCATCAACAAAACCCATCCTCTGTAAAGACACCATGCAGTGGGATAGAACAGCAAACGGAGCAGGATGTGGTCTGCACTTTCACTGGCTGAGGTGGGGGTTTCTCAACACTCTTGGTCTAGATACATTTACCCATCCAGAGTGCATGGGAATGTCATGTCTTAGAGGCCTGAATGCAATTATTGCTCCAGGTAGGTGCAGTTGCAGCACAGAATAAACACAGATGACCACATATGGTTTTTTGTATTTAAGTAAAGTGGGATTTGAAGCCACGGTCATAAATTACACATTATAAATACTCTGTGTTCACCTGTTCCCTTCTATTTTGGGGGAGAAAGCTCCCCCTGTTCAGGGAAGAGTTTTATACATACAAACTTTATACATACATAAAAAAATCCAGATGCAGGGGGAGGAGGGGGAAGGATGGCAAGCTGCCTCCAAACTTGGTTTAAGTGATACATGTCTGACAGCATCTCTCTTGCTAAGGCAGGAGATGCATTTTCCTCTACGTGTGTCATTATTCTTCCCAAGCCTTTTCAGAACTTGAGGCTATGGTAGAGTTTCTTTTGCAGCCATTTCTACCACATTTAATTCCCTTTGCATGAGGGGAAGCCTGTCCTAGCTGACCTTGGCACCATTTGCCAGAATCAGCAAGTTCTGGGAAGGTGTATATAACCCTTTGCCAGACTGACCCAAGGAGCTGCAGTCTTGGTGAGCTGAGATCTGTCTGAGTCAAGCTACAGCTCACCATGATCACACTCATATGTTTTCAGAGAGCTCTGTGGTACCAGGTCCTGCCAGCTTTGCTCCATCCTCTGCTGAAATACTGTCCTGGAGTTTCCTCCAGCAAAAGCCCTTCAGTGAGCATTTTATATCTCCATAGGTTTCCAATTGGTGCTGTGCTGAAGATGGTTCAGCTAGTACAATAAAACCTAGGGGCAAAAATCAAAGCTGGTTCCCAGTCTACTGCTAAACCACCAAGCACATTGGTGTATCATCACCTTTTCTGCATGGTTCAGCAGATGGAGCATTCTCCTCTTCCTCCTGCTCACTTACACCTTGAAACTTCAAACCCAACTCCAGACCTTCTTCTCCAGCCTTCCTCCTAGAACAGCTTATTGGTTCAGGACCATAGCCCCAGTTCCTTACCAGTGTCCTCCATGCAGTACAACTGATGCCTCAAGAATCAAATGTGCCTCAGGTCATCAGATGTTTTCACATTAGGATATTTTGGATGAGATCTGATGCACACCTGATAAAGGAGGGTGCTGTGGGGAAAGGAAGAGTAAACAGTACAAATAAAAGGGGAGGATCTAGATGTTGCCAGATCCCAGTTTCGTCTTGGTATCGTGCCATCTCACAGAAAACAGGAGTACCAAAGATACAACAATAAAGGAGCATGAAACTGAGGAAACAAAATTAAGAAAGGGAGAAAATACATAATGAGGTTTTGAGAAAATTTACTGACTGCTTTGCTGCTCTGTTCCCACATTTCGTGGATGAGAAGCTGATGTACAAGATATCTGCTTATTTAATTCGGTTTCAGCTCACTCAGGCACTATAGCAGTGACACTGAGGGTTAAAATGCTTTGAAAAAGAGTTAATATTGAGCTGTCATTAACTGAAAGTTGTTACTAATGGCTGCCCAGGAATCTTTCTTGTTTTGTTCATTCCTGCAGTGTATCTTGGATGGGAAACAGTAAGCTTAGGACATTGATCGATGAATGCAGGTAAATCTTGAGGTGGTGTAGAGCATCATGGTCTGTTCTCTTTAACAAAGGTTGGGGAGTCAGAGCAGTTTCTGGAAGCTTTGCTGGAATTGCTGAAGGTAGGTGCAGCTGGGGCTCACTCACTTGTGTGAGGATGGGAGGTGGTGGTAGGACACTGTAGTAGCTTGTCCTGTTCTTACATGCCTGCTTAGGGATTGGCAGCCATTAAAGGTGGGGTTGGAGTAGACAGTCTGTCTCCGTGTAGTCATCATAGGGAGTTAGGACACCGCTAGAAGCAGTACTGAGAATCCATAGACATGGTTTAGGCAGTCACGTTTTCTCTGTGTGATAACCCATGGCAGAAGCGACAGCTGGGAGCGATGATCTCTCACTGTCATAGCTTGACATGCCAGAGCTCATCTGTTACTATCCATCGGCAATAGCTAATGTCATGATCTGCACTTCAAAAATCAACTCCCTTCTCCCCACTCTCCAAAATTCTTGATGTGCCATAGCCCTGAGGCTCACAGGCTGGGTAGCACCATCTGCTTCTCCTTGGCTTTGTCCTGTGTACCCAGTTCTCTCACCATGTTTCTCAGCTCAGGATTTGGGTCTTACTCAGTCTGTGCTTTTCCCTGCCTTTGAATTCCTCTACTCACCCTTCCAGTTGCAGTGCAGCCATGTGAGACTTTTTGACCTCCCAGACAAAGTTTTGTCCCTTTCCAGGCTTCCCTCATCTCTGTTCTGCCAGCGGGGTCCTCTCATCCGCTTCATTCTCATACTCTGCCCCACAGCACCGTGAAGCATCAGATTCTTTTGAGCTGTGGCAGTCACCTATTGTATATGAGCTCAGGCTGGACCTCCTCCCAGCTCTCCTTGAGACTCATCTCTGCTGTGACACCTACAGAAAGCCAGTCATTTGGTCCTGGTTACATATTTATGTATAACAAGGAGGAACGAGGTTCTCCACAACAGTGTGTACATGTGCAAGTGTGTGACTGACCGTATTCCGTATCTCCATCCCCTTTGTCAGTCACCTTTATGTATTACCAACTCTCCTCATCAGGGGCATGAATTTTAACTCATGCTTGACCTTCATAGCCATGATCACAACTTTGCCTGTCACAGTAGCATGTCCCCATCTTTAAAGCCCTAGGCAGTGTAAATCACCCACCAGAATGATTCTGCAACAGCCTCCCAACAGAAGCTGGGGTGGGGGAAGCAGTTTCATGCTGTTAGCTACTCAGGCAGTTGTGAGACTGCTCAAGAACCCAGAATTGCCTCACAATCCTGAGTCCCAAGCTCCTGACTTCATCATGACATCTCAGTCCTATTCACTTGTACAAACTGTCACCAAGGCAGGAACTGCAGCTCTGTGAACATCCCTGGGTGGAAAGAACAGCTATCCTTAGGTTGCCGCATAAGCCTTTCAGGATGCAGGACACCAATTGTTGGTTGCAAGGCTACAGCCTTTTTTCCTTCTCCAACATGTCCAACGTTTGACAAGTCAAATCCCTGCCTTGTCAGGGACCAAAGCAAATACTCTTCCCAGCCACCATTTGGTATTCCCTTCCTTTCTTTAGTAGGAGCGCTGCCCACTGCATTTACTTGCTGCCAGTTTAGGGGGCTGTCATGTAGATTGTTCTGCATCGATGGCAACAGCAACTTCTTTCATATCAGAGTGGCAGGCAGCAAAGCTCTGCTAACCTAAGCCGTCGATCTCGTTGCCTGGGAGCTGCTGGAAAGGAGCAGCTGGGTCAGCCAACAAAGAGCCACCAGTGTTCCTCAACGCTTGATTCCAAAGCTCCTGTGATGCTCTGATTACAGCTGTCACTTCACACCTCTGGTGTAACTCTGGCCTGGACACATCAGGGGCATCTAAACAGCTCTTGTCCAACTTGAGGAAGCCCAAATTAGGTACCTACCTTTCAAGAGGGTTCAGGGCCCTCTTGGTAGAGCTTAATCAAGCCATGATGGAAATTCACCACCCATCTGGTGCATCTGTAAGGCACACAAAGACTGGTTTTAGATCAGCCCGGTTGGATGCTGCTTATCTTGAGTCTTTCCTAAGTTGAAATACTTAGCTCTTGACTCCAGGCAGCAGAGCTGTTTACTGCTCTCTGAAGCAGATGGAGGGGAGAATACAAAACAAGCAGCGGGATATCTTTGTCTTCCACATTCCTCAGCGTATGCAGGAGAGGAAATTTACTCCTGGAAGCAAATTAAAAGCAGAGGAAGTGTCTGGGACTTGAAAAATTATGCCAGACCTTTAATACCTCCTTTGACTGTTCCTGGTCTGATGTGTCTAACAAACTTCTACCCCTGGTGTGCTGTGCTATCCCTACAGTCACCATCTATCCACAAATTCACCCTGATGTGAAAAGCATCTTTACGGCATAAAGTACCAACTTTCAACCAAGGGTAGGGAAGCAGCTGTGAGAATTCACATTCCTCTGCTCCACTCCTGCTCCCAGAGCAGAAGAGGGCAAAAAGATTTATACTTCTTTCTTGCAGAGAGTAAACAGGCCCTGTGGAATGACTGCAGGCTCTCTTGAGCAGGAGCTGCCCGGGTAGGTTATCCCCCCACCCAGCTGATCTTGCAGAAGCAGAACAATGAGGGAAGGAGTCTGTTAACAATGCTCTGTAAAGCCATTATAAGTCAGTCCTTGTCATTGCTCTGCAAGGACACCTTTCTTCTTGTCCAGTGCTTCAAAAAGTCTAATCAGAACCTCCAGCCCATACCTGTAGCAATGATTCTTTCATCAAACAGTATGGTGCAAAGTTAAACCTCAACTCCTTTACTCTTCTTTTTAATACTGGCATAATTCAAATCCTAGATAACTATCCTCTTAAATGCTTTGCAGCAGTTAATTGCTTAAGACACTGTAGTGCATTCACGTTGCAAAGAAACCAGAGCAGCATAAGATCCTGCCCTACATTGGAAGTACAAAGAAAATGTATTCATTTTCCTTTATGAATTCCCTAACTATGGTGGTGGAACTCATACTGAGGCAGCTCAGGAGCTCTACTTATGGAGAAGGGGGCAAATTAATAGATTAATAGAAAATAATTTTTAAAACCCAGGGATGATTAACCTCAGTACAGTGCCAGAAGGAATCACAGAGTTAAAGAACCTAATAAGGTTAGAAGAGAAGGCTTAGACACATAACTAATCAAACCATTCACTGCTGCATTAGATAGGATAAAAACTGTAAAGCAAATATTACGTTTTCATGCTTGAGAACTACTGCTAGCTGGTTTGGATTTATGAATAAACTTCTGCAATTTTCATTTCACAGCCACGTCACATGAATGACTCCGCCAACCTGTGATCAGCCTATTCACATCCTTTTCCTCTTGGGGTATTTCCAGCTCACAAATCCTACCAGAAATTCCTATTAGCCCCAAAGAGCACAGTCTTAAAGTTTGTATTGCCAACTTCCATTCCAAATCCACCAGGTCTTGGAGTTCTTTTTGTGTGGCGCTGTCAATCCTTATCCCTTTCAACTTCACAGTGCCAGCAGGGCACTCCTGCTTTTACATTAACAAAACCACTAAACAAGACCAGTTCTGACATTAATTCCTGAGGTATTCTACTAGTGATCTCTACCTACAGACCAAGCAGCTTGTCAGCAGAACCTATTTCAGCTTCTTTAGAAATCAGGCTGAAATTTTCCTCTTACTGAGTCATAAATAAGTATGTTTTCTGTGGCCTGCCTGTCAGTCCCCTCTCAATAACTTCCAAATCTGTTGGCCAGCTAAATTTGATGGGGAGGGAGATGTCTCTGTGGGACTAAGTTTATACAGTAGAAAGAGAGAGCAGGAAAGAGGCAAGGACACTAGAGGCCCAACTACATGAAAGGGTGACACTTCAGCTCAAGCTCAGCCAGGTGACACAGACAGGATTAGTTTTCTCTGCTGTTGACAAACCACCACTCTGTGTAAGTTTAAGTACATTTTTAAAGAAAATAAGGTTTCAAGGACTTTAATTTATACCCCTTCTCTCTTCAATTAGAACACAGTTGACTTGGGGATCCTCTGCCTCTTCGGTTCTATCAGTTGTTCTCCAATCCATCCCACCCACATAGACCATCAAGGTTTCTTTCTGTTTCAAAACATCATTAAAATGGAAATGCTTTGGGCTACACAAGCTGGATAAAGCACATGAACGGGTTATTTTAATGAAGGAAGTGTTCCTGCCCATTTGACCTCTCCATCTTGCCAGATTAGTGTCTTTTCAGCTAGGGAGAGTTAAAGGAAAAAACAAAAGCATTTCAGTCCCTATCAATTAATAGTGGCACAAATGCACAAGGAGGTGGCTTTAGAGACAGCCTGCTCTCCACCCCTTAGTAGACCTTGCAGTGTTCAGCTCCTCCATGTGTCCTAGGAGGTAAACTGTGAGCCACCACAGGGCACAGCACACACGTTCTGCAGCCATGTCATCCTGCCCTGTTTGTGGGACAGGGTAAAGTGCTAGCTTTCATCCCACATCAAGCATGCAGCAGTAAGCCAGGCTTGAGGCAGTCACAGCATGCACAACTCTCTGGGACTTCATTTTAGAGCCTTCAAGCTGTTCCAGCTGCATTTTACAGTAGGGCTGTTTGAACGAACAAACACCGTGAGCAAAGGATGCTTCACCCTTCAGGAAAAGAGGCAGCTTGGGATCCATCACTCCCTCCAAAGGGTATCCCTCCTTACAGAAATGTCCTCCTTGTCTCAGCTTTAAAAAAAATTTAAAATCTTTCCTTCAAGACATTAATTTCACTGCTTAACATACTCTGGTAACAGTCATAAAATATTTGATAGCACTTGTTAGAGTTGGACTGCTGTTGAACTCCAGGCACTTTTACCAGATGGTTGTCACCATCTGATGTTGCTGATCAGTACAATTCCGTGTACTTCTTCCTTGTGAAATGACTCAAGGCCACCAGATTTCCTGCAGTGGGTGTCAACAGCATTAGAAGGCCAGAGGAGGAAAGGGCACGATGTGGAGAAGGTGCTGCAGGAGAGAGTAAAGCAACACAAGATGAACAAAAGCAAACAGCAAGGAAGGAGTGGGGGAATAAGCAGCAGCTGCAGTAGTAGAGCTGAAGGCCAAACATATCTAAAAATCACACTACAGGACGAGTACCAATTTTAAACAGCAAAGACAGGTCAGAGATTGCTAGGATAAATATGAAGTCAGAGAGGAGGAAACCTCCAACGGATTTAATGTGGCAGATCAACAATAATGGCCTCAGCATAAACAGAAGGGACTTACGTCTAATGTGGCTAATGTTTATGGATATTATAGAATCAAAATGATCTTGTAGTTAAGAGCTAACTGAAGCTCTTGTTCTACCAGTGTTTGGCTAGGGCTTTGCTCCTACCTCTCCTGGCTGGAAAATCAAAGGTATAGAGACTGGAAGATGCAACATGGAGATCATCTCCATCCTAAGCTCTTTATTACAGCTGAATAAAGATTTGCTGGTACACAACTGGGTGCAGATTTTGGCTTTAGGAAACATTTCTCATTTGCTTGACATGTAGGTTTTAGCTATTTTAATATTCCTACAGCTAAGAATTTTCAGTATCCTCCTGGTTTTGGTTTGAAGGACCAGTAACTACAGGAACTGGTAGGTCAGAATACTCTATGGGGATCAGATGAACAGTTTGCTGAAATTCCTTACTCCTCAAAGCTCTGGCTGTTTGAAGGAAAACTGCAGTATTCTATGATTGGATTTGTGACAGAGAAGCATAACTTGCCACAAACCTGCCATAAAGCAGCTTAAGGATCATTTAGAAACAATCAACACTTCAAGAGGGCCATGCTCTTGAGAAGGAGGAGAGTCTGAAACATGGTGATACAAACAGCAAAGGCAGAAAGCATTCATGCTTAAGTCGTTACATCCTCACATGCCTGGCTTGGGTGTTGCTCTGACATCCTCCAGCAGGACCTGCTGATAGGAGCTGAAATGGCAGTGAGACCTGAGAACATCAGTGAGACCTGAGAACAGTCAATAATGGGACTGCAGTGCTGAACAGCAATCCAAGATTCCGATCCATACCCATGCATGGTACAAGGGAACAGTCAAGACATAACCCAATTTTCTGTTTCTTAAAGACTTCTAAAGATTAGATATTAGGGAGAAGTTTTTCACAGAGAGAGGGGTGAGGTGCTGGAACAGGCTGCCCAGAGAGGTGGTGGATGCCCCATCCCTGGAGGTGTTCAAGGCCAGGTTGGATGGGGCCCTGGGCAGCCTTGTGTAGCTCCAGGCCTGGAGGTTGGTGTCCCTGCCTGTGGCAGGGGGGTTAGAACTCTATGATCCTTGGAGTCCCTTCCAACCCATGCCATTCTGTTACTCTGACTTCCAGAGCTAGGGTCCTTCACATCTTCCTCAAGCAGTCTCTTTGAACACTTCAGTGCTAGAAAGTTCCTCCTAGCAAGAATCTTCCCTGCTGAAACATAAACCCTCTTATTTCCCAAGCACAAGATGACAGACTGTCCTGATTAAATCCTTCTTTGCATGACAGGGTGGCTTTTTTCTTTTTGCCTATATGAACACTGTTAGCCTATCTCTCCCCACTGTCTTCTTGAAGCTTTGGTTTTCACCTTCTCTGGAGCACCTGTTATTGTCAGGGTCATCCTTCAGATTCTGTCCATATTTTCTTTCAAGACTGTCTCATTTCAGATCCCACTGTACTCTCATACCTTGCCAACTCCTTTTCATCCATGCTGCCCTGCATTTTTCTTTATTAACTGTATAGCCTTGATGACTTCAGCTAGAGATCCACTCCCCAGGTCCTTGACAGCAGAATTGCTCTCCTAACAACAGTTCCCCTGCTGTACTTACACAGTGGTTGGTTGGGGTTTTTTTTCCTGCCAAGTTATAGGACCTTTCACTTGCCCCTGTCAAATTGCATCCTATTTTTATCTGGATGCCACCAATTTGTGGGGAACCTTTGGAATTCTACCAGTCCTTCCCCAACATAGAGCAGCTCTTCACATCTTGGTGATCTCTGCAAATTGACAAGGCAGGCTGCAGTCTGTCATTTAGGTCTTTATTGATGCAGAGCCCCAGTTAATATTGTCTTTCACTTTGTTAACAGAGTTAAGTCTCTTCAATTTAGACTGTGCTCTTTTAATTTGTTTAAGAAAGTGTCACTAGAATTTGTCATTTGGCAAATGTAAAAGCCAAGATACTCAAACTCCTTTATCTTCAAAACTGATCACCCCATGGCAGACTGGAGTTAAACTGATTTGTTCTGACACCTTGCATTAGCTGTTACTTATGTCCTTCTTGTCAGCCCTGTGGACTCCAAAGGATGGCAACAGGCAGAGTCCTGGGGTGGGATGCCAGCTGTAAAAACCTCAACACAGAGGCTCAGCAGCTCCTTTGAGAACCGCTGGGTGCCTGTTAGGGTGGACAGTGGTGGAAGCATCATCATACTTCAGTCACTGCTACTGGGTCTCTCCCCTAGAAAAGCTAGTTGGAACTGTGAAGCCAGGGGCTTTCTTCTGGAATAGATATGAAGGACACAAGAGCAGCAGAGAACTGGAGGAGCCCATGGGATGTCCAGGAGGAAGGCATGGGCAAGAAGTTAGGATGAGAAGGCAAAGATGTTTTGGAAGAGGTGGCTCTCTGGGCTCTCCAAACATTTGTGGATCCACACCTCATTTAGCATTAATCTCTCCCTACAGAGAGAGACAACCTGTCATATCGTTTGGATTTTAATATTCCACACATTTCAGGCATATTTAGGCCTCTTTGGTACCTGGAGAGGAATAAATGAGAGCCACTGGCTGGGCAGTTGTACTGCCATTCATCCCACTCCCTTTTCATCCCATTAAGGTTGTCTGGGAACTAAGAGTCAGCTGATCAGGTTATTGCCAGCCATTATCAAGCTGTCTATAATTAGCTTTTTATTGGTGAGAAGCCAGAAAATCCTCTTTGTTTGCAAGCTTGGCCTATAGAAAGAAGAGAAACATTGCATGGAGGAGATTGTTTGGAAACTGCAGATCCTAATTAGTGTCTCAGCCTAGTGGTGAAGCTTCATGTGGCATTTCTCTGAAGGAAAAAAAAATAATTCAAAAATACTTTTAAAGTCCTCTTTTGAGGAATGCTGGGTTGCATTCTTGAAAGCCACAGCACATATGGGGCACAGAGCACGTATGGATGCTTTACCACCTCTGCTCTTTTCCCTTGGTGTAGGCTTCCTAACATTCCTGCTTGTTACACTGCTCCTTTTGGTGCCAGACAGGATTGAAGGTTTAACACAGGCTAAAACATGGGTTAAAAAAGGGGCTGTGCCATCCACATGTAGCCAGTGCAGTCTGCACACTCAGGATCAGTAACTTCAGAGGGGTTTAGATAAGCATTTTGGTAGGCCAGGTCTTTGTGCGTCATGCGTGACAGTTACTGCAGCTTGACTCCAAGGTGACTTTTAATCCAAGATAACCCTTCACATTTTCAGCCTCATCTTGTGAAACACATTTTACCTTGTTTATTTTAGAATTAGAATTTAAATCACTAACACATGGCTGAATTTTTCAGTGCCATGTAGTAATGGTACCCTTTTTTAATTCCTCCAGTGGAAGCTGTAAGCTCCATGTGCTCGTTGTGACCACCATTTACACTGACTGCAGCATGTGGAGATTAATGACGCAGCCATTACCATAGAATGGTCTGGGTTGGGAGGGACCCCAAGGATTGTAGAGCTCTAACCTCCCTGCCACAGGCAGGGACACCAACCTCCAAGCCTGGAGCTACACAAGGTTGCCCGGGGCCCCATCCAACCTGGCCTTGAACACCCCCAGGGACAGGGCAATGCATCCCTTAGTGCTGTGGTTAAAAAATTGTTCTCTATTCTAAGACAAAAATTTTTCTTAAACCCCCCCCTTTATTTTTTTTGTTATATCCCAAGATTTTTTCTTCCCAAATGCTTAAATCAAAGCAGAACTCACTACCACATTCCTCATTTAGGAGGAAGAACATCACCATGAAGGATGCCAAGGCTTCTGAAGTACCAGAAGTATGAGACTCTCCTAAGTCTGCCCTGTTATTTCTAGTCGTAGAGATTTGGGAACAAAGTCTGTTCAATGATATATAAAGGTCTTAATCAAATGTCTGAATAAAACCCTGAAGCAGTTATATCAAAGCATCAATCATGTTTTCCAAAATAGAACCAGAGCAAGAATATGTACCATCTTCCTGCAATTTAAACAGATTTTGAGCAAGCTGCTGGCTGCTATACTTAGGGTGAGATCATGTCAGAAAGTGAAGTATTTTGCAGAGTTTAATGGTGGTTATTTCTGGGAAAGACACTATCAGTCTGTGAAAAGCACACTGAGTTCATAGCAGTTGGAGTACCTAGCACTTCCTAAGGAGTAATAATCCACTGAGGCTGTTAAACTCCAGAGGTAGAGTCAAGGATAAATATAGCAAAGAGGGAATATCCACTTCAGGTTTAAGCTCTAATGGACTTACTTCTCTCTGCTCTGCAGCCAAACAAATCAATGTGTGACAGCTTTTTCCAGTCTTAAAGTGGAAAACAAAGGTTATTTGGATTCAGACCCTTTTGCACAAGAGTGGTTCAACCACCTGACTTAACCATTAGTCCTTGCATAGGGGACATGCTTCGGTTTCCAAGGAAGCTTGGAAGGGCTGGCTTTCAGCATTGCAGGTTAGTAACCCTTGGTGAGTACACTCAGCAGAGAAAAAGATGATTCAGGGCAGAAATGGGATAGTGATTAAGTCATCTGCTAGAGGAGCTACTTTCTTACACACCTAGGGAGACTGGTTTCCTCTGCTGGGATTTCCAGGCTGTAAATGCTCCTCAGGCTAGCTGCAGTGCCTATGTCTTCAGCACCTTGTCCCAACCTCAACTCCTCCCTCCAAACTTTGCCTCCTCAATAGACATCAACTTCCCACTCCTTCACCCCTTTCACTACCCCAAGAGTTCTGTGCCTCTGTCCCCACATGTTTTTCCACCCTGCTCTCTTCTCCTTGCACAAGCATCTGTCTCCCTGCCTGTCAAATAAGACAACCCCTCCCAGCTTGGTTTCCACTTTCTGCTCTCCTTTCTTCCTGTAAACAGGTATTTCCAAACACTTGCTTTTTTCCTAGGCTGGATTGTGCCCAGGGTAGACTGAATATTGTGTGGATTCAGGTACTAAATTCTAACACATCTCTGGAGTACTATAGGCAGTACTATGGTGGTTTTATTTTCAGAAGGTTAACAGTTGGCCAGCTATAGGTTACCCTGAGGATAACAGAAGGCACCTGCTTGACACAAATTGCATCTGCCAGATTTCAGTTTGGAAAGCCAAAACGATGAGAGGGCATGAGACAAATCTAAAGAGACAGCCACCAGAAATCTTTAACAAGGGAAAAATAAGATAGGGTTCCCCAGCCTGGTTTTCAAAAAAAATACCTGAACAATCTTGGCTGGCATTTTCCAAAAGCAGGCATCAAAGAAGGACAACACACATGGAAAACTCTAGTCCAAAAAATTAAAAAGACTAACAAAATGTATAAGCAGCTGACTCTCTACAGTGGAAGGCACAAAGCAGTCTTAAATACAGGCAATGCTGCCTGCTTATCTGGGTGACAGCAGACTGCAAACAAGACAGAGTTTGTGCAATGTGAACTTGCAAACCAAGATATCCCTGTAGGGCAAGGGCATTTTCATCTCCCAGAACAACAGCAAGTTCCTGTTAGGAGTAACACAATGCGCTGAGCCCTGGAACATGCCACAGGGTAGGGATAGCCTAACACCCCTCCATCAGAAGAGGGGTGGCAGCAGGGACGGGGAGGGGATTGTCCCTCTCTACTCTGCCCTCAGGAGGCCCCAGCTGGAGTCCTGTGTCCAGAGCTGGGGCCCCAATACAAGAAAGATGGGGAACTGTTGGAGAGGGTTCAGAAGAGGTCACAAAGATGATCAGAGGGCTGGAGCAGCTCCCCTATGAAGAGAGGCTGAGGGAGCTGGGCTTGTTCAGCCTGGAAAAGAGAAGGCTGTGAGGGGACCTCATTGCAGCCTTCCAGTCCCTGAAGGGAGCAGAGAAACAGGAGGGGAATCAGCTTGTTAAAAGGTAGATAATGGCAGGACAAAGGGGGATGGATTGAAGCTAAAGCAAGGAAGGTTCAGATTAGATATGAGGGGGAAGTTTTTTACAGAGAGAGTGGTGAGGTGTTGGAACAGGCTGCCCAGAGAGGTGGTGGATGCCCCGTCCCTGGAGGTGTTCAAGGCCAGGTTGGATGGGGCCCTGGGCAGCCTTGTGTAGCTCCATGCCTGGAGGTTGGTGTCCCTGCCTGTGGCAGGGGGGTTGGAGCTCTGTGATCCTTGGGATCCCTTCCAACCCAGACCAGTCTATGATTCTATGAACACTGCTGGCTCATGCTCTTAAGTGTTCTGTAACATGGACAGGTCTTGAGTCTTGCCTACAGTGGGAATTCAGCCACTGGTGTAAACTCTATTTGCAGGATTGTTCTGGCATGCAGATTTACCCTTTGGTGACAGTTACCACGTAGGCAAGGCCTTGGATACTTCTGCTCAAAATCTCCTTGTTACAACCCCTACATCCTGCTTCCAGGCTTAGTTCTTAGCTCAGCCAAAATCAGAAGCCAGAAATTTGAGCCAAACTCAGCTCTTTGTATAGCCTGCAGAGGTATTCACACAGAAGAGGTTTCTCTGGCAAGATGTGAACTGACAGCACTTTCCCTTGAACTTTATTTTGAGAGCTCAGAGAGCAGCAATACAGGTGAGGAAAGCAGGAAAGATACAGGTTTTTTAGTAAGAGACTCCAGGCACTTCTTTATGCAGGCTGTTAAAGAGGAGATGGAGTGACTGGATCAGAGTACCAATGCAACAGTCAAACACAAGCTTTTCAGGGTAGTGAAGGTGTGGCTAGTAATTGCAGCTAAACAAAATTCCACTATAGAAACAGTGATGTTCCTTGAACAATGAAAGTAATTAATCTTGGAGAGGAAAGGACTGGATGGATCCTTTCTCACTATCATCTATCAAGCCTAGATGCCTTCCTGAAAGATGCTCTGGATTTCAAAATTAACTCAGAGTGCAATAAATGAGAATCCCAAACCCCTAACTGCCAGGATTTCAGCTGCAGCTTCCCACCACGGCTAACCACAGCTCTTGATGAAGGTTAGAAGTGTAGATACATTTTGGCTCAACAGGAGCTTTAGTCTTTGTTTTACGTAACCTTGTGCTGAGCAGGGTCACACACATTAGCACTCACAGTACACTTATCTGCTGGTACTAGATCTGTACTGCATCTCTCATTGTTGCAGCTTCATGGAACTGGCTGGCATAGAGAGAGCCCACAAATTAAAACCTAGAAACCTTGGCTTATCATTCCTCTTGTAAGGAAAATGAGCCAAACATCCTATTTCCTTGCTTAAACATCAGCAATCAGGAAGAGTGATGGATAGGGCCTCTCTACTGGGGCTAATGGCTTTAACCTCCTCTCCCTCCCCATAGCATATTTCACCCAGTAGTTTCAAAACAGCTTGTTTTACAGCAGACTCTTCATCACCATGGGATATAAAAGGCTTCAAAAATTAGGAGTTACTTCTTGCATAAGCTGCCCCAGTAAATCAGCTGCCAAATTGAGAATGATAACCAAGTATGATGGATAACCATCACGAGCTGAGGGGAAGCAGGACATCTGACATTGAGCTGGAGAGGTGGAGCCAGTAGACTCTGACAGTGAGACCTGTAGGGAATGGGTGACTATAGGTTTGGATCTGAAACTACAGGGTATCCTCCTAATCAAAGAGCTACCAGAAACAGTAGTGTGTGGGACCAAGCCGATGTGGTTTCAAGAAAGCAGGAGGAGCTGGATAAACCTCTACTCTGTCTCTAACTGAGCATGGTTCCTCAGAAGGATTCACTGGAGGCCTATTATGAACCAAGGAGGGTGATGAGTGGTTTGACATGGTAAACAAACACTCCCAGAGATGCACATGTCTGTTTAGGAAAGCAGCACATTTTCAAAACAATTCTCCCCTGACTGAGGTATGAAGTACATAGATCCCATGGTTCTTCTATTTCTGAAAGCAGAATTACTAACAGCTTCAGTGTTTGCACTGAATCCCAGCCCATTAAGATAATTTCAGTCCACCAAGAACAGAAAGCATGCACCTCTAAATATTTATCAGGAAGATACTCCCTCCAGGTTCATTTCCATCAGGCACTTCCAAGGCTGATTGTCCCTCTCTGCTCTGCCCTCCTGAGGCCCCAGCTGGAGTCCTGTGTCCAGAGCTGAGGCCCCCAATACAAGAAAGATGTGGAACTGTTGGAGAGGGGTCAGAGGAGCCACAAGGATGATCAGAGGGCTGGAGCAGCTCCCCTATGAGGAGAGGCTGAGGGAGCTGGGCTGGTTCAGCCTGGAAAAGAGAAGGCTGTGGGGGGACCTCATTGCAGCCTTCTAGTCCCTGAAGGGAGCAGAGAAACAGGAGGGGAAACAACTTTTTAAAAGGGTAGAAAATGGCAGGACAAGGGGGAATGGACTAAAGCTAAAGGAAGGAAGGTTCAGATTAGATATTAGGGGAAAGTTTTTCACAGAGAGAGTGGTGAGGTGCTGGAAGGGGCTGCCCAGAGAAGTGGTGGATGCCCCATCCCTGGAGGTGTTCAAGGCCAGGTTGGATGGGGCTCTGGGCAACCTTGTGTAGCTCCAGGCCTGGAGGTTGGTGTCCCTGCCTGTGGCAGGGGCATTGGAACTCCGTGATCCTTGGGGTCCCTTCCAACCCATGCCATTCTGTGATTCTGTGAAGGCTGGCTCTCCAAATGGCCAGCTCTTCCAGCAGAACTGTTTCCTGCACATCCATCTGCTCGCTTTGTTCAGATGAACACAAAGCTCCCACTAGCCACATGGGCCTGACTTCTCTCTTCCCAGTGCACCATTAGTGGGGATGCCCCACTGAATCTTTACTGTGAGTGGGAGTCATGGAAAGAGCCTGGCTGGGTATCTGGAAGCCCGTTTGGGTTAACGAATTAGCAGGATGTGGGAGACTTTTCTTTTAAACCAACCCATGAAGCAAGCCCAATATGGAGTGGCTGAGTTAGTAGTATACATGATTAGACTGCCTGTCATTTTTCAGAGCTATTTCTGTGACTAACTGGAAACACCAAGTAGTAAGTGAACTGAGACACCAAACCCCAGCCGCTCTGAAAGGCAGTTTGATAGAAGGGGAAAGGCTGGATCAGATTGGCAGCATGCAGAAAGCTGCTGCCACTGCTGTAAATGCTGCTGGTCAGCAGATAAGCAAAGCAGCCCTGTTTCCAGGGCCTGGAAGCCAGGAGTAAATTTACTTTTTTTAATAGCTTTGAAAAAAAAATACAGGAAAACAAGGCGCAGTCATTTCAAGCTCCATTAGAAACAGAGTGAGAAAAATCAATGTTTGACGAATAGGAAGGGACAGGTTCTGGATGTGGAAACGCCACTAAACTTCTGGAAACATCCATGCTTTTTTAGCTGGCAATCAAATAGCCAGCAGCCAGACCCCTTTGAAATACCTATGTGCTTTAATGGCAGGAGCTGTTAAAATATATTGAGAGCCCATCACTAAAGCCAATGAGACAAAGCTTTCATTACTAGCTTCTGCATCACTCAACCAAACATAGCAACAGTGGGGCTAGCTCTGCAGTCCTTGCTCAATGCATCCCTGCCATCAGTTCTCTACTGGCTAAAGCCTGTTTATGATCATTTCATTGAAGCTCTTTAAGCTTCAAACATGTACTTGGGTTAGGAACCTGTTCTGTCCATGCTAACTGATCATAAACTTGGATAAATTTAGTTTGGAAGGAATCTCTGGAGGTCACCTAGCCAACCTCCTGCTCGTGAGATGTAAAGTGAGCTACAGAAAGGGCACAGGGCTGACTTTAGTGGTGGAGGGGGAATGAAATCAAGAAGATTATCACATTCCTGACCCAGCATCATATCCTCTTGGCTGCAGGCTGCAGTTACCAGGCAAAAAATGAAGCCTGGCTGCTCATTGGTGACACCTGAACTGTGACAACTTGGATTTCTAGGAGCAGCAAGTCTCCTTGCCAGAGACACACTGAGTAGCACCACCTGCCATGGGAAATTTCTCTCCATGCCCTGGCACTTGACACTACCAGGCTCTGAACAAATCCTTGCAGAAGCACCTTGCCTTCCTTCCCCAAACTGTGTCATTCCCATGGTTTCCTTGGGTCACAGCACCAGGTGGCCTTGCCGACAGCACAACTTCCCTCATTTCCCCAATGACTGTGACTGCACCACATCCTTGCCAGTGTCCCTCAAGCCATTCCTAATGGCCAGTAACACCTAATGAAGCTTAGCCCATCAGAGTAAGCACTACAGTAAGCCACGAACAGAGCTGTAAAGCATGTCTCAAGGATTTCCCTCATTTTTTTACTCCTAGTTATGAGAAACTCACTATGGGTTTTTTTCTTCAGCTCCCTGATGTGTATGCAACAATTGACCTGCAGCACAGGGTCCTCAGCATGATGTTGCTTCCCTGTCTTTACCTTTCCCTTTAGGAAGCCAACAGAACTGACCTCTCAGGGTGAGCTTGCATTGTGACACTGTGCAGAGAGCGCTCAGCCAGGCACATTCATTCCCTGTGCCACAGCTCCAGGTTTCTCTGGTTCACTAGCAGCGCCTTTCCTAGGTGCCACCTATAGCAAAGCTCCATACCAGGACCTCCTGCATAAGAGGCAGTTAGGTATTGTAAACCCAAGAGCCTTGGGTTAAGCCAAATACAAAGCTTGGTCTGATTTTAGTCTCAGAAGATTAGTTTCACTGCCTGTTCATTCCCAATCCACAGAGGGATGTTCACATTCTCATCGTCCCCCCAGGAGCAAACACAGCCCCTTCACCGTGCAGGGCTGAAAATAGCAGCAGTTGGTATTTCAACTGCGAACAATTGGGTTTGGCAAGCGATCCCTGTGACTGCACCCTTTCTGAATCACGGGGCTGAGTCACTTCCCTCACCTAAGATGCTCTCTTCCTCCATGCAGACTGCAGGAGTGGGGAGAAATGTGGCACTCACTAACGTTCTCCTCCCCTCTGTCTGTCTGTCTTCCCCACCCCCCACCCCCATCCCCTACAGCTTGCCTGCTCCAGGCAGAGCTGGTGAACTACGAGCGCGTCAAGGAGTACTGCCTCAAAGTGCTGCAGAAAGAAGGAGAGAACTTCAAGGCGCTCTATCGATCGGGGGTGGCATTTTACCACCTGGGTGACTTCAATAAAGCCCTCTACTACCTGAAAGAGGCTCGATCCCGCCAGCCCACAGGTATGGGGAGAGGGGAGCGGGTTTGTGGCTTTGCATTGAGCACTTCCACTTTCCTTTTCACGAGACTTGGTCTGTCCCTGACTTGTTTGTGCTGATTTCCACAGGGATGAGCATGACTCACTGTATCCTTAGCTGTACTCCCCTTCAAGCCCTCTCTTGTAGCACAGCAAGGTTGCAGTCCCAAAGATTAACAGCTGCCAAGGCTGCAGCACAGCCTGGAAGATGCCAGTATTGCTGGAATGCTGCCTGTGCGGAGAGGTCCCTGCCTCTCTTTCCTTCCCTGGTTTATTTTTGAAGAAGAAAGCTGGATGAGGAAGAGTGCATCCCAACCATTGCACTTTTTGACTCTTCTAAGCAACCTTCTTCCACTTAGCAAAGTCAAGACACTTTGAAATCCCTGACAGTCATGCCTTCCACCATCTCAGTAAAGGCTTAGTAGTTTAATTTGGTCAAACAGACAAACATTTATTGAGAACATTCATCAAGGATGCTTCAACTTTAGCCATAAAATCAGCCAAGTACTTGTCATCTGCATGTCAAAACCCAGCAACACTTTTTGGAACAGCAAGGAAGTTAGATATTCAAGCAACATGGCCTTGCCAGAGCAACCACCTTTATGCAAGCCTACCCAACCTCAGAGGAGGCCACAGGACAGAGACAGTGCTTTTATTTTTTCAGAGAACCTCCTATTAGAGAGATAAAAACCACACTACTGTTATAGACATTTTTACTAGACCAAGAAAAGTTAAAGGATCACAAGAAAGCAAAAGGGAAGCCATGGGCAAAGAAAACCCCACAGAGCAGCTCATCCACCTGAATCCAAGGGAAGAGCGAGAACGAGGCATGAACCCGGAGCGAGCCTGGGCCCCAGCAGAGCACAGTGGAGCTGATGTGCACTGAACTAGAGGAGGAGAGAGAAGCTGACCTGGCTTGTGCTCAGTGTCCCACAGGAGAGCCAGGCAGGGTGCACTGGGATCTGTCTCCTTCCTTTCCACCTCCCATAAGGGTGCCAGGTCCCATCTGCCGTGCTGGGCCATGGGCAGTCTGACAGCACAGCTGGGCACCCCACACTCTCTGAGCAAACATGCTTAAAAAGCTCAGTTTAGCCCATTGCCATTTACAGCGTGTCCTCCTGCTTCCAGCCCTTGCCAGAACCAGCCAATGGAGCAGCCTAGGCAGGAGCAAAAATAGCCACTGGAAAATAAGAAGTTGATGTTTGGACAAGACTCAGATGTAGAAGAGTCCTTTTAGCTGAACCACTTTGCTTCCCTCACCCTCCCCCCTTCCAAAATACTTGTATTTTTTGATCTTTCCCCACCCCCCTCAGTGATTCTATTTGTTTGGTATCCTTCATTGCTTCCTGAAATAAGTACTAATTTATTCAACAGCCACAGCTTCAAAAACAGCTTTGGCTCGCTGCAAAAAAACATACTAGAAAGTGTCTCCAAAGGCCCTTAATGTATACAGAACCCAGTTCTGGCCTTCAGCTCTGCATCAGAGACTCTTCCCTGTTATTATTAGGCCATTCAAGGCCATTGCTCCACTGTATTATTTATGATTATGGAAAGCTTGGAGGGTATTGGGGGGAAAGAAGTGAATAGATACAGTAAGAAAGGAAGCGGCTGTTACAGCAGTAGGAATCAGGTAATGCTTAATCAAGAGTTATGAGGCTACCTGGAATGAGCCAGTGCCTCTGCTTTCAGTGGAAATAAAGCATTTAAAAAACGAGAAAATAAAGATCAGCTTCAGTCAGAAATGCTTTGTTAATTTACATCAATGTTTCAAGAACAGGCTGAACGCAGTCCCTGATAAGGGTAACACCTAGCTGATTTACCAAAGTTAAAGCAGGTAAATTCATTCAAAGCAGCAATGGCAGCCTGAAGGACAGGTCTAACTGCAAACAGGCACACTGCTATCCATGGGATAAAAGCAGTGAGGGAAAGGAAAAAAAGAAATCACTGTAAAATGCACAGATTTAATTCATATAATTGCTTTTCACTAGAAGCAAGTTCTCAGTTAAACAAGTTGGCAATTCTTAGTGAAAACACTGAATTAGTGGCAGCCAGGGAGTGACCCTACAGACAGGCATTTGCTTTGAGGACATCTGATAGTGTCCCCTATCTCCAAGCAAACAAAATACAAAACCAGATGGAAATAACAAGCAAACCATATGACCCCCCTCCTTATGGGGGGAAAGAGAAGCCACTGGTAAGTTGTGCAAAGCAGGAATTCAAGCCCTCTGTGAACTCAGGGTCCAGAGGCTGATCCAGCATGGGCAGCCAAACAGAGACTTTGGCTTCGAGCATCCTTCTGCTCTTTCCCACTAGTGGGGTCACACTGTTGAGGTGGGAACTGACTGGGATGGAGACCAGCTGGACGGGTAACATCAAACCCCCACAGCTGGTCTTTGCTGGCCCTGTGCTGTAAGTTTGTGTTAGGACGTCATGCAGGCAGCACACACAAGCCAGATTTTCCACTCTGCATGGAGCAGGCACACGGATGAGCTCAGGACCTGCCTTCCCAAGCACCTGTGACTCAGAAGCCACCTTCCCAAGCACCTGGGAGCAAAATCCAGGTCATGGCACCTGCACAGCAGAGAAGCAATTGGGCTCTGAAGCTCCAGGGAGAAGCAGAAATGACCTTTAAGATGGTAGGAGATCACTGCACATACACACAGGCACAGTCCTTAGAGCCAGGAGACCCATTCCCATTACAGTTTTGCCAGCATCTCTTTGGGTCTGACCCCTTGTTTGAGCCATCCTTACCTGTTATTCCCATGTCAGCAGAAAGGGATAACGCCTTCCTGCCTGAGACAAGAGTCTTCTCTTCATTAGCATTCACAGTTATCTTTGAACCACTTCTGCAGGCTAAACCAGTATGGTGCAACACCATACGATGGAAAAGCCCTGACAAAGACAAGGTTATTCCTCCTGAGCAAAACAGTGGTCCTCAAAAAAGAGGCAAAACAAGCCAGAGCCTGCCTGGGAGATTTATAACTAGCTGGCAATGGGAGTATCTCCCCACCCTCTATCAGGCTACACCTTATTTTGCACCTGGCCTCCCAGGGGTGTGGGGACCTTCCAGGTGAGTTGAGTTGTGCCCTTGGCAGCTGGCCACCTTGCTAGGAAGCCCAAGGGAGTTAGCAAACTTTAGTTGCACAATTATGTCCCCTTGGTCCCCACAAGCTTAGGCAGGTGTGATCTCATAACACATCTTTGCAGTTACACCTGCACCAGACAGACATCCAAAACATGAACCTCAGCAGTGGGGACATACACCTCAGCTGTAGCCCATCCAAGCCTTGAAGGGCCCAGGGCAGTGCTTGCAGCAAGGTGCAGCCAGCACACCGCTGGCCCTGCTTTCACATTGCCTGGGAGTTAGCTGCTTGCCCACTGCGTGCACTGATTTCATTTTAGGCCTAAAATTCAGGGCTGCCCACCCCCTACCAACAGAGTCTCCTCACTCTGAGAGGCTGTGCAACTAAACCCAAGGCAATTTCTTTAAAAAAAAATGCTTTCTAATTTGCTGGGCTGGTAGGAACTGCTAATGCATGAGCAGCCCAGGATGCTGGTGCACCTTGCCTAACGCAAGCCACAGCACAACTTCTGGGCTCATTAAGAAATGTCCCAAATGGGGCATGATCAACTTAATCACTGGATCCCACTCTCTGGCTGTTGGCCCAAAGGATGCCACGACTGAGAAGGATGATGCAGTTGAAGCTGCAGAAGACTTAGTCGGGAGACTCGCCTCCCCAGAGGCAGCTTGAGAAATCACAGCAGCATTGCCACAGCACACTGCTACCCCATGGCACCTCAGATTGCTTTCTGATGATCTAATAAAGAGCTATTTTTCAGGGGTGCAAGTGGCTGTTTTGTTGCCTGCTTTCTGATACCACGTGGCTTTTGCCACGCTGTGGTTGCCACATGTGTAGGAAGTCACCCTCGTGATGGTAAATCAACGTGATTTGAGAAAGGATTGACTGTGGCTGCAGAATCATGGGGTCTGTCTGAAGACACTTCTTCAGAGCAACTACGCTTCAGGGTAAACAGGTTCCCTCGTTGCTCACATGTTCTGTGGGCTGTGTTGATGCACTGAAATACTGGAGGGAAAAAGAGGGTTCGGCTTGCCACCTACACGGTGCTGGGGACCCACTGCTCTCTACAGGGGTGAATCAGTGGTTCTCTGTCCCTAGGAACCTCATTAGACAGGACAGACAAGGCAGTATGCAGCATACAGCATACAAAAATGCAGATAAGAGTCTCATGGTGGAAGAACTTCCAAAGAGGGGATTTAAAGAAAACAAGGTTTTGTGAAGGATGCTCTTCCCAAATCAACTTACCATGGCAAAATGTGAGAAGAGTGACTGGCAAAGGTTGTAAAAGGAAGAGGAGGGAGAAAAGGCAGAGCGTGGCTGTAAGCAGAATGCCTTCAGTGGCGTGCACATGGGCAATGGAGATGGAGAATTCCACGAGGACCGGCAAGGATGGCCTGGATAGTTTCAAAGAGTAGTCAGAGAGAAGGTAAAAACTAGCTGAGGTAAGGCTGTGAGACACGGGGACGGTGAGTACAAATCAGGCCAAACCCAAAGCCTGGTTTGAAGCCCCTTCCAACTGATGCTGTTCCCACAGGCAGTGCTGGAGCCATGTTGCTCCCTAGGTGATGCACCGAGGATGAAGGTGCAGCGTGCCCGTCTTTCACGGTGAGCTGTAACCACCATCTGTGTATATGTGTGCTCTTTCCCTGCAGATACCAATGTCATACGATATATCCAGCTGACAGAGATGAAGCTCAGCAGATGTTCCCAGAGAGAGAAAGAAGCTTTGTGAAAACGAAGCCGCTTCAGCTGAAGTGCCCAAGGGGGAACATTTTCTTCCTAGAAGCCCATTTGGTGGATTTCCCTGTTTGCTCTGCCTCATCCTCATCTCCTCATCCATCCACTCTCCCTTGCTCTTTGAATCCCAGTTTTGAAACACAAAAAGAGACTTAGGCGCTGGCTATGGCTGCTTGCCAAACGTGGTAATACCCCTTCCCTGTGGCAGGAGAGCACAATGGCTACAGCCAGCCTTGTTCCACGACAGTGTCACACATCTGGAGTAGGCAATGCCAGGGGGACCTTTCTGGTCCTGAGCTGACTGCCTATTGCCCTTAGGGAAGCAACCCCCAGAACAACGACTTCTTGACCAGGCAAGGCGGAGAGAGTTTCTGCTGTGAGTGATCACTGGAGCTTGGAAGAGCTAAGAAGCCAAGAGAGCCACTGGTCATGTCACAGGGGATAGCAAATGCCTTTTTACCATCCGTTCCCTCTGCCTGCTTCTCCAGTGTGTGTTACTGGTCTCCAGTGAGAGCTCACATGCTCCCAGTCTAATGCCAGTGAAAACTGTTTCTAAACATCCTTTTAATGAAAGCACAGAGCATCCTATGAACCCCCTGCAGAGCTGTCCCAGTGCCAGAGGAGAAGGCTGTGGGCTACCACAGAATGCTGAACGGACTGTGAAAGCGTGGTGTACAGTGTGAGGGAAAAACTGTGAAATAATTCATTAAAGGCAAATAAAAATTATTAATAGGCAACAAGTCTAGGCATTGCTTTTCGAAGGGACCTCTTGGGTTCCCTGTGGCCAGACAGGCAACAGTGTCTAGTGGGGGGCAGCACGGGGTGGGGAACAAGGGACAAGAACTCCATTCTTATCTTGGCTCTGCCAGTGTCTCGCTGTGTGATCTTGGGCAAGTCACTTAGCCTCTCCGTGCCTCAGTTTCCCCACCTGTACACTGGGGATAATACTACTTCCCTACCTCGCAGGGGTGTTGTGAGGATGTATTAGTTAATGTCTGTAAGTAACAGTACAGTGATGTACAGTGCTAAGTATTATCAGTACATTGGATTGAGGTCTTGATTCTCCCACCTCGTGTTGGTGCTTCCTGTGTCCTGTTTTTTCTTTTGTGGGAGAACATGGTGCTGACAAACAGAGTAGGACCAACAGCTTTGGAGCCTATTTCAGCACCCCATAGGGCCTGTTCAGACCAACTCCAGCAGCCTGGTCACTTCTAAGAGCTCAGGTACCTTGGCTCAAGGGTGCTTTTGTGGAACTGCCAGTAATGGGATCAATAAGTGTCACAAACACGTTTCCCATGTGACTGCCCCTCCCATGGCCCACAGGGACCTGCTCCCAGTTGCAGGATGTAGATGAATGGTCTCCTCCCATGGTGAAGTGAGTGCACCCAGAGATACTTCACCCAGCCCTCAACTGAAACGTGGAAACTGAAACACAGAGAGCTGAGCAGGCAAAGTTCAGACAAATACTGTGTGCTGTGGGCCCAGCAGACGTGGTGTCAGCAGTGGCATCCCACATTCCAGCTGTGGTATCTCACCACATTTTTCTCCATCCAAAATTAGAAAGAGTTGGTAAAGGAACATGAAGAGAAAAGGCAAATCTCTGTCGTTGTCTCTGAAAAAAACCCTGAGTCGGATTCTTTAGTTCAGGGTCACATCTGTCCCACATTGGGCATGGTGAAGAGACCGTCTTAAAGTGGTATATAGGTCTCTGAGACAAGGTGGACCTACGTCAGTTGTGTAGGTCCTACACAGTTATATTACCTGTGATGGTGCCAGAGGTTCCTGTTCCTCAGGTGGGTGGTGCAGCTGCTTCCCAAAATTGGGAATGCTGCATGCAGCTACGGTGGAGGAAAGGCCTGCATCCTGGAAACAGCAGAGTGACATTCTTCAGGTGGCCCATAGCTCATACATCAACAGCAAGCACCTCTGCCAACCACTACACACGTCTGAGCAATAAGTGAGGGTATGGCTGCTGCTAGGGCAAGAAATGAATTACAGAGGACAAATGAGGGGAATTCCCTAAGTAACAACTAGAGCAGAAAGGAAGGTTAGGCAGAGGCCTGCTCGGGTGCGTGTCAGGTGTACCTGGCGCTGTGTAAAACACGGAGCTAATGCAATTCTGGTTCCCAGGTGCATGCAGTCTTCCATATCCTAAACACATCACAGCAAATTCAGAGGTGACTCGCCCTACTTCGTGTTGCTCACAACAGTTTGTCCCACTGCTGTGTGTCTCTTCACTAGGGAGTGAAAGGACACATCACCACTTCTGCTGCCTGTGTCAGGGGAGTAGGGAAGAGCCCTTGAAACTTGCTAAAAGGTTTTGTTTTCTGCAGAAGGAAAGAGAAGGCGCATTTGACTTCCAGCACACCAAGGGGCTCCTCAGCTCTGCAGGAAGGCTAGAGGCCCTAAAAGACCATGGGCAAGATTATCTCCTGACCACTGCCAAATTTAAGAATACACAAGGGAGAAAATTATGGTTTTGTCCAAGAGCTACCTCACAGGAAGCAGAATGAAATAAGGATTAGCTGTAAAGGGGAGAACCTATTATCAAGCCCTCAATAATGAGGTCTGTGCATACAAGACCCTCCAGAGTCCATAGTTTAACAGTTACACACCTTTTCCAGAGAGAGGCCCTTAACAGCCAGATGTGGAGGTGTGGGCAGAGGCCACCCCATCCCATCCAAGTTCCCCAGCCGTTGCTGTGGGGAGGGAAGAACACTGTTGGCAGCGGTCACGTCCCCTACAAGCCAATAGTATTTTTCAGAGGAGCAGTCAAATGACAACATTTGGATACACACCCTGGAAGCCAAAACCAAGCAAACAAGGCTTTAGCTCAGCCAGGTGGTACATGCACATGTCCTCAACGTGTGGGATGTAGGGGAAGGAACCCAGGACCCGCCAGGTACCCAGCAGGGCTAAAATGTCTCCAGCGCCCTGGGAAGTGAACCTGTTCACCCAGCACATAGGAAAAGAGCAGGAACAAAATGGCATGGCAGATGCCAGGCAGAGCAGTGGGAAAACTGACAGCGAGCAAAAGCTGAGGGTGAAATGAGAGAGGGATGAGCTGATCACAGGATAGGAAATAAAGGCCAAATCCAGGTTCATGGGTGGAATGAGAATTGAGCTAGAAAAAAACCTGGCCAAAGGCTTAGACACATTATTTGCAGTTCATAACAAGATGTGGTTTTAATTGGCAGGATATGCAGCAGGAAAAAGGGCAGTAAGATTAGAGGTGATTTTCCAGCTTGGAGGGGGCAAAAGAGGGGGAGGCTTCCTTCCTCCAGCACAATCATTTTTGAAAGTGTGAGGAGAAGACAAACATGCTGGCTGCAGAATATTTTCCAAAGGTGTGCGAAGCATTGCAGTTGGTAAAAGTGGCCTGGACAGGGTGGAAAAGTCTTTGTTTAAATTAGGAAGAGGGTATGACTGGTTTCCAGAACTGACAGGAAGGGGCAAGGTCTGGCTATTCTTGCTTGCTAGTGAATGCAGGAGCCCGTGAGATGAAAAGGAGGCTTTTGAGCTCAGAGCAACCCCCTTGGCTGTGCATCTCCATGTTGCTTTCCCAGCAATTCTCTGCAAGTTTCCACTGTGTAATTGCTCTCCCCAGTGTGCAGCCCAGCAGGCCCAGGAGTGGCTGTGTTCTTGTGATGCTTCACCCGGGCTCTCCAGAGGTTTTGTCTGCATTGCTTGCTTTATGCTCAGTCCCTTGAGGATACCCTTTCTCTTTTTCCTAGGGACAGGAGAAGGGAAGGGGAAGGGCACGCAGTGGGCAAAGGGGAAATCAAACCAAATTCACACAAAACCTGCTGACCACCCCTCTTCTCTGCTTGTTTCTTCACCTTTCCTTCTGTGCCCTGAAGCATGCTGATGTTCCTCCCAAGTTTCTACTGTGAAACTCCTTGCTCTGCACGGTAGTCCAGAGGCTGGGGAAAGGCTTACTTAAATAAGGAAGAAAAGCAGTGGGTCAGTGTGCCACCCAGATGCAATGCTTGGGAGGGTACAATAAATTAGAAGGTTCCTTATTACTGCCCATGGGTTTGCATAACCAATTAGTAGGACTTTGTACTGCTGCAGCTGGTATAAGATAGCTTTCAGAGATTGCTCCAGGTTGATCTTCCTAGGAGTTCCTCAGTTACTAAACACTGTAGGCCATACTACCACACTACCAGCAGCCTTGACGCTGCCTCAGTGAAGGTGATGAGAAGCCAAGATGCCCTCTTCAGCTGCTGCTGAAGGAAGGTACATCCATAGATACTTAATAAGAAGATGAGACGAAACCTGTGGCAACTCGTGATGTTAGCAGCCTGTGAGGTGGAAGGGGGTGTGAGTGCTCCCACAGATGTATGGATGTGGAAAAACCCTCTTGTGCTTCCTGTCACAGCAAGGGGTCAGCTCAAGTTCTCTTTGGCTGGAGAGCTGGGCCTACAGCAACTGTTTCCAGTGGAAGTTGTGATGGGGGTCAGGAAATAGACTGTGTAGTGTCCAGGAGATTACCTTGTTACCCTAGTTTCATACTCACGCCTTATCCTATAGGAAGCATCTATTACCCTACACGGCCAGAGAAGAGGGCAAGGAGGAGGAGAGGGACTGAGACAGAATGGAAAGAAATCAATAATGCCTTTTTCCTCCTCTTCCTAGTGCAACCACACAGGAGAAATTCACTGAACAGCTCCCAAATCTTTTTCTAATGCATTCAGCAAGGTGAAAATGGAGGAGCAGAAGTTTGTTCCCCTGAATTACCCCCATCCCCTTTGCAGTGAGCAGCCAGTGCTGTCTGTGTGCCTCTGGTGCCTCTGCGGGGCACGGCAGCCAGCCCTGGGACCTCCTCCTTTCCCCGCTGCCCACTTTGGACAGGCTCCAGATCTGCTCCTTGCCTGCCACAGCTGTGCTGCAATGCAGGCATGCGGGATGAGCAAGCAGATGGATTGTTTTCTTCTTATGTAGCAAAATTAACTGTGTTCAGTGAGGGAAAATGGTCTAGCTGTAACTGTGAGCCCCATCTATACCACTATCCAACCACAGCAGTGGCTGGTGAAGCTGCTCTACAAAGGAGGGTGACTTCACAGGCCCTACCCACAGCCTTTCTCCTTCTTTTCTTGCCAGACAGGGTTTATAAATAGCAGCAGCTCTGCAACAATTACCTTGCACAACTTTTGTTTCCTTCCAGAGGGCTCCCCTTCACTCGTGCAGGGCAGCGTGAACCTGTGCCAGCTGGTAGCTGCCTCTGGCAATTCCCCATCGCTGGTGAGGAAGGAACCCATAATGCAGCCAGGTGGAACTGGCAAGGGCATGAGAGAGTAAGAAGAGGACTTCGGCTGAGGCTTTGGGGCCAGATCGGCGCCTCACAGAAGCTGTGCCAGCAGATCCGCAGGGATGAGACGTGCCCAGGCACCCATCATACACAGCCCTCAGGAGAGCTCCCCGTTGCCCACCGCTGCCTCCTGAGGTGATGGGAGATTAGCTCAGAGGAAGGGTGAATCATCAATGTACTCTCTTCGCTATACTATTTTCTGCCCAGAGTTGAGCTCACAGAAGCGTACGAGCATATGTTCTCTGGTCTATTGTCAGAGCCACAGATCAAAGCTGTGATTCATATGAAACTGTACTTTGCCTGTGTCAGACCCCAGCTTATCTCAGCACTGTAAAAGCTGGGTGTTAACTACCATGAAACACTGACATCCAAAATGCAAAATTATGGGTGCTGAAGGTGACAGAGAAGCTTTAGATAAAGGACAACTCTGCTAAGAAAAAAATAAATCACTTTGAAAGGAAGGGAAAGAGACTAGGTCACTAGTAACAGCAGCTAGGGTTAATACTAAATCACCTCAACCAGAGATTCTGTTTGCAGCATTTACAGAGATCTTCCATGGTGGGTGTGTGCACGCACATGGGGTGCAGCCCCGAGGGCAGACATGTACCAGGCAGAGCTGGACCAGACTTTGTCCCCCTATCCGGTCTGTCCCACAGCAGGACTGGCTCAAACTTGACCAGTCCTGACACCTTGTTACTAAAAACTCACTTGAAATGCGAGCAGGGCAAATACTTGGTTACTGATTACTGCTTTCCTGAGGTCCCAGTTCTGCAGGCCTTCATCCGGCCCTGACTCTGCAGTGGACATTGCTTACACACACTCCCTGTGGAGAGAAGGGAGGGAGAAGAGTTCCAAAGTGAAGTGAGATCTGTGTTGAGTGTGGAAAGGCTCATGACAAATCAATCAAAGCAGATCTTGTTGGGATGAGAAAAGAGAACGCGAGGATCTCAAAGGAGAGTTCGGGTGGGAATAGGAGGCCGTGGTGAGCTGGGGACCAGCCTCTTCTCACAGATAAGGAGCGATAGGATGAGAGGGAATGGCCACAAGTTGCACCAGGGGAGGTGCAGGTTAGAAATGAGGAGAAATTTCTTCTCAGAAGGGGCAGTTGGGCATTGGAACAGGCTGCCCAGGGAGGTGGTGGAGTCACCGTCCCTTGGGGTGTCCAAGGAAAGGTTGGATGAGGTACTCGGGGAGGTTGTTTAGTAAGCAATCCAGGTGGTAGTGGGACAGTTGGACTAGGTGATCTTGGAGATCTTTTCCAACCTTAATGATTCTGTGATTCTCTGAAAAGGAACAGAGGATAGACACAGATATCCATAGCTGGAAGTCTTGAAGGGCCTGGCAGGAGATCTGGCTCCAGGGCAGAGGAAGAGTTTTTGGAAAGGGACTCACAGCAAGGAGTGAAACACAAGAGAAAGAGGAAATAGAGGAACGGGATATGGTAGAAAAATGAAAGGATGGAGCTGGTAGCAAGTACTCCCATCTGTGACACAAGTAAGACTACTGACAAGTAGGACTTGGGCGTCTGAGTGACCAGACCCTACCATAGCTGAGGGAGGGAGGAAGAGTGAGATGGATATCTTCCTGAGGTCACAAGTAGACCTCAGGCAGTGGCTGGCTGATGGACCTTTAAATGCCAATCCCTTTTCTTTTGCCTTTGTATTGCTTTCCATCCAGTGAACCAGGAGGCAGACCAACCGCCTTGCCTTCATGTGCTCTTCAACACACAGCAGCAGCATTGGTGCCCGGCCAGGACAACATGCATAGACAGGGTCATCATTTTAAGACCTGTATTAGCTGGAAGTGGCAACCCACCTCCATTGTGTATTTTGGGAACAGAATTATTTTGAGACCTGAAAGAAAGGGAAGGAGAGCTTTTTTTCCCTGCAAGGCTGATCAGGGAGTTTGATTTTCTTGATCACTTCAGCTTCCAGCCCATCTGCCAAAGTTTCCCATAAAGCAGGCTGCTGTTGTTACAGTTTGGTGTGGGGACAACGTCTCTGCTTCAGCAATGATTCAAACCCAGATGCAGAGCCACCTTCTTCCTCTCCCCAGAGCAGCATCTTTAACTCTCGTTCTAGACAGAAACTACTAAAACACAACAGAAAAATACTAAAATATGTTTTGGTAGCCACCAGGGGAAAAAAAGTACATATTCAGATTACACAGAATAAAACAGAGGGCCTGTTTCTCTGATTTTGCTTAGCAAATACAGGCAGGGGATTTAAAGTTGGGAACACAAGGATTTTTCACTTTCTTAACAAACAGTGGATAGTTTGCAGCCAATCTGGCTGCCAGCGTTATTCACATTTTGTGATGGCAGCCCAAAGCAAGCAGCTTAATATGGACCAGAGAAGCCTTGGGGGTAAATCAGGGCTGGGGGGATTATTGTATCAGCTCCCTGAAAAGAGCTGGTGATAGAGCTACAGGCTCTGCAGACTTCCTTCACTTCATGCAGCAGCAGCAATACTGGGATACAGCAAATCCTTTGGCATCAGATAAAAACCCATCTGTTTCATGTTACCTCCTACAACTTCAGATTAGAAAAATGCACCTTACTGGGGCTGAGTTAGATCCAACCAACAGCCTTTTGAATTCAGTAGGCTATCTCTGAGGCTTGGCTGCCTGTTGGGAAGCTATGAGCATTGACTCAGGGAGAGCACAAGGCCCATTCCCTGAAATAAACTGAGCAATCCAAGAGGCAAACCCGTTCACGGGGCCCTTCAGGTGGCCTCTGGGTGAGCGAGATACAGGGGCTGAGCCAGGATGCTCACGAGAATTCAGGTCTCAGCATCAGCTGGGAGAAACACGTGTGTGACCCATTTGTGGTCCAGATGCTGATCTCTGACATCAGGTCCACAAGTTGTAGGAGTGACTTGTGAAGCCAGGGCTGACCTCTGACTGGCATATCCCTCATTGCTAACAACTCCTGTGGTCAGTCATTCATGCTGGGACTGCCCTGACAACCTGAGGAAGAGGGGAAGTCCCTGTTTCTAAAAGCCCTTTAAACTCTGAGTAGTAAAGACTCCAAACACCAACAGGCAAACTGTAAAAGTCCACCAGGTTTTTTTTTGAATGCTCATGATTCAGAGGAATTCATCTCATCACTTCTTAAGGATCATGGCAGGCAGTGCTGCCTGCTGATATATCACACAGGCCTGGGCTTTCATGTAAGCGCAGAAAAGTAGTTGTCTAGTCATTAGCCCAGCTAAATGGAAGGGCTGAGCTAGTGAAAAGCCTGCCTTGAACATCACCAAACCAACATGCCACAGCAGCCCTCCAAACCTAAGTTTTCACCTCAATTTGGCAAGCTTAAGTTGCTTTTCAGCACTTAAGGCTGTCAGTCTGGGAGATTTGATTCACTTCTGGAAAATCATTTCCATATGAGAAAAGATGAAAAGGTATGCACAGGAATAGGGTCTGACTCTACAGATTACAGGTCACTGCACATCTTGACTCTCAGGTTAGTGGCTGGGAATACAACATCAGTTAGGAAAAATCCTGTCATTTACTGCATACACAGTCAGAATTCAAATCCAGAGAAAAATGAGGAACCCCACAGCATCGTTAGAATGGGTTCCCATTATAAAACGAGCTCCATTTTTCTTCTCAAGCAATACATCTTCTTCTAAGACACGTGCTGTTGTTGAGAGACATCTCTCTCATTTCCCAAGTTCTGGGACAGCCGTTTTCCATTCTACCTGTTATTTGTCTAGAGACTCTTTGTTGCAGAGCTCTGGGGATCCCAAAGGTTTCCATCTCTCTGACTCAATGTCAGATGGGCTCAGTTCGCTAATGAAAGATGACTGTCTAATGAAAAATGGGATCTCTCCATTTCACTCATCACCGGTATAAGTACAGATTCCCTGCAGGGACTTCACAGCTCTGTTCACAAGGAACAAGCCAAGCCATGTCATCTCACTCCGTGAATCTGAGGAAGTACCAACTCTGAAAACAGGCCTGGAAAAAGATCCTCAAGAGAGAATCTACATCACCCCACTGCCTAAAGGCAGATAAAGTTAAACTGCTCCTGAGAGATTTTTATCTAACCTGTTCTTAGAAGCCTCCTATGACAGAATACCTTCATAGATGGAAAATTAAGAGATGTTTTACTAAAGCTTAAACTATCATTTGCAGTGATTTAAACTAATTACTTCTTGTTTCAGCTGCAGTAGATATGACCCAAAAATTACTCGCTCACTTTGCAGCAATTCCAGATCTTTGCAAAAGACTCTTCTCTAGCACTGCGTTCCTTCAGCTTCCATCAACATTTCTGCAACTCAGCAAGTTTTCTGTCTCCTTGCTTGTTCTCCTCACTCTCCTCTGGATTCCTTCCAGGTGTTTTACATCTTTAATGGAGTACAGCGCTGAAAGTAGGACAGTTCTCCAGGTGTGGTCTTCCAGCGCAAGATAGAGCATTATTTCAGAAGACCTGTATGTGGTGATAGGCCTACTTATATATTCTTTGCACTAGCAAGACATCCTTGGCTCATGTTCAAGCCTTACCCCAGACTGCTTTGACTCATTCCAGTTTTCCTTCTGCTGTGTCACCATTAGATCCTTTTGTGTCTGTGCAGCCAACACTCCTTGTTGAGTTGCATCATGTTTGTTTGACAAACGATTTGATTCCAGGAAATCAGGCATCATAATTCCCTTTTTTTTTTTTTTTCCCCACAGAAAGAACAGATCTGCCTCTCTCTGCCTTTTTAAAGGATACATGTGGTCAAATTTTAAGATAAAGCAAAAGTAAGACTTGGCATAAAGGTTGTTGTGGTTTAGCCCTGGTTGGCAGCTGTGCACCCCATCTCCCCCAGTAGAATGGGGAGGAGAATCAGAAGAAGGCAGCAAAATTTGTGAGCTGGGGTAAGGACAGTTTATGAGGACAGCAAATAACAACAAGGATACTCATAAGAAAATGTACAAAGTGGATGCTATATAATGCAATTTGTTTTCCACCTAGAGCCCAATGCCCCCAGCCCACCCCTGAGCAGCAACGACTCCTCCCTGGCCAGTGCCCTTTATATACTGAGCATGATGCCATATGGTATGGAATATCCCTTTGGCTAGTTTGGGTCAGCTGTTCTGGCTGTGTCCCCTCCTGGCTCCTTGTGAAAATTACCTCTATCCCATCCCAGACGAAAGGCAGGACAAGTATCAGCTTTTGGATGGGGAAATCAATATACCTGTTCCACTTCTGTCATACTGCAAACAAGTTCTACAGCTGCACGAGGTCTGCCGTGCTTTAGCAGCTAAGAAAACCACTACCAGACAGTTGAGAGCCACATTCTGTTAGGACCATCACTCACACATCTCTTTCACTGAGCAAAGCCACTCCTTCTGCTCTTTTAGGTTCCCTTGCAGAGTCAGGCACATTCAGATCATCCAAACCAAGTACGATTAATGCCTGAGCAAGGTAGGAGCATCCAACAACAATGGCACAAATATCCAGGTAGTGTGTTGTTCACCACATCCTGCAATTTTTTTTCCCCAGCATCCCCTAGTCAGGCATAAGATGAATGTTTCTTTCAAAACCTTCTAAGCAGAGGTCATAGAATTCCAGAATCTCCTGAGCTGGAAGGGACCCATAAGGCCCATCGAGTCCAGCTCCTGGCTCCACACAGGGACAGACAGGTCAGAGCATGGCACTGAGCACATCCTGAACTCAGCCCAGCTCAGGGCTGTGACCACTTCCCTGGGGAGCCTGTTCAGTGCCCGACCCCCCTCTCAGTACAGAACCTCTTCTGACATCCAGCCTAACCCTCCCCTGTCACAGCTTCATGCCGTTCCCTCGGGTTCTATCCCTGGCCACCAAAGAGAGGAGATCAGCACCTGTCCCTTCACTCCCCCTCATCAGGAAGCCACAGACTGCAATGGGGTCTCCCCTCAGCCTCCTCTTCTCTATGTCACAGACGATGCAGCCCATAGATCTGAATCCCCAGCTCTCCTGGGTGCTTTGTTATTTTAGCAGCTCATGCACCTTACCATGAACAGAAAACCAGAAGATACTCAACAGAACTGGAAAAAAAAAAAAGAAAAAAAAAAGCTTGATAATGTATGTCAAGATTGCAGTGAAGATTATACTTGGATACTCTTCTTCATAGAAGAAGATACTCACAGGTAGTGAGTAGCTCAGTGTCATCCAGAAAGACATTTGCTTGCTGTTTGCTCTTTCCCAGTAGTAGAAAGCATATACAACAGAGGACTTGGTTCGGTAGGTCATGGGGTTTGAATGCACATTTTCCAGTGTTTCCTCCTTTAATGAACACTGAAGAAGAGTGTCCCACACGAGTGGCAAGTAGTATGAAATTTCTGCAGGCACTGAAGTGATGTTAGTGGTCTCTTAACATCACTGAACATCTAATTCCAGGACAAAGCAGGCTTTGAATTGGTTCTGGTACTCTATGGGAAACCTCTGGAAAGAGCAACTGCTTGGTCACATTGAACCAGGCTGTAGGATACTGTTAGAATGCCCTACCCATGGTGGGCTCCATGCCCAGGCTCATGGTAAGAGGTGTTAATTGGTGAGACCAGATAGTTGCTTGCAGAGTAGGTGGGTTCCTCGCTCTCCATCAGTCATGGCATAAAGGCTGCTATGTGTCCTGCTACGTGGGATCTTCAGGCAAGCACAGGTTCCAAGTTACCCTTTGAGTTGCGGGTGAAGTGGCAAGGCACAAACAGGAAGCACCCACCTTCACACAGACTCAGCCTGTCCTCATAACCCAGCTGGGAGCGGCTCAGCTTCTGCCCTGAGATAACGCAAACAACTCCCCACTCTTGATGGCAGCAGGGAGCTAAAGGCATCCAAAAACATGTTAAGTATCCATGGCAAATCCATGGGAATTTAGCCTGAAAATGTGGGCTGGATCGAGACAAATGTTGGCATCTCCCCAAGGCATTGGAGAAATAATGCTGATTAAAGTAGCTGAGGACCTGGCAGATGGCTACCTTGCTGAAAAGTACCCCAAGAGGGGAAGAAAAGTTGAGTGGAGCAATAGAAGCTCAACTTCTCTCCTCATTCTGCAGCGCTCTGTTTTACTTGGCCAATGTCAGAGAGCTGTGCTGAGCCTCATTGCTCGCTGCACTGAGGTAGCACCATCTTCTATCGCTGGGTAGGGAAGAATCCAGCACATCATGTTTCCAGCACGCTTCTGAAGGGACTCTATGAGCATGAAGTATTGTTGCTGCTGCTGTTAGAAACAAGAACACAGTCTGCTGCTGAATAATTCATTCGATGTGAAAAACAGCCAGCGAGCTGTTGAACAAAAATGCTGTACAATGAGACATAATTACAGAGCGGTTACAGGGAGCAGGGTACAGATGGAGCTCTCAGGTTGGCTGGTGGTGACGTCAGGCCACAGACAAGCATGGATGTGTGTCAGGCTGAGTACTTAATTTTGAAGTAACCCTTTGCCTTTTACCTTTGAGATATCTAAGGACTAGGAAAAAGTTCTTCACTCTGAGGGTGGTGAGGCCCTGGCACAGGTGGCCCAGAGAGGTAGTGGGGACATTCAAGGAGATATTCAAGGTCAGGCTTGATGGGGTTCTGAGCGACCTGATCTAGTGAAGATGTCCCTGCTCACTGCAGGGGGATTGGAATAGATGGCCTCTAAAGATCCCTTCCAACCTTACACGTTCTATGATTCTATGAGACTATCTGATTTGGAGGGATCACCTCCGATGGAGAAAGGGGGATTTAATGTCCCCAGCTCTTTTTGGCACCTGACCTTTCTGGTAAGACTGTAGAAGCAGTAACTAGTGCTGACCAGGAGGTCCTGACCTATCACAGCAATACTGCTTTTCTTGACAGGAGGGCTGGGGCTGGCTGCTCATTCCCAACAAATGTGCCACGTTGTGGACACCAAAGCTTTCTGTGGCAGCTCTGTGAAACGCCAAGGACACTCCCTACACTGGAGTGCTATTTGAAAAAAAGATACCAGCATGCAATGTGGGTGACCTAGAGCTTTCTTCACCAAATCACACAGAAAACCTCCCTCTGCTCTGCCTTGGGAAGAGGACCCATTCCTGTCCCTAAGGTTATATCCTCTCCTCACACATAGTCAGTCATTGGCTTGAAAATGTATATGAGACCTGAGAAATTGCTGCAAAGCTGAATTGCCATTTATGTGTACAGAGCTGTGGTGCACTGATTCTGGTCCAGGGACTGTGGAAGTTTTCAGTGCACCAGCAAAAAAACAGGCAATAAACCAAAAACTAAACTAGAAACTCAGACCTACTTCTGCTCACTTGTCATCAGAGTAAACAAACTCCAGAATTTCCAGATAGAACTGATGGATTCAAGCCTAGCTTAAGAGACTGAAAGGCAAAAGTCCCTCCTGAATCCCAGATCTCTGGCTGATTCATGTTGTGAGCCAGATTGAAGGAACGGGAAGCCTGGAAGATACCACAGGATCACAGAATCGTAGGGGTTGGAAGGGGACCTCCAGAGATCATCGGGTCCAACCCACCTGCCAAAGCAGCTCCGTAGGACAGGTCACACAGAGAGGCGTCCAGACGGGTCTGGAATCTCTCCAGAGAAGGAGACTCCACACCCCCCTGGGCAGCCTGTCCCAGGGCTCCCTCACCCTCACTGGGGAAAAGTTCTTCCCCATGTTGGTGTGGAACTCCCTGTGCTCCAACTTGCAGCCATTGCCCCTTGTCCTGTCCCCACAGACACTGAGAAGAGGCTGGTCATTTCCCCCTGTGTCCCACACTTGAGATACTGATAACCATTGATCAGATCCCCTCTCAGGCTTCTTTACTCGAGACTGAACAGTCCCAGCTCACTCAGCCTTTCCTCACAGGGGAGATGCTCCGGGCCCTTAATCATCTCCGTAGCCTCCTCTGGACTCTCTCCAGGAGATCCCTGTCTGTTTTATCCCAGGGAGCCCAGAACTGGACACAATACTCCAGGTGGGGCCTGACCTGGGCAGAGTAGAGGGGGAGGATCACCTCCTGTGACCTGCTGGCCATGCTCCTTTTGATGCACAAGATATTGGGGGGGGGGCGGGGGGCAGGGCTGGAGCCAGGGAGAGAAAGCAGACCGACGGAAGATTTCTTAGGCATTTTCTAGATAATAGTCAAAATACCCTTTTGTTCTTTCTTATGTATCCTAGAGATACATAAGAAAGTATGCACAACTTCAATGTGATGAGCTGTTCAGTGGATTCTGTCACTTGAAAAGGGACTCAGAGCTTAATCAGATCTGCAGAAGTGTCTCATTATTTGCTTTGCCAAAGGAAAGGATTAGATTTCAGAGAAAGAAAAGACCCTTCAGCAGGTGTGGGTTTTCTCTGCAGGATGGAAATCCATCCATTTACTTGTACCCATAGATGTATTTCAATGAGAAAGTATCCAAACAACTCTCCATGCTATGCTGCCTGGAGGAATTAATCCAGCAGCAATAACCAGAGGTGACTGCAGCAAGCTGTTGCTTGGCTTTTCAACACCCTGATTTAGCTCCATAATCTGGTCACCTCAGCACTGACAGTAGAGACTGGATTGCTGGTAACAGTCAAAGACACACTGGACAAGTTTTTACCTTTCTGAGGTGGCTTCATGCAAGTGAGATCCAAAGCAATGTTTACTTGCAGGCTGAGCACCTGTGACTGGGAAGTGACACTGGGAAAGAATAAACCAGTAACCTTCTGATGCCACTTTTACAGTCACCTTTGAGATGGCAGAAAATGGGCTTATCACACCATTGCCCACAGTACCCCCTCAGGAACCACTGAGAGAGTTTCCTTTCCTTGACACTTGAAGCCAGAACTCCTGAATCTGTCAGGGTGGCTTGTGGGTGAGACAGACAGTTTTGTCCCTGTGTTGTGGCACTACTGAAGCCGTGCAGACATGGTATAGAGGCTGGAGAACATGAATTTGGTCTACCAGCTGTGAGCAAAATACTTCAGGTTTAACATAAACAGTGACCTCGCAGTGAAAATTTTTGTGTTAGTATCTCAGAAATTCTCAATATATTCTGGGATAGGCACATGCACACACACAGAGGAGGAATAATCTGGTTCGATTTGCTTTTCAGGAGATACCTCAAACAGCTAAATCCTGTTCCATGCAAATGTTACACCAGCTTCTACTGCTGAATGCCACAAAAACAATAGAGGGGATCCAAGAACTTCTGTGTCTCCCATCACTGGAAAGATTTCTCATCAGGTTTTTTTCATGCACTTCTTTCTGGAGACTTCTACTTAAAAGACCTCACTGGTTAATACAGGAAACTTGCAGGTGGCTGGCTTGCTTAGATCAATATTGATCCACCTTGACCAGCACTGCCATTGTACTCCTTCATCCTGAGCCACGCTTGCACTCAGGCTTGGGTCTGCCATTGCCCTGGCAGGTTTGCTGACAAGATGATGGAAAGTTACTTGGGACCCAGAGATTTTGGACTTCCTCTCTTTCCCGAATACATATGCGATGAAAGGGAGGTACACAAAATCAAGTGGCACAGAAGGGGTTAATTCTTTCTTTATTTTTTTTTTCTAGTGGTAAGAAACCTTCTGGCAGGGCAGAGGTGGGTGAGCGGGGTATCTGCTTGGACAAGTGTGGGCAGGCAGTCCTGATGTGGCCCTCAAATCACAGGACCATCGCTCCCTGCATCAAAGACAGCGTGAGAGGAAGAGCCACTGCCACGTTTTAAAAGAAGCCTGAACATGGCTGTCCAGCCCCGGGGCAGAGACCAGCAGTGGGTATAGGGCTCTGGCATTGGGGAGATGTCCCCCGGGGCTGTGGGGTGTGCTCCCAAGAGGAATGGGCAAGCTGGCAGCGACTGCCAGGGAGGCAGAGGGCGAGGAGGAAGCGATGGTGGGAGTGTAAATTCTCCCTCCTTGTGTAACCAATGGATTTCACCTGGCAGCCACTGACGGCGGATAAATTTAACAGAAAAGGAGCACTTTTTTTTTTTTTTCACTGTTCCTATTAAGAGGGTGACAGCATTGGGAAGGTGCTATTTCATATTTACCTACGCTGCAGTATGCTGCATACCTTAGTCTGACATTAGAGTGCGGTGTCTCAGAGGTATTTTAAGAAGCCTGTACCCTTGAAATTCCCATGTATATCAAAAAAAGCTCATAGAGGCAGCAGTATCCAGCAGCTACAAAGACATTTTCCGTTGAGTCCCAAGTGAAGAGAGGCTTTATCTAAAAGGAGAACTTTCACCTTATGCTGAACCATCTATTTCATAGAATAATTGAATGCCTGCTGAAAAACTGTCTTGTTGCCTGGTGCAATGAAAAGAATCCATTGGATCATGGCCGGGCTGGGCTTACTGCAGTGCTGCAGCCCACAGCCCCCAGGGCAGAAAGCCTGGCAACTTCCCTCTTGGAAGATCGTACAGAGAAATGTGTTGGTTCCCCTGGCAGGTTCTGCCTGCAGTACCAGAGCCCTTCCCTTCCTAAAGCAAACGTCTGCAAGCCCTGCTTCTGCTGCCAGAGTGTGTCTTACAGGGTACCTCGGGCTTTCTATCAGGTTTCTAACCTCTTCCCAAGGTTTCAAGCTCTGTATTACATCAATTACAAAAATAGATGGTATTTTTGACTCCCAGAGTTCAATCTGAACCCTTACTGACTTTTGCAGGAGGGGGGAGGGGGATGTGGTGAATGCATCTTCACTCGTGCTGTCTCCGTGCTGCAGTTTTTTAGCTGGAGGAGGACTCACCATTTTCTGGAAGCAAACTGCTGCAGCGTGATCTCGAGAGCAGCTAAATGCTTCACTCCTGGCTTTTCCAGCTGTCACCACGTTTAATCTCAATGAAGTCTTGCAGCCTGAAAGCACATACTCCCTAGAAGCACAAAGAAATCAGCCAGAGGAAGCTGCCTTTTTCAGAGCGGTGTTCTATAATAAGCAGATATGTTACTAATGAGTGCTAATATTGTTAGGGATGAGGAGGCAATTTTGGTTTGGTTTTAACTGATGACTTTGTGATGCTGAGAAGCTCATGGCTCTTGCATGGCCCCTGCTCTCCATCTCAGAGATGAACATCTCTCCTCAGCCGTTTTCCAGCAGCTCAGCTATTCCTTCTCTGCCCTCACAGTCCAAACCTGAGGCAAGATGACTGGAGTGCCAAAACTTTTGCAGTTTGTTGTTCTTTGGTATGAGCCTGAGGTTGTTTACTGGAGTGATGCCCAGAATATCATCTTTCCTTGTTGGAGGCACGTAGGTGAGAGAGGGCGAGGGCATCAGGAGAGAAGGACATGCCCATGAGAACAGGGGACCTTTTTCTCCCCTTGCCATTCAAGGCAAGGTGATTCTCTCCTCTCCTTTAATTTAAAGTTGTGCCAAGGTCTTGACTTGCCTCTTTCTTCCCTATCTGCAGGTGCAGTGAGAAGACAGGATGTTACCTAGAATGCCAACCATCTATCTGTTAGAGACAATCAGAAATTATTTTCCTCTCCTTGACCCCTGTTTGAGCTAGAACAAGGATGTATTCACCCCAGAAAGCCAGTCACAGGGGCATTAAGCAGGATCAAAGCTTGGAATTCAGCACCGAGTAGCTGTTATGACCACCTGGTACTTCACAAGTGAAAGCCCATCTCCGATAGGCAGAAGAGCATCGACTAGCTCCCAGGGTGAGGGCCGTTCCAGGATACACTATGCGCAGAGGCTCCAGCACCTGCAGATCCCTGGGTTCCTACTCCCTTAGTGGTTTTCCCGTCAGTGGAGGACACAGTATAACTTGCGATGCAGATCACAACCTAAGTCAGTCTCTCCTGTTCCATTTGCCTCCTTTAGCTGCTGTGCTGGGCCCTACGTGGTGGGGAGCTGTAGGTGATGAAGGACAGCCCCACTCCTTGCTCCAGGGAAAGGTATTTTGCCGTTTCCACTTTTATGTTAGCTTTTGTTGTTAATCCGCAGGCAACTCCGTTTCCAGACTCGGATCCTTTCCTGAGGTTCTGCTCCTCAACCAGCATTTCCCTGCTCCTTTCATATCTGTAAGGCTTATTCCTTTCCTTTGAACCACCACACCTTTGTTTTTTAGGATGGCATCCTCCATAGAAACCGCATCCTCAAATGCCTGTGAATAAGTCCAGATCGTGGTGTGTGTCCGGAACGAATTACTGGGAATGCTGAGGAGGCTGAGAGCATTCAGTCACACTCTATTTCAATAAACCTCCATGTTGATTCCTTTGCTTTCCTGCAGCTCAGAGATTCCATATCTGCATACTTCTCCTCTCCCTCAAAACGCTGGCATTGCCCAGCTTTGTCCTTTTGTGCAGGTCTGGTTATAGCTGTGTGAAGTCCCCAGGAAGGAAGATACTCCTAATTAAAGTAACTCCCAGCCTGTCTTTGCAAGGGGCATTTGAGATGCCTGGCAAGTTAGCTCCATACCCACCAGTGCACCCAACCTCGTTAGTTCCACCTAATTCATCTCAAGTACTGCTTTTCCAGAAAGGTGCTGAGCATTGGCCCCTGGACACAGCACTCCTGTGTAACACACTAGTGTAAGGAGCACCAGCCAGCACCGTACATGGCAGGAGGAGTACCTACCCTGAGGATGCTTCAAGCCCAGGCGTGCCAAGTCTTCCTGTCCAGTAACGTCAGGGAAACGGCCAAACTGTAGTAGGAAGAGGATGAAAGGTATATAGATGGCCTCCAAAAGGGCACTACAAGGAAAAATTATGGTTCTTCAGACCCACCTATATCCTCTCCCTACACACCCTATGGCAACCTCCTGGCCCCATCCGGGTCTCCACATGCCCTCGTGCAGAGGTACCACTGCTGACTTGCCTAGGGGCATCTCCTGCACGCTGAGGATCGTCCCCCTGAAACGTAAGCAAAACAGAGGTGAAATGGGAAGAAGAGTGTCTGGCATTAAGATTTGGTTATTTTTTATGACTGGAGTGAGAACCAGGGTGAAAAACCTTAGCATACATCACAAGAACTAGAAGCAAAAACCCCACATACTCTGATCCCAGAGTAATTTGGATCTCCTCAGGACTCATCAGTTTTAAGGAGGGGTCGCTCACTCTGCCCACCAGATTGTGTGGCAGATAGCCACCACCTGCCACAGATGGCCAGCACCTGCCTGGATCCCTGGTTCTGGTGGGCTCGTGAGGTCCAACACACTTCTCTGACAGGCCAGGAGACCCCGCCACCCCCAACACAGGGAGGGGGGACACTGCACAGAGATCGTCTCCGGTGGAGTGATTAAGGAAACCTGTGGCTTGGATTATGTGGGCTCAGCTCTCTAGCTCAGAGCTGCAACTGGACATCATTGGGTATTTTAAGCTTTGACCAAGAGAAATGCTTTATCATCCTGCACTCACACACCTGTCAGGAGCTTCCCTCTTACTAGCTAAAGCCCTCAAACTCACAACAATATGCTTGATTGGTCCTCTAGGTAGAACGCAACATTTTCTTAGGAAATTATTCTTGGAAATCAAAAATATGCTCAATTTCCTATGTCATTTTTCTTCTTAATGGGCCTTTAAAAGGCTGGTTCTTGTGCTACATTAGTCAGGAGCTAGTTACAGCATTCATCACTTTCCTGGTAGTGCTGCTCTTCCTGGAGCATCCTATGCTTCCCTGTAGACCTCCAGCCGATTTGTTTTAATATCATTATCCTTGCTACCAATTGGATGTAACTGTCCGAGGGAGCAAGCTAATGTATACCATTCCTCAAGTGAAAAAAACCCTAGAAAATCAGAGAGAGCTGTGGCCAGAGAAGGGAATTAAGAGGCAGGAGACCCAGGCTCTGCTTTCGGTCCTGCTTAGAGCTTGCACATCGGCAAAGATTTTTTTAACCTCCTTTTGCCTCAGTTTCTGAATTGTAGAATGACCCACACAAGCGCCTTGTTTGGAATATTAATCAGTGTTTGCAAAGATCCTGGATTTAAAATGCTAAGGACACACACGAAGCAGTCTGGCTGCACTTGCCTCTTAACCACAATTCTTTCCCCCACCACCAAATGGTGATTTTACCCATTTTCTTCTCCCACCCTCCATCCCTGCATTTTTGGTGTCACCATTTTCATCTCCTTGGTCCCTATGTGCACTCCTTTACGCTGCAGCCAGAGCTGTCTGTAGTGGATGTCAGGAAAACAGTTCTAACAGGGAAGATGGGGGAGGTGATGATCATCTTCCCCATCATGTATTTAAAGGAGAGGAAATAAGCACTTGGAAACACCCGCCCCATCATTGCTGTGTGTAGCTGCCAAGTGTTCCTGGTCCTGGGGCTACGTGGCTGGAAAGGAGGTCACAGCTGGCCGTGCTCTGCAGTGGTTTCGTGTCCTTACTGTCAGAGTCCCTGCTGTCTCCCAGCCTTCCTGCCTGCAGCGTATCCAGCTATCTCTGGTCCTTCAGCACGTGGGTTTGCTTTGGCTCCACCAGCTCCTGCGCCCGAGGCCAGGCACTACGACTTGCTGCATGGCCCTGCAGTCAGAGGGACCCTCTCCATTTCGATGTGTGCATGCATGGTTACAGCCATATTCCACTAAAATCCAAAGCACCCAAATACTTTCTATTCTCAAAGCATGCGAATTCTCCTTCTATTAAAGCTATATTAATTAATTGTCTCTTAAGCTACATCACTGAATCAGCAGAACCCTTCCTTGGAGGAAGGCAACTCGTGGCAGTGATCTGCACTTACCTGGGTCTCTCCTTGCATCTGGAGAAAAAAATGGTTGGGGGTTTGAGCTGTGGAGTGGCTTCAACCAGAGGAGATGTACAAGGGTACACAATTCCCAGCTCGGCCGGGTTATTTACCCAGTGAACAACTTGCAGAAACCAGAAGGGCCAGGAAGACACTTTGAGGAGCTGGAAGCACCTGGTCTGCAGATAATTTTGCATTGGAACCCTGGTGATGAGTGCCAGAGGAGATCAACACGAGCTTTACCTTGTGCTGGGAACAAAACCGGCCAAAGGCTGAGCCCTCAGAGTGAGAAACAGAAGGGGAAAAAAATCAGACTGGAAAAGCCATCACAGAATCAAATGTACGTGGCTGCCAGAACAAAGCCCGGGTCTGTGGCGGTTGTATGCTCACCTTGATGACATTTTGTATCCAGTTACCAGCCTGCCATCAGCACCTATAAACACAGAAAGTCAGCTCAGCTGGGAACAGACGTGGGCTGCACCGATGAGTACCTCGTCCTCTGGAAAATACAGACAACAGCACAGGCACATGTGATGCAAAATGGAGTGGTAGCACAGGTGAGGCATGGGAAATGCATCCAAGGAGGTGGGGTGAGGAGCAGGAGACTGAATGGCTGCACATGGAAGCAAGACGGGCACAGGAAGGGTGTAGAGGGAGCAAGCAGGGAGCTCCCTGCTCCCAGAGTTAGTTACCAACGGGGTGCAGGGCTTCACAGTGCCCAGTCCCCAGGCTGGGGTGTGCAGGCATCCTTGCCTAACCACTTGCTCCTGGCCTACGTGTAATGCTGCTTCAGATGTGAGAACGGGCAATACCAAAAGCCCAGCAGCACCTGAGGAAGCTGGCATTTGGCAGCTTTTGAAGGCAGTAGGTGCACGATGGTGAGTGGCTGAATTCAAGCCTGTGGTAAAATGTGATCTCCACACGAGATGCCCCGCCAGGTTACGAGAGGGCAGTGAGGTGCAGGGACTAAGCACACACCCACTCCCTGCCAACCCCCAGCAGGTGACAAGGGGTGGATGGAGCCCAGCTGATTGCTCCTATGGATCCTTTACAGCATCATCCCTTATCTGTGGAGCTCTGTTCCGGCGCCACTCAGGCTGCAGAACCCAGATGGGAGCTCTGAATGTTTTCCTCTCCATCCCCAGAAGCCCTTTTATCTTTCAGCTGCCAAAGAGGCATGTGGATCCTGCCAGGAAAACACTTAGCAAGTCTCTCTATCAGCCAGGGGTGGAGGGACACAGGCATGCTCAAGCTCCCACTCCTGCTCCCAGCCCTCATCTGTCAGTGGGCAGGTGTGGGACCCTTGGAAGAGCCTGAGCTGTTCCCTCACCTTGTGCAACATCCAGCGTCAGGATCGGTGAGCTGCGCAGAGCTGCTGTGGGACAGCTGCTGGACGTAACGCCCTGGGCACAGCCCTGCCCTTTCACTGACCACCTCTAACAAAGCAGTGAGGGGTGTTGAAAGCAAAAGGAGTTTGGACACCTGTGGGGCCCCTTGTGACTTGTCACCTGCCATGTGGTGTTCTCCCCACTTCCCCTGCATCTGCACTGAGCTGGCACCAACTGAGCCACATCAGAGACTGCTTCTTGGCTAATAATCACGCGAGAAACCCTTAGTCTATTTTTAAATAAAGGCTGAATACTCTGAAAGATGAGGGGCTGGGACAAAGAATATAATTAAGACATAAAATAGAGCAGGAAATACACACGTGTTCCCAAGGTTTTCCAATACAAGCTCCAGAGAGGTTATGCAAGATGGGCACTACTGTATTCACATCCACCCTCTACTGATGTTCAGGCTGCTGCCTGAGATAAGGAGTTTTCAGCCCCAGGACAGATGCTTCCAGCCTGTCCGAAGACAATGTTTCAGCTCTGCCCAGGAGAGAGGCAACTAAGCTGCCATCAAAACCTACCACCACTGCCATACCTGCCAGCAAAAAGAAAGGCTTCAGAGGTGAGTTGTTCCCTGCTCCCATGGGAAGTCCCTACCCCCACAAGCCTCCTGGGAGCGAGCAAGAGCCCTTCACAGAATCACAAGGTTGGAAAAGACCTTTAAGATCATCAAGTCCAACCATTCCTGTCCTGTGCTAAACCATATCCCTGAGCAACTCATCTACCTGTCTTTTAAACACATACAGGGTCAGTGACTCAACCCCCTCCCTGGGCAGCCTGTGCCAGGCCCTGACAACTCTTTCAGGGAAGAACTTTCTCCTAACATCTGATCTGACCCTGCCCTGGCACAGCTTCCTGCCATTTCCCCTTGTCCCATCTCCCGTCCCCTGGCTGAAGAGACCATCTCCCACCTCTCTGCACCCTCCTGTCAGGTCAGTGTAGGTGGGGAGAAGGTCTCCCCTCAGCCTCCTCTTCTCCAGGCTGAACATCCCCAGCTCCCTCAGCCGCTCCTTATAGGATTTGCCCTCCAGCCCCTTGCCCAGCCTGGTTGCCCTTCTCTGGACACACTCAAGGACCTCGATGTCCTTCTTGTAGTGAGGAGCCCAGAACTGAACACAGTACTCGAGTACTCACCAATGCCTCCCTTTGCCTCCAGGGAGGAAAACTGAAGTCACACAAGTTAACGCAGGGTTGCCAAAGCAGCCGCGTGGCTGAGCTGGGTGCAATATCCCATTTGTAAGCGTACAACAGGGCTTGAATGGGTGCTGGCTTCTGTGTTGTGACTGACTAGGGGAACCAAAATCCACACAGCACGTAGCCACCCACACTTGGTGCCCAGGAGAGGAGGCTGGTTACCACACGACCCAAAGGAAATGAAGCCCAATGGCCTAAGCAAGGCCAATCTCCCCCACGGCCTAGCGCTTGTGCAATGAAAGCAACTGGCTTAATTTCAGCCCGTCACTGACACAGCATAGCATGGAGATGGAAATGAGGTAAATTTTCTCAGGCATCAAAGTGACAAAAAGATACAGTCATTGCGGTAAATTTTGCCCTTCAAGTTCTTAAGCAGGACACAGACCATCACAGCCTGAGTCATCCAGCCTCACAGCAGCACAGGCTTGCTGTCTATACCCTGGGCTGCCTTTTTACAGAAACCCCACCTCCTTACCAGCCTGTCACGGCACAAAGGATTTAGCAATTAATAACATTTCTGCACTAATAGAAACATCCCCTACAGTTTGAGGATGCAAACAGTTTCTTCCTGGCAGACCAGAGTGCTGCTGCCAGAGGCTACCAATCCGAGCTGGAGCCTCAGTGTTATTTTAAGCGCCGTTCCCAGCTGCAGCAGCACTGTGTTGGCCAAAACCCTTCTAGAAAGGAAGAAAACTATCCAGGCCGTATGGTGACTTTCAGGGAGGATCAAGCGTTGACTCTTTCCCAGCCTGTCATGAGGATAAAATTAATCCACGCTTTAGCACAGTTGGTGATGAGTCCTATATACCTTGTGTGTTCAAACCCACATATTTTGCCCATCCCCTTAAAACAACACTAAACAGACATCCCTTGAACTCCAGCCTGATGCCAGGAGCTAGATGAATACCTTGTTCAATCCTGTCACAGAACAAATACATGACAGTCACTGAGCTGCACTAAAAGCCAAAGGTAGGGACATAGCTGTAAGTGAGAATGAGTCCTTTGAGGGAGAAGGGAATCATAGAATGTGTAAGGTTGGAAGGGACCTTTAAAGTCATCTAGTCCAACCCCCTGCAATAAGCAGGGACATCTTCACTAGATCAGTCACTCAGAGCCCCATCAAGCCTGACCTTGAATATCTCCAGCGATGGGGCTCCACTACCTCTCTAGGCAACCTGTTTCAGTGATCTACCACCCTCATAATGAAGAATTTTTTCATAATATCCAACCTAAATCTCCCCTTTTCTAGTTTAAAACTATTACCCCTCATCCTATTGCTACATGCCCTCAGGAACAGTTCTTCCTTACTTAGAGGCACCTTTCAGGGACTGGAAGAATGCTATAAGGTACCACCAGAGCCTTCTCTTCTCCAGGCTGAACAAGCCCAACTCTCTCAGCCTGGCTTCATAGGAGAGGTGCTCCAGCCCTTGGATCATTTCTGTGGCCTCCTCTGGACATGCTCCAACAGGTCCAGAGGTAGGTGTCAGAAAGACCCGGAGCAGAATTTCAAGTAGAATTTGCCCGTTTCTGACTCACCTGTAGCTAGGTAGCCAGCCCCATGCACCCCTGCTTGGACCCAGGCATGGGTCTCAGTTTGTCCTTTCCCCTGGTTCTTGTTTTCCGGGCTAGAGCTGAGGCCACGGGACAGAGTCCCAGGCACAGTGAGGGAGCACTGATGCTACAGGCCCAGGCGCTGGCTAGCGGTGACGCCCCCAGAGTACAACCTGCCCATGCATGTCCACACTGTCCCAGCCATGGAGGGGACATAGGGGTGTGCCGTGCTTACCAAGAGCTCTGCACTGCTCGCCAGCTTGGCGATCTGCATGCATACCCAAGCAGAGCCATTTAAGACAAGGGGTCTGCTGCAGGGGCACCAAGCACCTCTGGTCAAGTCCTGTTGCATTTCTGTTTCTTTATGTGCCTTGAAAGACTTAGCCATGTCCAGCAGGTACCTCAGTTTAACCCCTATCCCCTCAGAGCCTCAAGGGGGACGCGAACACACACAACCCTGGGGCACAGACAGTACCTACAAAACCTTCCAGCATGCCAGCAGAGAGGTTTGCCTCCCCATAGGCACGGTCAGCACAGGACGCAAACCTGAACAGCTTCTAATCGCCCAACAGGAAAAGGCTATCACCTCAGTCAGTGTAGCAAAGGGTCGCTTCAGACGCAGCAAACCTGAGTAGCAGTGAGAGCCACGTGGCATCTAACCCACATTTACTCCCACGCAAGGAGTAAGGGAAATAAATATCTGGTGTACTGTGCACTGCAGTCCACTGAGAAGTATGTATGTAATAAACACCCCCATTCTAAAAGCAGCGAGAGGAGGGGTGCACTGAGCCATGGAGGAAACATCACAATGATGAATCCAACTCTAAGGTCTTCCAGCTTCAGTCTTATTTCCTACAGTGGATCTTGGCAGTCAATACCAGCAGACTGAAGTAGACCCATCGGCAAAGAGGATGGTGGTATGAGTGACAGGACTAGGTGCCAGGTGTACGACACTTGAAATGATGGTTTGTGCTGCCTCAGTCACAAGAGGCTGACGAGGACGTTGCTGGCCAGCGTGCCTTGCTCTCAGCCGGCTTTCTTCACAGGCAACATCCTGATGCACACATAAACCTTTGGAGAAGAAAACATTTAGGAAGGGTTTGATGCAAGGTAAGACTGACAGTCTGAGATGGAGCCCAAAGTAGTAAGAACAGTATCAAAATGAGGCGGTTCAGATGTGTCACACAGCCACTGAGGGAATCACTTGCCAGATGAGGAAAAATGGGAGTTGGATGGAGCTGGTCAGGTATTTGTATTTCCTCAGCCACATGGTCCCAAAACTCCACTCTTACTCTAGAGAGCTGCTGTGCAAGCTTGCCAACTGTTACCTGACCACCATGCAGTTTCCCAGCACCCTTACCAGTTGCTGGAGCAGTACTTAATATTACTGATGTTCAACGGCTCTCACTTGCAGCTTCTGCTGTGGCTCTCCCTAGTCCTGAAACCCCTGTTGTTCTGGAGAGATATTAGCTGGCATTTGACATCCTCAAGACTGGGTAGATACAAGTCAAGAAAGGAAGTGCACAAGTAGCAGGCTATTACAGCAAGTTCCTAGGCTCTCAGTTTTTGCACTGTCCATTTATCATTATTTTTTTAATCTATTCCATGCTTAGTTGGGTGGGAAAGAATTTGTCACCAAGAAGTAGGCAACAATTTTTGTGGCAGCTGTTTAAGTAGAGGAATCCTTAAGAGACTAAGTTGCCGTAACACCGTTTTACAGTTAAGAAGGGATAATATTGGTTCCTCATCCATGTCTCTAAGCAGGAGGAGGGTGATGGATGTTGCTCAGAATGGCACTGCTTGAAGGTATGTGCACGATCAGGAGGAAGAGTGGCTGTCTTACCTTGCATGTAATCTGCAAAGGGAAAAATACTTCAAGCTAACCCAGAAGAGGTGACACGGGGCTGCAGAAACAGCATAGTCCTCACATCAGAATCACATGCAGGTGAGAAATCAGTTGGCAACACAGAGTTACAACAGACTGCTCCAGAGAAAGCTTTCTGATTGTGGAAAAGAAGCTTGGATTATAAAGATGGAAAATTGCTCAGAGGAGAAAGTCAACTGAGAACAGGTTTTAATCCCCTGTAGACACAAGCGCTGAGGTTGCAGGAGCTGCTCCTTCCCCTAGATTCTGCAAAAGCTTGTGTGCCTTGGTGAGGACACTGCCCCTTTGCTGCAGCTCATCTTCCTTATGCAGCAGCATCTGGCATTGCTGCACAAAAACTTAATTAAGGAACCAAAACCATTACAGGTATAAACTTGGTACTCACGAAAATTGCCACCAGCAGCAGTGCCGTAGGCAGGCTCCTCAGCAGCCTTCACTTGCTGTGGAATGATAAGGATAGATTTGGGTAGATGAGGTACTTAGAGATATGGTTTAGTAAAGGACAGGTATGGTTGGACTCAATGATCTTAAGGGTCTTTTCCAACCTGTGGATGATTTTACTGGATGAATAGAATAAAGTTCCAAAATTAATCAAGCTATGTAGGTGTACATAGTTTTGCTTCTGAATTAGCAACAATATGTGTGCAATGCCTCCTAAGGAGGGAAATTTTTGCCTTGGGCAAAATGATTTTAAATCCTTTCAGTCTTGACTTGAAACTGCCCCAGAAATAACAAATGCAGAAGTAGGAGAAATGACAGCTGTGCTATGAACCCTGCTTGAAAGACTTCCTGCCCAGAGACACTGTTTGCTTGTTTGGATGAAGATGCAGCAGATAATTTGGTCTATAGAGACAAGGTTCCCTCTCAGTTTGGCTGAGGCCTGACACTGACGATGAGGCATCTCTTTGCTGTTGTACTTGCTTCCTGTTGCTCTAGTCATTCACCCTGCTCCTTCTACCCTCAAACTCAGACACAGGCAAATTCTACCTCTCTTGCACACCAGATGCAGTAGGAAACCCCTAGGTTGGGTCTTTCTTGGAACTCTCAGCACCCTGAGCAGAGCAGCAGTTCAGGGCTGACCTGCCTTCCTACTCCAGCAGAGTGGGATGTGAGCTCTCCTCTGTGGAAGCTGCAATGTGTTACCACCAGAGCGTCCCAGGAGGGGACGATGACACAGCCATAGAGGCCATCACAGAGACTTCAAGGCAAGGCACCCAGAAGGCTCGCTCAGGAGGGCCCTGGGACCACTGGCTTTGGATGGGGTAGAAGACAGGAAATTTGAAGTGAATGTAGGTAGCCCTCGAGAAGGGCAGAGAGGCAGCCAGTGAGGAGTGAGAGCTCTGTCTTAGGGTAAGAAGACTACTGTGCTGAATGTGGAGCTATTCAGCACAAGAGCAATTGGACGTTAGGAGCCTGAATTCTCTTTTGCTAGCAGAAACCAGCTGCATAATCAGGTATTGGGCAGGGTATCTCCTGTAGCATCTCTGCTGGTATCACCCAGCAAAGCTCAGACCCACATTCTCCTTAGTGTGGTTCCTGTTCCACCTAGCTCTTCCATAGGCAGACAAGTATGAAAGCTATCACCTTTTGCCCCTTTCCTTCATGCTCCCCCCAGCCTGAGATTTCTTCCTTTTCCCCAGCTTCTCCAGTCACAGTCATCACAAGCCCCTTCAAGACCAATTCTTTACAGTGCACACCAGCCTAGAAGATCCTTTTAGCTCTGAATGGGTCCTGCAAGACTGGGGAGGGGGATCTGCAGAAAAAACTGAAGAGCAACATACAACTGCAGTAAGATCAACACCACCAAAAAGCCAGATTGCTGCAAAACTAGTGAGCTCTTCATGCAGTGACCAGTTCTCTGATCGCTGGATCAGTGTCTCCTTGGAAAACATGATGGCAAGACATTCAGATCCATCAGAGCCTGTTCTTTTAACAGCAGCTGCAATCTGTGACAGGTAACCCCATTCATCTTTAGTTTGGGGTTTTTTAGTATTAAAACCTCTGTTTCCTTTTTAGCATTAAGATGCTAGAGCATGATTTTGGGGAGAAAAGAAAAAACTTCCAAGCAGAATTTGCAGGCATGAAGTGTACAGGCTTTGGTTATATTTAGTAATGTGTTTATATGGTTTTGTTCTACATTGGAGCACTATCAGTTGATCCTGCCTCTTTTCATTCCACTTGGATTTGTTCTTTGTTAAATTAATGAGGACCTAGCTGAAAGTAAATCACATGCCATATAATAAGATTTCAGATTAAGTGGTAAAGAGCCACAAAGCATGTTGAAGTCCACTTAAAAGCTCATTCCTAGTCACAATTGTTTCCCCTTTCCCTGCTGGAGCAATCTGTAGCAGCAGTTGGGTCCAAGCACGAAGACAACACTTGTTAACACTCTGGTTGCCATGTTCACTCCAGCATTTTATTTTCTTTTTCTAATGCCTAGTCTGCTTGAGCCTGAGACCAATATCATAGAATCATAGACTGGTCTGGGTTGGAAGGGACCCCTAGGATCACAGAGCTCCAACCCCCTGCCACAGGCAGGGCCACCAACCTCCAGGCCTGGAGCTACACAAGGTTGCCCAGGGCCCCATCCAACCTGGCCTTGAACACCTCCAGGGATGGAGCACCCACCACCTCTCTGGGCAGACCCTTCCAGCACCTCACCACTCTCTCTGGAAAGAACTTCCTCCTAATATCTAATCTAAACCTTCCCTCCTTCAGCTTCAATCCATCCCCCTTGTCCTGCCATTGTCTGCCCTTTTAACAAGCTGATTCCCCTCCTGTTTCTCTGCTCCCTTCAGGGACTGGAAGGCTGCAGTGAGGTCCCCCTGCAGCCTTATCAATATGCCTGCAAACTTTTCACATTACAGTTAAGCCCAGTTAGCAGGACAGCTTCCATGCAACAAGGGCCAAGCATGTAAAAATTCCTCTAGAAACGGATTATCATATGAGCTGCAGCTGCTTAGTACAGGGAAGCCTCCCCTCTTTTCTCTTAATCTGCTGAGCCTTGTAAGGCTACTAGACATTTCACCAAGGTGTGCAGTGGGCTTTCAGAGCACCGCTTGTAAGTGCTACTCCAGCACCTGTCACCAGAGGAACATCATGTGAGATAGGAGTGTTTTTGCAGCTAAAGGCCTACATCAGGTTTGTACTGTAGATCACACATGCCCAACCCTTCCCTACACAATGGCATGGGTTGGAATTTTCTTTTTCTAATGCCTAAGTCTGCTTGAGCCCAATACCAGTATCATAGAATCATAGAATGGTCTGGCTTGGAAGGGACCCCAAGGATCATAAGAGCTCCAACCCCCCTGCCACAGGCAGGGACACCAACCTCCAGGCTTGGAGCTACACAGGGTTGCCCAGGGCCCCATCCAATCTGGCCTTGAACACCTCCAGGGACAGGGCATCCACCGCCTCTCTGGGCAGCCCCTTCCAGCACCTCACCACTCTCTCTATAAAAAACTTCCCCCTAATATCTAATTTAAACCTTCCCTCCTCCAGCTTTAATCCAGAGGAAGGGGAAACTTTAGAAAGATTTACAGAATCACACAGAATCATAGTGGTTGGAAGGGACCTCCAGAGATCATCGGGTCCAACCACCCCTGCCAAAGCAGCTCCGTAGGACAGGTCACACAGGAAGGCATCCAGATGGGTCTGAAATCTCTCCAGAGGAGGAGACTCCACACCCCCCTGGGCAGCCTGTCCCAGGGCTCACTCACCCTCACTGGGGAAAAGTTCTTCCCCATATTGGTGCAGAACTCCCTGTGCTCCAACTTGAGGCCATCGCCCCTTGTCCTGTCCCCACAGACACTGAGAAGAGGCTGGCCATGTCCCTCTGTGTCCCACACTTGAGATATTGATAACCATTGATCAGATCCCCTCTCAGTCTTCTTTTCTCAAGGCTGAACAGCCCCAGCTCACTCAGCCTTTAAGATACACCATTGCAAGTCACCTTTTACTAACGTGAAAAGGTGAGTCATTTTGCGTGCTGTTATTTCTAACTACACTTGACTGAGTGCCTACCCACGCTCCTCCCAGGTCATCATAAAACTCAGCACTACAGCAGTGTGAATGGAATAATGACTAAAGGCAGCCTACCTGTGCATCGTTCTGTCTCCATGTCTGCTGGAAGGGTGTAGAATTTGTTTTGCACATACCCAAAAAGTAGGACACCCCCCTCCTCTTTTTAAAGGAAATTGTGAAAGTTAAGTTCTCGTTGTGCATAATCGTTCATTAGTGCAGCTACATTTCTTACAATGGCTTGGTGGCCAAGAGGGGCCATGGCATAACGTAGGGATGAAACACACAACCTAGGAATCAAACCCATGCTGTTCTGGCAGTCGATGGAAGACAGCTGAAGGTTCTTGTTCAAGCATCTGTGTCTCACTGAATGATGTGGCAGGGACAATGGCACAGCATCAGCAGTGACTCTAAACCATCTGTTAAATGTCATCGTGTACAAAGCGTGTTACTGTACTAGCTCCAGGCCCAGGCATTCATATTCACTTTCTGGCTGGGATACTAAATAGAGAGTAGGAAAATCTTAAGCTAATGGAACAGAAATATTAACCTTAATGAAAATGGCAAGCAATTAATCACTCGGTTGGGAGAAAAGCCAGAGGGGGGTGGTGAGCAGACAGGTACCGTGTGAAGAGACTGGGCACTAACCTGTCAGGGGTTTCACAAAAAACAGATTTCAAAAGCCCAGTGGAGGACCCAGAGCTGGAATAGCTGGTCAGGGCCAAGATTCCTAGGAAAGAAAAATAAACTTCTGGTGGCACTGGGAAAAATTCTGAATTCTTCAGAGCAAGGTAATGCAACTGCTGTCCTAAGTATCTGCTCACAATTATCTGAAGCACCAACCCAAAAACTCAAGGCCTAAAGACAATCACTTTTATAACAGTTTTATTCAAGTCTGTGTGCTCTAGTGTTGAGACAAGGCCTAGATCAGCATTACACTGTAATACAATAATTTTAGCCATTGAACCAAGCCTGCTTGGCATCCTTGGTTTACAATTTACAGTACATCCAAAAAAGAGCAAAGAGAAAAGAAATCCCAAAACGCCAACAACTTCCATTAGCTCTTTGCTTCACTTAAATATTGTTCTATAACATAAAATAATTTAATACAAAAAAAGAACTGTAATCCAAATACACATAATACATTGACACAGAACAGAGGAAAGATACAGTAGATTATGCACAAGAGTATTCAGTTGATGTGTTACCTACAGTGAAACAAACTGGACATTAATATAATTTAACTATTTAAGCCCAAGAGGGTCAGAGGCAACAAGTCCAGGTCACAAATAAAGCTTTGTAAAAAATAATGCAATCCTCTTTTCCTCTAAGCTTACTGCTGCACAGAAGTTAAAGGAAGGCTCCAACAAATCACTTAATTTGATAACGTTTCATCACACAAACAAGAAAATCTTGGTGGCCTCTGTTATTTTACTCCACTCCAGTGTACATTTCCCTTTGCTAATGTAATTGTTTCAATTGCAGGTTCTTCAGGCAAAACATACCTTCAGGTGGTACTTGGATAGCAACAGAGTTTTGAACACCACGAACAGAAGACATACAGAGGTCTCCAAAACTAGACTGAAACACTTAAGTTAGAAGATGAATCCCAGTCCAGCAGAGTTTGGAGTTCCTTATGAAGTACCCAACACCTTTCCACACAGTGATTTCAACACAAGCAGGAATCATCCCATATCTCAGAAGAACGGACATGGGGGGCACGATCTTACACTAGAGTAAATTACTCACCTGGTTCTTCAGATTTACAACATTGTACCTAGGAAAGTCAGGTCACTGATTTTTGCATCTGGCTTTAAATAGAAGCAGGAGCAGATCCACAATTAGTAAGGCAAAAGAAAGAAGTAGCTTATAAAAAGAGGGAGGAAATACATTCTCTGGCTGAGAAATACTTGGACTTTCAAAGCCACAGAAGAGACATTGTTAAAAGCACAGGTATTTTCCCTGATTTCTCCACCACTGTTACCCTGCCCGCTCCGCATAAGCCTCTCCAGTCAGGCCAAATATTTCAAGGTCTTTCCAGCTTGTCTTTAATTTATGACAAAGAAATCATATATATACCAGACCCAAGTGCTTTGCCAAGAGCTGACAAACAAGAACCCAAGAACTCTGATAACAGTGGTGGGTCTGTTCCACCAGCCTGGAGGGATGCATTTTTGAAATGAGAAAAGTACATCTGAGGAAAGGCCTCCGGTTACACCAATGTTTTCACATCCAAACTCCACACATCCCTTACTGCCCCTTTACAGCCAGCAACCTGCTAATGAAGAAGTCGTTGCTCTTTCTTCCTCTGTCAAAAACCATTCTTGAAGCTTGCCCTGCTAATGGTAAGAATGTTCAGACAAATAGCCATGGCATATGCAGTCATGGAAAGGCCACGAGAGTCAGCAATCAAAACAGCACTGAGGGAACTCTTTCCTCAGGTAAATCAACTCTCTTCTCTCACCACTGAAGTCCAGAGCCTGGTCCTTCACCATTAATCTCTACAGGACAATCCCCAATTTAGATTAAAAGAGCTTTGCTGAACTGGGGTCTTGGGCATTTTGACCCAGATACATTCCACTGACTTCAGTGATGTTTAAGTATATGATGGAGAACTTTCCTGAATTGAGGCCTCTTTCCCTTTTACCTTGAAAGTTAACTACCCTAAAGACAAACTTTTACAACTAGATGTTCTTGGCTAAGTGGTTTCTTATTTTAACTGCCAAATATGCAGGGCACTGGTACCTACTGACTTTAAGTGGCTCAGGTATTCTCCACTTGGAATTTAGCCATTCTCCAAAGAGCCCCATGTTGCACAAGAACAGAGAGCAGAGAGCACAGTCCAAACTCAAACGTTCAACTGGCAAAAACTCATATGGTTTGTTTGGGGTTTTTTTGCTGTGGCTTTATTCTTTACAGTCCAGGATTTCTGGATGTTATAGCTGTCAAGATAACCTTGACAACAGCAATGGCAGAACTGATGCAGTAACATCTGCTTGAGATGCAGTGTGAGAAGTCAGCTCAGAGGTATTACCTGCCCTATTCAGATACAAATGCTAACCCTTCTGACATTTTAAGAGCTGCTGACTAAATCCTGCACAACAGAAGAACAAGCCTACTATGAATATCTGGGCAATCAGTCAAGGGTGACAACTCATTTTGTGACACAGACTGGGCCTGGGAGAAAACACATTACCCAAAAGGAGTGGGCACATCCACAGATTCCAGAAGAACCCAAGGAAGGATAGAATAGAAACTTTAGAGTTGGAAAAGACCTCTAAGATCATCACACCCAACTGTGAGTCCAACACCACCATGCCAACTAAACCATGTCCCAGAGCGCCACATCTACATGTTTTTTGAACGCTTCCAGCAACGGTGACCCCAGCACCTCTCTGGGCAGCCTGTCACAGGGCCTGACCACTCTTCAACATAGGAATTTTTCCTAATATCCAATCTAAACCTCCCCTGACACAACTTGAGACCATTTCCTCTCATCCTATTGCTAGTTACTTGGGAGAAGAGAGCAACCCCCACCTCATGACAACCTCCCTTCAGGCAGTTGCAGAGAGCAACAGAGTCTCCCCTCAGCCTCCTCTTCTCCCGCTAAACAATCCCAGTTCCTTCAGCTGCTCCTCAGATGACTTGTGCTCCAAACCCAAGCAGCAGCTCAGTTCTCCTCCAGATGTAGCTAAACTCAAGAAGCTCAGTGTACAGCTGAGCTGCACCAAAGCATAATCAGAGGCCAGGTTTGTTCTGACACTCAACGAGGAGAAACCAAGTACAAGGGTTGCCAAAGAACTTGTTCATTTATATACTGGTCTGCTGTTAGCAGCATTCCTATCAATGAAGGCTGGAAAAACACTGGCCTGTCTTCCTGCTCCATTCTAACCTCTAATGCTAAGACAGCAAGACAAAAGCATCAGGACACACCTAGAAGGTTTCTTCTTTCTCAGACCCGCACGTCTCTCTTCAAGGCAAGGAGGTTGTTAGCTTTATCCAACCTCAGCATCTGCTCCTGAGGAAATGCTAAACTGAAACAATCAAGGCAGAACAGTGAGACAGCATCAATCACTCTGAAACAGTGTATATATCAAATGCATTATTCTGGTCTTATGTTGTGATTTCACAGCCAACAACTTCTGAACACAGCGTAGGTTCTCACTAGCTCTCCTGAGAGCTAAAATTGGGCATGGACAAGATCCCAGGAAAGTATTTCTGAATAAAGGACTTTCCAACCCAAACATGATTTTTCAAATAATTTAGGCCAATAAAACCCTGGAATTCCTCTTGCAGATTTGTTCTAAGCTAACTTTTGCCAGCTGTGCATGAATCTGACCCATCAGCTGCAGACCTAACAGTAGCCCACTTCAAGCTGATCTTATAAATCCACTGCACTAGACACAAAAAACATGTGATGGTGCCTTAGTATCAGCTAGATTGGGCTGCCTGCACATTATTGTCATTCAGATACAATAAGGACTGCACCAGGATCTGATATGCTAGGGAAACAATGCTGCAGATACAGGGACATGATAGGGATTGTGTGTAGACACACTTTAAAGAGCATGTGAGATGATTTTAAAAAAATTGTTTCAGAAAAAAAACCACCCCAAACCAACACAGATCCTCACTTTTAAAAGCAGAGGTGATCAATATGAAATCACCACTTTTAGGTATGTGGACAACCAGCTCTTCCACAGGTCAAAAGCCATCAAGAAAAATGCCCTGCCTTGTCATTTACTGTTTATTTTGGAAACATACATAGTAAGAGTGAGCATAACCTTGCACGTCCCAGTCAAATACAGGTGTTTGCCTCTGTCTTCCCATCATTTCAGCCTCAAGTACCTACATAGAGCGACTCCTACCAAAACCTGTGCCTTCTCCCCATTCCATCTCTACAAATGAGGTAGCTCAGGGTAAAACAAAACAACCCAACCAGAAATTAAGTAACTGCACATTCCTCAAATTCTTCAGGACCCAATTTACCTATGGTGCCAAGAGATTACCAAGCAGTTAGTATCCCTCTGTCCCCTGGCTGCTGATTAATTAGTACAATGATGATGATAATTTCCCTCTTACTTCTTCCTGCCACCCTCCACTTTCACTTTTCCCAGTTGTGCCTTATGCTTGGAAACTTTTCAGGTCAAAGCCCACCTAAAACAGGGTTTCTGTCTTTGACCCCTAAGTACTAGGGTAACAAGAGTTAATAATCAATTAAGAATTCTGCCCCCATCCCATCTAACTGAGGGAGAGCCAGTGATAGCACACATCTTTCCACAGGGATGTATGCACATCAGGAAATGGGAGGACATGAAATGTGATTTGGCCTGATGTGTGATGAAGAACACTATGGTTCTGGCAGCTACAACAAGGAGTTCCCTACAAAACCTCAGTCCCTAGCAAGGAGGCATGTGATATAAAAGGCACCTAGGAATACAGGGTTCACTTAACACAGACATATGTATTTCACAGGTTTAAAAACACCCACTACCAGAACAGAACGACAAAAAAACCCACAAACCAAAAACCTTAACACCACCCCCTCCCAAATAAAACCCCCTAGTCCAAGAAGGCATTGTCAGGAGGAAAATTATGTTCTGCTAATTTAGAACTACAGAGAGATTTTTCACTTGATAACGAAACGTGGTTCCTGTATACAAACACTGATGAAATGCTGAAGACTTTCCAGTTGCAGAAAAAAAAAAAAAAGGGGGATTCTTGTTAGAGAGCACCAATAGCAATTCTGGTAGCTCTATCAGACCCACCACCCCGTGGGAAATTACCTTTGATTGAAGCACACACATCACTTAGCTGGGGACTGACTATTTTTAACAGATAAAAATAAAGCTGATGTAGGCAATTTCAGAGGCTGTATTCATCTCTGACCAACAACAATGCTGCTTAAGAAAGCCTAGTGTGAGAAAAAACCAAAAGCAAATGCACATTTTAACTGCAGCACTTGACCTTCCACTAGTGTGTTCAATAGGAGCAGCAGAATTAAGCCATAAATGCATTTCCATTCTGCCTCATGGACCTCTGAAAGCAGGGCTGAGGAAACAATAAACATAAGGACAAAGATAAGTTCTTCTGAAGACTGTCTTGTTTGTTAACCAACCAAACCCCACCCCCCCAAACAATAAAAATAAATAATAATAATTTTAAAAATCATCTAACCTACAAACTGGATTGCAAATAGGAAAAAAAAAATTGGTTAAAGATCCTTTCTGTCCAGCTAGATACAATACCACTCACTGTGCAAAACCACCTTATCCTAATCTTACAATAGGAAACCTTGCCAGAAAAACACAGGAAGGCATTCTTTCCTAAAGGTACCTTAATTACATGATCAACCAAAGGTTTACAAAGTCTGAAAGTTCTCCTCTGCGACAGCATGAGTATGTTTTGGGTCTCTCTGCACATACATGCTGCATTTATTGCTTGTTTGCAAGTATGTTTAAGACATGCCTATCCCCTCAGTCTTAATGTCCAGTTTTACCCAAATTATACCCTTTAAGAGAGCTGGAAATCTGGAAGCTAAGAAACTGTTCTGCAGCAACAGGGTAAGGATCAGAAATCTTCATTTTCAAACAATAGGCATCCTTGTTTCATACTGAAAACAGTTAAGCCAGAAGGAGGAGCTGAATCACTGGACAAGATAAAAGCCTCCTTATCAGCCAGAGTTGGTAAGAGTTCTTGAGAATATCTCCAAGACTCATGGAAAAGGGTAGAAAGCAATAATCACTTTTCTTAAGAAGAAAGGTTTCAAAAAGCCAAAAGAAACAAACCTGTTCTTCTTAGCTTAACATGACCTACAGAAGTAGCAGGCTATCCATGAATTTTGAGATACAGTATTAGGTTTGGTCCCATTCATCCAACGGGACTCCAGCTCCCCTATTCATCCCATTGAGATGAATTAATTTTCAAGTGAAAGTTAGGCTCAGGACAGAAAGGCGACTCAAGAAGGGAGGCTTCCTGTGCTTTTCAATTTACCTGAACGCTCTAGATGGCAAAGACCTTTCTTTACTTGACCATTACTGCCTCACCTTCAGCAGAACGAGGGGTATCTGGTAGCACAGCAATTCCAAGTAACACCTCTGCACAGTATTGTTCACAAAGTCTTAAGTTAACAGCACACTACAGAGAGGTAGGCAACTACTCCCATTTCTAGAGGTACAGAAAAATACTTCATCATAAAAGCATGCCAAACCAGAACAGGTCTTGCCACATCAATAACTAAACATTCACTTTGAAAATGCTCATTTTGTTCAAAAAACAATAGGAAGAGAATATTTTCACTGAGATTCCCTGCCTTGTACTGGATATTAACCCACTGCAACAACAATCTGAAGGAAAAAAAAAGCAAACCCAAACTATACAAAGTTACATTTGGACCTCTGAAAAGGATTCAAAGGGGGTAAAAGACCTACTTGCTGGCAAAAGAGCAGTGTTGTGCAGTAAGCAACCACGCTAGAAAAAAATCCATAACTATTATCACCTTAGTTTTGACACAAAAGCTTCCTTCTCTCTTCATGTCCCACACTCCATTGCTGTGAAACCAGTAGACATTTATTTTTGCACTGGTTGCTATGTCTGTGCTTTCCCCTCAGTTTCACAAGAAAAAACCAAATAGGACAGGATGTTTTGAAGGGCCTACAAACTTTTTTCCTAATTCCCAAATGAGCACATTGGTTACATAAATTAGTGACACATACTGCCACTGGCTGCAGAAAGGAAATACTTATCTATTTCCAGACTAGAAATATTTCTCTCAGCAACAATCTCATTACATTACTATCAGGTAAAAAAAAAAAAAAAAGAAAAGAAACTTACACCCTCTTTGTGAGCACTGCAATTATTTTAACACATTTTACTCCATTCTTTTGTCATTATAGCTTAGACTACTCAGTGGTTTTGTGCTGTCATATTATCTTCATTTTCTCAGGAAAAGAAAAGGTGCAACTTACTCAGGTATTTAAGAAACAATACATTTATTATAACATTTTAATAGCACGATTTTCATCATCTTCCTTGAGAACACTGCTAGAAAAGTATATCAATCAAAGTAAATCTGGAACTTTTGCCTCCCTCACAAATGGGAATACTAGTAACCAGAAAATAAAACCCAAACCCACAAAAAAAAACCCAAAAACCCCAAAAAAGAAGATTTGAGAGTTGACTGGCTCATCACTTCTCAGTAGCTAATGCACTACAATGAAGCACACCTTCGGAGATTTGGAGCACCTCAGCTCCCAAAACTGGGAAGGAAAAAAACCCCCAACATTAAAAAAGGAGAGAAATCAAGCCAGGATAGGATAGATGGATATAGGGAATGGTAAGGAACTAGCTTAGACAGGTACATAGCCTCTGGCCTCAGGACAGCAACTGCAACACCTGACAACTCTCCCTGTGAGCCCTCTCTGCTTGTCAGATGATACTTCCCTTACCTGCTAAAGCTAATAGCTTTTGTTTCTACCACAGAGTCCTCTTGCCTGATACCTCAGGTCACAGGACACCCAACTGGAAGACAGTTACAAGTTGATGCTCAAAGACTACCTCATTTCATTTCACAATGTAGATTCAACAAAGATCATCGCATCCAAGGAGTGTTTAAAAAGCCAGACCAAATTATGTTTCTACCTACTCCTTCTAGGAGCTTTGTGGTAGGGAGTATCTGGGTCAGAAACCCCAGTGTGGAGCCTTGACTCCTTGTCATTTGTCCTACCCAGTTCCTCTGATGTAGCAATGTCCATTTGGTGTTAGGGAAGATGATCTTCAGAGCAATATATTTCTAACTGCTCATCTACACTGCACCTTCACTAAGTCATTACCTAGAAGGGAGACACAGTTGAAGGGGTTGTGATATTTTCTTTTCAACTTTCCTAAGCAAAAGAGATGACAGAACAACTTGGGTTTAGAGCTGTCTTGCCTGCTTGGAACTTGACAGAAACCTTATGGTTCACTGGGTGAAAGCAACTGGTCAACTATGGGAAAGCTTAAGTGGTCTGAGTTAAACCAATGTGACCTAGAGTGTAGCTGTTCCAGGAGGTGTCTTCGAAGAGCAGATGAGGATTCCTATGGCTTTTGTAACGATACTTTTGGCATAGAAAGAATTACATTTCAAAACAACTGATTGAGCTTTGTTTCAGACTTTTCAGAATAGTAAGGGAGATGGGGAAAAACAGAGTTTTAATCTCTTGCTTCAAGTCCTTCTGGCTGTGCTTCCCTTGAGTTCAGTAGCGCAATCGAAACGGACCATCTGTTCAGGTGTGCTTTGTCTGTCTTTTTTTCAGATCACCAACTGAGTTTTCAGAAATGGAAAGCAAGAGGATCAATGCTTAGGAAATCAAGAATACTAAAGACCTTCAGTAAGACCTTTGTTTAATGAAACACGTCTTGGCCTCACACCAGAATATGCAGTCAGCAGCCAGCTTCAACAGCTAGTGTAGCGTTAGTATGGCTAGCTCTGGAGCATTCGATGGGGAAGGCAGCAAAAAGTACTTCTGCCATTAAACAAATGCCATGGAATGTCATAAACAAGAAACAAGTGACCTTTTTAAACACAAAACCATACTGCAATTGCTTGGGAAAAGGGTGCGCCTGACTAATGGCAACATGTTGGTTTTAGACCTTGAGCAGAATGAAAAATCCTGACATACACAGTACTTCCCCACACAGGCTGGTTTTGAACATCAGGTTACAAACATCTAAACACACAGGTTCTCTGTGCTGATGGCTGCAAAAGAAGGATTCAGTTACGCTGTCTTGGGGACGGGGCTTCCCTAACAGGTTGAGCGCTGCCTTGGCAGCGTGTCAAACCAGGTATATCTGCACCCAAACGGTCAGCAGAGCAGCAAAATGAGCACAGCTCTGCAAAGAAACAGGCGACACGTACGCAATAAAGTGGACTACCCATCAGAAAGGTCACATCCCTTACAAAGCCAAAACTGGGGAAGAGTGAAGCTCTCATTCAAGCCAGGAAGATACACCTGCAGAGGCACAGGCACATTTGCAGTCTCTGTACAGAAACCCGTGAGCAGAGGCACACCTCGTTCACCTGACTTCCTCCTTCAAGACAGGGGCCTGTCCTTGCTCCAGAGTTAGGAGTTTTTACATTATTTGAACAAGAATCATGTTTTACATGTCTATAACACCTTCACTCGAAGAAGCCTCAAAGGACTTCATACCTATGATGTGTCCCAACCCTGTGAGGTAGGTATTATCCCTATTATTTACAGATGGGGGAGTTCAGGCACAGAGGTTACATTATTTGCCCAAGGTCACACAGTGAGTCAGTGACAAAATAAAGCAGAATTCAGATGTTCTGATTCCTGTTTGCACAACCCAACTACTAACAACACAAGCCTCAATTTCAAAAGAGCCTTAAATATCTATGTGCATAAGAACAGCCTTGGGTTTCAGGGGCCATTCCTAAAACCTGTAAGAAAGGAGGAAAAAGCGGGTGGGGGCAGGGAGAGAAAAGAGTGAAGGGATATATAACTTACTTCTGCAAGCCAACACAGCTTTAAAGAAAAAGTTCCTGCTAATTCCCTTCCCAAAGCTGAGGCTGCTTGACTACAAGCCTGGGATACAGGGGCTGGGAAAAGGAGGCCGACGGAACCAAAGTCTGAAACAAAAAAAATCAAGCTAGAATAAACAACCATATCATAAAGCCCTCATCTTTTTGAAAGCACAAGGTCCTAGAAAAATAGGGCTGAGAAGGACCTCAAAGAGATCACTGAAGTCCATCCAACCTGTCTCGAAGCCAGGATCAACTCACTACACCTACTCAATTCCCAACAGCCTAGTTCATCTGCTGTCCAAGACCTCCATCAGCGGAGATGCCATGCCCTTCCTCTGCAGCCTGTTCCGCCTTGCCCTGTTCACAAGAGCGAAAGAGGACAAGCGAGTGTAAGACAGCTACTTCTACTCCTTCGGTGGGGGTACCATGATTCCCAGGCCTATCTAATTATCTGAATGCATTTCAGAGAGGGTAGTCTCCAGATTATTTACTTGTTTCCGTCCTGGATTCCTTGGGAAAACATCAAACACTGGTGTCTGCCGTAGTGTAATATCTGAGTTTTGAAAATACTGATTAATACCAGGTTAGATACCAATATACTTACTGCAAGTGCCAAATCCTACAAGGTCAGTAACAAAGACTTTGATATGATAATTTTAGCTCATTGCAGATTCAAACTGCAATAAGAGGGCAGGGAAGACTACAGAAAAACCCCACAGCAAAAGTCAGCAGCTTTGAGTTGCCAAGTTACATCCAACTGCAGACAAAAGTCAGGCAGTTGAACAACACATGCTTCAGCAGAGGCAGCACCATATGATCTCTGTAGCATCCCTCCATCTCATCTGTCTTCAAAGTGCATTCTCAGTGCAAAAAGTAGGATTGAATTTGGAGGGGCTCAGGCCCCGGTGGATTTCATACTAAGACCAGAATTCTTGCTTGAGTTCATATGCTGCAGCTTTGTGTGTGTTAAGTTCACTTCTGCATAGTGGAATGGTGCTGTCCTGGCTCTGCCCCTCAGCATCTATGTCCAACAGTGTCCGCTCTTCTACAGGAAGACCCACCTGGAAAGGAAGCAGTGCAGGCAGTCCAGGTCTCTCTTCTACAGTGCTGCTGCTACTAGCAAAACAAGAGTCCAGATTGCTTGGAGTATCAGTACTTGAACTGTTGGCAGAAGATTCACCCTTGGTGTTGCTGGGTGACACAAACCACCAGGGATCAAGCCGCTGCCGACTGGCTGCAGGACGTGGCCGGGGCAGGAACTCCAATGTCTTGGGTCTTTCCAGTGTGGGGTCCTGCTGTGCATTCCATCGTCTCGGGGTTGGAGGAAAAACAAGATTGGGGTCTGGCAGGCGAGGGACCTCATTGGGATCTCTACTTGGACTAGGTGTTTTTAATACACCTATCCAAAACAGAGAATGTAAGAGAAGAGGGAAACATGTTAGATGTCACTGCTAAATGGTTCCAATTGATCTTATTTTATGCACACTGTGAAAACATTTTCAAAGCAGAAAGCCTCCATAAAGCATCTACAAACACTGCATCTTCAAGATTACGCAATCTGAAGTGAGTAAGCGGCTTCTTTATCCCTACACTGTCCTCAACACATCACAAGTGGCCTAGCACAAGCAGCAAGTTTTGTTCGTTCTTTCATTTGCCTTCTTCAACTTTCAGATTGAAGAGCACGGCTTTGACATCCTACCAGAGGTGAGAACTCTCCAAACCCTTCAGAGGACACCATAGTCAGTAAGTTTGACTGCATCAGGGAGACACTGGCACTGCAGGATGTGTGATACCTGTTTGGAGTGAGTAGGACCAACTTCCTGGAAGAATCATTTAACACTACCTACTGCTGACGATGGCTGGTATGTTTTCACTTAGGGGTGGGGGATGGTGTTTGGCTGCGGGGTTTCTTCCTTTGTTTTTTAAATAAACACAGCATAAACTTTTAAATTTTCATGAATACCATTTTAATGAGTATTCTCAGCTGCATTAACCCACATTTTACTGCAGACTGCCATTCAAGGACAACTTCACATTTATCTAACCGCTGGGAAAAGTCTAATTAAATCAGATTTTAATTTAATATTCTAGTCTTTTTTTCCTCTGAGTTATTAGGGCAAGAAAACAGGAAAGCATTTTTTAAGTTACCAAGTCACAGCCACTGTTAAAGACTGCAACACTACCTGCTCAGGAAGGTCCCCCTTGCTTACAAAGGGATAAGAACAGCAGCAGCAGAACCCCAGACCACTTGAGATATCTAGTTTTCACTGCCTTAAAGATCAGAATTTACTTGGAAATCAAAACAGCAACACACACAAGTCTATCAAGCCAATGAACATAGAATCCCAAGGAACTGCTAAAAATCACACAATATTTGTACTTTGTCTTAGAAACAACACTACACTTTGCCTCACAGCACAGGGGAGCAGGCAGCTCCTTTAGCACAGTGATGCTGGAACAGAGACCACTGCTGCATTATTCGGTTCATTGTCTGCACTAAGATAGCATCCATAAGCTCTTCTTTTGGACTGGCCATCACCATGGATGCTGTATAAGCAACACGTTTACTCCCTAACCAGTAATTATACTGTTTGGCTCTTTAGTCTGAAGAGGAAAAGGAAGATGGCTGAAAACCTACCTGCTCCCAGTGCTCCAGTTAAACAGCTACTGGAAGGGCATCCACTGGTTGGGCACCCATTGACAACTAGTCCACTCCCTTTGATGGCCCCATCAGAAGGTGTGCGCCTGTGCCCGCTCTGCTGGGTGTGGGAAGAGACCGTCACATGCGTGGGAGTCAGGGACTGGTTGGGGTCCTGTTTGAACCTCTCGATCTGGACATTGACTAGTGGGTTGGTAATGGCTGGCAAGGGAGCCTTGACTGTCACCGGGCTGATGGGCATTTCATACACCACAATCTCATCACTGTCTGAGCGCAGCAAGGACCGGGTGGAATTACATTCGGAAATGGAAGACAGGGAAAGAAGGGTGAGGGATGAGGATGGCTCGCCTAGCAACAACATGGGGTCCTCCTTCTTGAAGATCTTTCGGGAAGGTGGACTGGTGCTCCTGCGCGGGCGTCCAGCTCGCTGGAAAATGCTGTCACGCTTCTTCTTCTCTTCCTTGGGTGCCTCTGGCTCCTCCTCAATCAGCAGCTGACACTTCCCTGCTTCTAACAGATCAAACCCCAGGCCTGCAGCAGCCAGCACTGCTCCGCAGCCAAGCAACGCGACTTCACATCGCTTGTGGTGGGAGCCACTACGTTTGAGGCTGTTGGTGGGTGTCAGCTGTGGGGTACTAGTAGCAGAGTTCACAGGGGTGGACTCCTCATTGGCGTCACTAGAAGGCCCATCCCACTCTTCATTCTTCTGAAATGGGATGCAGAGGTATGACTGATTGTGCCCAGGTGAAGGGTGCACTTTGCCCTCCCCATTCAGACATTCGCTGTCTTCATCATCTGCAAAGCAAACGAGAACAGACTTTGCATGGATGTAATGTTTTCACTGCCTTACAAATACACATGAAAATAAGCTTCTCTGCAGAAGATGCAACTTGTCCTCATCGCAAGCATCATTCACCAAATGCCAAATCCTCACAGGCTATTGTCTCCAAAGCAGATAGGCTAAGACAAGTAACTGGAAACACTATGAAAGTGGAAGAAATGAGTGACGTATTAATCTGTCTGGAGCCAACTAATGAAAGCACTTCAGAAGCAATCTACACCACACATACACTTAAAGTAAGTTTATGTTTGGAAGCAAGGAGCAAAAGGTAGGAAAATTATAAGGATCTCTCCTTGCAAGTGCAGGTGTGGCCACGCTGCACATCTAATAAACATTAAGAAGAAAGGAGCTGAAAAGTAGCATGGAGCTAGAGGGGAATTAAGAGGAGCTCATTAGCTTGACAGATAAGAAGCACAAGCAGAGAAGTGAGCATAAATAAAATCCAGAAAGTAGTTACTTCACAAAGAATAAAAGAAAAATACCACCAAAATGAAAACATTGCCACAGGGGACAAGGTGAAGGTCAGGAGAGGACAGATTCATTCAAATGTGAGTGGAAGTGGGGATGAGAGTACAAGTCCAGGGATTTCCTTTACCTATCTCTGCTAAGCTGGTGAATCCTGGAAAAGCAGGTGCAGTTCTCTGGATCTTCCCAAGGTTTGGTGCACTGGATGACCACTGTTTATATCCTTCTACCAGAGCTTTCAGACTGAAATAGCAGAAAAATGGGAGACAATGTACCATGCTCACAGCCAATTTTTGTTCCCCCCTTGTATATTCTCTATTGCTCTACTTAGGGTATGCACGTGTTCTTAATTACACAGATCTGAAGTCCTTCCTTAGAAAGACATTTTGCAACATCTTTACAGCACCTTAAAATAAAAAATGTCAAGAAGTCCCCTCCTTCCTTTGTTACACCATGGCAGCCAAAAGTCCTCTGCTGATAACCAACATCTATGAATGAATAATAGAAAGCACAACTACAAGAGTCAAATGAAACATTTTCCTTTTAACCCAAGGCAAACCTACCATGGCAGGTCAAAAAATAAAGCACTCAGCAGGAGGGGAAAATACTTCCAAAAATATTTCCATGTGAAATACAAATGAGCAATGAAAGTCAAACGTCACTCCCTGGGACAATAATACATTAAAGTCACAGTAACAGCAAAGTCATGCCTCTGTATTATAAACTCCAATATTTCTCCTCTAAAGAAGACACTGCATTAAGGCACAGGCAGTTAGCAGCATAAATTCTAGATAATGAAAAAAATAGATAACTAAAAACAAGTCATGTCCTTGTTTCTTTGGCCTTCAACAAAAACCTCCAAAACCCCCAAAGAAGTGAAAAACCCCAAAACCAAACCCCTGCTTTGACATCACCTGCGTTTAAAGGTTATGTCTCCAGGCACCTGAGCTGTCCCTATTCATAGCTATTCAGCACCATTATCCTCTTTGTTTCTTGCAGCACTTTCACAATAGCAGAGACAACTTTAATAGGCAGCACAACTGCCTGACACATCAACACTCAGCAAAGTTCTTTTCTTCAGTTATTGATATAGTCCCAACTGGGAGATTTCTGGTGCCTTTCTCCTGACTCCAACAGGAAACACACGACAGTGCTGGTGGAAAGCTAAGGCACACTTAGGACAGGCAGAAATTGAATGAAAGGAGTAAAGAGATCTGTGGGCAGTCTGAATGATCTCAAGTGGGCACATGAAAGCCTCAAACTGTTACTGAAAGAACAGAAATCTTAGGAGATGAGACCTCTTCCAAGTCCATTACTAACTGGCATTATTCTTTGATAAGACATGTAATTTGCTACAATCCTTCCCTTACAGAGAATGGAAGGTATGAGCATATAGAAATTGTCTCATGATTCTTATTTTCCACCAGAGTCACTCTGCATTTGTAAAACAGTTTTCATTGCAGGACTTCAAAGTTTTATTGTATCAGGCTTTTTGCCTTGGTGTGTATTTTCCCTTTACTCTCTACCTAACTGGGACGTCCTACTTGTCACTGAACTGTATTGCTACAGCAAGGTCACAAGGTCTAAGCTCGATTCAGCTTATGTTCAGCTGGCTGATGACCATGCCATAGGCATTACACTAAGAGTACCTTGTGTAGTTCTCGACTGTCTTGATAGCCCATCACTTTCCCTCCCCATTAACCATTCTGGTACACTGCAAGGAACTCAAACCTAGCCAGCACAGTGCTGAGTCCTACTTGTCAAGACAGACAGCTACACGGTTTTATGACAAAGATGCAAGTCAGTGTGTGGTCTGTTCCAATTCACTCTCTCTGTACTACACTCAGCTATGTAACACAACCCACCAAATAAAGGATGTTGTATCTAAATTATCCAAGTGTACAACATGCAGAGCCAGGATAAATACTATAAATAGGGCAGCATTTCAAGAGAAAGTTGGTGAGTGAAAATGAACCGTGTTAGGAGGTGATCAGCTCCACAAGTGTTAAAGCTCTTACAATATGGGTAGGAAGGGGAGATTTCCACAGAGCTGGGAAAACACACACTCTGTTCTCCACACGCAGACAGCAGAGTTGTACGTGACAGGCAGCAGTAATCTTCAGCTTAGCCTTCAGGTTACAGTCATAGCTATCTAAGGGGTCTTGGAGATCGCCCTGTGGTGTACAGCAGGACTCACCAACTTAATTCACTTCCCTGTGGCTTCTCAGAGAAATATTCCCTTATAAAAAACAGACTGAAGATTTGATGTTACTGACAAAACGCTGTTCAGTCTCAACAGGAAGACAAATAGCAACCAGAATAATTTCAAGGCCTGCTACATTTGCCTCCAGGTTATAAAATCTCCATCCTTCCCTTTTATTTTTTGCCTTCTCTCTTCCCCAAATTATAAGCAGACCCTGAAGACCTGTGCAGGGGATAGTGCATCTGCTTAGACAGTAGCACGCATTTGAAAACAACTCAAAACACACTGACTTAGACAATACTGTAGTAGGAATGTACCCTGTTACTGCTCCAAGGAGAGCACAACAGGAATGATTTGAAAGCAGTAGCAGGAAAACGATCTACTTCAGTCACCAGCGTGACAATTCTGGAACCTAAAGACTTCTTACCTGTAATTTACTTAGACTAAACAACAGGAAGGTGTTACCCTGTTTGCTGTATTACAGTGAAGTTACTTCTCTGTTGCCTTTTTCTATTAGCAAGTCAAAAGCACCTCTCTTCAGATAAGGCAAGATGGCTTATTTGCTGAGCAAATAGAAAAAAACACTGCAACTCCAAGCATCTCTGGTGTCTTAGTGTCTTTTCATTAACAACATGTTGAGGCATTAATACAAGAATACATGAATAAGAAGTCTCTGTTCCCAGATCCACCCCTAATGAGCTGCCAGACTTTGAGAGAGAACTACTAAAGGACTAGGAGTACCCTACATCCCATGTCACCTTCCTTAAAATCAATACCACCACCAGTGTGAAAACTTAAACCAGGTAAAGATCACCCATGCCATTGCAACAGTCTGAAACTAATCAATGCCAAGTTTAAAGACAATTAAGACTTCACCATATAGCCTCAAGAATATACCGTAAGATTGCAATTGAACTGTCACAACATTAAAGTTTCACCCAGTCTCTGCAACCCACACAGCACCTTGCTCCTGCTGTGTATATTCCTTATACTAAGAAGAAAAAATGCAGAAGGGTGATAATCACCATATAATCTTCTCATGACTGCCTTTACTTGATGTTAATTAACCTACGATTATAGGTCAGTTTACTGGTGCTAGAAAACTTCACTGATTCCCACAATGTAATCCCCACATATATGTAGAATTACCTCCATCAGAGAACACATGTATAGTGATAAAGAAGAAGAAGATTCAAGTTCCCTTGACCCCAGCATTGTGTAAACAGCTGGAATAGCAGCACTACTGCAACCAGAACAGCATCACAGAGAAGACTTGAACTTCTTAGTTTAGTTCTGCACTTGACCCCAATTTTTATCCCCTTACCATCTAAAATTAGAATTGAGAACCAGTAAAAATATCAATATCAATCTTTTGAGTTGTTAACTTCTGCTGCAACTCCTCTCCCTTTAAATTAAAGTCTGCAGTGTGGTGTGACCTCAGCAAGAAGTAGTAGTTCATTGTATGTTAACCATACTGACCTCTCAGCAACACTATCGTGTTTCAGATACTCTGCAAAGTGCCACAGCTGTATCCAGTCTGCCTGGAAAAGGTGATGAATATTATAGAACATCTCAGTTGTAGAGAGAACAGGATGCTTTTAGAAGCAACCAAGGTTAGCAACCAACTCCACTCCATCTGTCTGTGCCAAAAAGCAATTCAACATTTCCAACTGTACAGTAATGAACAGAAAAGTGAAGAGCTTTATTCCCAGAATTTTAAGAACATGAATTTCAAGGTAGAAGTGTTTTTCTACCAGCTTCACTATCTTCTGCTCTTTTATATAATTAATGACTGTAAAGTGTAACATCTGTTTCAATTCTGTAGGTTATACTTCACCTGTGGAAAAAGTAAAGCACAGGCAGCAGTTAAAAAGCTTCCTTCACGTGGCCCTGTTAATATATCAGGAGTACATTTGAGGGAGAACATATAAACCAGTTATTTTCTCTGCTAAAAAAGGTGGCAAGATTCAAGCTATTACTTTAGCAGGAGGGAAAAGCTTCAAACTCCACTAAAAATCACAAGGCATTAAAATCTTAGAAGATCAAAACACTCCTGTGTTTAAAGCAGCATTTCAGCGAAGATCCACTGGAGTCCTGGTATAAATAAATTCACATACAAAGAAAAAGATGCAGCCACAGAACAAGAATATATAGAAATCTCTGCAAAAATCACTTTCAGGATGTATTCACTCAGGGTACGTGTCCTTTTCAAAAGCCTGAAGAGAAGATACTTGCTTGGCTCTACCAGATAGGTTTTTTAAAATAAATAAATAAATAAAATTTTAAGACAAGAAAAAGCATAGCTGAGAAGTGTTAAGAGAGAAGTAGTTTCAGGTATGATATGAAACTACAGAAAGTTAAGCCTGAAAATAAAGAAAAGGTACTAGAGAAACAGTAGAAGTTCTACTGCTTACAAATACATGTAACAAGGTAACAGCAGACAGTGAAAGCATCAGTGCTGGCCCTCTAGCAAGGGACTGAATTCTGTTCTGAATCTCTAACATCTCTGGTACAGCAAATAAGCAGAAAGTGTTTGCAAGAGGACAGGAAAATCTCCTGGGAACCAGCTCATAACCAGTTTCAGAACATGGAAACCAATCTGGTTCCAGACTCTCTCTTACCCATCTTCTCCTGCACCTAGCTCCTTGTGACAAAGTGAGCTTGGTCCCCAAGTGCGACCCTTTTTCTTCTGGCCTCTCTTCTCTTCTTCCTCTCCTTCATCCTTTGGAGGGACTGAGCTCCGTCCCCACGTTTTACTGCTTTCAGCAGGAGTCACTTCACAGGTGGGAAGAACAGTGGAAAACGGGAAAGAAAAACAGGTGCACAAGTTAAAGGTTTGGTTCTGCAGCAACATAAAGAACAAAACACAAGCCAGAAGGGGAACAGCCATTCAGGCTTCTTCCCCATTAATTCCAACCATTTATCAACACTGATCTAACAGCCAGATCCCTTCAAAATTAGCGTAGCTGGGCTTCACAGCTTTATTCCATCACTGGTTTTGCTTTTAGAACCACCAGTTTGGCACCAGACACCAGAGTGTCACGATACCCAATACAAGCACTACACATTAATTAACATCCCACGCTTGTCTGCTTAATTCTGTCTTATTATGGGAACAATTTTCTCATGACAAGTGTCCTTGTTTTTCCTTCCTTCCACCAGTAACATAATCCACTTCAAGAAGGTTTCACAGAACTATTTTGCAAGTTACTGTTTTTAAAAACCTGCACACCCAAGGAATGTATTTTCCATGCAATCAAACAGCAGTATTTCAAGAACTTGGGTGAGAAAGGTTTGGGCTTCAAAGAAGGTGATACTTCCCACCATCACAAAGCACATTCATTTTTCTCACTAACTGCATACATGCAGAGCATGAGGCAAAAAAATTTAGGAACTCTTTTTTTAGTAGTCCTGACCTAGATATGGAATTTTGGGATCTTACCACACTGGCAGACTGCACATTTCCCAAATTCAATACTACATTGAGCTCCTTACACTGTATGGCCCTGAGTCTGGGAATAATGGTGGGGCTTGCAGGTGGACTGGAGCAGCTACTGATCAAGCTTTTCCTTTTATCCATCGTTGGAGAAGCCTGCACAGTGAATTTATGCTGGAAATCTGTTTAGCAAAAGGAGAAGAGCAATCAGAAGAAAAGCAGAAAGACAGTTAATATTCTTTATTTAATATAAGAAAAAAGAAATTACTTATGGTAAAAAATTTACAATTTACAGGATCTACACAGAATTCAAGTTGATAGCCAAACGCTATCCCATCATACACACAGCTACTTCAGAACAAAGATGCTTCTTCATGATGACGTGAGATTCATACACAAAGATGATGCTCATCAGCTAACTGGTATTTATGCCAAAGTATATCCCTGTATAAATTCCTTTCATCTTACCTCTCAGTGCCTTAAGCTAAGCAAACCCACCAGCAATAGGTGTTTACAGACCTAAAGGGAAGCATAGTTAACATGCATGTTGTATTATTGCTCTTCTGAAGAGCCAGTCTCTCACAGAAAACTAAGAACATAGCATAAGCCACCATCCTTGAAGTAGCCATGAGCCTCAGGTGATTTACAAAACCCATCATTTTGATTTCTTACAAACTTGAATCTCCACACAGGATTCACAGTAAAAATGCTAAGGATTTGACATTTCTGGAAACCATCATCTTTGCTCTTCAGAGTGGCTCTCCTGAGACCTCACCAATATTTCTTCCAGAAGGATGGTACTAGAGGTCAGTTGTGTGTGAATACGAGTTCACATATGACCTAGCAACAAAGAGCGGTAGTCTCTGGTAATTTTTAGATTCCCACATCAAGAAATCCAGTAGGTTATGGTTTCTGCTGCAGCATTATGTGAACTATTCCCAGAGCAAGAATCTCTGTCTTCTTTTTATGTACACCCTTTAACAGACTGATCATTTTGATTATTAGCAGGTTACCAACATGTTTACTGTGAACCATATACAGCCACTAACAAGCATGTGGTATCTCAAATTTACTCCTGGCCTTCATGCTTGGAACTTTGGGGAATGCTAGCCATAACAACATTAAATTTAGTTTCTTGATGCCAACGAAACATGTTTTTCCCAAAGTACATCTAATACTTTCTAATGCATCAGTAGAAAGGGGCTACCAAAGCTACAGGTCCCCATGCTCCTCCCATTTCACCTGACACAGCCTAACACATCACCAACCTGAAGGCAGGCTGATATGATTGCCATCTTTTAACTTGAGTCGATTCCTCTTGAACTTGCCCATGCGTTTCTTCACCCGAGGCTTCTCCTGACACAGCTGGTGGATGATGATGTTGAGCTCCCTTTCCAGGATGTCAATCTCACGTTCTGCCAGCTCTTGTTCCCGCCTTCGTAGCACCTCCTCATGGTTCTTCTGTTCAACAGCAGCACGAGTCAGCTCTTCCTCCCATGTGCGCAGCTCCTGTGGGGAGGTAGGGAGAAACACCAAGCTACCTTGTGATCCATAGGTTAAGGCTGATGTTACCTCTGCCTTTGTGTCCAGTTCTGGGCTCCCTGGGATAAAAAGGACAGGGATCTCCTGGAGAGAGTCCAGAGGAGGCTACGAAGGTGATTAAGGGCCTGGAACATCTGCCCTATGAGGAAAGGCTGAGTGAGCTGGGACTGTTCAGCCTGGAGAAGAAAAGACTAAGGGGGACCTAATTAATGTCTATAATTATCTTAAGCATGGAATGCAGGGGGAATTAGCCAGCCTCTTTTCAGTGGTCTGTGGGGACAGGATAAGGGGCAATGGCTGCAAGTTGGAGCACAGGGAGTTCCACACCAACATGGGGAAGAACTTTTCCCCAGTGAGGGTGAGGGAGCCCTGGGACAGGCTGCCCAGGGGGTGTGGAGTCTCCTTCTCTGGAGAGATTTCAGACCCATCTGGATGCCTCCCTGTGCAGTATGAGCTGGGGAGCTGCTTTGGCAGGGGGTTGGACCTGATGAGCTCTCAAGGTCTCTTCCAACCCCTATGATTTCATGATTCTTTGACTGTAAACTAGTAAGGACAGCATTGCTAGCACCACTGTTTAAAGGTTCAGCTGAAAGCTAAAAATCTAAATCAATGCTCAAGACCTTCCACACTCATCATGCAAGGTCCTTCATATCAGTATAGAAGTTTGGACATTGGCACTTGTGAGGCCGCTCCTGGAATCCTGTGTCTAGTTCTGGGCTCTCCAAGACAGACATGGACATGCTGGAGAGACTCCAATGAAGGGCCATGAAGATGATTAAGAGACTGCAGCATCTCTCCCATGAGGAAAAGCTAAGAGAGCTGGGACTGTTTATTCAAGCAAACAGAAGGCTTGCTTTGGGGGAAGGGGTATCTTATCAATGTATATAAAAATCTGAAGGAAGGCTGCAAAGAAGTCAGGCTCTTCTCAACAGTGCCCAGTGACAGGACAAGAGGCAATGGGCGCACACAGAAACACGGGAGATTCCCTCTGAACACTTTATAACCGTGAGGGCGACTGAGCACAGGCACAGGCTGCCCAGGGAGGTGGCTGAGGAATCTCCATCCTTGGAGATACTCAAAAGCCATTTGGACCTGGTATTGGGCAAGTGGCTCTAGGTGGCTCTGCTGGAGTAGGGGAGTTGGACCGCCCAACCTCCAGAGGTCGCTCCAACTGTGATTCTGTGAGACTGCACTGAATCCTACATTCAGTGGCATGAGAAACTATGCTGGCTATCTGACATGAACATGCTTACAAGAGCCACTGGAGAGTACCACACATATGGGAACCCATTTTACAAGATTTGGTCGTAACACTGAAAAGATTTCACCCTTCCCTCCCTGTTCAGTAAGTACCTATGTTAACTTCAGTATTGACTTAAGCTGTTTAAAAATAACTTTGCCAGCATACAATAAATAGCACAACCCACAGCTCTAACATAAAAGCGAATGAGGAAAACATCATCAAGAGGTCATTCCCATCGTTTTTCATCAAGCACGTCTGCTCCTCAGGCATAAAGATGAGTAAGGCAAACTTTTCAGTCTTTCCCTTGTTGACAAAACAAAGCACATGAAATTGTCCCTAAGGTCTTAAAATCTCTTCACACTGCACTCCACTCACAAGGACAGAAGAAATCAGGACTCTGAATTGTCATCTTCAGGTTGCTAATTCCACTGCAGTAGGTAAGAGATGAAGAATTCAAGTTGACTTCAGACAGATTATCAGTTAGATTTTCAGTTTAGATTTATTTATTTTTAGTAACATCAATGTTACTTGCCCCATCACCACAGAGGTTTGGTACATTTTACTCATGAGGTGAATAGGATGGAATATTTTCATTTCCCATTGCTACAGAGCAATACATCACTCAAAACCTGAGGGCAGACTAACTACTACTGCTTGGTCTTCTGCTTGCCTGTTGAAGCTCCTGGTTTTCCAAAATTGTTCCAACACAGTTACACCACAGGACAACAGCAGCAGGGAAATGCCTATTAGCTATTTTTTTTTCTAAAGCTACTGAAATGTGTGACTAGAAATGTTTTAAGCACTGCTGTGGGACTTCTCTCCTCTGTCCCAAGGTCTCCTTTTCTTTCTCTCTGCCTCCTAAACCCAACTTCTGAACTCAAATCAAGTTGGCTGCTTATTATGGATTTATTTTTAGGCAAGAGACAGTGAACTTTGAAAAATATTACTGTTAGTGATGCCACTACAATATTTCATACCAATAACTGTGAAGACCATCTCTGTAAGGACATGAGCATAGATGCAGCAAGCTGTGCTTCCCTGAAGAAACCTTCAGCTTTTTCACTTCTACTCTTTGAGGCTAATGGTCACAATTCCTTTCATTCCTGCTAGCATTTTTGTTTCCTGCTATTTACCCAGATGGACTTCAATTATGCAGTTACTGAACCATTCCTCTGGTAGTGTTTGTGATTATTACAGTCTGTCCCCTTTGGCTGTGCTCAAAACCCAGAAAATGCAAACCTGAGGGAACCAATGCTGCAATGTTTGCTGGAATAGAACATACCCTCCTACTTTTACTGTCAACAAGTTATCACTGGGCTTCTGAATTAAAATGCTTACAGTGAAACAGTTACCCTATGCAGCAAACGGTGAAGACAATTCATGACGGCAGCTCACTGCAATATTAGAAAGAGTCAGCGACTCTTCACTCATGATTCTGCCCTCGTGTGCATCATAACCAGATGTGCTCAGGACCAGGGAGGTGACCCTGTACTCAGCTCTTGTGAGCCCACACCTCAAATAACATGTTCAGGCCCCTCATAAGAAAGACACTAAGACCCTGGAGTGTGTCCAGAGAAGGGTGATGAGGCTGGTGAAGGGTCTGCAACACAAGCCTGATGAGGAGCGGCTGAGGGAACTGGGATTGTTCAGCCTGGAGAAGAGGAGGCTGAAGGGAGACCTTATTGCTCTCTACAGCTCCCTGAAAGGAGGCTGTGGTGAGCTGGGGGTCAGCCTCTTCTCACAGATAAGGAGCGATAGGATGAGAGGAAATGGCCACAAGTTGCACCAAGGGAGGTGCAGGTTAGAAATGAGGAGAAATTTCTTCTCAGAAGGGGCAGTTGGGCATTGGAACAGGCTGCCCAGGGAGATGGTGGAGTCACCGTCCCTCGGGGTGTCCAAGGAAAGGTTGGATGAGGTACTTAGGGACACGGGTCAGTTAGTAATAGAGGTGGTAGGGGGACGGTTGGACTAGATGATCTTGGAGGTCTTTTCCAACCTTAATGATTCTGTGAGCCCCTGAATCAGTGGCAGGTTATTATGAGCTCCAGTAAAGCATGAACACAATTAATTCTGGGACACACTATACAGTGATCCCTGTTTGAATTATGAAACGAGAAAGTTGTAATCCAGACAGCACAAGCATACAGTGTTTTTTCCTTCCTTACCTTTTCTTTGGCTCTGAGCTGATCAAACATCTCTTGGATCTCTTGTTTCCAGTCTTCCTGCAGGGAGTGGAAGGAATCTTTGGGCATTTCAAAGAAACCAGACTCTTCTATGGCGGTGAGATGGTCTAGGATACTGGCAAAGGAAGGTCGTGAGTGTGGGTCTGGATTCCAACAGTCTAGAATAGGACAAAGACAAGCAGCTAATAAGCATCTTTTAGTATGGAGGATAGAGAGGATGAGTAGTGCTTTAGTGATCCCCAGTGGCTAAAAGCGGCATGCACACTATCTGTGCTACCCCATCCTTCCCATTTCCCACTTGCATTGACTACTGCCCCATCACAAGTCAGTATGGAATTCATGCTTTCATGCTTATACAATACCCAGCACCACGTAAGATCTTGAAAGACCTGGTCTCTAGGTTCTGTTGCAGTAACATACCAAGTAAAAAAGAGGCTTATTGTTTTACAGAAAGTTATTTCAGGCATGTATTAAAAAAAATAAAATCATAAATTCATTTCCTTAAATATTTTGCTTTAAGTTGTATGTGCCCAGAGAGTGGAGATACTATGCAGGTCAGTTACAAACAGTCCTTTTATCACATTTACACTGCAAAATTAACAGCCATAGTGCAGAAGGGTTATCTATCAAAGTTCCTTCTAATGCCAAAATGAAAAATACTCAGCTGAGTCATTATGAATCTCTCCCACAGAACTGAAAATCTCTCCTGCAAAGCAGACTGAGCAGAACTTGAGTGAGGAGATTCAAGTAAACAATGACATCGAATAGTGCATTCGGATTTTCTTGGGTTTGAGCACTATTTTTTGAGAGAAAATTGCTTGATCAAGCTTTTTTTTTCCCCCCCTCTTGCTTTTAAGAGAAACCACAGATAAAGGAGCTTTTTCATTTACAATCTAATGCAGTGACTTACCCAATTACAGCGCTCTCCAAATGTAGAATTCAGGGTACCCATCTGACCATGAGGCAATTCACTAGCATGAGTACACAGATGTACTCCTTTTACAGTGGGGGGAATTGACCATTGAAAACAAGCAAAAAAATGCTAGGAAATAACATCCCAAACTACAAAAATCATTAAGAAGATGTTTTTAAAAAGCTGTTAAGTCAAAAATGTTTTACTTACGAACACTTTTGAATAGGAAATTCTTACTCAATTCAGTCCTCCCTCTTACTTCACCTATATTTCTACTCCTGCAGAAGACATCACTTCCTATCATTGCTCCTATCATTGCTCTAACAGGTCACTTGATTCAAGACACACATTACTGCAGCATGACACAAGAGTTATACAAATGTTCTAAAAGTTTCCTAGACCTTACAGTTGGGAAAAAAAAAAGGAAATAATATTAAAAAAATATTGGTGATACCCTACAAGACATTCACTTCATTCATCCATCAGTTTTGTGGATTGAAATCCACCAAGGAGCAGCTGTAATTAAAAAAAACCATCAAAACCACATCATAAAGTCTGTGTAACTGCTGAGGCTTGGTTGCAGGTCTTTGATTGTAGTGTTAGAAAAGATTTTTGCATTTGGGAGCTTTGGTTTCCAAACTGCTGGTACTGAGATGTTGGTATTTAACCATCTGGTTAGGCTCCAGGAGATGTAAGCTGGAACGCTTTTGTGCTGATGGATTTCAAATTGCTTTTCTTCTCAAAATAGAGAACTGAGGATGTTGAAGAGTGCTCTGAAGGTCCCCTACTGCGGGCCAATTAGTAGCACTGGGTGATACAGCTGGACTGTCAGTGCCATAATCCCTGCCTCTTTACCCCAGGTTTCAAGCATGGCAAAGCAAACATGACCCCAAGTAAAACAAAATGCTGCAGCCAGCCAACTGCATGAGTGAGTGAACAGGATAACTATGCAGGTGGCCCGTGGCTTTTATTTTCCCAGGCCTAGATCTGCCATTATTTGCACTAATGAGGACAGTTGTAATATACAAGTCTTTTCTGTGAAGAGGGAAAGTTCAGCTTTGTTGTTTCAGCAAAGACCACCAAGGCAGTAATTCAAAAGTAAAAGCAACATGAGGGGAACAAGAGTTCACCAGAGATGGGAAACTGCCCATTTGAAAAACAGTTTTGGTGGAGGGGAAGAAAGTAATTGGGTTTTTGTTCTCTCCATCTTCCTGCACATGGAGAAGCCAAGCCTTCCAAAGCCATGTGGGTGCTCCCCCTGCACCGCTGGGTTCAGGCACAGGCCATACCCTCCCGTGTAACTTTGCCAAGAGAGGGCATTATTTTTAACCCCAGCAGCAGATACATCACCTGTATTTAAGTAATTCAGGGTCCTTGTTATACAGAACCACATCAAAATAAGCTGCCCTGGCACAACACTGAGCTGCTAGTTCTGTTAACTGGTTCAGATGCAGTCTCTTGCTTCCCCTGCAACTCTGGTACTGTTTACTATCCCAAAGGATGTTTCCTTTTTAGCAGAACAGAACATGAACTCTTCTGCTGTAACTTAACCAAAGCCTGCAACCTCCAGAAGGGATTAGAGAAATACAAAAGTATTTTAAAAGCAGAGAAATCCACCAGAAACATTTTCTTGTGTGAGTCAAATTTCTTTCTTGGGGCTAAAAAATACCACCAGAAGCCAGAGAATGTGGCTCAGTGTTCACACTCATTCACTGCTCACTATGAAGCATGTCTGATTTCTCTTCACTTCAGTTTTTCTTTCTACCAGATAGGTGTAAACGTGTCTGCTACATACAGGGACCTGGCAATCCTTGGGAATAGGGGCACTGCAAATAAAGACACTGAAGGTCGTACTGTGAGGGAGAGAGGGAGACTGGGAGAAGCAACTGCAGCTCAGGAGAGATGTAAGCAGTTGCAATAGCCAGCAGAGCAGGTCACAGCAAAAGCTACCTCCCAAAATCCTTTTTAGTAGCTCCTTCAGCTCTGATGACAAACTCCTCCATTTCTTACACCCATGTGCCTCTACCTTGGTGCATGGGCACCAAGCAGGAGGAGCTGGAAGCTCCTGTGCTGCTGGAAAGCTCGGGCAGAGTGGCCATTACTCAACTGTGGTGTGATGAAACCCAGGACTGGCCTGTGACTGCCAATGGCTACAAGCTGGTCAGAAGGAAGGAGGAGCAGAGGCGTTGCCCTCTGTGTTAAGGAATGGATAGGGTGTGAAGAAATGTCCCTTGAAGAAATGCCAAGGGGAAGTTGAAAGCTTGTGGGTGGTAACTAGAGAGCGAGGCAGCAAGGGGAACCTTGCGGTTGGTGTCTACTACAGGCTGCCTGATCAAGGGGATGAAGCTTTCTTACTCCAGCTACAGAAGGCACCATGCTGAAAGGCTCTTGTCCTGCTGGGGGATTTCAACCACCCCAACATCTGCTGGAAAAGTAACAAAGTGAGCTGTAGACAATCCAGGAGGTTCTTGGAGTGTCTGGATGACAACTTCCTAAGTCAGGAATTAAGACAGCCCTACCCAAAGGGATGTGGTACTTGACCTGAGAGTCACAAGTGCAAGAGAGCTCATCAGGGAAGTCAAGATTGCTGGCAGCCTGGGCTGCAGTGACCACGCACTGGTGGAGTTCAGACTCCTAAGACATATGTGTCAGGCAGACAGCATAGTCTGGACCCTGAATTTTAGAACTTGGGGGTATTGATGGATAAAAAGCTGAACAGAAAGCAACAAGGTGCACTCAAAGCCCAGAAGGCAAATTGCATCCTGGGCTGCATCAAAAGAAGCATGGCTAGCAGATCTAGAGAGGTGATTCTACCCCCATACTCAGTTCTGGTGAGACCCCACCTGGAGTACTGCATCCAGCTCTGGAGCCCTCAACACAAGAAGGATGTGAACCTCTTGGAGCAGGTGCAGAGGAGGGCCATGAGAATGATTTGAGGGCTGAAGCACCTATCCTACAAAGACAGGCTGAGAGAGTTAAGCTTGTTCAGCTTGAAGAAGACTCCAGGGAGAACTTATTGTGGGTTTCCAGTACTTGAAGAGACCTACAGGAAAGCTGGGGAAGGACTTTTTGCAAGGGCATGGAGTAATAGGACAAGGGGCAATGGTTTCAAATTAGAGCACAGGTTTAGATCAGACATTAGAAAGAAGTTCCTCACTACAAAGATGGTGAGACGCTGGCACAGGTTGCCCAGAGAGGTGGTGGAGGCCCCATCCCTGGAGACACTCAAGATCAGACTTGATCATAGAGTGGTCTGAGTTGGAAGGGACCCCAAGGATCACACAGTTCCAACACCCCTGCCACAGGCAGGGACACCAACCTCCAGGCCTGGAGCTACACAAGGTTGCCCAGGGCCCCATCCAAGCTGGCCCTGAACACCTCCAGGGATGGGGCATCCACCACCTCTCTGAGCAGCCCGTTCCAGCACCTCACCACTCTCTCTGGAAAGAACTTACCCCTAATATCTAATTTAAACCTTCCCTCCTTTAGCTTCAATCCATCCCCCTTGTCCTGCCATTGTCTGCCCTTTTAAAAATCTGATTCCCCTCCTGTTTCTCTGCTCCCTTCAGGGACTGGAAGGCTGCAGTGAGGTCCCCCCACAGCCTTCTCTTCTCCAGGCTGAGCAAGCCCAGCTCCCTCAGCCTCTCTTCGTAGGGAAGGTGCTCCAGCCCTCTGATCATCTTTGTGGCTCCTCTGAACCCTCTCCAACAGTCCCACATCTTTCTTGTATTGAGGCCCCAGATCTGGACACGGGACTCCAGCTGGGGCCTCCTGAGGGCAGAGCAGAGAGGGACAATCCCCTCCCTGTCCCTGCTGCCACCCCTCTGCTGATGGAGCCCAGGATACTAGAAGAGGGGTGGCCAGCAGGGATGAAGCTCTGAGCAACCTGATCTAGTTAAAAGTGTCCCTGCTTACTGCAGGGAGGTTCAGGGTTGGTCTAGCTATCTTTAAAGGTCCCTTGCAACCTAATGCAGTCTATGATTCCATGATATGTACCCCACTTTGTGTGTGGAGATAGTTCGTGCCCAAAGTGGAAAAAAATCCCATTGCTCTGACTGAAAATTTAGGTCATTTGCAAAATGTCAAAGCCACATTAAACCCACTTCTTGAAATGTCAGTAGGATAAAGTTTCATTCCAAATCAGACACTGACTAGCAAGATGTTCAAGCTATGAATTTCAAAACAAGGTGATGACTTCAAAGCAGACTAAAACATGTCAAGTATAATACTCCCATAGTAACTTGCTGTCCTGGTTTCAGTCAGGATAGAGTTAACTTCATTTGTAGCAGCTGATGGAATGCTGTGTTTGGGAGTTACAATGAAAGCAGTGCTGAGAACACCCTGATGTTCTTAGTTGCAGTCAGACAGTCAAGGACTTTCTCAGCTTCTTCGTATTTCTCTATTCATGAGAAAGGAGGGGCGAAGCCAGGACAGGTGACCCAGATGGGCCAAAGAGAGTATTCCATGCCAATTACGTCCTGCCCAGGATCACGGGGGGCTGAGGGGAGGAAGAAGAGGGGCGGTGGCGGGACTCGTGCTGCTTGTGGGGACGGTCGGGTTCCGGGACAGCTCTGGGTGGTACGGCCTGAGCTGTGTGGGTCGGGGAGAAACTGCATTGGGGATCAAGAGTTTCATATTCTTTTGCTCTAAAGTCCTGTTAGCATTGTTATATTTTATCTTTCTGTTATCTTAGTAAACTGTCCTTATCCCAACCCACGGGCCTCTTAGTTTCTTGGTTTTGGAGTTATTTGCCCCTTCCTTTTCCCTTTCCTTGTTTCCCCCTTTTTCCCTCTTCCCCTGCTCTTTTACTTTAAGGAGCAGGCAGCTGCGTGGATCTCGGCCCACAGCCGGGGGGAAACCACGACACTTGCACAACTGAATCAAAAGCCATTTAGTAAATCTGTGCTCTTGGGTGCCAAAGCCAACACAAGGAGGCAATGCTCAACAGCAATCTAAAAAGAGCACAAACCATAGTCACACCACAGCTGGCTTACCTTCCATGAGTTTGGCAAAAGGCTCTGGACACGTGGAAGGGATTGGAAGGGCAAGTTTATTCATGGCAACACCGTATGCTACTGCAAGCCCATCGATTCCTCGGAATGGTACTTCTCCTGTTAGCAGTTCCCAAAGCAGCACACCATAACTACCAGGGAGAAACCAGAAAAGAGAAGAGGTGTCTGATTTTAACACATTCTTTGTTAAGCACCAGAAAGTACCTGAACCTCTCAGGGCAAGTCTAGTACATTGAAGAAATTGCAGTTGTCTGGATAACCTCATCAGAGATGCCAGCCTGGAGAAGTATCTAATTTTACCTGCTTTGTGAAGTATCTAGTTTTACCTGTTTTTTTAAGAAATAAGACTGAAATAAGATGCCATTTTTGCTTTTTAGGCTAAAATACTTTTGTCTCTGGTAACTTGGAACAATCCAAAAAACGCTACCATAAATCTTCTACCTCATAGGGAAAATTTCAAACCAGAAACCAGTGAAGCTCACAAAAAAATGTGGAGGAGGGCTGTTTGGTGGCCTATACAGGGGGAAGTGGTGAGATCACCAAGCTTGATGGAGTTCAAGAAGCGGCTGGGTGATGCCCTCAGTCCCATGCTCTGACTTGGCTGGCCCTGTGTGGAGCTGGGAGTTGGACTCCCTATAGGTCCCTTACCACTCAGGGGATTCTAGGATTTTTTAAAATAAGTGAAAAAAAAATTCTTCAGAGTGAATATAAAATATTAGCTATGAATAATTAAGGACTGTTCTCCTTCCAGGTAATATGACATCCTCAGAACATTCTCTCTGCTTCTAGACAATCTTAGCCAGACAGCTTCTTCATTCTTGGTGACATTTTTTTTCCCTTCCATTGGTTTGTCTTACTCGGTTCTGAACCTACTTACCATTCACTACGCTCTGTGGTAGTGAGTTCCACAAATTTAACAACCCATTGCCAAAACAACATTTGTGTGTCTTTGTTTTGAGCTTGTCAGTTGGTAGTTTTGTTTGCTTCCCTGTAGTTCTTTCAGCACCAGGAAAAGTGAACATATGTTCCCCTATTAGCTCCTTCCATGCCATCCATGATTTCACAGGCTCCCACTATATCCTGCCTAAATCATCTTCTTTTCTATCCCCCCAAAATCCTAATCTAGCTAAAACCTCATCTAGTTACTGTCCCAAACAGGAGCCATTACATCTTCTGTACCATCCCATTCCATTTAAACCTTTTACATCGGAACAACCGAAATGATGTGAAACTTTAAAGATATGGGAAAACTACATTGTTTCCTGTTTTTTTCTTCATTTCTTTCCTATTACATTTTAATTTCCCATTTGCCTTTCTGACTCCTTACAAAATGAGCTAGGTTACCCACAGTAACTCCAGTATCTTTTTAATGAATCATTAAAACATTGAGCCCATCATTGTACATGTGAAGTTCCCCCATGGGTCCTGCTTTGCATTTTTTACCATTTATTTCATCATTCAGTATAGGAAAACTTTTCCTCAGCTCTCTGCAGTAGATTAAGTTTTCTTATCCTGAATAACTTTGTATCATCCAGAAATGTTACTTAACTATTTACTGCTTTTCCCAAGCAGTAATGACTATGTTGGACACAAAATTCCCCAATGAGAGAACGGATTTATTCGCTTATCAATTAAAAATTGACTGAATGATAGAAAGCAAACTTGTCCTCTTTTCCTACCTCAATTTACTTTCTTTAAAAGCTTCTGACAAAAGATTTTTCTGGAAGTTTTTATAAACTTTATAAAGTTTTCCACATATTCAAGTACCACAAGCTATGTTTTCCTTCTACAACAGCTGATGCTTACCCAGCTACTACACACATAGGTCCACCAACTCCTCTCTCTTTAGTGCTGTCTCTACTACTTAAGTGCAACTGAAACATCAGACTTGGTGATCCTCAGGAAGCTCCTTTAAGACCTGTCATCATGTTAGCTGCCCTCCATTTCTCTGGTATTAAGGCAGCATTAAGCAACAGATTACACAGCGCAGCTACTAACTCTGCTGGCTGCCTCATGTCCCTGGAGAAATCTTGGGTGTTTCTGTAAAATCCCAGCAATTTGTTACCTTTCATTTTAGCAGTGAGCTTTAACACCTTCATGGACAGTACTTCAGTACGAGAAGTGGACCAGCTTGGGTCCCTTAAACAGCAATTTTCAGCTTAAAAAGCCCCTCTCTGCTCCATTCCAGCAGACACAAGCCACTTCAAGTTTTTTCTCCTATAGCCTTATCTTCTTTACACTCTTACATCCTGGCCACCTCTGGGCTGTATGTTCTCCTGCAGACTTCTCACCCATGCTACAGAAAGCAATTTATTTGTTTTTATGCTTTTTGCAAGAATCTCCTCAAAATCCTTCTAATCTTGAGTGATGATGTTCAACTTGCCAGCACTTAAGCCTATGCCTAATTTCCCTCATTTGGATACAGGCTCAAGTTCTAAGAGTGTCTTCCAGTAGCGTTCTCTTACATCATCTGGCAGGACAAGGGGGATGGATTAAAGCTAAAGGAAGAAAGGTTTAAATTAGATATTTGGGGGAAGTTTTTTACAAAGAGAGTGGTGAGGGGCTGGAACAGGCTGCCCAGAGAGGGGGTGGATGCCCCGTCCCTGGAGGTGTTCAAGGCCAGGTTGGATGGGGCCCTGGGCAGCCTTGTGTAGCTCCAGGCCTGGAGGTTGGGGTCCCTTCCAACCCATGCCATTCTATGATTCTATGATCATCATCATCATCCATTTGAAGCATTCCCTGTGTGTTTGTTCTGAGCTTTAGCATAGTGTCCTTAAAAGATATTCATGTTGTTCATTCCCCTCTTGTTGTTTTCACACAAAATTTCTCAATGCTATCATTAATCTCCTCGAGATTAAATCCTACCATAATGGACTCATTTATCTCATGTCCTCTTGCAAAGAACATTGAATCTAAGCATTCAGATACTTTCAGCATGGTCATGTCATGCAATTTTGAAGGCCTCCTAAACACACCTGGTGACCAAGTGAAAAACTGCTTCTCCTCCTAAAAAATCCCAGAATAGCCGCTCCATGAAACAGTCATTTCTGAAGCTAAAAGAATTATCTCTTCTTGTTTGAAAACATTACTTGCCCTGGGAGTAATCAAAACTTTCATTATCACAACCTCTACTCTTGTAACCTGCCCCTCCATGTCTTTAGCATGCATTGTAACTGCTGCCGAATTAATTGGAGTCTCAATATTACTTTTTCTTTTTAGATGCAGCTTTTCAGTCACTGGAAATCCCACCTTTGCTGCTAATACAGCTTGTTTACTTTATTAAGCGAAATATCCCATTTTTTCACCTACCAAATCTTTTGCAATATTTCTTTCTATCAAGGTTCTCAGTTCCTGACTGTCTTATGAGCCTCGTTTTTTAAAACAAAACACCAGGAGTTTAAGGATTTCCCATTTTCTTTTTGGCCTTGTAGTATTCATAAGACACTCAAAGAGAGTGAATACTGGACTGAATATATAGTTGGCTTGTCTAAATCTGATTACCCATTTACTCTTCTGTTTGGCTATAAGCACTGATATCAAAAGGGAGGAAAAACTACTAAGAGCTGTGTTACTGCTTTACCACTTGTGCTGGATAAAGCACCTACTAGATGTTTCTCTTAATGGAACAGGTAGGAAAGCATTGTTGATGTGCTCAAAGCATTTCCTCTCCAGGGTAATGCCTAAAAGACAAAGCAATGGACAGACTGGCGTTTCTTCTAATGTGACACTAGAAATATATATTGCAGGAAAGGTCACTTTGTTTCTGATTAAAACCACCTCTTCCTCGAGTACTTCCAGTTCACTGCTTCCACAGAACTAGGGAAACACTGCTCTGTGGCATTTCAACAATCATCCCCAGTGATTAAACAGCAAGCCAGGTGCTGAACAGGGCATTTTCCATTACCTCTCAAGCAGGGGATTGAGAATTACAAAGGAAAAAAATCCAAAGACAGAAGATATTTACACAAAAAAAAAAAAAAAGAAAAAAGAAAGAATCAAAGGCCTCACCTCAGTCTCAACAGGGAGGAAGAAAAAATGATCAAGCTCATTTATGTTTTCTAGCATCCAGTAGTAATTTTTGGACTTTAATTACAAAATGAACCATGTGATACAGACCATGAGTCCAAGTCAACTGACAGTTGCATGAATAACTACCCATCTCCCAGTGATCCAGTAATCCCTTAAACTATTTAACATCAGGTTCAATCCTACACACTGGATTTTCAGAGAGGGGGAAGCTGGAGGTCTGCAGGATTTCACATGTGATTTTGTCACTTCCTTTGTTGTAAGCCTGTGAACTTGGAAAAAACCAGCAATTTCTTCTCACAGTTACTGCTCAATAACACTTGTACCCTAGGTTCCTCTTATCCATCTCCCTGGGCTTAGCACTTTCCATGAGAAACTATCAGCCCAACAAGGAGACTCCAGCAACAGCAGAAACAAGAATACTACTTCTGTTATGAAAAAAAGCCTTGCATTACATTTTAATAGCAATTAACTGTGAGCATTTTCATAGAATCACAGAATGCTTTACGTTGGAAGGGACCTTAAAAATCATCAAGTTCCAACCCCCTGCCATGGGCAGGGACACCTCTCACTAGACCAGGCTGCCCAAGGCCCCATCCAACCCAGATGCACCTCCCTGGGCAACCTGTTCCAGTGCCTCACCACCCTTGTAGTGAAGAATTTTTTCCTAATATCCAATCTGAACCTCTTCCAATTTAAAACCATTCCCCCTTGTCCTGTCACTACATGCCCTTCTAAAAAGTCCCTCCCCAGCTTTCTTTTAGGCCCCTTCAGGTACTGGAAGGCTGCTGTAAGACCTCCCTGAAGTCTCCTCCAGGATGAAATGCCTGTTATTGTATGTTACTGTCCTGGAAGTTCCAGAGATAATTATTTCCTGATTATTTCACAACAGTCACTTGTGTACACTTCTCCCACGTGAGTCAATATTGCCAATCAACACTTAAGTGCCAGCTACTGAAGTCTTGCCAGAGTTCACAGAAGCCTACAAGCAGTCAGCTGTGACTGAAGCTCCTACACCCACCACTGAATGCCCGATACATCGTGACCTGCTAACCAGATGGTTTTAGGTAGTCCTAGAATTCCATCCCTAAAAGAAAATTGGATTCCTAATTATTTCACTGGTCTCAACAGATAACATCTTAAAAGCATCTAAATTGAGGAACACAAGGAACTCGGATGAAGGTCATATTTGGACTTTATATTCTGCATACCAATGCTATTAACAAAAGGATTGTCTTTCAAGCAGCACAAGCCACAAATTAAGTGTGCAGCAAAGAAGACAGACAGTTAAGCAAAAATTATAGGAAAATTTGAGTTATATTCTTACTAACATTAGCTTGGTGTACAGTACCAGATAAGCTGCAATATCTCTGCTTCAACTTTACCCCTGTAAATCCAGAGCAAATCTATAACTCTCAATCACATAAATGGATTTATGGGAACTGACAGGTTTAAATAAAAGCATAGCTTTTGTCCTCTATGCAATATGAGCAACAAGGTTTCTGCTGTATATCTAAAGATTGTGGGTGCAGCACAGCAAAATTCAGAGCAGTAAATCTTCACTAGCAAGATGTACTGAGTATCTTTTATTATTATCAAGCTTTATAGTGGCCTAGGCCCTGGTGATAGACACCAGCATGTGGGAGCATTCCTCAGCCTAACTTCTTTGCCAACCATCCTTTACAGTGGGAAAAAAAAAACCACAACTCAAGATTGAGTTTTTTAAATGATATATGTTTTGAAAGAAATTGCATGAAGCAGTTATTTATGGTAAGACTGACTCAGGAGATGTCAGCCCTGGCAAGCATCTTCAGCATCTTCTTCAGCTGTTTGTGCAGCCAGAACACAAGCAGAACAAGTTTCTTGTTAAAAGGCTGGGCATCAATTCAGCCAGCAGCATTATTCTAATCAGCTTTAAAGAAAATGTATCAAACTAAAGGGGTTTGTGAACGTTACGGACAGAGACAGACAGTTTTGTTGATGCTAAACAGACTAACTGGAAGGCTGTGAGGCACAAAAATTCCTTCAACTCCAGTGATTAACCAAGAGGCTGAATTGGACAGAAGGAAAGGGAAGTCTAATAAGGATAAAAAAAAGTTCATCCTGTTAAGAATTTCAAGTTGCATCCTTGGCTGGAGACAGGATTAATTACACACATCCATGACTGCTTTTGTAAAATCCAGTCAGTGGATTTACAGTCAGTGACAGGCTAGTTGTGACTGCACTGGCAAGCACTTGTCCTCCGTGTACATGCCTCAAATACCACGCTCTTTTCTGCTTATTTAACTATGACTCAAAGTTCTAGCCACCAGTGAGAGAAGGCTTCTTGAGAGACAGTGTAACAGCTCTCTTAATGGTGATAGCTTTCTGTTCAAGGAAGAGCAGTGAGAAGAACTCAAATGGGGAAGGTTTGCAACTATAAAAAGAGAAAGTGATTAAGCAATCTTAAAAATAGAAATACAGTATTCTGAAAAGCTAATAAATAATTTAATTACAATCCCTAAATCCAGAAGTGATTCATAGTCCTTAAGTCAATGACCAAACTGGTATTGAGGCATCCAGGCTACCTTCATGAAAATCACCATCTGACCTATTAACTTTTTTTTTAAAATGAGATCATACTGGTATAGAACATCTACTGATGTTCACAGCATGCCTGGATTACTGAACTAACAGTGATGGAGAAATCATTTCCTCCTTCCCTTGTCCCTCTCCCCCAGGTTACCTTTAAAGACCATTCCTGGTGCTGTTTCAGAGAAGCACAAGTGAGGTTTAAACCTGACAAGCTGCGTACAAACCAGTACTGTCATCCTCTGCACAGAAGGGGTGCACAGCCTTGAGGTTTTCCTTTCTGCCAGACTTCACTCACAGTAAAAACTTGGTTCAATTTGCCCAAGACTAACTACATAGGCTACCTATGACATTTAAATCCAAATTTTATCCATGCCTTTAGTATGCAAAATACAAGTTTGCACACTTATCTCAAGTCAATACGTTATCTATTCAGCAAAAGTGGATAAAGAAAATTAAAATCCCCACAACAAATCTCTGTCCTAACAGCCAGACAATTCTCCTTGCTGTGGTATTTCTTTATCCTGACAGATTTCACAGCATGTAGAGGAGCATTACTGTCCAGCGACAGAATCCTTCCGCTCTAAAGACAAAGTCACCCTGACATTTCAAAGCCTCTGTCCCCATAGGAAAAACAAAATTCTACCTACCTCACCTGTTTCAGATGTTCAGTACTAATTCTGTGTCACACAGCATCTTGAAAAGTCACTGATCTGGAGCTATTTACTGAATTTTGGATTTACCAATTCAGTTAATGGTCTCATTCAAACTCAATTTCTGGAAATCTATGGACCAATCCTTACATTCCTCACCACCAAAGTAGCTCCTGTTCTTAAAAATCCCAGTGCATGAATGGAAAAGGCAATAAATAAATGTAAATTACTACTTATGGATTACACACTCAGATGGACGTAAGAGAGGTAATTAATGGTTTATGTGAAAGATTAGAATAGTGGAAATAATTATTATTATTAAAGAGAAAAACATTGTGTCCAGACTGAAACTGCACAGGGAATTTGATTAGGTAGTGCATTTGTGTACATATACATAGGTGACAGATTACTACCAAAACACAAAATTATCTTATTGTTGGAAAACAATAAAAAAGTAGTAATTTTAACTACTTCACAGGGTGGGGTTTAATGGCCTTTATATTAGCCAATAGCCAAATAAGCACAAAAACTTTTAGATAAAGCAGAGGGAATTGAAATTATTAATCCAGGACATAGGAAAATCTGAATGTAGATCTATATAGAACAACAAAAAAATTGACAGGTATGTAGGAGCCAGTCCACCACTTTCTTCAATAAAAAAATATTTTGCAATTAATGCAAAGCAGTCAGAGATGGAAACTGGTGGATACAGTTTCCTTAGAACTTGACTTTAATATTTGGTTTGCCATTACTCACTCTTCCCCATAAAATGAGGTTTCCTGGCAGGTCGAGTTACTCTTTTAGTATACAATCACTTAATGGCAAATCAATACCTCCACACATCGCTGCCTTTGGAGAACATGGAGGAGCGGATGACCTCAGGAGCCATCCAGGCATATGTCCCAGCCGCGCTCATTTTGGTAGTTTTATGCCACTCCCTGGCCAAGCCGAAATCCGTGATCTTCAGGATCTTGTTGCTCAGATCTCCATTTTCCACCTTTTCGAGTATCAGTACTGGAGAAAAGGAGGGGAGGGGAGAATAAAGGGGATGTAGAGTAAAGCTAGTGTTTATGCAAAAAAAGATCTTCTGGGATATCTCCCAAAGATCAAAATTCTCCCTGACTCTCAGTTATTCAAACATACCACAAGCCATTCCAAGTTGTTTCAACCCTTCAGCTGACACCTGAACAGTTGTCTAGCAAATAACTTCAAATTTAACCAAAATTCCAAGCCCCAGAGAACAAACAGACAACAACATAATTATTTAACAGAGTGACTGGTGTCATTCTGTATAGCAATTCTCTGCTAAAAAGTGAACCACTGTAACTTCTAGAGATCCAGATAAGGGAAGACATTTCCTAATTAATTTTCTCTCAGCAAGCCAGCAGTACCATTTTTTCTTGGACTACTTAGAGGACTGCAGTTTTTTAAATCCAGATACACACACAGGCTGGATATACCCTTCATGTAAATGTGTTCAGAGTCAAACACAGGTTTGGTTTTTTTTTTCCAAGTCACAACTAAAACAAATAAATAAATAATTATGACCAGTAATAGCACACCCCACCCAAGACTTCATATGCACCATTATGTTATAGGTTCTCTCCCCCATTATTATGGAACTATTATTTTAGTTAAGCTGCCAAAGTTTCTACTATGTTTCAGGTAGAAGGCAAGGGAGTGTGTACCTAAGAAGTTAAACAACCAATATACACAAGGACGAATTCACAAATTATTTGTTATCTAGCACATACTCCTCTTTACCCAGAAAGCTATACCATCACCCCACTTTGAAATTAGTGTAAACTCAGATCCAGGAGTAGTGAAGTCACCATGCTTTAGCAGCACCTCCCTGTTCTCCTCCATCTCTAACGTAAGAATGACTACACAAGTTGAGCCAACAACGTAACATCAAGCAACAACATGTAACAGGCCACCAAGCTTCCACAGCCATCAAAGCTATAATCCTGTGAAATGATTTTCAGTCACTTCGAAATGGGCCACAAGGAAAAGATATTTTTATTACCATTAGTCCAATGACTTAACAGCAAAAGGCATCAAGCCACTGATACACCATCATTATGCAGCTACTCTGCTTTTACTGCCATTACAGACACAGGTTCTTGGAAGACAAGAGGGTCTTTTTTCTTCTTTCTATGTATGGGTGAATTAAAAGACAAAAACAAAACCCCAAAGAAACCACCAAAAAACCCAACCCACAACCAACCATGGATCATAATGAAATCTATTATCTTCCATCAGCAGAGGGGTGGCAGGAGGGACAGGGAGGGGATTGTCCCTCTCTAATCTGCCCTCATGAGGCCCCAGCTGCAGTCCTGTGTCCAGAGCTGGGGCCCCAATACAAGAAAGATGTGGAACTGTTGGAGAGGGTTCAGAGGAGCCATGGAGATGATCAGAGGGCTGGAGCAGCTCCCCTATGAAGGGAGGCTGAGGGAGCTGGGCTTGTTCAGCCTGGAGAAGAGAAGGCTGCAGGGGGACCTCATTGCAGCCTTCCAGTCCCTGAAGGGAGCAGAGAAACAGGAGGGGAATCAGCTTGTTAAAAGGGCAGACAGGGGGATGGATTGAAGCTGAAGGAGGGAAGGTTCAGATTAGATATGAAGGAGAAGTTCTTCACAGAGAGAGTGGTGAGGTGCTTGAACAGGCTGCCCAGAGAGGGGGTGGATGCCCCGTCCCTGGAGGTGTTCAGGGCCAGGTTGGATGGGGCCCTGGGCAACCTTGTGTAACTCCAGGCCTGGAGGTTGGTGTCCCTGTCTGGCAGGGAGGTTGAAGCTCTGTGACCCTTGGGGTGCCTTCCAACCCAGACCATTCTATGAATACAATTACTGTTAACATTCATCTTCATGATCATTTATAGCTGTCCATGAAGACTCAAGCATCAGTTTCAAGCTAACATAGGCCTTTTTGTTGGGGTTTTCTGTTCATTTTGGGTTTTGTTGAGGGTTTTTTTTTTGTGGAGGGGGAGAGGAAATTTTACATTCATTCTCATACATCACTCCAATAACTGAAATGGGATTTCCCATAAAATTAAAAAGGCCATGGTGTTATTTGAACCCTTGTGCAAAACAAGCTATACACATCTAAATGTTAACATTATACATTTACCTTTCTTGACGTTAAACAAACTGCCTGCTCTCTGAAATTAAAAAAAAAAAATCTACCCTTTCTAAAAGGCTTCATTATTCACAAAATACTACTTCATTAAAATTTCTGTGTGCAAACTCAAGTTGTGAATGAACTAGACTTATGGTTAAAGCTCTTGGTTCTTGCTTCTTTTACAAAATCCTTCTCCAACATTACCAAATGCTCTGCATTCCTAAATGCAGAAGAGGGAGGAATTGTAGGCCAAGAGTTACCATTTGCTTCCTTTGGGCAAAAGCATTCCGTGTTTTCAAGCATATATATTTTTAGAGCCACATTTTAGCATAGAACAGAACCACCACAAGAAACAAAGGTATAGAAAAAGGCCTCCTTTGAGCCCCCTCTTCTAGTAAGCCTAAATCCTTCTTTCCAACAGATGAAGAACTGCTAGGAGAAATTTCTAACAAGTCCTTCATTGACAACAAGAGTGAAAAACCTCCCAGAATAGAAACTAGGTTTCTTCTTCTAGCATGTACCCCCCTGCCCGAAGAGTTGGCAGAATAATAAAACCTAATTTTAAATTTAAATGCAGTAATATATAGATACACAGTGAATTTGTAAAGGTGACATCAAATGGAAATAAAGCATGGCTTTGATTGTCTGGTTGGGTTTTGGGGTGGGTGTTTTTTTGCTTCATAAGCAGAAAGAGCAACAACCAAATTTATTGTTCACAATGCAGATCATATTCTCTCTGAATGAGCTCACTAGCAGGACAGAGTGCCAGATTATCAGAGTTGGGCTGTACATACACACCGTACATGTCTCCTCCTGGCAAGAGGCTAATACATCATCAAGGTAATTAGATTTAACTAAGTTCTAACAAAATAATTAGTACTTACATCTTTTGCATCCTTGAGCTTTTTCTTTTGTCAGAAATAAGCAACATAATATAAATTACCATGACAAAAGGCCACATAGAAGGAGAATGAAAGAGCTGGTTATATTGCAAGTCCTTGACTCCTTAGTTACCTCCTTGTCCCCCCTCCTATTCCCTTCTAACAACCTGCTTATGATAATCCTGTAACCCAAAATTGTTAACATTAATTTTAAGATCACATCTCCCTTCAGCATCCGTTTCAGGTCTCCTTGCCTTGGTCAGTATTAACAGGCTTCCTTGTAACTGCCAGGAGTCTCCTTAGCCCATCCGTCAGACTGTCAAACCAAAAACCATGACTCTCACTCTAGTGTTTGCTCAGATTCCAATGAAGAATCTTGCAAATAGGTGAATTAGGAATTCCTTTCAGTTCTCTTCTACTGAGAACACAATGCTGTAACTGCATTTCACTCATGCTAACCAACATGGACCCACTTGCTTTATCTACAACTAGTTATTGCCTCTTGCTTAACATTTCAAGTGCAAGTTCTCTTCTGCAAGTGCTATTTCATCTGCACTCCTACTAGTCTATCACAGTAAGCAGCATACTTCCTACACTTACAGAGTTAGCATACCTTTCTATCTTGATTTCATCACTCAGGACAGGGTTAACAGTGACCAAATGACCAGCCTAACAAAAGAATTTCAGACACAAATACAGAGCACCTACTCCAAAACACATAGCTGATGTACCAAGGCAGTGAATGTTCTCATTCTGGACTGTTGAGTTAAAAGGTCTGCACAAGATAAAGAGGTTTAAAAGGGAGAAAATTAAATAGAAAAATGTTTCAAATTCTCAACCTTAAAGAGAGTAGTGGTTTGGCAGCAAAAATACTGGGCCTAGTTTGCAGGCAATGAGGGGAAAGAACAAGAGCCAAATCAGCAGGAACATGCAGAACATGTGTCAGCTTGTTATTGGTATATCATCGCTTCCCCATCCCAGCAGGACCCATGCAAGAAATCTCTTCAGTGTGCATGCAGAGAGTCAGCCAAGTTGTAGATGAAGGAATGCTATGTCTTACTGCTAACAGCTCAAAACATCTTCTTCCTCTGTAGCAGAGGCTAAAAGCCAATTTTCAGTAGCATGGGTAAGAACCAGCCAGCAGCATGCAAGAGACTGGGGAAGTAAACCAGGTATTACAAGCATATTCAGACAGCTCTGAGGATTCAATTGCTACAGCAAAACAGCTTCACACAGCAAACTACCAACACCACATTCGTTGCATAGTGCAAGTGTGAAGCACAGTACAGTGGCTTAAACTAGCATTAAAAATTGTTAGCAACTTTTAAGTGGAAGGGTATAACTAACATATGTGCCCACAGGAGTAACACTCCAGAAGTGCTCACATGCTTTTTCAAATATTCCTAGAAGACTTGGAACTTGTTATCCAGAAAATAAATATTTGACAATGAGAAATTAATTACAGCTCAGATGAATTCTGTTCAGCAAGACAGCTCTTCCACATCTCAGGATGTCTCAGCTGAGAAAACAGGAAGAGTCTGATGCAAATAGGCCTTGGTATCTCCTAGCAAGACCTTCATTCAGAAGTCATTCAGATACAGGTACATATGATTTAGACGTGCAATTTCAACTACTAAGAATTTATTAGCACAAGGGCTCTCAATAACAGTTACTGGCAATGATTTGACCCTGCTATTTAATTTCTTGAGAGCCAGGCGGACTGCAAGCACTGAAAGACAAGTCAATTGAGGCACATTATGTCTGAGATACACAGGTAGAAATTAAACACTGGGCCACTGATGAAGACCAGACTTTTTTCTTTGAAACGAAAACATCTGTTGAGGTTCCTCCATATTCTTTGATAACATTTTTGGTGCCTTACAAGAAGCATCAAGGATATTTTCCTATCAGATTTCTGCAAGAAAAGTTTCCTGAAGTACAGAGAAAGAAGTAGGCACCAAAAAAAAACCCCAAGGGGTGAGATACATACCCAAAGGCAGTAAACCAACACTTACTGGTTTGATGACAAGCCAGACTAATAAGGCAGAAGTCAAAGAACCTTTGAAAAGACTCAGCCTCATGCAGTCCTTAGTCACACTGTCGAAATTACAGCAAGTTAACCAACAGCTGTATGGCTAGTGATGAGAAAACCTGTCATTGTTATATTAGTGTTTTTTAACACAGGCTTCCATTACTGTGATGCTTTAGCTTCTGCTCAGGACAAAGTGACTTGAGGGAACAAAGAAGAAAGGCAGTGTTGGATGGCCTACTTCCTGACTTTACAGCATTATCAGTCATCTGTGAGTAGTTCAGAGCTATAGGTAACAGTTGGCAGCCTGCTCTCTGAAGATTTAGGATACACTATCCTTCAGACTTGGATACTTCACAGACAGCTACCATCATGCCCACAGTAGTAGCTGCAGCACCCAGACCTGTAAGACCATACCTGCTACTAAGGCACCTTTCTTAATTATGTCCTTTAATCAAGGACACAATCAAGATGCGTTTTTTGTTGCCATGAGTGAACTCAGCAACCAAGATGTGTGTTATCAGGGAGTCAGTTAACAAGCCCTGGCCTTTACCCCTTTAGAATCACAGTAAAATGGAATAATGTTATTTCCACAACAAATTCCAGTGGCTTAAGAAATGGTTTGATTTGTTTTGATTGTTGGAGTAATAATGCCAAAGCAGACCGATAAAGTTACAAAGAGCATCTTCAGTACATTCTGCAGGTCACTGGATGCTGGCCATTAACCAGATCTTTCACCAGGTCTTAACTTAGTAGACAACATCAGATGCTGAAAAAAAAAAAAGTGTCATTAGAGACTTTCCTGATACTGCTGGAGTTCCACATTCCAGTCTCAATCTGCATAAAGAATGACAGGGAGCTAACCCAGCCAACACCAGTAAAGATGTTTTTTGAGTTAGTAAGGGGGAGGGAAGAGCTGTACCCAAGGTCCTCTTATCCTTTTGTGACTGAGCTAGCAGCTTTTCTAGCAGAGTTGGAAGTGATGGAAATTAACTTCTTAAGGTCAGGTGAAGCCAGTTTACCTTCTCTGATTTAAGCATCATTCTGGTTGCATGTTAACAGCTAGTAGGCTTCTGACAGTATCCGATGTCAGTCTTACTGAAAGTAATCAAATCTTTAGAAGTAAACAGATCCCTGTAATAGCAGATCCCAAAAGGGGATGATTCTCAGTGTTGTGAGTCACAGCTGCGTATCCATGACATGAGGAAGAATGAGGGGGTTTCCCCTAGGCCAACTCTGGTGCTTTTGTCATTTAAACAAAGATCTGTACTGAAAATAGACCTCATAGAAACAAACCCACACAAGTATGACTGACACAATGGTATCTGACACTGAGTCAGCTCTTTCTCCTGCATCACCCCATTTCACATTATTAGGCTTTACTAGAAAGACAAAAATCATCTGCTTTAGTATTCAAAGCAATACAAAAAGCAAATTAAGATTTCTAAGATACCATTACATCCTTCAGCCTTCATGTAGTTGCTACTACTGGATCTTCAGCTCTGCCTTGTCATCACATTATGGAAATGCCTGCTCTGTGAGGCACTAGACAGTGCAGGATTATTTAATAAAAGGACAGAGTTTAAGCTGCTGTTGGTCTCATGAAACCTTTTAGGACACTTCCAGAGGTGAACTTCATGACAGATTAGTGAACTTTCACTAGCAACTCTTTAACTTGCAGTAGCCTTGCTAAAATTTGGACAGCATGTATTTAGGACTATTCCATATCCTTTCAGAAGAAATCACTGCTGTCAAAACACTGAAACCAGCATCTCTAAAATTCTGTTACTGGGGACATCCTTTATTAGCACCTAAACCCACTCATTAATTCTAAGACGACAAAAGACAGGATCAAAGAAGTTCTGAAGGAATAAAAACTTAGAGTTCAAAAAAAAATAGATTAAATGCTAGCCAAGTTTCAACTCTGCCATAAACTAGAAGATACAACTACAGAATGGCAACTGATAAATGTTTCTGTAGAGGTGAAATTGTCTTGCATGCCTGAAATAGATGTACACCTACCACAGCTTCACATGTTCACATGGTGAATTTCTTCTCCAACCTCATGGACCACTACTGAAAGCTAGCTTGGATGACACAAAGTCCACAGCATCTCAGAAAGCAGTCTTCCCAGGCTCCAGAGTCAGAAAGCATAAGGCTGCTCCAGAAGGAGATCCCTAATATACATGCTCTGAATTACTCTCTGCAGGAGCCTCTCTTGACTAGAAGCACATTGGTTCTAAGCACCCAAACTCAAACCACATGAATCTCTGGGGTCTGGTCTAAGTAGGCAATTTCAATTAGAGAAGTTCCCCAACACACCAGATGTTAGCAAGCCATCCGGTAAAAAACAATTCACTCTTAATTGCAAGATTATCTCAGTGTTCTGAATTCTTTAAAAATCAAATTCTACTGGTAGGACAGCTAATGTAAGTCAACCCAGTACTGCTGTTAAATCAGTCTTACATAAAACTGTTCCACAAAGGCTGCTGGAGGCCATAACTCATTGCATTTTGCACCACTCACCTTCATGAGCAATGAATCAATGAAAAAGTCAATGGTGAACATCTCTGTTGAACACACAAAGCCTTACTGCAAGGAAAGCCTCACTTCCAGAGATTAAACAGCTGTATTTTCATTAAGCATGCAGCTACCAGAAAGAAATGAGATCACAAACACAAACGCCCCATGACAATGTAAAGATAGGGGTATAGAGCTGCATATCCTTTTAGCTACTTGTACCCATGTTTTACTCAACCCTGAGAAGGCTGGGTACACATCATCAGTATGGCTCCTGCTGCTTAGCCATTGCAGGAAGGGGTTTAAAACTGCTGAGCAAACTTTGTTTTGGGAATATTCTCAACTTTATGATAGTGTTCCAATGCAAATGACAGCACTGTTGATATACTTTTCGTTCTGCTTAACCTAACTTATTTCTAGTACAACATGGTTCTTCCCCTTTCCAATTATGCTAGAAGCACTAATTAGTCTGCATCTCTGTCCTTCTGCCAGAATATACACATTTCTATCCCTTCCTTTTAATTTTCTTCAAACCAATCTACTGTTCCTCCAAACACACTCCTCTACCCTACGTAAACAGATAAACCATCTGCACAATTTTTCAATCCAATCACTAAAACAAACATGATAAAGCTTTACTTGGGTTTTAAGTTGGTCACACTTTATAAAACCTCAGTAATACACAGCCTATTTTTCATCCAGCACTGTATCACCTCCAGTGTGCAGGGAAAGGAGGTAGATTATTTTCCCAGAACAAAACTTTTCACAAGGGAAATTAAGAATATACTCTTTTTTTTTGCAACAAAATTAAAAGCTGGTGTTTTAATCCTCTGTTCTGCTCCTATTAGACTAGTAGAGCCAGAAAACACGTGATAAACTCCTCTCACAAACACGTATTTCATCTAGAAGAAAGTGACACTGTCAGATTTTGGGGGGGGTGAGTTACTTCAGTTTTCAGCTACACTTTTGGACAGTTAGGACAGCATTCTTAGTCTCCTCTGGGCCAAAGTAGTGGGAAAGAACAAGTCAGGAAGTGGCTCCTCATTTCATCTTACTGTCCGAAGTAAGTGACAAGGCAGCACAAAATGTTCATATCACTTAATTGCCTTTTTCTGGTTTCTCAGTCTAGATAAAGGATTAGGTGTATCTGTACAGTGTAGTGAACTGAATACTCCTTTGCTTTGCTTGTGCTAAAAGCTGACTCATCATTTCAGAAGCAGAACAACACTCAGGAAGGTACTACTATAGTATGATCACCCACAGCAAAAATAGGCCATTTTTATATATGAAGGTAGAGGAAAGTGTCTGCTGTCTACTGCACAAATTAATATGAACAGCCAGGTATACCAATTTCTTCTTGCTGTACTGGCTTCAGCTTCAATTACTCTGCTGTTGAATTCCCAGTTTCTTTAGCACACAGTACATGAAAAAAAAAAAAAGAAAAAAAGAAATTCCTGACTTAGGAGGCAAAAATTGATAATGAAAGAATACCAAGGAGAGCAAGATTACTTCAGTATGCAACCACAACAGTTCATCACCAAACTGCCCACCATCCCCATATTTCAGGGCAGCAGATGCAGCTTCATGCTCCCTTTCCCAGTCCAGAGTGCGTATCAAGAAATACAAGAGAAATTGCAAAAAAAGTCCAAGACAATCTCTTGTATGGTCCAGATTACAGTTCACACCAAGTTATCCACTCAGTAAGCCTGGCATACAAAATCAGTAATCTATTAGCTAAGGACCATCAAGATCAAGCATGATGGAAATGGTTATCATCATTACATGAATGGAGAAATAACAAAGTAGTAAGAGAGGGCCTAAGTGCAGTGGGAACTGCAAGCATACAGAAAGAAATACAGAAAGGAGCAGGCTAGAAGACAAGCATCCCTACTCTAGGGGGCAAAAAGCTGGATTTGTTGTCTGTGGTACACCAGGATTTCTCTCTGACTTGATGGATGATTGCTGGCTTCACATTTAACTTCCATAACTTCCCCAAGTGAGACAATACAGTCAGTATTTCAGTGCCAGAATACCTGCTGTTCTTTTATGTGAAGCCTGCAGTTCTAGGCAGACCGTGAGACCACAGGGCTGCTACTCAGCGATACAGCAATATTAACTCCTGTGTTCTACTGTTAGATTTTGAAGCTTTATCAATTCTGCATCGAGATGCCAGCTATTAGCAACATTTCTGGCATGCCAGGGTGGATAGTGGCACTTGGAAACAGGTTGGGGGAACGATGTGAAGAAAGCATCAGAAGCTTGTTTGCCAGAAACTTAGAAAACTTGATTGTGAAGGTACTTAAGTTAGCCTGAGCTTAAAGAGAGAGACAGACCTAGAGAGAGAGGAGGGTGGTATAAATCCCAGGTGAGGCCTGACTGTGAACTACCAGATAGACACAGCACCTTGATGATGTAGAGTTGAAAAGGCTGGAAAAACCCAAGGGTGGTGGAAATATCTGAATACTTGTAAGTGTCAGCGCTCCTCAGTAGTTCTGTTTCAGTCTTCACCAACATTAGCACTGCTGTGGGTCAAATGTTTTGTCATCCAAGATTCCAGGAATGAGGAAAACAGTCGTATAAAGACATCAGGAAAAACTCCATCAAAAGGATTTAGCCTACAAAGACATCCCACTCACACCCACTCCCAGGAGTCCCTACTCATTATGTTGTTTCTCCTTCAAGTCCCATCAGTAGGTTATGCCGTCCAAGAGTTAGATGGCAGCAACAGAGATGGGTGGGTGACAGTGACAAGAGGAAGGACTATGAAAAGGATAAATATGTCACCTTTGTCATTTTACTTGGTATAGAAAAGTTTAGTTCTAATATTAAGCAGCCATCCAACTACCTGCACTACTTCCCCAATGTCCCATATTCCTATCCAGGAACTAAATTCCTCCGTTAAGAACAGTTATGGTGAAGCATTGGGACTATTTTATTAGAGTGAAGAGAAGTGAGAAGAACACTACTTAAGACCTCAAATGCTGAAAGCCAGCAAAGGAGCTCACACTCACACAGAATGACACTCACTTATCTTTCCTTTCCCAGAATAGTACAATGCAATTTTTGCAATTTTGCTGCAGTTGGGTGTTTCTGCAGATGACTCCAGAGCAACTCAGCCACCTACAGATAAGAGACCCTAAAACCAGATTTGTCTTTCCATAGGCCTTTGCTTATCTGTTACCCTATGATCAGTTTTCAACAACAGTAAGGCAGCTAAAAAGAGGGGAACCAATGCTTACCCTGTCATAGGTGTAAATATATATATATTAATAATATATATATTATTGATAAACATTCTTTGGAAGCACTCTGACAGCAGAGGTAAGAACAGGAGTCAGCCTGTCAGTACCTCGGCGCTTTAGCACTCTGAAGACCATTGCTGCAGTTGAGCACAGTTGTGGGTGAGCATACTGGACATATTTTATTTCCTCCTCCATCCTGCAGGCAGAACAGCTTACCACAGCTTCGCTTACCAAAATGAGAAACAGCAAAAGTTCCATCAGATGGTGGGTAAGCATCTGCACATCCACCTCTTCCAGTTAGATAATTCAAGTACTGTGAGGACATATATCAGAGACTGAGTCCATCAAATCCCAGGTGCAAGAGCTTTACAGAAAGGAAGCAAACCTTTACAGAAACCAATGCTTTTTCACTCCAAGACCCTGAAATGCAAAACATGAACAGAGTTTCAGTTCTAAAAGCCCCAAATATTTTCCATGGTAGGATTTACAAGCGATCCAGACCTGTATGAGGAGGCACTACAATTAAACTTCTCCCTGCCAGCAATACAGCAAAGCCTCAAGTACAAGAGTTGAAAGAAACAGGGAATATTTCCATTTCCATGCAATTCAGAACTTCTATTAAAAAAAAAAAAGCTTAATACAAGTTCCAGAAGTCATGTAAAAGCTTACTGAAACCAATGGTTTGCCAGAGAAGAAAAAAAGTCCGATTAATACCACAGGATCCAGACTCTCCCACACACCCAAGGCAGAACGTGTCCATACGGAGGCAATCTGTCACAGGAAACCCTGTCTTAACCACAGAATCTCCCCACTCAGCACCATATGTTTTGTAACAGTTTGTTTTTCAGACCATAGAATAGTTATCTGAGCTAGGACAACTCTGAAAGCATGTTCTGAGACCTTCTACTCCTAGCCAAACAGTCTATGAACACTAAAATAGTATTATTACACTTAAATGGAACTGATGTCCTCTACCTGGACTTGTGCAAAGCATTTGGAGCTGTCCTGCGTGGCATCCTTGTTTCTAAATTGGAGAGACATGGATGAGATGGATGGACTGCTCAGTCTGTGAAGAACTGGGTGGGTGGTCACAACTCAGAGTTGCTGTCGATGGCTCAATGCCCAAGCAGAGACCAGTGATGAGTAGTGTTCCTCACAGGTTAGTAGTGGGGCCGGCACTGTTTAACATCTTTGTCAGACAGTGAGATCAACTGCACCCTCAGCAAATTTGCTGATGACACCAAAAGCTCTGTGGGGTGGTTGGTATGCTGGATGGAAGGGATGCCATCCAGAGTGACCTTGACAGGCTTGAGAGACAGGCCTGAGCAAACCTCCTGAAGTTCAACAAGGCCAAGTGCAAGGTCCAGCACATGGGTCAGTGCAATCCCAAGTACAACTACAGGCTGGGCAGGGAATGGATTGAGAGCAGCCCTGAAGAGATGGACGTGGGGGTGTTGGTGGACAGGAAGCTCAACATGAGCTGGCAGTGTGCACTAGCAGCCCAGACAGCCAACTGAATCCTGAGCTGCATCAAAAAGAGTGTGACCAAGAGGTCAAGAGAGGTGAACCTCCCCCTCCGCTCTAGTTGAGATCCCACCTGGAATACTGTGTCCAGCTCTGGGGTCCCCAACACAAGGAAGACATGGACCTGTTAGAGCAAGTCCAGAGGAAGGCTGTGAAGACGATCAGAAGGCTGAAGCACCTCTCCTATGAAGACAGGCTGAGAAAATTGTCCATGTTCAGTCTGAAGAGAAGGTTCCAGGGAGACCTTTACAGCAGCCTTCCAGTACCTGAAGGGGCTACGGGAAAGCTGGAGAGAGGCTGTTTACAAGGGCATGGAGCAATAGGGGTAATGGCTTCAGGCTGAAGGAGGGTCTATTTAGGTTAGATATTAGGAAGAAATTCCTCCCTGTGATGATGACAAGACCCTGGCACAGGGTCCCCAGAGAAGCTGTGGCTGCCCCATCCCTGGCAGTGTTCAAGGTCAGGTTGGATGGGGCTTTGGGCTGGGTGAAAGATGGTCTGGTGAAAGGTGTCTGTGCCCACAACAGACACTGTGTGAGAACTAGATGATCTCTGAGGTCCCTCCAACCCAAACCATATTGTGATTTAATGAAACTGAAATTTCTTCCCAACACACACACACACCCCCTGGAATTTCCCAACTGGGACAGTCACTTTCAGTTTACAGGGGTTTTTTTGTACTCATCTCCCCACAGGCTAGGTATAATCTTTACTTTGTCCAAATCCCTTTTTGACTGCCTTCTACATCTATTTCCAGTCCAAACACTTCCAACTACTGGGAGGCTCTGAAATCCATACAAAAGTGGGTTTATTTTTTAAAATTGAGACCAATTCAGAAAAAAAAAAAGATAAATATCTTTTGCCTTTTGCATGGGCCAATTACTACTTCTTATACTTGCTTTTATCTGAAAAATTAATCAAACCTTCCACTGTACTCTGAAGAAACATAATGCATTCTGAAATCTTCAGGGTTCTCATTTACAAAGTGCAACAGAAAGAGTAAATATTAAGTGCAGTCCTATAGTTTTTAAGCAGCCCTTATTCGAAGGAGAAAGGTATCCACAGCTCAAATAAAAATGCTCTTGATCAAAAGACGGGTTCACTCAGCTTACTACAATTGCTCCGATCCCATTTTCTCCACCTCGCCCCATTATAAAGCCAAGCTTCCCAAGATTCATTTCAGCTCAGATGGTGGCGATGGGAGATACTGGATATTAGATAAAAATACAGCCTGAATATATCACTTTGTGCTGCTGCTGCATTGTCTGATAGGCACGATCTCAGCTAGCTACTAAGTCTGCAGTTTGCCTGAAGAGTCAAAAAAGCAGCGTTATCGTAAAGGGGACAAGGGACTGAGCTTGCCAGGTGTTCCCTTTTTTTAGTAATTAAGTCCTGCTGGCAGTAGACTGGCATGCTGCCTTGAGGGCAGAACTAAGCTTTTGGGAAAAGATTTCAAAAACTGGCTCCAAAACAAGACCTCATATTGTAGCAGTTTGCCAAAAATCTAATTTGCCATTTTAGCTCTACCTTCCAGAGTCAGGCTGCACAGCTTTGCTTCACAAGTATCCAGATAATGAGCAATCTGCTCCTGATCCTGCATTCAAAGTACTTTAAGTGATTAAGGGCCCTGCACATGGACCCAGCCCGGGCTTTCCGCATGCTGCCTTCACCCACCTTCTGTTGGGTGCTCTGCCTGCCGTTCCTTTTGGTGGGGCTGCATCTTTGTTCTAATACTTGTTTGTGGTACAGAAGGCTAAGTGCTGCATAAGATCCTGTAGAGCACAGGATTTCAGATTCACTCAAAACTTTACATTTTGGAGAAACAAGACAAATACTGCTCCTAGTAATAAGCAAATATTTTCTCTGTGTTAAGATTAACCATCCAGCAATGACACATTTAAATGTACCTCAGAAGCAAAAGCTTTTTGATTATTGGGTGCACGTGAGGGTTCAGTAAATCCATAAAGCTGGCCAACTGTCCTCTTCTATCAACCTAGAGGAGGTGATGGATGTGACAGCACAGCAGTTCTTGGGTTTTAAGCCATGCAGTACAGTAACTCTAAAGAGCTAATGCGTAATGGGAGAGGGGGAGGAAAGGCCTCCAGACCCACGATATATTTAGAATCAATCCTTTCACCTAGTCAAGCTGGAAAAAAACTCTTATCACTTTGATGATCCGGTACAAACCACTTTGAATGCTCCTGGAGAACAGTTGGGTGAAGTTTCCTGGAAAAATGGAGCTGTTCAGCTTTGGTTTCAGACTAAATCCTATCACGATGCTTAAACCAGAGCAACCTTCTAGCTCAGGCATGGATTATTGTCCTCTTCATAATCTGTTAAATGCTCCAAGGAAAAAAATACCCTTACATCTGTACCCACGACAGTGCTTTGCCAAACCCTATCAGTTTGAAAGAACTATATTAGGTGACAACAAAAGAAATTAAAGGGAATAACAGAATCACATGAATGACATTCATTAACTGTCTCTCAAGAGACTCTCTGAAAAAGGTATTTAGTAATAAAGCTGGTTCAGTGGGAGCCATTTCCAGGCAAATAGAAACATGAAATTCATGATGAAAGAAGTAGCACAGAACTGCTTTCCTCTGGCTTCAATTATAACATCTCTATGAAACAGCCAAAAACACAGAGTACTGTTCATCCCTGGAACAGGCTTGTACTTCAAAATCTGGAAGGTAAGGAAGACAAAAACTTCACAGGCAGCAGCACAAACCACACCAGAAGCCAGAGGGTGTTTGTATGGTTGGTGTTGTGGTTTTTGGTTTGGTTTTTTTATTTTAAAATCAGAATTTAATTTCAAAGCCTTAAGCAAAGTGTATTTCCATTCATCAGAAGAAACGTTAAAGGGCTCAGAGATGCACAGTCAACACCAAACTCCAGCTGACAAGTGAAATTCTGACTTTCTTGAATAGTGAAGTTTCACCTTAAGCTGGGCAGAGCAAGCTGCCAGCTGCCTTGAGAGAGAGCAGCCCTGGGCTCTTGCACACGGAAGCCCATGCAAGAGAACAGCTCATGCAGCAGAGCTATCAGAAAGCTGTTCGCTTGGAGATGTGTTAGGTTTCTGTTAGTCTTCTGACCCAGCTTAGACTGCCATCAAAAAGTGTAAGTGACAGCACTGATGAAGCATTAGGAATATCCCTCAGTTACTATGTAATCATATCCTGTCACTGATTACATCAAACCAGAAGCAGCAAATCAGTAAGTCCAAGAGCAAGACTGACAGCACTTCAAGAGGTTGAGTTAAGCCTATCAAGTTCTATTAATCAAAGTTACTGAATTGTTCTTATTTTCAGGATCCTTGAATAACACCAAGTCAAAAGCAACTGAAGACTGTTCTCTCTTAACATCTTTCCCAGGCCCATACTGGAATAGGAGAAACCCCAGGAAATCCATAATACTTTTGTGGCAGGTACACCCCATGGCCTGGTTTACATACATCCCACAACCCTTACACATAGCATCTTCACAGCAGTTATGCATCCTAGCACTTAATAGCATCCCAAGAAGTCCCCAGGAATCCCCAATTTAAGTACAGCAATTGCTGCAAAGTCTCAGCAGCAGAAATATTTACCTGTTCCTAGTAAACGGAGCTACTGGCACACAGCATTTGCTACATATCCGAACAGTAAGTCCTTAAATCAGCAAGGTTGAAGCCATGCTCACATTTTAAATGAAGGTTTCCAGTTGTAAAACAGCAAATCTTAACATTTCTCAACAGCCAAAGCAAATTCCAGAACCTGTTTGATGAAGCATCAGACGAAGATGTACAGATAACTAGGAGCTTGGCTTGAAGCTCTAAAAATCATCCTGGACTTTAGTAGAGTATCCAAAGCACATCCAGTATTTCAGAGATTATTTGGCATCAATATGCCTATTAAATCAGTTTTGGTGGTTTGTGAGGTTATTTTAAAACTGGCATTATAATTGTGGTTTTGCCCCAGCTGAGAGCTGGGCACCACGCAGCCGCTCACTCTCTAAGAGGGGCTGGGGGGTAGAATTAGGGGAGGAAGGAACGGAGGGAAAAGAAAACAAAAAAAAAAACCCCAAAACCTCATGGGCTGGGATAAGGATAGCTTACTGGGATAGCAGAGACACAGGTATAATGATCATAGAATCATAGAATTGTAGGGGTTGGAGGGGACCTCCAGAGATCATCGGGTCCAACCCCCTGCCAAAGCAGCTCCCTAGGACAGGTCACACAGGGAGGTGTCCAGATGGGTCTTGAATCTCTCCAGAGAAGGAGACTCCACCACCTCCCTGGGCAGCCTGTCCCAGGGCTCCCTCACTCTCACTGGGGAAAAGTTCTTCCCCATGTTGGTGTGGAACTCCCTGTGCTCCAACTTGAGGCCATCGCCCCTTGTCCTGTCCCCACAGACACTGAAAAGGGGCTGGCTGATTCCCCCTGCATCCCCTGCTTAAGATAATTATAAATATTAATTAGGTCCCCCCTTAGTCTTCTTTTCTCAAGGCTGAATAGTCCCAATTTTCTCAGCCTTTCCTCACAGGGGAGATGCTCCAGGCCCTTAATCATCTTCGTAGCCCTTCTTTGGACTCTCTCCAGGAGATCCCTGTCTTTTTTATCCCAAGGCGTCCAGAACCGGACACAATACTCCAGGTGGGGCCTAATACCACCGGACTGGTGCCACACGGTGCCGCACAGCTCAGGCCGTACAGCTCAGAGCCATCCCAGAACCGGACCGTCCCCAAAACCGCACATCCCGGCACGGAGTGCTCCTCCCCCCGCCAGCTCCTTTATGCTGAGCATGGCGGAACTGGCACGGAATACCTTCTGTGGCCAGGTCAGGTCACCTGTCCTGGCTGTGTCCCCTCTCAGCTTCCTGGGTGCTCCCCACCTTCCTGTGAGCAGTGCACCACGAACAGCTGAACAGTCCCTGACTGCTTGGCAACAACGAAACCATCGGTGCGTGGTCAGCACTGCTCTCAGCCTGACTCCCAAGCCCGGCATTCCAACAGCTGCTAGAGAGAAAATTACCTCCATCCTAGCTCAAACCAGGACAATAAAAAAATGCTTGAGTTATAGAACAACGCTTTTAGAGAGTGGAGGGGAAAAGCTGTGTGTGGCAGTGACACAAACAGCTCAAAAGAGAGCTGGCTACTGCCTGCTGAAGAGAACCCTGAACGATGCTGTACCATGATGCAGCCATCACCGCCGTAACTCTCCTACTGGCTGGGACCCAAAGATTTACTATTATGCTAGTGAGGCTCCCTTCTTCCCGATCGTAAGAAATGCTGATGAAACCAAACAATATAAATCCTTGCATATTGTGATAGTTTCTCCTCTTAGCGTGTGAGGGTCTGTTGCTATTTCTTCTTCATATCTGGGAAAAGCTCAGGTCTGAGGAAGGACGAATTTACCTTTCCATTAACAGTCAATTAAGCAGCAATTACCAGATAGACAAGTCAACTTTGGCAACCTTTCCGAAATCAAAGTGATAGCAACCCAACTGATTCTATCTTAGAATCACAAAGCAAACATGTACCAAAGAGCAGCCACTAAAATCAATGTGCTGCATCCTGTATTCTTTCCAACAGCTTAAAGCTTTCCTTGTCTTATCATAAGGGAATATGCACCATCTTCAAAATGGGATATTACTTAAAATTAAGACATCATCCTGGGTGATGAATCATCACTTCAAAGAGCAAGGCTGTGTGACACTTGAAGAGTGAGTTTGCTTCAAATTCATTGAAATTCTGAAAGGAATTATTTGATGAGAAAAGCAAAAGTGAAGCTGAAGACAAAAATATCTCAAAATTAAAATTAAGTTTATTGATGCAGGAGCAACACACAAAAAAAAAAGAAAAAAGAAAAAAGTTGCTGAAAATTTTATTCCAGCTCCCTGGAAATGTCACAACAATGCTGGTCTTACTCTTCTTACTTGGTATTTAGAAATTTCAGAAAGACACAGAGTTATCCCACTCTGTCACAGATGCTTCAACACAACTTCATGGCAACAGCACACTAGATGCCTAGGTACATCTCCCGCACGATGGTGCTCAGGTCTGCTTGTATCTGTCCTATGGTTCCATGGGCACAATTTGGAGAAAGTGTTTAGAGCTGCAACTCTTGTGGGGTTTTTTTTGTTGTTTGGGGTTTTTGGTTTGGGGTTTTCCACAGGAGCAGGAAGAACCCCGCAGAAAAATATATACAGCATGACAAAGAAATGAAAATTCTATTAGCTAGGTTTTTAAAAGTAATAGACAAAATTTCACTTGAAACTGAGAGGAACTCTTCCTAATCTTGTCTACAAAGGCAGCTTCCATCTGTGAAATCACCTTTTTGCTACTTTGTGGTGGCAGGAGAGTACCAAATCATCCTTGTGGACACCAAACCTATTCCATAAAATCTTTCTACTTTTTTAACTTGCAATTAATAGTGAAAACATCAATTCATATTCAACTAAACCAAACCATTTACAAGGGATGCATTTTCAGTTTGGAACTCTCAGAAATCTACTCAAACATACTGAAAATAAGACTGCATCATGAAAGCAGCTGTCAAACCTCTCAGAGAGGAAAGTACTTGCAGTAATCTAGACAAGCTAAGAAAAAAACCCAACAACAACGTCAAGTAATCTGTCCCTTCTGTGAATTCCTAGTAAAATGGCTTAAAAATTAGCATCACTTTCAGGTACAATTTACATCTTCTGAACCAGTAACAATTGAAATTAAAATGTTTTTTCATTCTCTTAAACAAAAACTTGTAGTATTACTGGCATGGATTTCATACTCATACTACCACATGCAAAAAATTGTAGTTATTTAGAAATTTTCTAACCACAAAACAAGCAACTGGGACATCAGCACAAAGGCTGATACTCTGAGGACACAGAGAAACAAGCGGAGTAATCAGTACTAGGAGGGTATGCACCATTAGCAATACTCTATATAGTATGTCTATAGAATCACATAATTGCTCAAGGGCAGAACCTAAAGAGTCATCTTTTAATCACTCTTAGAAGTATATTCAGGCTGTTTGGAAAGCTTGATTTCTACTGTATGCACTTCTTAAATCTAAAAGGGGGGAGGGGAAATAAAATAGAAGTTTACTGATTTTTGGTCCCTGGATTGAACCAGAGAACATCTGCATAAAATTAATTTTCCAGCTGTTGTCATCAACCCCTCTCCCCAAAAGAAACCCTCACATTTTTATCTCTTTCCTCTTACAAAGCAAGGAACCACTCAACTAAGGCCAGATCAATTATTCACCCAGTGTAAAGCATTCACATGCCTTTGAAATAAGTTTCTCTCTACCTTGCATGAAGCATGACTCACATGCATTTAAATTGCACCCAGAAAGGAAATCTGTTCTGATAGAAGCTACAACACTGGAGAGTTAGTCAGCAAATTCCACCCAAGTACCAGAAGCAGACTTCCAAACTGCTCTGACAACATGCTTTAGGCAGAGCTGGGATGAGCTCTCCTCTACACCACTGCCAGACAGAGGAAGAGGGTTACATTAAGTATTTGTTCTTATCTGAAAAGATCAGTGTCAATTAAGAAAGGAAAAAAAAGAGAGTGTCAATTATGAATGGATTAGGATGCGAGTACTTCAACAGGGAATGAGAGCACCAATTGAGTTACAGAGACCAGTATGTAACATTCAAGTCCTCTTGTCCTTGGGTTGAGCTTGAACTAGTCCCAAGGAATTCTTGCCTCTAAATTCTACCCATTATTTAAAAAAAACAACAAAACCCAACAAAAAAACACACAAGGAATGTTATAAGTCCTAGGCACAACTGTCCAGAGACTGTGTAGAAGTCAACTCTATTAGTATCTTTCCAAACAGAAAAAGGTTTAACAACTGCATAAAATAATTCAGGAAGCTACAGCTGAGTTTGGAAATCTTTAGAAAGGTAGAGTTTTGAATCTCAGAATACCACAAGTTCTCCTTGGTGGTCCAAAAAAGGAGGTGGTGAACACTTTCAAAGAACTAGAAGGGAAGAACTACTGACTTGACTGAATCAGAATTGTTGGGGTTTATGTTGAGCTCTGTCCTTACCTCTTTCTTTGACCTTGGCCATGTCACTGGGCTGCTGATTTTCTGTGCCACTTTGTGGAACACAAACACGGTGACTTTTACAAAGCATTTTGCTAACTGGCATGAACACCCTCAGCAAAATCTTTCAATATAGTACAAATAATAAACATATTTTGCTGAGACAGTAAAAAAAAAAAAAAACAAACCAAAACCCAAGAAAAGAGAGTAAACATGCTTTTGCTAGTTCTCTGCAGCATTAGTTAACTGGCATTAACCCTGCAGCAATGCTGGCATACCTAACATTCACAGACAAATAGAAACAGGCAGGACCAGCTTCATTATTTACAATACTTAAGACTGAAACCAACAGCAATGCCCTTTTTGATCCTCAGCATTATACTCCAAGCACCTTCCTCTGGCCGGATGAGACTCAAATCAGAAACAGGAAATGGAAGGAAGGGAAATTCTGTGAGTTAGAGCTGTGCTTAACACAGTAATGTTGACTTCAGCGGGCATTCCTGGTGGCTTTTTTTTCCTATAGGTCAGCATTTAGGTTATTTAGAAGCTTTCACACTGGGAGAAGCACACGACCAGCAATGCTGTAATGAATGTTCAGTGGAGCACCAGCAGGCAGCTAAAGAGCGAAAGGTTTAGCAGTATTCCCAGATGAAAAGAAGAAAAAGAAGCCAGAAAGGATTCTCTCAGAGTAATGAGATTAATTTTCACGTGAAATAAATTAAATCTTTTGAATGCAAAAAAAAGAGAAATGCTTATCTCCTCACACAGCAGAACAAAACAGCTTTCCTGAGTTATCTTCTTTCTCTTGTGTAGTTATACAAATGACATGCGAGTTGGTGACACCACTGAAACACTCACCTACCAGACTGATGCTCAGCAAGAGAATTTCAAGTTCTCTAAAAATAAAATCACAGGTGTGCAACTTGTTCTATAAAGATCTTTATGTACTCATTTCCTGTTAGCGTTCCCAAAGCAGTGAAACGGGCAGCTCTCCAAATCTCCAAGATTCAGAATAAAAACCTGTCCCAAACATGGTACTTGAAACATACAGGGCACTTTTCCTACCCTCTAAATGTATTAGGATTAAACAAAGTTAGGAAAATTAAAAAGATTTTTTAAAATTAAGAAAGATGATGGAACACAAAAAATATTTACCTTTTTCATGAGAAGGAAAACAGAAAATTGGTTTGGAGAGTGCTTTTTGATGAGGAGAACCTCAAGAAACAGCCAACTCGTGGTATCTTCAAATAATCCACTGAAGTTCAGGCCCTATACAAGACCAAGTTACCTCCTACAGCAAATAAAACCTTACGTTCTTCATTATGCCATCAGAAATGCTGAGAACTATCCTGAGCATTGCTTTTGTACCTACTACTTGAGTCCACAAAGCTGCAATAGTTTAGATTAAAAAATACTATTTTTTTAAACCCTTATACATACATAATTGGGTAATTTCACAGACTTGTAATAAGGTGCCCTTGATTTATTCTACAGTTCAAAATGTAATGTGACCTTAAAAGATTCATCATTAAGTACTGCCCTTATGCATTCTCTATCTGCCTAAATATAAGCAGACATCTGAAAGCAAGGCACCCTCTGATTTTCTTCTAGTCTAGTACAAAATTTGATTTTAAATAAGGCAACTCTGTTCTCTCCCACTCCCATCTTGTTCCCTAACTCTCAAAGTAACTCATTCTGCAGCTTCAGATGGATAGCACAGGTCCCAGCTGGTGCTTGAAGGCAAGATGAGATCTGTGAGAATCACCGTCTATTACTAACCGTAGGCAGGACCGATCGGCAGATCAATACAGCTGATGCTCCCACGACAGCTCTGCAGTACTTGTAGATATTTAGTACATGAAAGAAGTGTGTCTGCAAGAATCTTTTCCTAGTTCTTCCAAGCAGAAACTGTTCCTTCTCCAGAGCCACATTACTACCTGTCCGTCGGTGGGTGGTAACTTACACAAGGAAAACGCTATCACCTTGTAATTCTACAGGCACAAAGCTAACAGCATAACCTGTTCTCAGTTATCCCCAGTAATTGGGAAAACCACATGCACCAGAAAAACACAGGAAGCACAAGCCATATCTAGATCAGGAGGCAATAACATGCTTCATCCACTAATCCTTAAGACTGTAAAAAAACTTGTAAAAAGCTTTTCCACAGAAAACAGAGCAGAGCAGTTTCCAAGATGCATATTAGACACAATGGAAAAAGAATCTCAGCAATGCAGTGGCAGAGTGTTCTGGAAATACATGACTTGGGCAGTCCAGAGCTGTTTATCCTACCATGAGTTAAGTCTACGTGGTAATATACATTTTAGGGGTACTATATAGGTGTTTATATATGTAATATAAATTTGGGGGGTGGAGGCACCACAAAAAAAAAACCCAAAACAAACCCAAACCAAAAAAAACCCACCCCAAACAAAAACTAAACAAAAAAACCCAACAGTCACTCCTTGCCAAAAAAGCTTCACTCTTGTCATAATCTAACATTTATGATAGGTACTTTATAGATATACCCAGAAAAGAACATAACATTATCAAACGTTTAAAATAGCACAGCAGAGAACTCCATATAGCCAAGCCAAAGTAACAGCCTTTGTAACAGATCGGACCAATACGTGAGGTTACCAATCCATCTTCTTTCAAGAGAGAATTACCAAACAATGAGTTTTCCTTAAAATATTAAGTCTTTCCCTCCAGGTCCTACATTTATTTAGTTGCCCAAGTGAAACAGGGCTTTCTGCAGACTTTCTGTACTAGCTCTGATGGTATCTTTGGTCAAGATCACCACGTAAATTCTCTACCTCTCCTCTCCAAACACAGAACATGTTTCAATCCTTCCACAGGCATTCCCACTCATTCTTCCCCTTCCTTTACTATCGCTTCCCCCCAGTGTGGAAAATTCTAGTAATATATGTAGCAAACCCCTCAACTTCTGACAGTTTACAGTGTAGCACTATTATATACTGCTGATTCACTGTGACAAGAGTTATTTACACTCGCTGCTAACAATCCAGATGTTTTTAGCATCCGCAGTTGTGTTTGGTTGGTGACATTGTGCACTGGTGTCCCTTCAGTTGGGATGCTTCTTTAGTTGATGTGTTTCCCTTTTAGAACTACCAGTCTCTAGTCTGAATAAAAGAGTGAAATATTCTGAGCTCAGAGCTTTGTATCAGAAATAACTGTTACTCTAAACCTCTAAAACATTCAGAAGGCATTAAGCAATGAAGTCTTAAGAGCCTGTTAGGAAAATAGGCAGGTAAATATTGTCTTAGGTAAGATGGGAAACCCCAACAATCAAAAGCAACTGTTTTGTATTCACAGATATAGCCAGTCATCCATTAGCCAAACCAATCAAACCTTGATTTCACAGCTTTTATTGACATGCCCACATATGCTGCCCTCAGTAAGGGAAGGGTTTAGATATTAGGAAATTTTTATAGACATTAAGATTGCCTTACTCTAACCAAAAGGAAAATTTTAACAGTACAAGACTATCATAGAGACTAATCCGAAAGCTCTCCTAGTTCCTATTTTCAAACTCATTAACAAGAGTTAAAAACACTTTTTTTTTTTTCCTTCATAACAAACTATGCAAATTCACTGCCACAAGATTGGAGGCCAAAGAACCCCAGGAAGATTCTGCAAGGCCTGGGAACTGCAGCAATGCAATGGTTAACGCTAGGTCTAGTGAATCTATTTAAGATATGAAAATTCCCATCTGTCAGACCTCTTTGCTAGATGTTACTGCCCTCAAAACAAAAGAGAGTATGTGCCTGCATCACAGCCACCCAGTTCAGCACTTGTTACTAACTCAAACCATAAATGAAAATGAGTTCATGCTAACACACTTATCAGATCTCTGCAGTCCACATGCAGCTACGAATTTGCTCTTGACATCTAGACACAGAGAAGCAGAGAAAAAGGCTAAAGACCTGCATGCAGGCATCGGGAACAGAGATGACAGTCTTTAAATCACTGCAGAAGTTCACTCCCACACTCATAAACAATGTTCTAGGCTCATGTTTGACCTCAGGGCAGTGTACTAAGTTTGGAAAAACAGATATACTACAAAAACAATACCCAAGTAGCAGGCAGTAATGTTAGTATCACGGAATAGCTGTTCACCATGAATTCCAGAATCATTAACACTAAAGTTCAGTCCCTATGCTCTAATGTGTCAGCTGCGTCCTACGTAAAGAACCACAAACACCAGCTGAAGTCCTGGGTGTACAAGGGCACCCACTGGGGCATTTCATTTACCTGAGTTAATGTTTCTGTCAACACCAGCTCTACGAGGGATAGAGAGAAGATCCAGTTCAGCAGGGTTAAGTCTCCCTTAAGGAAAACAGGCTTGCATCTCATCTGTACAGCCAAATCTAGCAAGTAATCTGAAATCTTGGGAGCATCCATCTTTGCAAAGGAGCATTTGTCCTTCCAAAAAGTGGAAGAATACACCTTTCAAGTTCAATAAGTCTCCAACATACAGAAGTCTACTGAAATGCCAATAAAACTGAGACGCTGTATATAAGTCAACTACTACAGAGGCATGCTCCATTTAAGCATTGTTTTTGCATTCAATCATTTAAGTTGCTTCCACAAAGTGAAAAGACTTCCATGTTTCCTGTGGTCTGCAGCACTATACTGTAGAAAAATAAACCCCTCTGGGATTGAATTAGAGGATACAGTGGTTCACAAGAAAGGCACGCTAATTTAGTGTTAACACATACACAGACACCCCTTCCTCCTTTATAGGATTACTTTCCAAAGCTGTACCCCAGTGCCCTGGCTGTTCACTGTGCAGCACTTACTGTTGCTGGACTTCAGGTCACGGTGAATGATGGGAACAATTGCTTCCTCGTGCAGGTAGTTCATTCCCCTCGCAATCTGTACCGCCCAGTTCACCAGTATGTCAGGAGGTATCCTTTTACCAGACAATACTCTGTTTAGCGATCCTCCTCGGGCAAACTCCATGATCAAGCAAAGATTAGGTTCCTTCAAACACACGCCCCTGAGGGCAATGATGTTGGGATGCTTTAACATCGCAAAGAGCTTGGCCTCTTGTCGGACATTCTCAATGGTCTGGCTGATGTCCTCATCAGGGTCATAGCGAGCTGCCTTGACAGCAACCTCATCTCCTATCCATACAGCTCGATATACTTTTCCGAAGCCTCCTATGCCAATGATTTCCTCCAGAACAAGCTCTGAGAAGTCGATCTCCAGAACTAGAGAAGGGAGGGGGAGAAAAAAAAAAAAGAAAGAAAGAAAAAAAAAAGAAAGATATTTAAATGTTTAGTAACTACACATGCTGTATATCAACTTAAGGTCTGTGTTGCTTAATCTGATCCTTACTCTTGGAGGAAAGGCCAATTTTCATTCCAAGACAATACAAATGAAAGCAGTAGTTCCTTCTGACAACCCCTCATTGCCAAATAGTGTGGTAAAACATATCTTGCAGTGTAATAAAGCCTGTATGAAGCGCTCAGCACTCATGGTGACAAATCTGACCTAACGGTGGTGAATGCCACTTAATAAAGTAGTGTCCTCTCGACACATTTAAACCCTTGGAACATTAACACTCCCTAAAGGATAAACCTTCATCTCCTGCCCTCAATGGCAGTACAAGATTTAAAAAAAGAAAAACACACCCATAGGCTAATCTTCACTGACTTAATATACAGTGCTCAATGTGACAGGGCTAAAATTCAACACAAAATGCATCCGCTCCTGCATCTGCCCCTTATTTGAATGTCTCTTCAACTGCCACTAACAGTCCTTTAGTCCTTCCCAAATCATGCTTATTCTTCCACACCTCTACAGGCTCTGCAGATTCATTCCCCACAAGAGATGTGTTAACCAATTCTGACACTACTGATGATAGTGTGGCAAACAGTTGGATCAGACCACATACTGAGCGAGTATGCAGAGCAAGCAATGAGAAAAAACAGTTTTTGATTAATGCGTGCTGCATTTTTATAACACAAACTACATGAAGTAACAGCATCATCATTTTCCATTCCCGTGCACTCACAGCTATTTGTTACAGGCTGCCCAGTAGCTGGTGGCTTCTTGGTGTTCTGTAGTAAAAATAACCCACCCAAACCTACAGATGTAGATGTCTAAATTCGGCACATAAATTGCGTTTGCAGCAAAAGCAGTGAGAAAATGTGTCCTGTACAACTATAGGCTAAGTAGTTTATGCTCACAGACACCAAAAGAACCGACCCAGTACTGACCAGTGTAGAATGTAAAACACACAGAGTGACCGATGAGAGCACGGCTGAATTTACAGGACACGGCTGAGGTCCCATTCACTGACACTGTCTGGTATTTTGGTGGTCACCAATTAACTACAGGCAAAGAAGCTTTTTAAAAAGAAAAGTACGATAACACACAAGCAGAAAGTCACCAAGACAATTTTAACACTTTGCTTCATTTGAAATGCCAAATCTGACATGGTTCCCCTGCTTTGTCTAGTAGAAAGGAAGTTAAGATTGTGATGGACTTACTTGATGTAGGTAAGTATTAATATTACTGGGTTTTGCAATTATCACTTGTATACACAAAAGAAATTACATAGTCATACAAGGCAAAGGAGCAGGTTAGATTGTGCTTAATTATTTTACTTAATCCTGTCAGTGTCTTTCCAAAGTACAAGCCTATAGTATTAGACATTGTCCTAGAACTGTAGAGTTACTATGAACTCTGCTGCCCACAGTTGCAATTTTTTCTTTTTCCTACCGAGCTCTATCTTCTCTGAACATGATTTTGAAAAGTCTGGCTTACTTCCCTAAGTCAGTCAAAGCCATGAGCTACAGTTGACTGCATATAGGGATTATATCATCACCCTTCCTCTGCAGCACAGCCAACACATCTGAATCCTTAGCTAGTGTAATATGGATGCTTGTGGTCTTCTCCCTAGTGTTCCATTAATGAGAAACAAGATGGAAAACTGGCCAGCAGAGTCTTCCAAAAGAAAAGGCTCTTTCCAGTCTAGAACACAACTTGTTTGTACTACAAGTACATCTCCTTGGTAATGCTCTGAACTTCAAGGATTTACACAACCAAGAGGGTTTGACTCCAGCTGTAGCAGCCTTGGTGTTCAAATGCTCGTGATCTACAGATTAGTAGAAAAGATGAAGGTGCGGATTCTGACCAGAAAGACTGAAATTTAAGGACAAGCCTGTAATGACAATAACTCCAGATATGAGAGGCTCTGTCACTGAGAATACACTAACGGAGCTGCTTTAGTATTTCTCACTGATAGAAGAGCTGAAGATACCAGGCGCTGAGTCCTATCACCTTCAGTCAGGAGAACATCAGCACTGGCAGAACGCTCACTTAAACTGCTCCTAGGAACAAGGCCAGCTCAAAACCCCAAAACGACCCAACTCAGCGCAGGATGGGCAGACCGTCCGTGGAACTCCCGACGCACCCCATCCTGGCGTGTTCACAACCAGCCTTTTCCTCGGGGGTTTCGGGAGGCACTGAAGCCACACTGAGCGACAAAGCGTTCTCGCAGCTCGGCGGGGCAGAGAAACGGCGGCGGGAGGCAGGGCCGGCGGTGCTGAAGGGACAGCTCCCGCAGCGGTGGGCCGGCCCCGCGGGCCAGCGCCGTACCCAGCCCGCACCCCCTGCCCTGCCCGCAGCTTCCCTCGCCCACAACCCCCCGCACTGCCCTGCCTGCATCCCCCCCGCCCGACCCGCAACTCCTATGCCCTGCCCGGCCCTGCCCGTATCCCCCGCCCCCGCACTGCCCTGCCTTCAGCCTCCCCTGCCCTGCCTTCAGCCCCCCCCATACCCACAACCCCTCCTGCCCTGCCCTGCCTTCAGCCCCCCCATACCCACAACCCCTCCTGCGCTGCCCTGCCTTCAGCCCCCCCCCATACCCACAACCCCTCCTGCGCTGCCCTGCCTTCAGACCCCCGTCCTGCCTGCACCCACCCTCCCCACCCACAACCCCTCCTGCCCTGCCTTCAGCCCCCCATACCTACAACCCCTCCTGCACTGCCCAGTCTTCAGCCCCCCTGCCCTGCCTTCAGCCCCCCACCTCCCGCCAGCCACAGCTTCGGGGTGATAAACTCTGAGATTTATGCTTCCAGATGCAATGTAATGGTTCACACTGCAAGTTACTTTGCAAAGGAAGTTCTCTCTTATTTGTAAAGTATGACCTTAGCTTTACTTTGAAAATATGTCTCATTAAGAGGTACTAGCCAGCTCACCCTCATTGGCAGCATAATCAGAAAAAAAAAGAAAAAAAGCCCAGAAAACCCCCAAAATATCTTTAGAATTTGGGGGTTTTTAAGGTATTTTGTGTTTAATTTGCTTCTTCATTTTCACAGACGTAGTTATACAGCCACAGCGCACAAAACCCTTGTTTTTCCTCACCATGCACCTTAACACGCTAACCCCTTGCCTGACTCTAGTTTAACTTAGCAGACATGCTGTACTGGGCTGTGAAGGCAAAGGTGAGGCCTAGCATGCAATTGTTACCTTAGGATTTAAGAACCAGGGTGCTAACCTTCCTTTGGGGATGGATAAGGAGTCTGTACTCCGTGAACTGGTGGCCATGTCACCAACTGCAAAGTAGTTGCTGTTTAATCAGCATTTATTATACCCTACAATTAAGCTATTTAATTCAGCCTGTAGTGTGCAAGTGCAGATGAGGGTCCTTCAAGTCGGCCCAGTGCTGACAGCCTTAATAGGCTACTTTTATCATAATATTACCCCCCGCAGAGGTGAGATCCGAGCACGTTACATGGATGGCTGAAACACAGCCCTCGGTGGAGGCACAACCTCTGGGACTTACACTGCGAAACCTTCAGCAAACGTGAATGGAAACTTGAGGAATGCAACTAAAAAGAGTTTCTGTGCCCAGGTGCACGTCTGGAATGACATTTCGCATCACTCTTCCAAGACTTTAATACTGGATAGTCCAGTAAGTTAACAGCAGACTGCTATTCCAGACAGCTACCAAACCAACAGTGCCAGCTCTAGAAGTGGGTATCATTGCTTCCAACCGCACTTCTAACATTAAACTTGAACATCCCATCCAACAGCAACCAACTCTAAGCCCTGCCTGAATTGCATTCTTTTTTAAAATAAATACATACACTCCTTCACTGTATTAAAAACTTACTGGAGGGTAATAATTTCTACTCTGTTGCAAACATACAGTTGATGGCTCGAGAGAACAGGACTGTAGTCCTGTTGCAGCACTAGAAGGGTAAAACAAGGATAAAAGGGGGAAGGTGCAGCTCCACATCTGTTCCTGAACTATCAAATCGTAGAAAGTACATCAGGGCTGGAGAATCCACAGTTACAGCCACATCATGAGGGGACCTGAGGCTTCAAGAAGTTCTGTAGAAATGGTTCTTCTATCCCAAAGGCAAAACCTAGTAAGTGTTCAGTGTTTGCTGCATGGGGCAGGGAAGAAAATAATCTATACTGGTCCAGAATGAAACAAAGCACCACCTCTGCTCAACCTGGTCCCTTCACAATCACAAACACCATGAATTGGTGAGTTTTTACCTAAATGCTTTCAAGCAGACCACAGAATAAGAAAAAAAAAAGCTATTACTTGTATTCCTTGGAGGTATGTCCCAGATAGGACAAAGCTACTTTTTTGCTCCTTTCATTTTCTAGAAAATCCTACTAGTCTGAAAGTTTCTCTGCACCCCTCCATTAAAAAAAAAAAAAGCTTTATTCTTGCCTGAACTGTCAATAGTGATAGTTAAATAGGATCTAGAAACAGTCATTCCACACTATTTCTCTTTCCACAGTTGTACATAGTGGCTAAAAAAAAAAAGCCAGAGAGATGAAATGGCCCTATTCTCCAACTCCAACAAAGGCTTCAAAAGTGCACTGAAGCTCACTGAAACAAACCCACCTCTTCATGCCTTCAACACCACAACTTAGTCAAACAACGGCCAAGTAGGCCCAAATATCCAAACTCGGATAAAATTCACCCACAGGTATTTTAGAACAGAATTTGTAAGAAGGCAAAGGGCTAAGGGGGAACCTGGTAACACAAGTCAACTTTAGGAATTTTTAAGTCAGAAGTGATAAGCTTTTGATTGTGAGAAAGGAAGACACCAAACACGTATTAGCAGTGAATCAACACTGCAGAAGGCAACCACTTCCTTTGCAACCAGCTGCCTGTCCTTAAGGATGTTCTTAAAGGAAGAGTCACCAGAGCCCCCGGGGACTCTGCCACTGCCAGGCCACCAAGCTTCAGCCGTTTGGTGAAAACCGATCAGCCCCTGGAAACGCAGGACTTAATAACGGGAAACCGCTCCTGGCGTCAGTGAAACGTAACGCACCGAGCTGGGTTCGGCCTCCCCGGAGAGGAGCGCTAGCCTGGGAGGCAGAAGGGCACTGGAGCAGCAGGAATGCGGCTGCGTGTGGGAAAGGGAATGGACCGCAGAACCAGGCTGGGGGGAAGGAGGCCCTGGCCCAGCCTTTGGCTGGCGGCCCCAGGACGTTAGGTGCCGGGCCGCCGCCGCCCCCTCTGCTCCCGCGCCAAGGGCCACCGGGGAGCCCACTCGCCCCTACAGCCCCCGCCGCCGGCCGAGCCCCGCGGCCTCCCCGCAGCGGCCCGGGGCTCCCCCCGCCGCGGCGGTCCCGGCTCCCGCCGGGGCCAACGAAAGAGCCGGACCGGACCAGACCTGACCGGACCGGGCCGGGCCGGGCAGGGCCTCCCTCCGTACCGACGGCGGTCCCGCCTCCCCCTCAGGGACCCGGGGAGGGCCGAGGCTCTTCCGACCCCAACCCATCCCGCCGGCCCCGGCTCCCGCCGGTCCGGTCCGTCTCCGCCCACCGTGGCGGCCCGCCCCCCAGGCCCACAGGACGGCCGGGACCGGGCCGCTCCCTCCTGCCGGGTGGCGGCGAGGGGCCGCGCCGAGCTCCCCCCCCCGGCCCTGAGCCGCCTTACGCTGTATGACGGGGGGCGGCGGGTAGCGGGCCCGCAGCTCCGGGCCGGCCCCCTGCACGCCGCTGCTCACGTAGTTGCTGGGGAAGATGCCGACGCGCTGGTCGATCTTGCCCGTCCACCATCCCTCGTCGCCAGACACATGCGAGTCCCTGGACAGCACCTGCACCACGTCTCCCGGCCGCAGGCTCAGCTCGTCCTCGCCGCACGCCTCGTACTCGAAGACGGCGGTCCAGAGCGGCCCGCCGCCCGGCGGCTCCCCGCCGCCTGCGCCCTCCTGGCTGAGCTCTGTGAGGGGCTCCATGGCGAGGCTGCTCCATAGGGGGAGGCGCCCGCGGCAGCCGGGCGCTGCGGGGGGCGGCGGGGCCGGTACCGCCGCCTATTGTTCATACGGCCCGGCGCCTGCCGGCAGCAGGTGCCGCCGTCGGGGGGGTCCGGGGGAGGGGGCCCGGTGTGGGGCCGCCTCAGCGCAGCGAGGGGAAAGGCGAAGGCAGGCAGCGCGTGCCGCCGAGCCGCCGCCGCATCCCCCCTTCCTCCTCCCTGCCCGCCTCCGCCTGCCGCCGCGGCCGCGCATCCCGAAGCCACCTGACTCTCTGGCAGCTTCGGTGGCGGCAGGAGGGAGGCCCCGCCCCTTCGCCACCGTTGACAGCCTCTGTTGGCCGTCGCTGCTGCCCGTCAACGCCGCCCTCACCTGATTGAGGGCTCGCGCACTCTGAGCCGCGCCCCCTCCCCGCCCAGCCTCTCGCCCCGGCGCCCCGCACTCACCGGCGCCCTCCAATTGGCCCCCGCCTCGTCAGCTTTCGCTTCCCATTGGGTCTCGCGGCGCTTGTCAGGTGAAGCGCTCCGAGCTCCGCCTTCCCTGCCGCTTCTCATTGGCTGGCGAAAGGGGCATGACACGGGAGAGAGGCGGGGCGACTGGGCGGGGCGGAGCCGCTGCTGCCTGGCGGCGGGGCCGGCGCCTCCCGCTACGGGGAGGTGGCGCACCTGGGGCCGGGCCGGGCCGGGCCGCTCCCCGCCCCGCCCGCCACCGCGGCTCAGCGGTCCCGTGGCAAACGCCGCTGGTCGCTTTTCAAGAGTCGCCGTCTTCTGGCGCGGCCGTTGACCAGTGACCAGGGCTGCCCCGCCGCCCATCGATGCTTCCCGCCCGGGCACCCAGAGCCAGCCCGGCTCTCCTGTGGATGCAGGGGGTTGACATTATGGCGCGCGTAGGCGGAGCTGTCCGTCCGCCCGCATCCTTCCCGGGCCACTGACGCGACCCGCCGCCCCGCCCGCACCCGAGGGACGCCCGCTGCCTGGGTCGGGGTCAGGCCCAAAACCAAACCCCCGCAGGGCCCAGGCCCGTCTCTCTCTTCACTTGGGGCCTGCGGAAAGCTTGTGCTTCAGCCCTGGCGGGGTGTGCGGTCGAGGAGGGGACATCCCCGCCGAACACACATATTAAATGGAGAGCCTGGGGTTCGGTGTTCCCTCTTGCAGCCAGCGTAAAGCTGCTCGGGCTTGGGCACGCAAAGTCCTCCTCCCTGCTATCCTTACAGCCTGGGGACATCCCAGCCCTCGTGAACAAGATCAGTTTGTACTAGGTGACGCAGGAGGGACGGCCTCTTTCCAGCGTTCGTTAAGTCCTCATGCAATTTTCAGTGGTAAGGCTGGAACTGGAAGACATGGATGCATCATGGTAGCAAAGCGTGCTGCTGGAGAGCCCCGGGCACTGGGACAGCACAGAGAGCCTCCCCACTTACGTAAGACCCCAGGCTTAGCTCCTCTTCGGCGTTTTGTAAGTGGAGTTACACAACTCTTCTCTGCAAGATGGAATTCAAAAATATTCTCCATTCCCTAGTGAGGCATTTGGTTTATTTTATGTACAGGGCAGCTGCTAATAGTTCTTAAACTGTGCAGCAGGGTTTTGTCTATTTCCCTACTCCTCTGTTAGCACTGGGCTGCTGCGCTTGGGAAGTGCCAGGGTTCAGCCTTTAAGGAAAGGGATGGTGAAGATCTGAGTTGGAGACATCATTCAAAATCCTTACCTTTTTTTTTGTAAATACTTGAATTTGCTTCTCTGATTTCCGGGAAAGCACCTCTGCCCAATCAAAACTTACCCAGAACTACTGCACTTAGTGAGAAGTACTCCCCAGAGGGAACTGAAATTTTTTCTACTTTATATCTTTTTTTCGCAAACTTCTCAGCCTTTATTTTCTGACAGAAACAAAACAAACCAAAAAAAACCACCCTGCCCAGGAAGAGCTGTCATATTAATACCCTTATTTTACAAATAAAGAGCAAAATAGATCTAGTTGAGTTCAGAGCTAACGTTTTGATGTGGCACCCACAAGATTTCAGCACTAGTTTTCAAACAGAACTCTTCTAAGGAATGAGCTTTAGATTTGCTCCTGTATCTCCATCTCCCCCTGCTAGTGAGGATGGAGCAGCGGACTTATCCTTTCCACCATCCTGTTACTTAAGCTTGTGCTTTCCAATTAGCATGAGCTTATCCAATGTTACTCTGTTGCTGAAAGGGACTTTCCTGCCCCTCCTCACATGTTTGACCAGCTTTCCTGATTGCTGCAGTGGCAACTGCTCAGCTTTAGAGTCATTTCAGCTCATTTGTCTAATTGAAAGCTAAGTTGCCAAGTGAAAGGAGCTAGCTTTTGGTCAACTCTTCAGGTTGACTCACTGGCATTAGAGACAGCACAAGGTGTGGGAGCAGGGCAAGACAGATGAAGGAAGGGGACAGCAGAGCTAGCCCTTTCAGCAAAAGCCCGAGGTTAAGTTAACTTGTCATCATCATGAAGCCAAGGGGTAACAAACAGCTGTGTTCATAATTTTTGGAGTTCAAAGAACAGATAATTGGGATGGAATCTGAAGGATTGATGCTAATGTCCCTCATTAAAACAGTCTCAGCTGCATGCAGTACTTTTATTTAGGGAGAAAAAAATATTTAACTCACACAATGGACAGGTATTATGTTTATATGAATATGATGCTTCACAAATTTTAGTGTAAAAATCTTAGCAAGAGATAAGACAAAAGTAGCCTCCCATCTTTCAGCTGCTTGACACTTATCTTGATCGCTGCTGTAGAAACCTAAAATAAGTACAGAGTTATTTTACCTATTGTGAAAACAATGACACAAGAAAAGTTACACTTGTGAGGAGGCTCAGGCTGCTGCAGTGACCTGTCAAGACAGAACCATGCCATCTTGTGGAACGTCTTGAAATTGAAACTCACAGACAGCTTTTCTTCTCGAAGACAGCATATGGGATTATTTTGGGTTGGTTCTTTTTTTCCTTCCTGGTTTGGTTGGGTTCCCCCCCCTCCCCCCATTATCAATGTGTTTATTACTATAGAGATGGTGTGACTGGCTCAGGAAGCCCAGAGCAGCCAGTACCTGGAGCTGGGAGAGTGTAGTGGTTCAGCCCCAAGCAGCAGCCGAGCACCACAGCCGCTTGCTCACTCCCAGAGGAAAAACAGCCAGAGCCTCCGTGGGTTGAGATAAGGACAGTTTACTGACAAAAAGCACCGTGAAAAGGGAACAACAAAAACTCATGGCAAATTTCACTCACACCCAGTGACAACACAGTGTACCTTACCAACCTGATGATAACACAGAATATCATACAGCACAAGGACCAAGGTGATGCCCCAGCCACACTCAGCCTGCCCTAGAGGCACCCAAGAACATCCCTCCCCAGCCAGCCCCTTTTATGGGGGAGTGATGTCAGGCGGTGTGGAAACAGCCCAGGGTAACTCAGCTCACCTGGACTGGCTGCTTGGGGAGGTTAACTCTGGCCTTGCTGGAACCAAGACAGAGAGTGTCCAAGGAAATGGTTTGAAGAGTTGTGGTAGGATCTTCCCACTCTTCCAGACTTCCCTTGGCATCTTTTACCACCCACATAAGAGACTGGCTTCTCAATGAAAAGATTTGGGCAGATTGGGAAAGCTGTTCTTAGGATCAAGGTCAACAGAAGAGCTAGTAAATGTTGAAGTTCATGTTTCAGTAACTGGCAAAAGGCAGGAGAAAAAAATCACATTAAACATGTCTGCATGCAGCCTGTGAAAGATGTGTTTGCAAGATACAGAGTGACTTTTGGAATGGTGCATGTCTTTCTGCTGAACATACAGCCCAAATGCTGCACTGGAGGGTTTTTCTCTTATGCCTTTTTCCAGTAAGACTGTATATGTTCCCATTATTTTTCAGCAGATCTGAATAATGGGAATTAGATGCTAGATAGAACAGATCCAGTCCTCAAAGTCTGTGCCTGAACAGACGCTCGGTGCTTCCTAAAAATTGGATGTAGATTTTTGTGATGTTTAAAAAAAGGAGTCTAATCTGCAAATGCAGGTGATACTCTGAATGTAACTCAGACTTCCTCCAAACAGGGAACTTTGGACCAAGAATTTTCATTCAGGCTTGTGTTTGTGTCTACATTTAAAATACCTGCCAAATTATTGGAGTATAAACAAAAAGGGCAGTCTATCCCTAGCTCTTGTTTTAAGAAGCTTTGGAAAGTGCACAGCTTATTCATATAAATTTAGGATGATCATCTCAGCTTTTGCCCGATCTTTTCTAGATGTTTGTGCTGACTACTGAGTTAGTTCTCTCTCTTTCAATAGACACCTTTCCTCTCTCTTCACTGGATTTAGCAGCTCAATAACATTTTACCACTGTGCTAGTCCTTAGCCATAAATCTACACTAGATATCAAAATGTTGGCACTCTGGGTTCCTAATCTCTGTGCTCTGTGAGGGGAAAGAAAGCAGAATGTTACCAAAACAGGTAAGAGGATGAGAAACGTCCAGAAAGGACCAAAAAGGCCAGCACAGTCCAGCTACACTGCAGTACTGGAGAACCACTAGTACCATCAGAGTAAGAAAGTATAAAAGATTAATATTAATAAGATTTTGTCCCTCTCTACTCTGCCCTCCTGAGGCCCCAGCTGGAGTCCTGTGTCCAGAGCTGGGGCCCCAATACAAGAAAGATGTGGAACTGTTGGAGAGGGGTCAGAGGAGCCACGAAGATGATCAGAGGGCTGGAGCAACTCCCCTATGAAGAGAGGCTGAGGGACCTGGGCTTGTCCAGCCTGGAGAAGAGAAGGCTGTGAGGGGACCTCATTGCAGCCTTCCAGTCCCTGAAGGGAGCAGAGAAACAGGAAGGGAATCAGCTTTTTAAAAGGGCAGACAATGGCAGGACAAGGGGAATGGATTTAAGCTAAAGGAGGGAAGGTTTAGATTAGATATTAGGGGTAAGTTCTTTCCAGAGAGAGTGGTGAGGTGCTGGAAGGGGCTGCCCAGAGAGGTGGTGGATGCCCCATCCCTGGAGGTGTTCAAGGCCAGGTTGGATGGGGCCCTGGGCAGCCTTGTGTAGCTCCAGGCCTGGAGGTTGGTGTCCCTGCCTGTGGCATGGGGGTTGGAACTCTGTGATCCTCAGGGTCCCTTCCAACCCAGACCAGTCTATGATTCTGTGATTCTATGATTTTATGATTAAGGTGATGCTCTTTGGCACATCTGCTCAGTGCAGCTCACTCTGTTTACATCACGTGGTAATTTACATGGCATCTTAAATGAACCCAGCACTAATGCTCTCATTTGGCTTTCATATATTTCAGGGGATGTATCTCACCTGCATTCCATGGTTATATCTACAGATACAGTCATATACACCGCGCTGGAGGTGCCTCTTACGCCAGTGGACAGATCTATTTGAACAATTGCTGATAATCTCTCCTCAAACAATGTAAGCTTTACTGACAAATGGATCCTTCTGTCGTTATAAATTGCCTCTCTGCATGGCTGTAAAGGCAGACTGTGAGGTTTTTTCCCCACACTTTAGAACAGTGCTGCTTTGCCAACATCACTTTAGTGTAGGTTTGATCTCCATGCAGGGGAGAGAGGTAAGCCACTGGCAACATGCTTTATGAACTGCACTGTGCTAGCTAGGAGGCAGGCTGTGAATCTGGGTCTTTGGCATCTGAGTCAGTAAAAGAGAGCACTCTCCTCTGCTTCATAAAATATATATGCTAATCTCCCAGATGGCTATATCTTCTTTCTCCATAGAACAGATGACCTGGAAAGTAAGAGACTGAAAACACTGGCGAGTGGGAATTCTGGGCCAAAATCAGGGAGCTTCCAGTAGATTTTACAGACAGACTTGGCTTTTAAATTTAGTTTGAATTTGTTTCTGTTATAAAATACAGTAATGGTTGCATGACTGTGATTACAAGTCACGCTGTAATTTCATATGTAAGATGAAGCATTCCTACATCGATCAGGATCTCTCTAAGATAAATAAACCAAAGATTTTTCTGCCTACACTAAAAGATACATATCTAACAGAAATGATGTTTAACTTTGCCTTAGTAGCAACCAACATTTGCATACTCTGCATTATCTCAAGCCAAGCCACATTTATAGCTCGTGTTTAGTTTGTCATTGGTTGAGTTGCTGCTGCTGTAGAGAAACCCCAGGACTGCAGTGCCAGGCTGGCAGCGCTGTGCCACAGTTTTATAAGTGCCTGGAGCAAAACTTTAACTCACTTGAGTAGAGGAACTGAGGATAATGTGATGCAAACGCTCCCACTGGAGTTCAGCAAAGACACTACAGCAAACCTTTGGGGTTTCTGAAATCTTTATAGGTGCTGGCAGCCTTGATCTGCCTTTTCATCTTCCACGGGAAAAATGAAGCAGAAGCACAGCAGCCTCTGGTGCCGCAGCCAGCACACGGTGCAGTGCTCGCTCAGAGCAGTCTGCACTGCCTGCCGTGCCTCAGCTCCCGTTCAAGGCTACCTGCCCAAGGAGTGACCAAGTCCCCCTTGTTTGGGAGGGTGGCGAGGTTTTGTTTGGGAATAACAAAAACAAGATGGGAAGATTACAAGATATTAGCTAGTCTGGGGTTTTGTTTAGGCTTTATGATTGCCCCAAAAAAGGGCCTTTGGACCAGTTTTCAGGTGGCTGAAGCACAACACAAAAGCAAAGAATCCTGCATCTGAACTCAAAGCACAGATGCTGGATGCAAACTTCATTCCTAGTTCTAATGGGGCAGTAGAATTCCAACATAGAGAGACACACAACATCTATTAGATACTAGCATTCGTATCTATATCATAGCTTTATACCCAAATCACAACCCTACTGGATCTCCTGTCGGTAGAGATGCATGGCTGTAAAACAGGTAGCCTTTTCATTTGGAGTAAAGCAAGCCTTTTGCTGATTGAGGCTGATGTCTTTTTTCTCTAATTTGCATTCAGTAAGTTCAGTTACTATTCAGAATAATAAACCTCAATCTAAAATAAGACCAACTAGGTCAGTGCAGTAGTAATTGTTTTTTTCCATGTTGTCTTGAGGGAATAGGCAACATTTGCCTGCTGTCTCCTTTTATTTGCAGTCACAGTTTAAATCCTTAGCAGAATTACATAGAGGAGCCTCTTTCAATAAACATGTGACTCTACCAGAGAATTTTCTGTGTTGATTTTCCTGTATAGAATCTACTTTTTGCCTGGTGACTAAGCTCAAATAAGATACTATATTTATTTGATATTTCATAAGGCAACTGGAAGGGGATTTCCTTGTACTTACATGGGAACGGACCTAATCCTGTGTTGATGTTTTAGTTCAGTGTGGGCAGAGAGACACACCATGTTTTTTGTTGTAATCCAGTCTCTCAGTATGGGCAGCCCCAGATCCATAGGCAGCCCTAGATCCATGGGAGCCCCAGATCCATGGCAGCCCCAGATCCACAGGCAGCCCCAGATCCATGGGAGCCCCAGATCCATGGCAGCCCCAGATCCACGGGCAGCCCCAGATCCATGGGAGCCCCAGATCCATGGCAGCCCCAGATCCACGGGCAGCCCCAGATCCATGGGAGCCCCAGATCCATGGCAGCCCCAGATCCACAGGCAGCCTCAGATCCACGGACAGTCCCAGATCCACAGACAGCCAGAGACACCAACCCATGAAGTGGGGATTTCACATTACACTGTTGCAACCATCTCAAAGAGTCTGATTTTACGCTCCAGAATTAATGTGCTTTATTTTTTACTTTCTTTCCCTAATTGGCAGTCTTAATTGGTGTACCCTGTTCCTCCACACCATCAAGGCACTGTGCAGTTCACCGTACAGCTAAAGCTTTTGTAGAAGGAGTAGAGTTGGCCTACAGAGATTGCAGACTGTTGTGTGTCTTTGACTCTAATTGGTACCTGAGTAGTTTTTGAAAGATAACACTAGACATGATTAACTTCTGCAGAATACATGCCTGTTTCTTTCTCATGGTGTGATATCGTGCCTCCAAATTATGCTGCTGAAGGGGCCTCTCAGAGACTTGACAGAATCACAGAATTGTAGGGGTTGGAAGGGACGTCAAGAGATCATTGAGTCCAACCCCCTATTGCTAGTGTATGGATGGATGACAGGCTTTCTGCACATATATATTGCTTAAGTATAAGTTGTCCTGCTTCACTGCTGGTAGGATCTGAAATTGTCTATCACTGGGAAGCAAAGAGTCTCAGCTTCAATCCCAAAAGGTCTCAGGTAAGATTCTACCTACAGCATTTGTGGAGGGGCAAGTAGTAGTCAGAGCTTTCCCAAAGTTAGCTTTGACTCTTGTATTCAAAATGAGTAAGACACTTGGCTCAACAGGAAGAGGAGTTTTGAAAAAGAATCACAACAAAAGGTTTTGCAATTCTCAGATATATCTTTTTTAAAACTATTTTTCTGTAACTTGTGTGAAGCTAACAGGGAATTCTGTAATGATGAACCAGCACTCAGTAGAATGAGCTGCATAATTCACTCACTGCTTTAATGCTCATTAAGCGCTGACCTCAAACTCATGCCAGCAGAGCCTTTCCATTACTCCACAATGGTATCTACTCTTGTTAGACTCCATGGCGCTCCTCTGGGAGTCTGAAGGACTGAAGCCTGCAACAGAAGCAAACACCTCCCTGGGACTGTAGACCAGGTACCTGATGAGACTGAAATGCTGAATGGAACCCACCATTTTCTAATACGCTGAAGGAAAACCTAGCGTGCTATTTGCCTGTGTTATTTGAATGCATATGTAAAATATAGACTCATGGCATTCCAGAATCTCCTGAGCTGGAAGGGATCCATAAGGACCATCAAGTCCAGCTCCTGGCTCTGCACAGGGACAGACAGGTCACAGCATGGCACTGAGCACATCGTCCAGATGCTTCTGGCCCTCAGCCCAGCTCAGGGCTGTGACCACTTCCCTGGGGAGCCTGTTCAGTGCCCGACCCCCTCTCAGTACAGAACCTCTTCTGACATCCAACCTAACCCTCCCCTGTCACAGCTTCATGCCGTTCCCTCGGGTTCTATCCCTGGCCCCCAAAGAGAGAAGATTGGCACCTGTCCCTTCACTCCCCCTCATCAGGAAGCCAGAGACCGCAATGGGGTCTCCCCTCAGCCTCCTCTTGTCCAACAAACCAAGGGCCTTCAGCCTCTCCTCATAAGACTTCCCCTCTAGACCCTTCCCTATCCTCATTGCCTCTCCTCTGGACACTCTCCAATAGTTTTGTGTCCCTCTTGTCCTGTGGCACCCAAAACTGCACCCAGTGCCTGAGGCGAGGCTGCCTTAACGCAGTGCAGAGCAGGACAACCCCTCCTGGACTGTCTAGCCACACCGTGCTTGATGCACCCTGGTGTTACAGAGAGACTATTTTGATGGCTACAAGAAGTGCATTTCCCCATTTTCACGTAGTTATCCTTTCTAGTATGCTCCACTGCCAGTAAAGAACTACAGTTCCTTTCTATCCAATTTTAGCATACAAATTGTTTTGCCTCCTTAACCCTGATCGAGGGTATCCATGCTTAAATCATCAACACTGTGCCAGAATTTCTTTATAGAATCATAGAATCACAGACTGGTCTGGGTTGGAAGGGACCCCGAGGATCACAGAGTTCCAACCCCCATGCCACAGGCAGGGACACCAACCTCCAGGCCTGGAGCTACACAAGGCTGCCCAGGGCCCCATCCAACCTGGCCTTGAACATCCCCAGGGACAGGGCCCCCAGCACCTCTCTGGGCAGCCCCTTCCAGCACCTCACCACTCTCTCTGTAAAAACTTCCCCCTAATATCTAATTTAAACCTCCCCTCCTTTACATGGACGATAAAAAGGAAATGCTAACAAACTCCTGAGCTGTCTGGGGAGGAGGGTCTCAGGGAGTGTTGCCCATGCTGAGGAGCTGCAGTCTCGGCCCCTGGACAGTCTCTCCTCTCCTCAGACCTGCTCCCAAGATACAAGACATGATATCTACAGTAACCTTCCCACACTAATTTTCAGTCATCCTTATTGGCAAAAGACACCTGAGACCACCTCATCAGCAGGACCAGTAACTAATTGGCACTGATATTCTCATTGCTCTTGATTAACACAGCAGAAGGATGAAACCTTTGGCTTCAGGAGAGTGAAAACCCCGCCTCTCTTCAGGCGGTTGTAGGTGAACCCCAGGGTCGGGGGCAGAGGCAGAGGTGGATGGGGAAGGGTGGGGGGCATGGCCCCGCCAGGCGCTGGGACGCTTGGGCCGCCCAAGCCCCAGCCTGCTGCCCCTCTGCAGTGCTGCAGGCGCCCACCCATCCCCTTGCTGGGTAACCACAACTTATTTTCCCATCCTGCAGTTAACAATGAAGAAGTTCTCGCCCGGGTTATTTTGGGTCCTGCCGGAGCCGCACGCTGCTTCCTCTGGGCTCAGAGCTCATTGTTTTTATTCGCTTCTATGAAACAATTGCAGTCTGCATAGGACATATTTGTTTTCCAGTTCCCCAAACCATTATTACCTTTTCCTGTTCCCCTTGAGAAAATGGACCTTTGATACCCTGCCAGGCTGCATTATTGAATTCCCTGCTCGTTTCAGGGTGAAATCATGACAAAGGCAGGCGCTTTTACCCAAAATGGGGGGAGAGGGGCAGGGAGGGAGGGAGTCAGAGAAAGAATGTGGAAGAAAATCAGAAAATCTTGTTCTGGAAAAAAAGCTAGTTGCATCATAGTGAAGGAATGAGGTAGTGTGAGTCATCTCGCTCATGAGCACTTCATCTGGTGGAGTTCTCACCCATCCAGGAGAGAGTTTGCCAGGCCCTGGTTACATCCCACAGCCAGTAAGCCTAGCCAGGGGTACAGCACTGAAAATAGAACTGTATCTAGTCATCTCCTAGAAATGATCTCACAGTTGCCCTCTGTAGAACACGAACTCTCTTTACCTGCAATTTGTTATGAATTACACCACTGAAACCAGCTTTATCTGGGTCTACAAGGAGGTTTAGAAGACGCAGGCCAGGAGACTCCCCTAGACACCCAGTTCCTCTTTGAAAGACCCCTTTTCATGGTGCATTCTTCATACTACTCTTACCATGCTTTTCCTCCAGCTTCCCCCTCAGAACAACTTTCATTCTTTGAATGAACAGGTGCATTTCAGTTTGCCCTCCAGTTTATCCTTCTAAATCTTCTGTGGGACTTAGGTGGGCCATTAGAAATCCTGAGGATGCTGTAAGAGAGAGAAGAAAGAAATACATGCTTTTGGGATGTAATCATCCTTCTTTTTCTTAAAAAACTATGCAGTAGGGGGACACAGGTTAATTGATTTTCACTATTAATCTTAATTCAAATGTAGTTCTACACGCACATCTAGGACTCCTGGCTTTTTCTTCAGCTCTGCTACCAACCGATTCAGAGGGCATCATGGTTTCCAGGTTTGTACCCACAGAGACTAACTCTCAGCACAAATCTACCCTTATTTTGGGTAGAGAATGTTGGAAAGAAAGACGGATCGCAGAGACAATGGCTGTTGCTATCTTATCGGTGGGAAGAAGACAAGGTGTTATTATTATACAGGATAAGCTTTCAGTAATGCAGTCTCTTTCCCTCCTATAGAGTGCACAAGGCCACACACACTGCCTGTGCAGCCACCTCCTACTGAGTTTCCTTGAAGGTCACTCCACTCTAGCTAACTGAATTTGATGGATTTTCTGGAGACATCGGTTCCCACTCCCATTAAACGCTTTAAGCCTGGAGCTGATGTCCTTCCATTGCTCCATTAAACTCGGTCCCTTGTAACTACTCTGTTGTATTCATGAGCAAATCTGACAATTTGCTCGCCTCAAAGTTTATGAGATGGTGAGGTTCACAGAACCAGGAGAAGCAATAAGCCAATAACACCAGATAGAAGCTCCTACTAGGCCTGCCAATCACAAAGGAGTCTTTTTGAGACAGTATATGTTGTTTAGATCTGTTGTAAGGGGTAAGACAGAAGGGAGGCTGGCAAAAAGTTGGATTATTATGAGTTCTGAACTGTTTACTTGTAGGACTTGGATCCTATACACTTTCTGCCTTAAAAAAACCCTTCAAGTTGTGCCCAGTTTTCCTGATGTCAGTAGAAGTAGTAATTGTGAATAAAGATGCTTTTCAATATACAGCTTGCAAAATGATGCCTGAAGCATTGGTTTGTTTTTTTTTTTAATATAAAATGTTTTGCTTGCTTTTTATCATGCACCATTTAAAGATGTACAAGAAAGCATTTATTTGCTTCGCTACAAAGTAACTGTGAAGCAGCAGGGTGTACCAGAAATCCAAAATTCAGTCCAAGAGTCAAAATACTTTGGCCACCTGTGCTTAATTCCGCTGTTACCACAGCAAGTCTGTTTTTCATACGATTTGTGTAACACTTGGTATTGAATTAAATCTTGGAAGTACATATTCTACTGCAAAACAGGGTTTTTTTGTGGTTAAAACACTGCTTGCAACACAACCTCCTCTTTTCATGTCATGTCATAGTCTGAAACAATGGCAAAAAGATAAATCACTCCAAATCTAATTTTAACAGCTGCCAATTTTGTAATAAGTCTGCTGATTTATGTCATGTTTACAGCATTGTATAGAACAGCTGTAGGCATGCAGCTTACAGATTTCTGATGCAACCTTCACTGGCGTTTCTGGATTCTATACACAGCATGAAGCAGAGTATAAATCTCTCCAAAAAGGTTGCTTCCTCCACCCTTCCTTTGTTTCGAAGTAATTTCTGACTTTTTGCCTTTAGGTTTATTTTTAATGTCAGATCATTTCCATTGTTTATCTCCAGAAAAGCATTTCCAGGCCATTTTGCAATCCTCACTGTCCTGGGAAGGCCTATGGAAAGGTGATGGTTATATGTTTCTCCGGCAGATGGGGTGAGAAATATGAGACTGTCATCAGCATGACACACCTGTGTTTAATTCCTTTGCTCTCTCACAGTCTTCTCCCTGTTCATTGCTTACCCCATCAAAGATTTCCCAAGAGGATGAATGCATCTTTCCATGCTGCGGACTGATCAAGAATGCACCAAAGAAATAAATAAATAAACTAAAGCTGTTGACGCAGAGAGTGCTCCACAGCCAAACCTGGAATCCAGAGCCCAGCAGCTCTGGGTTATATAGGGCATAAGGCACCTGCATAAGCTGGGAAACACAGATGCCTCTGGATGCCTGAAGATCCCTATGAATCTGTGGAAAGAGGCATGAAGCTGCTCAATGATGGGCAAATCTCTCGTTCCTAAGGAAAAGGTCAGGAAAGAACTCTGCAAAATGTTGCTCATGGATCTACCCTCTCAGGGCATCTCCTGTGGCTTTTTCCATCAGAGGGATAGACCAACAAACAGAGTTTATTGAGAAACCTTTTGGCTGGCTGTGAGTTGGAACGAATCTGCCTGCAGTTCCCTGATCTGTGATGTCCGTCACTACTATGCTGTTCAGTATCTGTTCTTGATAGAAAGTGTGGACCAATCTTATGTGATAAGCAAATATAGAGAAGGAATTAATAGCCTTGGTTTCACTCTACTGCCTTGTCTCTGAACCAAGATAAAGCTCACCTGTCTAGTACTCACTCTGCAGAAGCTGTGGCAGTTTGTACAGATGCTCTTTATGTTCACCATGGCTGTGTTTAATGGATCAGAACTGGGGAGCTCTGGGTGCTGGCTTTGTCAATGGTTGACATCATGAACTGGAGTAAATCACTCAATTTGCAACAGTTTTAACACCTGTACAAAGGAATTAAGGATACCTCCTTTGCAAGTTGCTTTCATCCACAAATAAAAAACCTACACCCAACACATGCTTTAGTATCACTGCCACTTAACAGATAACAGAGTTGCAAAAAGTGAGTCTCTGTTTAAGCCTGCTTTACTTGGCTGCACATAGGACTTTACTCAACACGGTGCCACCATGCCCCTGCTGTTGGTGAACATCATCAGGCCTTATCCAAATGGATAAGGTCAAATCATTCTCATGACAGATCTCATTACAATGAAATGTAAAAAGTAAGACACAGTCTCATGTAAGGACAGGTTGAAGACTATCAGCTGAAGACTATCGGACATATGAGGAGAGGCTGAAGGCCCTTGGTTTGTTGGACAAGAGGAGGCTGAGGGGAGACCCCATTGCGGTCTCTGGCTTCCTGATGAGGGGGAGTGAAGGGACAGGCACTGATCTCCTCTCTTTGGTGACCAGGGATAGAACCCGAGGGAACGGCATGAAGCTGTGACAGGGGAGGGTTAGGCTGGATGTCAGAAGAGGTTCTGTGTTGAGAGGGGGGTCAGGCACTGAACAGGCTCCCCAGGGAAGTGGTCACAGCCCTGAGCTGGGCTGAGGGCAAGAAGCATTTGGACGATGTGCTCAGTGCCATGCTGTGACCTGTCTGTCCCTGTGTGGAGCCAGGAGCTGGACTCGATGGGCCTTATGGGTCCCTTCCAGCTCAGGAGATTCTGGGATTCTATGATAACGCAATTGAAAGAATATTTGCATGAAAAAATATGGTGTTTCAGAACTGTGGTGTATCTACAGATGTACATGGGTTTATATACATGCATGCGTGTGCTCTGTGTTCAAAGGGAATGTCTTTCTGGGTTATAGCAAAGAGCTAGTTGAAAGTAGGGGCTGCAAGAAGAGGCTGAGTTGAATGTCTGTATGTGTTTCTGTATAGCTGTGGATTTCTCTTATGGCAAGACCTTCCTCCTAAATCAGCTCAACATGAAATGCTGTTGGTGGAGGGTAGGTTAAAACCAGTTGACCACTGAATGGCTGCAACAAGTCTATTCAGCCAGCAGGGGAGGGAGAAGATCTTTGTAGCTGCTGTTGTTTTCCCGACCAATAATTATGCCACCTCCAGTTGGCTGCCAAAGACCCCTTCTTTCAAAGCCATATGTCCTCTCTAATAAAGCTCTCATCACACCTCCTTCAGGCTTCCCTTGTTCTGCTGTACTTATTCCTGGGTTCGTTCGGTTCATGCAGTGGTATGGCTGTAGGATGATGGCTCCTTAAGCTAGTGCTTAGAGAAAACAGGGCCTAGAGAAAAAGGAAAGATTGTCTGGGACAGCCTGGGTCTGTGACTCTGTGATTCCTGGAATGTTACTCACTGGGTAGCTCATATGTATTTTCTTTTTAAATAACTATTTAAAGGGTTGCTGGAATCCAAGTTACTTCAGATCTGCCATAAAGTGGCAGTGTTTCAGGGCACTCCCCCCAGATTAATCATTTTCACATTCTGAAATCTGTCAACTGCACCTTCAGGCTCTGCCAATTCAAGCAAATACAAAAATAGTAGTCACAACACCTCAGGGCATGATTTCATCAGATCTTCTGCACTAAGCAGGTCTGACCTGCTCAATATTTATCTGGGAGACCTCCAGAGAACAGAAAGAAGAATACTGGAAGGGGCAGCTCTTGGGAGGCAGCTTAGATTTCTTGCCAGTATAAATCATACAACATCTCTGGGAATTTAAGCCTTGGTTGTTTAAAAAATAGCACTGCTGCTGCTGCAACCGACCTATATTGGTGCTGAAGCAGTGTGTGACTAGAGATGCTACCTTCCAAAAGGGATTTAAACTGTGATTCTGGAGTTCTTTTCTCAAATTCAGGTTTTTAACTATGGCCACATTCCATCTCAAGGCAAAATGAATTACATACTGTTTCCAATAGTCTTGAATGTCAAAATTATTCTTCACACCTCCTACTAAAGCACACAGTCACTGCCATATTCCGCTTCAGACAAGGCTGTATTCAGCCAGAAGTCTTGCATACACAGTTAGCAAAGGAGTTGAAATCAGACAGAAATATAAAGTTAGTTTTTCTGTTTATTCAGAATGATGCTGAGATCCAAGAAAGATCTAGGAAAATTGCCAAGGCCTGCAGGGCCTCTCAGCTAATCTGCCCAAGTGGACCCGTGTAGTCGTATGAAATCAAATCACATGGAATTGTGACTTACATATTCCCTACAACATTACTGACTTGCAGTGCCACTAGTTACTCCAAAGATTTCCACAGTTCCTTGTTGATAAGCCAGCCCTCCCAAGACTATTCTCTAAATTCTGCCCGCTTTTCCTCCTTGGGACTCCTAATTTTGGCCTGTTTTCATTAGCCTGAAATTGATATGCACTTCTTTTTCTTTTTCTTTTTTTTTTTATTCTGCCTTCAAAAATGTACTTCAAACTGAAAACATCTCCTAGGCGGGGACTGACCAATTCAGAAGGTTTAATTTCCTGAGAAGAATGGCTAAAAAAGAGCCATGAGGGAGAGGAAATCCTTCAAAACTGAAAATACAGTCTTGGGGACTCATTCACATGCTCTGGGAGCTTTGTACTTCAGAAGGACTGCTTGTGAACAAAGATCTTAAACAGGAATTTATCCCAGTGGCATCATGAATCAGTTTGGTAGCAGTTTCTTACAGCGAGGCACCAGTGTGCTGTACTTTGAAGAATGTGGTATAAATGCTGCTGAAATACTGTCAGCTGGGTGTTTGGATATTCTAATTTTAGCCTTGTTTATTATGTTTCAGCTCCATGGTGTTTTTAGGCAATTCTTGTACCAGCAATGCTAGCAATTTTCTTTTTTCTCAGAGAGACCTTGTGGTCACCAGGACACTGATGACACTTCTCTGTGTGGTTTCTGTATGGACACGTTCAGACAATTAAGTCCTGTGATGTGAAAGTGGACGAAAGAAACAGTAACAGAGCTATCTTTAGGTGGACAATTCATCTCCAAACTGCACTCTGTCTCCAGCAATGGGACCAGTAAGCCATTCCAAATGATCTTTCAGCCATGCTGAAGCATCTGCAAGCAGCTAGGATAGCGAGACTGGGGCCCTGGGAGCAGCAGAAAGCTACGTAGAGACAATTTATAGACAACAAAGAAAAGGAGCAGAGCTGAAGATGCTCTTGTTCAAGTGGCAACTTACAGAAGGTTGCTATCAACAAGTTGGTAAGAATTCTTTTTTTCTGAGCTGTCATGGGACTTCTTTGTTGGCATAGATCTATTTTAAACAGTTTTCTGCTTTCAGCACTCCCTGCTAATAAGAAACTTATGTAAGTGCTCTTCTTCAGGGAAAATCTGGCTTTGGTCTGCTTATTTTGTCTTGAGAAAACCACAGAGCTCAGAGAGCGCACAAAAAGAGCTTACATACTCAAAAGGTGCAGCAGGCAGCTGAGAAACTGCAAGGGCAGGATTAATGAGACTGTGAGCTTCATGGTTCAGCTGCCTGCGGATCAGTAATTAGCATCCTCCACCCAGCAAATTGATCTTTCTCCCTAAGTAGCACTGTGAAGTGCTATGGAGAGCCATATTCATCACTGGGATAGTTGAGGGGGAAAAAAGGAAAAAATCCACCTAAAATGTAAACTGTTCTTCTTCTTTCTTGGTTTGTAAGGGCAAGAATGATGTTCTCCCATGTTGAGAGAGAGGGACCGGTTTGGCCTGCCCCAGGAGCTGCTGGGGAGGAGGATCTATCCCAAAAGGACAGGAGGATCTCAGGGTATGTTTGGTGCTGTGGCAGTGATAAAGGCAGCACACAACACAACCCCAGAAGCACACAAGGCTGCAGCCTGGTGTGCTTCTGGGGTTGTGTTGTGTTGTGTTTTGTGTTGTGTGCTGTGAGTCTGCAACACAACCAGGAGAGGAGGTCTCCTGCCCATGTGATCTTCCTGCTGGTAAGTCTGTGCTGAAGCACTAGAGAATAGGGGTATTTTTCTTGTTTCTAAGGGTTGTGTTCTGGTTGGGAGTAGGGGATGGTACATGGGGTGGAGTTTTGCAGTGTGATTTCATAGCAATCTCTTAGTGTACAGGGCTAGATCTGGTGTGACTTCCCTTGTAGAAAAGGTGTGTTGTCTGTGAAAGAATCTGGCTCCTGTTTAGGAGTTCAAAAGTTGAGTGCATAGCAGGTAAGCTGCTACCAGTTGCTAATGTGGTGGCAACATGTTTAGTAGAGTCCTGTAGTTTTTAAAAAAACACTCTACTGCAACTGAAAGCAAATCCTGAACAATCTCCTGACAGGTTTTATAGGAAAATCAGCTATCCTACAGTGAAATTGGGTTAACAAATACTGTTGCAGAATGACCTTCTGCTTTCTGTTATCCTTGTAAATAAGCCTACTTAATTTTCATATGAGATAACGAGAGAATAAACCACATTTATTGCCACTTTGCACAGTGTTCTGAATGCAGATAAACCCTTTTTTAAACCAAGTTGGAATTACAGGGGAATAATTGGGGAAAAAACCCAAACAAACATCAACCAATCAGGTTCTCAAGACTTAAAATTATGCAAAGACTTTTAATGCACAAGTGGGATGTATATATTTTAACTATTGCTTCCTCAGGAAATCAAAAGGTAGCTGCCCTTATCTCTTGGGCTGGTCAGCTAGACAGAAAATGAACTTTTGTCTTTTTATTTATTTACTTTTAGAGCCGAAGTTACTGCTTTGGATACTGTATCCAGTCCTCAGCAAGTAGTATGTGTCAGCAGGATGCAAAAAGCTGGGTTGAAATGCTGCTGTCTAACTATAGAACCTGAGACAAGGAATCAATAGAAAGAAGTAAATAAAAGCTGGTAGTGAGCCACCAAGGCCTAGCCTGTCAATCTTCATCTGAAAACAAACACAGTATCCAGCATGGAGAGAGAAGTGCTAACCGTCAGAATTCTCAAGTGAATAAATCAGCGTTTTTCGTATTTCTGCTGATTGTTTTTATTAGCTACTTACAGCTTGATATCACACTCTGCTGATTGCTGTTACGAAAAATGACAAGGAAGCGCCAGTCAAAAGCTTCTTTATGGACGCAATCAATTTCACCCAATGTTGACAAAATACTCTTTTTAACTTTCTATTTCGTAATTTCATTTCTGTTTCTTGTCATAATAATCTAGGTTATGTTCCTATCAAACTTTAAAAATTCATTTGATAACAAATTCACCCAAAGTTATAATTTTTATCCCACAAAAGATGCCTGGAGGGAAAGTGTAGAGCTTTATTCCCTAGAATCAGAAGATGAGAGAGACTAAAAGCCCCAGTAATGGTGCAAAGCATGCTGCAGTATTATGTAGAAGCATTTTTGTGGCAGGTTTCAATGTTTTGATAATTTCCTGCTCTTGTAATGTCATGCTTTAGAAAAAAAGTGTTCTTAAGGCCACTCAATAAAATGTGGTTAGTTTATCTGAGTATTTGGTAGAACCCATATTCTAGCATGTACCATGTATGGTGTTGCCCTGAAGAACCCATATTCTAGTATGTACCACGTATGGTGTTGCCCTGAACTTTGCAAATGTTTTTCCAACCCACTGGAGTGTGACATGAAGTAAAGGTAAACGTTGCTGCAGTTGTAAGGAAGGCACTTGACTGGGTACGTGTATTAAGAATGTGAGGCAAAATGGAACTGAAGTATTGCCTGGCCAAAATGACAGTTGCAGATTTGAGTTGGTCTGCTCCTGCATCACGCTGGCTTATATGGCAAATGACTTCTCTGCCTTTGTCTCGGCATAATGAGTTACAGGAAGAATGCTGGAGAAAAATGTGTTGATCTGTTGGGGAAGTCAGTAGGCCTGCTGGTGGTCTAGCTCTCCTCACAGAAGTCACAGGCCCTGACAATATCCTCGAGTTCCCTGAGACAGGAAAATTACTGATGCTGAGTGGATTTTGGTAATCACATTCTCAAAACACAGTGGCCTTGAAGACAGGGGTACAGACTGCCCTAAACCAAGAAAGAGTTATGGGAAGGTATTTGGGAGTAAAGTGAACATGTCAAGAACCAGCCATAATAAATGGTCATACCAGCAGGTGTGCGGATGCTTTTGGACATCAAAGGTAAGCTAACAATGTTTAGCTATAAGATATGCTTATCAGAGCTCGTTATAATTACTAACCAATCAGTTTGGTGTGAACATAGTGTGTAACCAATTAGCAGGTTTTTAGCTTGCCACGCTTGCAGTAACAAATGTATATAATCTGTGTGATTTTGCTCAATAAATGGCTTCACCTAAAATTCATATCGAATTATATTGCACATCACCAATCTCTGCATTGACCTCCAATCATTTGACTGAATTCCCCTTCTCTTAAATATTTTAGCCAATAAATTGTTTGATCTTTAGCGATGCTGTGCTGTATTTTTCTTAAAGCACGCTCTTTTCCTATACAGAGAGTAACATCCATCCTAAGTAAGACTAAAACAGAGCGCAGAAGACAAGTTAGTTATTAGTTGAATTGCATAGATTGAGTCTCCTGCTGTTACTTTCTATCTAGATGTGGATTATTTGTTTGGTTCCATTAAAAGCTGATAATTTTTTTTTTCATGTCTTGCTTTCCTAATGATGCCTACAACTGGGCTTGTTATCAATTTTACCTTTGGGCTTGGATGAATTCCAATAATATTTCCCCATCTTGTGTCCTAATGTTTTCAGTCTGTCTCCATTTAAATAGCTAAACAATGAAATTTAATTGTCTTCTCAAGCATGTGATATTCTCTCGCTCATTTTACTGGACACGAGCAAGATCATCCTATGATAAAGTGCTCTTGAACAGGGCTAAACTAGGTTATGCTGTTTTGGATCAGGGTTGAGCCTGTAATATTCATGCTTTGTTTCCTCTGTTTGTTTTTTCCTTTAACCCACACCCAACCCCCTCCCCCTGACCCAAGCCTCTATCACTTCATGGCTGGTGTAATGACTTCACAGAGCAGGGCTGGGGAAGCAGCCATAAGCTTCCACAGCATCCAGCCTCTTACACAGGGGTACTGTTTAATGTGAATCATTACTATGAGACTGAGGTTAATCTGTCCAGATTTAATAAATGGCTACTAAACAGAAGCATAAAGGTTTTTAAAGCATTTACTGCAGCCTTCAGATACTTTATTAATGAATGTTATCCCTCTTGCCTCCTTTTTGTGGAGAAGGTGAACAGCTTTTATGTAACATTCATAAAACAGCTGCTGGAAGAACTAAAGCTTCATAATCCTGATCATTACAGTATCACAGTATATTTATGGGTAACAGTTCAAAAACCTTCACCTTTTAACAGCTGTATTTGTAATTTTAGGTGTTGATGGTAAATCGTGTAGTTGAAACAAGCTTCATAATTTTATATTTTCTGAGCCTACTGTAATTGATGAGGCTGGTCATGCTTGACTATATCCCAGAAGGATAAAGGGAATTCCCCCTCCTCATCCATGATAATCCTCTGTGTGTTTTCTCTGTTGGGTTTGTTGGTTTTTTTTTTTCCTCTTTTGTCCTCTCATCCCCCATGCCCCTTTTTCCCTGTCTTATCTCAATCTTGTTTGACAGAGTGAAAGAAAGAAAGAAACAAACAAAAAATTACTCCTTTGCAAAATACCATTAGCAGCCTTGTATTTCAAAATGCACTGTCTGAAACAATAAAGTTAAAAATAGTTTTTGTTTATACTTGGAGGAGAGAGCCATCGTGGTTGGGGTTTTGTGTCCATCCCTTCTCCCTACTTTCCCACTGGGGAAACAAAAAATAGATCATGTACATCTGCTTTGAGTCAGTCACTTCTGTCTTCTGGTTTTCTAAGAATAGCCAAATGTTGCCATTGGCTCTCTTAACTGTTAGGGAGAAAAAACACCGTGGAGACTGTGGCATTAACGCAGCCTCTTGAAAACACCAGCCCAAATGCATGCTCATCGTGAGTCATGACTGAAATAACCCGAGTGCTCATTCCTGCAATTCCTCTGCAGCAGAGACCCTGGATGTGCTGCTGTTTCCCCTGTCTCCTGGGTGCCGGAGTGGGACAGTACCTTGGTTTCAGAGCAGGGCTTACATGAGATCCTTCTGCCACCGAGGTGACAGTATGGTAGTGTGCCCTCAAGGCAACTGTGTCCCAAAGGGGATGGACGAGTTTGATAATTTAATGAGAGATTCTCAGTGTTACTGGGGGTTTGCACAGGGTCTGGAGGGAGAGACCTCCCTCTGCTTTTTCCTGGTTGAGCACACTCTCAGCTTTTTCCTGCCTGAGCATGCTCTCAACACGTCCCTGCTCTGTCTCTTTCTGCCTGATGCATGACTTTTGGGATGTGCTTGTCTAAGGGGAAAAGCTTCAAAAGCTGGGACTTGGTCAGAGCTGGTGACTTTCTGTGTGAATGTAGAAGTTGAGACCTACATCTGTCAGAGGCTTGTAGTGTAGCTGTGTTCTTTTTCATTAATCCAGGTGATTCTGGCTCTGTATGTGCTGAAAGCAACAGCAAACCCATGGTGGAGACAGGCATGCAAAGCGTTTGGTGATACCACAGATTGACAGCAAACAGACGGCTCCAAAGCCAGCAAGGGCGTTATCTTGCTTTAATTTAAAAACAATAAAAGCATGGGATGGGATAATGTAAAGTGTAAGGTGTCTTATTAGAGGCCTGGCCCTGAGAAAGGGCAAGGAAAAGCCCTCTGCTCTTCTGGTGCCTCCCTCCATTTTCTGGGAGTACCTCGATGCTGCAGGAGCCCCACGAGCCACCCTGGCCAGGCCGCGGGCGTGAGAGCGCCTTTGTGACCGGGGCACAGGTTTCCTCCAGGCCCCCCCCAGACGGCCGCGACCCTGGGGCGGGCTTTCGGCCCCGGCGGGGACAAGGGCTGCTGGCTGCACCTCTCCCGCCCAGCCGCCCTCCGCCGCGCCGCCAGGGGGCGCCGGCCGCGCCGCTGCCTACTTCGGCAGAGGCGGGGGCAGCGGGGAGGCCGAACGCAGGCGCAGTAGCGGGCGGCCCCGCAGCGCCGTCCCTCCCGGCGACGGAGCGCGGGGCGGGCGTCCCCTGCCGCAAGGGCTGCCGGTCTATCGGCGGCGCGGGGGCGGGCGGCCGGCCCGGGGCCCGGACATAAGATGGCGGCGGCGTTGCTGGGGAGGCGGCGGCGGTGGTTGCGGCCGTGCGGGCTGTCGCGGAGCGCGGGCGGCGCGCGGCTGTGCCCGGGCTCGCAGGGCGGATAGAGTGGGGCCAGCTCGGCGGAGCGGGGCCGCCATGGGCTCCCAGGTGCTGCAGATCCTGCGCCAGGGCGTGTGGGCGGCGCTGAGCGGCGGCTGGTACCAGGACCCGCACCAGGGCGCTGGGGTCAATGCGCTGCACCTATACCTGTGGCTCTTCTTGCTCGGCTTCCCCTTCACCCTCTACATGGTGAGCGCAGGCCGCCGCCCCGCCCGAGGGAGCGGTGTAGGCGTAGGCCGGGCGGGGGGCCGCCCGCCGCGGCGGCGGGGAGGCCTGGCGGGGAAGGGGGTGGGTAGGAGGGGGTGGGGGGCGGGGGGCGGCCGGGAAGGGCCGCGGGGCCGGGGCCGTCGCGCGGGCGCCCCCTGCCCGTGGCGGTGCCTGCGCGCTGCCGGGCTGCCCCAGGAAGGGGTGCCCGCGGCCCGCCCCCCCCGGGGCTTTCCCCTGCCGGGAGCCGTTGGGAGCGGCGGGCCCGGCAGCCGCGATCGAGGCGGGTCGGAATACGCCCGAGGCTGTGGCTTTTCGGGGCCGTTACCGGGGAAGATGCGGGCGGGGCGCGGCAGGGTCTCAGTCGGCGGCACTTTGCCCGTGCCTTCCGTGTGCTCGCCCTCAACATCGGGCATAGCTCTGCCAGCCTTCGCTCTGGATCGCGTGGCAGGGATTTCTGGTGTCGAGGGGAAAAAAGCACGGCTTCTGGAAAATCGCAGGGGTCTAGCCGGGGCGGGGGTTCTGGCTCGTCGCTTCCGACTTGTGAGTCGGCACCAGGGGTGTGCTTCAGGGCCCGGAACCTAGAAGTTTTATTTGCTCGCAGCGTACTGCCAGCCAGCACTCTACGCTACATCTGGAGTCTGTGTTACTGACGAGAACTTAGTGTGGCTTTTTTGTTTGCGTGCAGACTTTAGTATACTTGGTTTGGGAGAATTCCTGTTGAGTACAGGTTTGTATCTGATGCTTCAGTCAAAGCTGTGAAAAAACTAGCCTGTAAACCTGGGAAATTTCTTGATGTTTGGACTTGGAAGCAAATATTGGAGAGGTATGATCTGTTAGGAGAGAGAGGGGGTGGTTTCCTGTTGACCAGTGCTTACCTTTCTGTGGCAGTTTGTGTTATTTATGAAGTACTGATGTTTCACTTCAGATTTCTCAATAGAAATGTGTGATCGTACAAGGTATGCTGTGACCAGTTTTGAGTTTATGAGGTAGAACGTAATTTTCCAGGTCTGGATGCTGGGGCAACGTAAAAGCAGAAACCACATAGTAAGGAAAAAAAAAAGGTGAGTTAGTGAATGAAACCTTGGAGAAAATACTATGTGAGTGCAGTTGCAGAGGCCGAGTGCTCTGAGGTCAGGTGTTTACTTTGTTAAAAAACAGTTTGTAGGACTGCAGTGTGAGATACTTCGTGTTAAGAAATAGCTGATGTGGAAGAGGAGGTTGCAGCCCTGTATGGTTAGGTTTTTAATTCTCATTACCATGCCTTAGAAAAGGTAGCTTCGAGGCTTTTTGTTTGAAAACTTTACACTGCTGGCAAGGAAACCACAGGCTGACACAAAATGCTTTTAAAACCAAAGTTAATAGAGCAACAGTTAGATAAACTTTGAACTAAGGAGATCCTCTCTTTAAATTATGAATCTGTATATATTTGGAGTCCTATTGAATATGGGAAGAAGAGAGTACTTTTGGTCTTGAATGTACTTCTATTTTTTTTTTTTTTTAAGTACTGCTTTTATGCTTTGATAGAGTAGTCTCTTTAATTAGTACTGCCTTGCTGAGAAAACTTACCACACCTTTATGAACAGCTATGAAGAGCCTTCAGTGTGGGGCTGAGCTATATTGTATGTAGGTCTTTTGATAACTGGTAAACCTGGACCAGCGTTTGAGTCTCCTGCTGTTCTTAAAGCTTCAATTGCCCGTACTATGGGGTAAACTTCAGTGTTGCTTAAACCTTTTTGCCTTTTCCTGTTCAAAGGGAAAAAAGACAGGCAAAAGCAAGTTGATTCGGGTTTTATTGAGGTCAGAAATTCTCTTGCTTCATAGCTCTGGACAAGTTAAAGATGCAACAACAAGTGCCAACTTCCCTGAGAATAAGTAGGGAGATTAGTCACAAGTTAAAGCAGATTGAATCATATTTGGCTGTTTTCCCTCTTTCCACCCTCTGCAGTTTAAGTGTTGTCTAGACATTAACTAAACAGGCAGAATGATGTTGGTCATCGTAGCTCTTCAGCATCTTCTAAACTTTTTTCTGAATAAAAAGTATTAAATGTTGCACTGCAGTAGGACATAGGTAAATAAGCAGAACTTGCTTAAAAAGTCTTAAGTAATTGTAATCCGAATTCTGAGCATGGCTCACTGGTGTGTAGGAGGGAGTTTCTAAGCTAGCTTCAAATGACTTGTTGCTGGCAGACAACCCTGTGTGTTTAAAAAACAAGGTGTATAGAAAGACCTAGAATGCTGGCAGGTTTTATATTGCTTCCTCGCATAAGGAATTCCAAGATCATAGTGTTGCTTTGATGCATTGGGACAGCAATAACTGTAGTTATTCTAAACTGTTCTGTAGCAACAAAGGCAAAGGATCCCCTAAGAACTTTCCCTGTAAACAGGCTGTCGAGGCTGTGAATGCATTTTACAGTCAGCTAATCGTTTTTGGTTGGTTTGGGTTTTTTTTTTAATGTTGTTTAAGCCCCAACAGGAATGGAACACTTAATCTCTTTTGGGTATGGTAATTTAGATGCACTTATTCCTTAAAGACTTGGTTTACTGTACCCGAGGTTTCTGATCTTTTTGTCTGTGTGTTCCTTCTATTGATCCTGTGAGTTCAGAATGGAATCTGGTAATGGTTGTGGTCAGCAAGTAACACTGTAAATGGCTGTTTCCTTTTACATGTGCTTGCCAGTGCTGAATTTTAACGCCTGGCACAAACCATCTGAAGAAATCAGCAATAGAATTCAGCTAGCCTTTCTTCCTTGGTCCCTCATCTGCCTTCTAAGCGTAAGCATGTGGAAGTGAGGTCTGTTCCCTGTGTGAAAGAGAAGGTAGATGTATACATAAATGCATCTATATTACAGATCCAGATACTTTTTCTCAGGTGCATTTATGCACTTTACTTGTCCCTGTCAGAAATGTGGCAAAAATAAAAGTGTAGGTAACAAATTGGGCTGTAGAGGAAGAGAAATGCCAGCTTGAGTGGCTCTGTGGCTTGGCAGCATGCATACAAAAATACTGCTTTCTAGACTAGTTCAATCTATCCTGTTTGGATATTTGTATTCAGTAACACTGAACTGTGCTTGTCGACCTGCGTGTGTGTTGTAAGAGCTGATCCCTGTTTTTAATCCAAACCTCAAGCTGAGAGAAGAAAATATGCCACAATGTGGGGAAACTGTACAACTAGGTTGTACAATATAGTGGTAGAGCTGGAAAAAATACCCTAAATGCGGAGGCTGATGTTAAGACATCAGTGTTGTAAGGGGGAGGGGAAGAGAGAGGCTGCCAAAGCACTTCCCCTAGTAAGAATGCTGTTTCAGCCCCACCACCTGCGCGGGAGGGGGTGAAGTCTTGGCTCTGGTGCTCAGGGAACTTTGCCAGTGACTGAAGAGAAGCCAAAACTGTACCTTGCTTCGGGTGATGGGCTCGTATGTACCTACAGAACTTGTCTGTCAAAGTCAGGCTCATTTAAACAACAGTTTACTTAATAGACACTCAATTTCCTGACTTGTGTACATAGTTGAAGAAGTAGGTCATAAAAATGTAGCTTCATGTGAAAGTCCGTTCCCCCCGCCCCCTGCCATGAAGCTTCTGAAATTGGACTGTTTCTTAAGCTAGGAGTTTGAGTACTTGGAGCTGGTAGTGGGATTAGAATTCATGATATCCCATGTTGCTCTAATCCATCTCTAGTTTTCTGGGTACTTATTTGCACACCTTGGGGTGTCAGTCAAAAACTAGGTAACTTATAACTGCATGTGCTCCCTGATAACAGTACTACTTAAAGGCTCTGACTGTTCATAAACAAAAAGTGGTTACAAAATTACATCTGCTGTTTCTTGATCTTTCTTTTTCCCCCGTGTGAAAGTTTCTATAAAATACTGACCTCAAAGTGCTTGGAGTTGAAAGCATTTCATAAGACAACTGTTACTGCTTAATGAATACTTGATTGATACTGCTTTTACATAAGGACTTGCAATCTGATTTGAGTTGGGAGACATTCCTATGCATGTTCTCAACAGCTAACACCTACATATCCCTTTCCAAAAAGAAACTGGAATCTTCTGCATCTGTATCGTCTAGCCGAAGCTAGATGTGATAGCTAAGATCCATAGAGTCTTTGGTTCTTCATCGATGTGCAACAAGGCCCATAACCAAAGAAATTCCCTTTGGTTCCTGGCACTTCTATATTTGAAATGTTGGATCAAGATACAGTGACCTTGGTAGTTAGAACAGGAATATTTTAGTCCTAACTAGCGGTCTGAGGTTTCTGTTCTAGATTGGCCACTGGGAGTGCTTAAAGCTCTTTCTAACCACTGTTTCACAAAAGGTGTGATGGGATAGAACTGAGCTGACCTGCAGCTAACAGCTTCCAGAAGGGACAGTTCTGCTCCTTAGCTGTGTATTCCTGCATTTTACTGTTGTCACACATATATACTATGAATTTCATAAGTTGTTTTGAAAGGTTTAGGTTTGGAAATGAACTCTTGAGGGGAAGGTGGTAGAAATTGGTGCAGCCCCCACCCCCCAGTCTTTGAGATTACTACTTAACTTCCCTTTAAGATTTAAGGGAATAATTTCAGCTAGTTTATCCAATCATTGAGTTTGTTCAGCCATTAAATGACTGAACTTGTCAACAGAATGTAATTAAAGCAGGCAGTTTTTGTATGGTCATGTCTAGCTCTTTCTTCTGTCCTACAAGAGCTTCACTTAGGACTACTGCTGTTCAAAGTACAATTTCTTGTGGTGCTAATGAAAGTGACTAGAGATGTGCAGCAAAATGGGATGTTCTCTGAAATGCTGTTGCAGCTACAGACCTGTAGCCACCTGGTGTCTGCTAACAAGCTTGAACCTGAGGGATTTAGTCTTTTGTGACCAGTAAAAATACTTAAGTACTTGTGAAAAGAACTGATCTAAGACTTCGCTGCAAAGATGTAGGACTTAAGTTAGTATTCTGGTCTTGAAGATGTTATTGTGTAGGATGCACAGTTATTCTGAGAGACTTGTACTTCCTCAAAGGTATTAAAGTGTCAAGCATAGATTAAAATACCAATCTCACTTTATCTTGCCTTGGTTTGTGGAGAGAAGACCCCAAATGGAAATTGAATGCTTCTAAGTTTGGCAAGGAAAAATAGAGGAGGCGCAGGGGGCTTAGGTTGGGTTGCAGTGACTTTCCTCTTGAGGCTGGAGTGCAGGTGAGTTACTGGTGCTGTGGGTAGCACTGCTGTACTGCAGTGTGAGACTTACTGTAAAGTATAGCCAGGCAGCAGAGCATGACAGACATCCCAAAATTTCGTCTACTCCCCGAGTATATGCCCTATCCATAGAGGAGTAACTACTAATGAATACAAAGAGTGAAAAGCAGGGAGTTAATTTCTCTTCACTTTCTGCAATCCAATGGAAATGGGATGTGAGGCAAAAGCACCCTTTCATTCTTTATTGGGTTTGCTGCAAGTTACGTGAGGTGTTTTGATTTCCCCCCTTCTTGTTCTTAAAGCTTTTCCTTTGCAGAACAGGATGTGTAGACTTGACATTCCACAAGATAAACTGGATACACTGTGTGACCTCACTGCTGACGGGTAGACAAATCGAAAAGCTCTCCAGATAGGAAAGCATGGCTTTTAGAGACTTACTCTAGCTTTTGTCATGTAGTGTTAAACTGACTCTGCTGGTAATGGCTTCTGCACGCTAGTTACTTGTAAGAGAGAGAGGCTAGCTGAAGTTGTGGTGCTGATTGAGTAGCAGACTGTTTAGGAGCTCATATGCTCTGCCAAAAGTTAGCTGGCGTGCCTTAGCCTGCAGGGACCTAGCTGCCTCTGAAGTTTTTGTAAGCAGAAGCACCAAAACTTTTGAGGAAACCCTTGCAGCAATGCTTCAGGGGTTGCATGGATGCCATTAGCATCAGTGTGGCCCCTGACTGCTTACTGATGCTGTTTCTAAATAGCTTTGTTCCCCCTTTCTCCTCTTGTCCTGGTGCTCAGTAAGCCAGTCTCCGTATCTATTAGGGTCTTGTCCAGCTCAGCATGCAAAATATAACTTGGTATACCTCAGCTTGGGTGTTGACTAGTTTTGGAGGAAAAGGCAGGTTAAACTTGATCTTTTTAAAGAAAATAATCCTAATAAGTAACCTGCCACAATTATTTCTACTTGTTTAGCTTTAGAAATGGTTATGATTATTTGGTTTTGCTTACTGCCAGAAAATGAGCAGCCAGATTAAGGATTAGTTTTGTTTTGAAGTCAACAGTCAATGCAATATTTAGGAATGTTTATTCTTCTATCCCCTTTATTGCTACAATACTTTCTATTTGGTTATCTCTTTGAACAGTATTTTTGCTAAAATCATAGCTTAAATTGTGATGAGCACTACCTCTTCTACAACTATAAATTCTTGAATATATAGAATGAATGTTGTAGTCAGATCTCTTTTAAATGACTAATGCTGGCTTATATGTGCAGATAACGAGGGTGCTCTGTCTTATTCTCCAGTCATTTTACCTTTTTAATTCACCAAGGTGTGCATGGGGCTTTCATCTCCAAACAAACTCTTCTTCTTGAATGGCCTGTGTAGGGAGGAAGACTAGGTGTGCACAACAAGCTGGGATTCTCCTTAAGTTAGTTAGGAGGTCTAAAAAGACAGTTCACTTGTTCTTATCTACTAAATTAATGCTCGTGCTGGGTAAGAAATGCAGTTTAACTTTGTCATCTGTCTCTGTGTATTTATGGCTGTTTGAATTTTGTATCAACTGTGCTACATCGCTGTCCTTTACCCCATTGACAGTCAAGTGTTTGAGAATGCAGGCTCTCCTTGCTTGTGTAAGGGAAGTGGTGTATTTGTGGATGGAGACTGAGTTAATATCTCATTTTGTTTAGTGACTGCCTAAGGAAATGGTAAAGTTATAAATATGAATGAAAGGTGAATTTGAAGGGTAAAGCCTTGAAGCAAAAGCTGAAGTTTAACAGGTACCCTGAAGGCTTCTTTTAAATAGTGCTAGTCTGCACTGCAATGTCTGTGGCCGAAGCGATCGATCTGTAAAAGCCTGATGGGCCTCAACAAAAGTTGCATGCCAGCTTTAACTCTGAGTGGAATTTCAGGAGTTTAATCCAGGACTGAGGTTTTTCATGTGGCTTCTGGCCACCTTAGACACAGCTAAGAAATTCTCTTCAGAACATCTGTATTGGCGGCCTTTTCATGGACATGAAAAGGTCTAGCATAAATAATCTTTGCAGCAGGTGGTCTTGCAGATTATTGTGAACTACAGCTCGGTGTGAGCCACGAATGTAAATGATCTTTTTGTTTTGCATTGGGGCTTTTTTTTTTTGTATGCAGGTAGGGAAAAGCTTGGCTTTTGTGACGGATGAGTAACTTGTCCTGCAAGAGTAGCTTTTGGAAGCTGAAAAAGCAACGTTAGAACATCAGTGTGGGATAGTTAAACAGCATTTCTCCTATTTACCATGCTGTCAGACTCTCGCCCGTGTTACCCACATGGCCTTTGTGTTGTGTACTAGCCCTAAAATAATAAGGCAGTACCCTGTGCTTGGTTTAGTTTTCAAGTTGCTTAAAATTTTCCCATCTCCATTCACAACAGCTAATCAACCAGGTATGACACACAGAATAGGCCAGCTCTAGGTTTCCTAGGTTAGATCTTGCATTCCAGTAGTTTGGAAAAAGAGAACAAGGGTTGAGTTGAGTTCTCAGACTCCGTTGATACGGGTCTACTTAGTGTGCTGCTGTGGTGGTTTGGTATCTTGTGGTCCAACTGTGTTGTATCTTGTTAGACTTCTAACACTATCCACGTGAAGTCCGATAGTGTTAAGCACACAGGGGTGTGTGCTTAAACATTTGTGTTCAGCATGATCAATATTTTCAGTATGAAAGAAACTGTTAAGCTCTAGATAGCTTTATGTATTATGAAAGTTTGACCTTGTGTTCATTAACTGTTTTTCTTGCTCTCTTTTGAAAGGCCCTTCCTTCTTCCATGATGATAGTAGCTGTCTACTGCCCGGTGATAGCAGCTCTCTTTATCGTTTTGAAGATGGTGAATTACCGTTTGCACAGGGCACTGGATGAGGGAGAAATTGTGGAGAGGAATGCTACTGAGCACATGGACCGAGGTGCAAAACCAGAGCAAAGCAGTATTTCAGCCAAGAGGAAAGACAGCAATGGGCCCAGGTAAGGTGTTCTCTCATATTTGTGTACTGTTCCGTGTCCTGTCTTCACCAGATGTGTAACTGGAATGGTGATTGAAAAATAGCACGGTGGAATATGAATGCAGACCTCTGCGCTTCTGAAAGACTGTCTACATTTGGTGTTTAAAAGCAGGCTTATTTATGTATTAGGTTTGAAATGATGGATTCAAGTTAATTTCCTGATTATTCCCCCAGAGGAGCTCTAGAACAATATTGAAAACGCTGGAAGCACTGAAACAATAGCATGGAAAATGTGGCTGATGAGGCCACTAAATACTTAATGAATACAACCAGTATAAGTAATCTTATTTCAGCAGTAGACTTAGCTTTAAAAATCTAGCTATGTGCTCAGTCTTTTATCACTAAATGTCTGTGCAGTTTGCTTAGTTTTGCAAAAGGAAGTGTGATATAATGCATGACTCCAGTCATAGCCTTACATTAGGAGAATACCGTCCTGTTAATTTGGGAAGTCTGGAATTGCTCAGCTCCTTAATGAAGATGATTCTGAAGTACTGTCAATAGGTGGGAATTCCTTTCTACAGCTGCTCTTTGCTGTCACTAACATTAAAAAAACTCAAAACCCACCACCACAAAGGTTTTCCTTTTCTGACCAGACTATTTGGAAAAAGAAGAGCAGAAGATGACTCATGAAGAAGGCCAGCCCAACCAGTCTGATCAGACTGGATGTGTTACAAGCTCTATTATCAAAGCCTCTGACTGGCTCCAGATAATTGAGGCTATCTTAAGAGTTAGACTGCATGAAATAAATCATCCTTGAGTTGTTAGCTTTCAAATACCATCTCTCTTGTCTGTGAATTTCTGGTACTAGTAGCCATGGGTGGTTTTCAAAGTGTTGCAGTATGCTGTCCTGACCCTTAAGAGGCTGTATGCGTTTTATTGAAAAGAAAAATGCCACCAAACAAACCCTCTCATGCTTCTAAATGGAGACATGTGCTGTAAGGAGATGCAGTTGAAAGAAGCCTCTTAAGTCTGTTTGTTAGGATGCATAATGAAAGGAAGCATTAAAGTGATGCTCTTTAAAATACTCGGCCTAGAAGTAAAAGGACTTCATTGCACATGGGGGGATGGTTTCTCATGAGACAGGTCTTAAATTCTTCAGTGTCTGCTCTCAGCTCAGAGTGTATTGTTAGCAAAAGCAATGTCTTGGATTCCTTTAAGTCGATATACAGTAACTTCTTGTATCAATCTTTCATTAACTTGACCCTTTTTCCATGTTGTGTTTGGTAATTGGAACCTGCTGATTTTAATTGTGACTCCATTTAGAACACCATATACCTTACTAAAAGTGTATTGAGCTATTTCTGGCAGAATGCTTGCCTGAGTGCTTATTCTGCTTAATAAAATTCCTGAAAGTAAATAGCGGTCTGTTCTGTTTCAATGCAGCCTTGTTAATGCATGTTTTAGCTATGATCCTTGGATTTATTATTTTTTTTAAAGCCATGTAGCTTTTGCTTCCAAAACAGTAGCCAAGACTTGGCAAGGGATTTCTTCCTACTAGTATTGTGAATGACTTCTAGATGTTTCAGAAGTTCTGTTTTGTCTAAGGAGCAGTTGACGTGGGACAAGTTACTACACTATAAGCATTTGTGAGCTCAGAGGTAGAGGTTAGTTTGATGCTGAGTGTCCTGCTTGCCAACTAAAGTTTCATTAACTTTTATATGATCCTTGTTCCCACTTTCAGGTCTCTTAACTAGAACTGGGAACAAGGTCAATGCAGAAATTACGGAGTTACTTTTTGGTAAGTGGGATGTACAGTATATACTAATCTTTGCCTGGAAGCTTACAAGAACTCCGGGATAATATTCAAACCAGTAGAGGGGACGTAGACTGAGTTTTTAATAAAAACTGTTGCCTTTTTTAATAGGTTAAATCAGACAGGGGCTTTTATTTGTGTTCTGAAGAAACTGTGTATGTGGAGTTTCTTTTTTTTTTTTTTAAGCTCTGCTCCCGTAGCATAAGGTGGAGATCTAAGCAGACATGCTACCTTAAATATCTGTATAATCAGAATATTAGCCTTGATAGCTTAGGCCACAGCATGTGGTACCAAATAAACAGCAATAGTGTGCAAAGCTGTCCTTTTTCTCTCCACCCGCCCAGGACCACTTTTGATGTGAACATTGGTATTTTTGAAGGATTAAGCAATAGTCTGGTTTCCATTCAAAAGTTACATTCAGAATTCTCTTTAGCTTCTTTCTTTCTGGAGATGTTTATTGGCAAGGTGGTGCTTTCAAGTATGTGACAAAACATATGCTGTCATTTGTAGGTTTACTGGTGAACTGCTCACATATCTTCAGTTCATGTTAGTTTGTGACTGGGATCAAACTCTGAGGGTCTGTAGTCTTCTCTTAAAACTTTGGCATGCTTAAGTGCAGAGCTTCGTACTGTTTGCTAGGAAAGACTGTTTTTTCCTTGTCCTCTTTATGAAGCTGAAACTTTCTAGTTAGTATTTTTGAAAGAAGCTAGTCTTAATTTAGTGATAGGAATGTGAGTTATTCTCTTGTTTCTAGAGCAGTTGCAGCCTTCATACTTAAGGGAGTGATATCAGTAACGTTCCTGTGAGGTTTCATGAAAACAAGTAATAGGGATATAGCCTCCTAGTTTCATGTAAAAGGTAGAAGAGCAGTACAAGTGTAATCTTTGGATATCACTGTACCTGTATAGATATGTTAAAACTAAATTGGTCATGCTTTTGAGGCTATGAGTATGGCTTGTTTCTCGTGTCAGTGACTACTGTGGTTCAAAGTATCATAAGGCATTGACCTGGTGCCACTGCTGTCCCCAGTCTCCATCAGCATGGGGGAGTTTTAATTGTGGTACCACATGAATTTCACATGTTCTTTTACAAAATAACTGACAGTGTTGCATCTTTGAGTCACATACAGACTACTTAAACAAGTAAGAGGAAGAGAAATAACAAAAAGTGTAATCACTACAACTCTTGCTCTATCTTAGCAGTTTATTCTCCTTACAGTTTCTATGGTTGGCAGATCTGTTCTTGACTGGAGTTGTTTTGCCTTTTTGACTCTATAATTAGTAATTCAAGCTTTAAAGAAAACTCCTCTTATTACTTGAAACTGTTGCGGTCTGGCGTTTGCAGTATATGCTGTGGTCCTCCTGTGTTTTGAGAACAACCTTCTGACTAGTTATCCCGCTACTTTAGTTGGGAATTAAGGACAGAAGATGATGTTCACAAGATAAGAACAAAACTCTTCCTCTGCTTTCTCCTGAAATCAAAATTGCTCGTTCTAAATTGTCTGGATGTTCTAGAACAAATATCGTATTTCTTGAGTCAGCCTGAGTTGTCTAGTCACATAGACTTACAGCCTCTTCAGTGTCTTGGTTAGTCTCTGATGTGCTCAAGTGATAGAGCTGCAGATAGGAGCTTTAGATAGGACAGTGACTAATAATTAGAAATCCAGATTTTTTATTTGCTTTGAATGGTCTCTGAGTGCATCTCCCACAGCAGTCTCCATTGCAGGGGCCTCGGCATCACTTAGTCATCTCAATTTGTGTAGTGACTTTGCTGCAGTGTTTATGCTTGCAAACTGAAAAGGATAGAGCTTGCTCTAAGGTATGGAGTCAGAAAACTGTAAGAAACTTGTTGTAGGACTTAATTTACTCCTAGTGTTGTTCTACTATTCCTAAAGGATTCTACATGCTGTTGTAGTCCAAATCCTTATGCATACAGGAGTTAATCCTAAAAGTCGGTACTTCCTGCTTGTTCCTGCTGACTTCTTGTTGTTTGTTACTAGCTTTTGTTAATCCTTTAGTGTGTGTGTGTGCTGTTACAGAATATAGCAGCTGTGAGCAAAGTGGTGCTGTTAGGTTGTATTGTTGATTATGCTGGTAACTTGGTTCACTCTTAGGCAAAACCACCTCCTTCTCCCACTCTAGCAACCTACCCAGTTGTAGGCATGGCAGCTTATTCACACTGACTTAGTTTTCTGCTTCATAGGACATACTGTAATCATGTGCAGTGTTTCTGAATGAATTATTCAATTGGGAAAGGCATTTAATCTCTTTGTGAAAGGTGTTCTTTGTTACATCTTCAGTTGTCATCATAATGTATGCTGAACTTAAACACTAAGTGATTAATTGTTCAGTTTAGTCTTTAAATTCACGTTACGTCCTTATGTGTTGTTAAAATGCTTACTGAAGGAATACTTTTGCTGAAGCTGAATTCTGTGGGTGTTTTGGTGTGGTGTTTTTTTTTTTTTCTTCCTTACCTGATCCTGGCTTAGCATAATTGATAATATCAGCTCAGAGAGGACTCTGTAAACAGCCATCAGTAAGAGCATGCTTATGTCTGGAGTTGGACCATAGTTGTTCTGCTAACTCATGTCTGGTTGTCTCTTAAATAAAATTTGTTTTTACAGAAGTATATTCTGAACTCCACTCTGGGGTTTTTTTGTCATCTCTGATATAAGAGGCCCCTGAGCCTTCCTGCATGACTTAGAGTGTTTCTGAAGGTCATACCTTTAGATGTACCTGAGATGACAGCAGCTCAGAGATGACAGGTCATGACTGTCCTGAGATGACAGTCATGCTGCAGAACGAATGATGGTTCAGTTCCTCTAGTCTACAGACAGTTTGTTTATAATATCCTAGATTGATGTCCATATATTACAAAAATTACTAGGTGTTGGTCTAATTGTGTGAGAATTGAGACCAGCTGTATGTCAAATTCTGAGGTGCTTCTGTCCCTGTCTCCATGGGAGTATCATCTTTAGCTTCTTTAGTCCAGCTGGACCAGGGTTGTGCATGTGTTCTTTCTCCAGGAAAGTATTGGAGTGGACTTGCCACAGCTCAGAATCATTGACACTTAGGAGGCAGTTGCTTATCTTTGGCAAGGAGCAGAGAGTGTCAGTGTCTACTTGCAACTATCACTGTTCAGGAATCTCCTGGATTAAGGTGGTTGAAGAGAACTGTATTGGAAGAGGAAAAAGGATGCCTCAACTTCTCCCTCTTTGCAGTGAACAGTGTGAGATTGGATCCCCAAGTTGCACTCCCCAAATCATTACACACCCTGTTGTCCTAATCAACAGGTCCAACTTGCTTTTATTTCATAAGTATCTCCTTGGACAAGCTGAATTATGTTAAATTACAATGCTGATCTAGAAAATACTTTCAAACCAATACTCACTGATCATGAAAGGATGACATCATTAGGATGTAATTATATAGATACATATAGTACATCAAAGTGTTTCTTGGTAGGGCCTATAAATTATCCAAAGGGACTTTGTTTTCTAGTAGAAAAAGTGGTTTGTATCCATGAGAGAGGCTGCATCCCTGTGTGTTTCTGACTTTCCTATGACTTGTACTGACAGTGTGTAGCTTTCTTGGTTAACCCATCCTCACCTTTGCTCCTTGATCCAGTGTAAGGAAAAGATCTGAAGTACTTTCCCTGCTCTTTGAAAGAGTGCTATTCAATACTTTTGTTACTTGACTTCTGCATGTTAGTTATGTGTGTGCATGTACACACAATTTCATGTGTCAGCATTTCAAAATGCCTTTTAACTCCTAAGGCAGTGTTTGTTGGCTGGTGACAGTGGATGTTACCAAGTCAGCAGCTGCTGTGACAGTATCTAAGGTGCTCCAGCCCTGAGCTTCCTGTGTCAAATGAGCAGTCTTCATCTGAGATACTGGCATATGTTTGAGTCCCTGATGTTTGAAAAGGGAAACATGTTTGGAATCTGCACTCTGTGTAGACAGACAAACTTCTGCCAAACTGGTAGGTTAATGTTTGTGTTTCCTTTTTTTTCTTCTCCTTTTTTGCCTTTTCTTTGCTCAGTGACCCGGGTGGAGGGATTGAGATGTCTGAGTTCATACGAGAGGCAACTCCACCTGTTGGCTGTAGCTCACGCAATTCTTATGCTGGGATAGATCCAAACAACCAGGTAAGAATTAAAGCTACTGCCCTTCTTGCTTTAAGTACTGCTGGGTTTGCAATCTGTAGAGTAATCTTTGCTGACTTTTTAAAATTAGCATTGTATGGGTTTGTGTTACTGTATTAGGATAAACAATTTACCTTTCTGTATTTAAATGCTCTATTAGGATGGTGTTGCACTCCCAGCTGCATACCTCTTGCTCATCTCATCTTGTGTTTATTTTAGGAATGGATGGATTTTCTAAGGCAACCTACTGTTCCATTACAAAGTTATCCCTTTTTGTTCATTTAGCTTTCCTGTGATTTATTAAATCAAAGGGGCTCAGAGTATAGTTAGAGAAGTACTAAGGCCCACTGTAGTGGGCTCTTCTCTTCCTTCTGGTATTAGTGAGCTGTTAGATAACTCAAGCTGTAACTTCACCCATATGATCTAACTTTTTCTCCCTTTTGTTTGATCTGTCATTTAGATACTTATCTGCCAAACTTCAGTTGTGGTGAATTTGGGGAGGCTTCTGTTAGGTTGTCTTAGAACGTATCCACTGGCTATTATTTCTTGCAAATGCTAAATGGTATTCTGAAAGCTATTTGTTATTTCTGACAATTCAGATTCTAGCAAACTAACATTTTTCACTGTAAAGTACAAAGCAAGATGAACTGTTAGAAATGGAGAGACTAAAGCTGGCTATCTTTGGATGCCCACTGCAACAGGGGTGGGAAGAAAGCCCTCAGTAGGGGCTGCTGCGCACCAGATGGAAGTGCTGAAGATCTTGGCTTTATTAGATTTTAATGCAACTTCATTATGCTCTAGTTGCCTCAGAATTTCACTGGAGAAGTTGTTCTGTTTCCTTATATCTGCTAGATTTATGCATTCAACTTCCATAGTGCTGCATGTGCTGTTCCTTTTATTTGGCTTGTGATGTTTAGTCAGTCTTGGCATCTAACAGCTCTTCATGAGAACAAGTAGCGTGACTAGCCAGACTGTAAGGTTATGTTGACAATTAGCAATGCAGCATTGTATTAAAGGTACAGAAGATATTTTTGAATGATGTTGAAATCCTTGTTGTGCCATTACAGTATCAAATCCTTCTAAGTAGCTCTCTGAGCAAGCAGTATATATTGGAGTGCAGTGTTATGCTGATGTTGGTGCCTTACCTGAGTAATGCTCTCTTACCAGTGTAAGTACTCTTTTTAGGGGGTTTTCCTTCATTGAAGATAGAAGGTATTTGGTAGTGTTCAAAGGAAAAGGCAGGGATGGTCTATGTAGGAAGACAGAACTAGGCTGGGGTCGTGTTGCTTTGACTGGTCTTTGGGGAAAATACCTATTCCAAACATACTCATAACAGTTTTAATGTTAAAGCATGAGAAAAAGCTCAGTGTACTTTCCTGTATGCTTTAATGCTGACAATATAACACTGTTAAAGCTACTGTGAAAGGCAGTATAGAGCTCAGGAGTCCCCTGTGATTGAATTTGCAGCACGAAAAGGTATTTGAACAGTAAGCATTGTGAGTTCTATTGAGCTTTTTGTATGAAATACCTTTCTCATGCTGATGCCTTTGCATTCAGCAAGGGGTGTTACTGAAATTGAAACATGACAAAATGACTAACTAAAGGTGTGCATGAATCTGTAGTAAAGAAAACTCATTAAACAAGCTCCAGCTGGTTTTTTTGCATTGCATGTAGCTAAGCCATTGTTCTTCTGTAGTATGGCTGAATAAAATGTGGAAGCTGATTCAGATTATTTCAGATTTGCTGTGAATTAATAGCATTGTGCTGCTTTTCACTGGAGTCATTTGGAGCAGAGATTTTTGGAAGACAGCATGCCAATAAGCATCCTGTGAAGTCAAGCTGCCATACTTGTTATGTATCTTGGGTTCAGATTTTTGCCTTCAAGTCCTTTTCTCCTGTCCTGTTTCTGAGGAGTTGGACACAAGCAATTTTGTGTACTACTTGAAGCCCTTCAAGAGGTGATACTGGCAATGTTCTTGAGGGAAAGTGTAAGTTCTCTTTAGCACCTCTGCAAAATAATCAGCTACGGATTACAGGATGTATGTAGCAGACCTAAGCAGCCAGCTGGTTGTATAAGGAGGTACCTGCCTGCTGGCTGGCCATTGAACATGGCTGCAAAGCAGATACTATAAATTTGAAATGTGATTGTAACTAATATCCAAGAATAGATCAAAGGATGCTGCGTGACCTTCCATGCTGTAATCTCTGTGCTTGGAAACCATCTTCAAAAGAAAAATTGCACTTTCAAGAATCAGAGGGAGGAATAAGATAAGATAAAATGATTAGATTAAATTGTTAGAAGATTTTTCGTGCTGCCACTTTCCATGTACCAGTGCTTTGGTTCTGGTGGTTATCTGGTCATTGGATCAACTCTGACAGAGGTGAGAACTAAACCTGGTAGAAATATGTATCTCCTCCAGTGGGAACAGTTTCTGGATTTAGTTTATTATGTTGAACAAGTAAGTTTTATATTAACGTGGTGTCATCTTTAAGCATTTTAGGCAGCAGTGATCACTATTAACTGCTATTGTAAAGCTGAATGTTTATTAGTGTATCACCATACTAGTATTTGTTTCCACTTTAAGTATAACTATATTAGAAACTTTAACATCAGCACAGTAAAATCTCAAATACATTGGCTATAAAACAGAATAATGGAGTGGTAGAGTTGGATGCATAATGAGATGTTTTGTTATCTTTGTCTGCAGTGGAAACATTGAACTGGAAATGGTTTTACAGCACCGTGCTCTCGAATGCTGTTGTGCTTTTCAAAATCTTTCCTAGGTGTATAGGCAGATAGATGCATTGCAAGAATAGGAAACAACAGTTGGGTAATTCCTGAAAGTTTACAGCTATATTCCCCCTGCTTTTTTTTCTAGGTTGGGTCTGGGTTATCTCGTCTGGGTACAGCAGCGACCATCAAAGGTGAGATTTTTAGCTGCTACTAATAACTTTGCAATAACACTTAAGATCAGTAGTGTTCCCTGTGGTGTTTACAAATATTGTGTGCCTTGCTCACCTTCAGAACTATTTTGTGAGCACTTACTAATTGGAAGAAATCATCTCTGGAGTTGCAAATTGTGCCTGAAACACAAGGAGAGAAAAACCTGGCATGTGTGCTATATTTTCCATGTAATGACAGGTTTTTCTTTTACTTGAAAATGCAGAGCCAGGGGATTGGTTTGAATAGACTTTTGCTACTTTTTTCAGTTCCATACAACCAATCTCCCTCCTGGTATTAAACTTCAATGTCTTGATTACTTCTTGTCTGGCATCTAGCAAAAGTAGCGTCCAGTGGAGACTAAAAAATACATTATTTGTAATATGTGAAGTTGCTGTATTGTAAATTAAGCCAAAAATAAGACAAAAGAAAATGAGATATGAATTTTTGTCACCTTCCTGATTTTTTTTTCTTAGCTTTTTATCTTTACAAGTATTTTGTTAACAATTTGACCTTCATTTTTATTGGCAGCCATGGAAAAAGAAATAGCCACATCTTTAAGAAAAAAAAAATCTTTATTTCCATTGGGTTTTATATAAGATTCTTTTACAGCTCTTCATGGAAGATCTGTGTAGTTGAATGAGAACTTTCTTACAAACAAAAAGAAAGAGTAGGCAATACTTCTCTAAGAGATAAGAATGATCTTGTCTTACTTGTAACTATTGTTAGTCACCTTTTAAATAAAAAATAAAAGCAACTGTGTGTCATGACAGGGGAGAAATCTGTGGTGTATATAGATATGTGTTGCTGCTTTGACCACTAGTACTCTTCTTTTTTTAAAATTCACAGGAGATACTGACACTGCCAAGACCTCTGATGATATCAGTTTAAGTCTTGGCCAGAGTTCTAGCCTATGTAAAGAAGGGAGTGAAGAACAAGGTAAAATTTCTTCTTCTGCATATTGAATGTGGTATTTTGTTACCAAAGACCCTTTACTTAAAATGCTAAATAAATTAATGCAATTCATTGATAAGACTCTCAGAAAGGAAACAGCTTCAAGATACCGTTTCCTTAATGAAGTTCCTGGGATGCGTAGCTGGAATACTTTTATCTTTATTCTTTGGCTGCATGTTTCTTGTTCTGGCATCTTCCAGCAGGTAATGAATACTCACTGTTTCCTTACTGCTGAAAGATAGCTAGCTTACATGTCTCTGGATGACCTGTCATACTGAAAATGGCCTGGGATTTAGGGAATTCATTGTAGACTGACTAATTTCCCTCGCTTTCCAGTGCAGCAGAAGTGACTTCTATTTGAAATCAGACATGCTTTTCTGTAAGATAAATAATGCTGTACCCCACAGAGTTCTGTGCTTCTGGACCTGTAGACTACTTCTAACATGCAAGCTATCAGATTTTTGTAATTGCTTTCTCCTACAACGTAAGGAAACTACTAGCTTGTATTCTTCAGCTGTCCAATTTTGTTTCCGATCTCATTTTTCATTCAGCTTCATTGCCAGGAAAAACTCTGTTCTGACTGAAACAGAGCCTAAAACTGTAGGACAATCTTTAGTTTGTTGACTTTTTTTTTAAAGTATCCACTGATGACAAGAAGCTAACTCTGGCTGAAGTGAGCTACAGTATTCCCAGTCTCATGAGACTGATGGGTTCCTTTCAGTTGTTACATTGTGATTTTAGTGTGGAAAGTCTGTTTAAAATAAGAGGTTACAGGTGACCCTGCCTGTAATAATAGGCAGCAGGGTTCAGTTACTTTCAGGTGAGTAATGGCACTGTGTGTCAAGTCTCAAGTTACATGTAGTGATTGTATTTGCACACCTTTTGGGGGAGTGTGACTTAATGTGGCCTCCAGATCTATTTTTAGTGACAGTGCCAAAAAGGAAAGCTGCCTGGCTGTCAGCACTACCTGCAGCTGGACACTGTTACAGGAGACTGCTCGCGATGGGGAACTGAAGCAATTGTTCTGACCAAGAGCCAACAGCAAATCCTCATGCTTGTTTTAACAACATCAGTTTCAGAGGTAGTAAAATGTGGTAACTTCCCCAGGAGTTCCATTATAGTACCAATAAACCTGTGCCAGTGCCTGCATCCTTGCTGTTAGCTTGCTCGGTATCTGGTAAGAAAGGTGATTTTTGTTGGGTTCTTGTGACTTCAAAGTTAATAGTGCTTGCTCTATTTTCTTAAGTAATTTAAAAGCTTATGTGAAACAGTTTACTCCATGTAGGAAATAAAAGGCAGGGTACCCTTTACAATTAAGAAACTTTGGGGTACACAAAAGCATCAAATCTGAGACACCTGACAAGGCTGGGGCCCTGTCAAAATAGTGTTGTCTTTTATTAGCTGCTAAGATTAAGCTGGTGTTGGTGTTTCTTTTTCATAAAACCTCTGTGGGGGTTTGCCCAGATGCTAGGAAGTCTTTGAAATGGTAATGGGATGCATAGTACTTGGGAATGGATTTGTCAGTTTACTTTATCTGGTATAAACATGCAGTTGTAAAGCAGATTGTGTAAAGTACAGGAACATTCTACATGAATATCTTTAAATGTGTACTTAAACAGATTTGGCAACTGATCGGAAGCTTTTTCGCCTGGTGTCCAACGACTCCTTTGTCTCCATCCAACCTTCATTATCCTCGGGACAGGATTTGCCAAGAGACAACAGTGACAAAGCGTGCCTCTCAAACAGCCAGCTCGTGGACCAGTCTAAAACCAGTGCATGTGACACAGAAGTAGCTTCACTTGTAACTCTGCATTCTCACTCCTATAGGAAGGATCATAGACCACGTGGTGTACCAAGGACTTCTAGCTCTGCTGTCGCTTTTCCAGATGCTTCACTAAATGACTTCCCCCTCTATCAGCAAAGACGAGGACTAGATCCTGTCAGTGAGTTAGAAGCTTCCAAGCCCCCCTCTGGATCCAGAGAGTCCTTAGCTGAGAACTCTTGCATTTCAGGAGTCTTTCAATTAGATGACATTCTGAAAAGTAGCAGCCCTCAACCACTGGCTAAGAGTGGGAAGAGCAGATCCTTGAAAGCAGACAAAAGCGTGGACAGTCTGAGAAGCCTGAGTACTAGAAGCAGTGGTTCAACAGAAAGCTACTGCAGTGGGACTGATCGTGACACTAACAGTACCATCAGTAGCTATAAAAGTGAACATACTAGCTCAACACACATAGAAAGTGTGTTGTCAGAGCATGAGGAGGAATCTCCTAGAGAAGAGAAAAAAGATGGTAAGAAAAGGGACTGCAGTCTTGGCTCGGAGGATGACAGTAGTTCTGACAAAAGGACTAGTAGCGAAAGGACTGCTGTGGAAGTGAGCACTAATGGTGGTGTTCAGGAGGTCAAGTGCTCTGGTGCATCTGATGAGATGCATGCTCAGAAGGGTCTTGGCGCCTCTGCTTCAGAAGAGGCCAACAAGAACCCACATGCCAATGAACTGACTACGCAAGCTGACAGGCCATCTGGGAAGGCTGCTGAACAAAGAGAGGAGCAGAGCGAGAAACTAGCTGTGTTAGTAGATTCAAGAGCTTCTAAAGAAACGAGTGGAAAACAAAAAGAAGGAGATGTTCGACCAAAATCTTCTAGTTTAATACATCGAACAGCCTCTACCCACAAGTCCAGCAGGAGGAGGACAGGAAAAAAGCGGGCTAGTAGCTTTGATTCAAGTCGGCACAGGGAATATGTTTCCTTCCGAGGTGTATCTGGTACTAAACCTCACAGTGCTGTGTTTTGTCATGATGAGGACTCCAGTGATCAAAGTGACTTGAGCAGGACGTCAAGCATGCAGTCAGCTCACCAGTTCAGCAGTGATAGCTCTTCCAGCACCACCTCCCATTCATGCCAGTCTCCTGAGGGAAAGTACAGTGCTTTAAAGACCAAATACGTTTCTAAGGAACGTGGGGGCCCAGACCCTGAAAATGCTCACAAAACCCACGTAAGCTCTGAAGGGATTAGCAAAAAACGATCTACACGTCGGACTTCTAGCACAAACAGTGCCAAGAATCGTGCCAGAGTATTAAGCCTGGACAGTGGTACTGTAGCTTGTTTAAATGACCCAAATAGCTTAATGGCACCAGGTAACATAAAACAGTTAACCACTTCAAAATCTGATTTGGAAGCCAAAGAAGGAGAGGTGCTAGATGAGCTATCTCTGTTGGGAAGGGCTTCACACTTAGAGTCAGTCACTCGTTCTAGGAATAGCTTACCAAGCCAGGCTACGTTTCCTGAAGGGGAAGAGCAAGACTCAGCAAGTGGAGGTAAGTAAATGGCCTGCCAGAAGTACCTTGCCGTATTGTGTTAATGAGTCTGATTTCTGACTTAAGTTACAACTATACATAAGTGTCTTCCTGTTTCTTCACTCTTGCCTGGTAAAACTGATAAAGCATTTCTTTCACAATGCCTTGGAAGATCTACAGAAATTCAAACAAATGTTATGAAATCTACAGGTTTATGGTGTTATGGGTCTGTAACTGACAGTCTTAATTAACTAGAGCTGTGTCTTAAAATTATTACTCATGACCAGATCAGACCTGCTGCATCATATTTCTCAAACTTCAATTTATGTGTACTATTTGAAAAGTTAACAATAAAAGAGTATTTTTCTTTGGAAGACTGTGTAGTTTAGAAAATTCTGAATGTGGAAGTGATTGTTTGAAGTTACTGCTGCCTCTTAGGTGAACTTTGGCATAGCTTGAGGTGGTATCCAAAAACCAAAACCCCTATCCCCCTTACCATGCTGGCTTGAATTGCCCATTCCTAGATGGTCTAGTTACTAAGCTGTATTCTCCTAGGGATTTGATTTTTTTGCTTAACCTTGCCGTTGTTGGCTAGGCAGTGTTGTTTACTTTGGGGGTTGTGGGTTGGGTTTTTTCTGTTGGCATTATGAGAACACAGTAACCTTCCTGTGCTGGAGAGAGGAATGTACTTTCATCTGACTTTTGGTAATGACCGCTTCTCTTGGTGTAATGCAAGTATTAAGCTTACCTGTAGTAGCTGGTATTAATATAGATTAATTGGGGCATTAAAAAACAATTGGAACTTTTAACATTTTTTTTTTATCACTTGTAATGATGCTTCAGTCTTTTTCTTTTTTTCCCTTGGTTAGCCATATTGGCTGCTTTAGCTAGAAAGCTTTCTGCCATGGATAAGTGTATTTAAAATATGCTATCACAGTATGAGATTGCTAATTACCTGTCTGACTTTTGGGAGTTATATGTACCAGATAATCTGGATCTTGTTAGATCAGCACACAAATGGTTCATAAAATTGTGCTTGAGATCAAGACCTATTTTTAAGAAATTGTAGCAAATTTACTGATCTTGCTACTTAGACTGGCTACACAATATATAGTGATCAAGAGATGTCCAACTTGCAGTGAGAAGAAATAGGGGGCTAGTTCTCCGTCCCTGCCCCAAACTCTAAAAATCAGTAGAAATAATTTGAGGGGGGTGGGGCAGATATTGACTACTGATCATATTTGACTGGTTCAGACCTATTTGGAAGCCTTCACTTAAATATCTACACATATATCTCTGCTTACATTGGTTCTGTTAGTCCTTGTACCAGAGTTGTGCAGTAGCATTAATGAAAGAGGTTTGTCTCCTAGTACTAACTGCAAGCTAAACACTTCACACATTCTTAGTTTGACTTGTGACAACTCTTCTTAATGTCTGAGAGTAACGTTACCATTAAATGGTCTGCTTCAGACTGACTTCAAAAGCAGTTTGGATTCAGATTCTCAAAGTTTGACAACATATGATTACTAACACTTGCTGTATCTTAGATTTTTATTATCAGTAGAATGGAAATGTTTATTTTATGATTGTAAGAAACAAGTGTCATAGTAGAATAAAAATACAACTTTTTCTTTAGTGTTACTTAAATGTTTCTGTGGTCATGTCTAGCATCAAGCCAGTAACTATCTTGAATGTATCTGTTCATGATCCAAATGAATAATACCTTTGTGTTGTCCTTCATTTCCAGTGGCTTTTCTCTTCTGTGTTTTGGTTTTGGCTTTCTTCCCAAATTTATAGCTGCTTCTACAAGTTTTGTAACAGGCTTTCTTATTTGGGCTTATCTGTGAGTAATAATACTCAGAGAAAATGTTTTAACTTGTAATCTAACTTCCTTTATATTATTTTCCACTATTGAGTTGTCCTCAATATTCAGGAGTGTTTTTAAAGACAGACATGTGTAATGTGAATATATATCATGTGAGTATATGTATAAGAATTATTTGATCAAATTAAGAAGCTTTTATTTATATGTAGCAGATGATTTGCAGAATAAACTTCGTTTGGATTTTAATGAGGGCCATCCATCGCTTGGATAGGAGTTGTAGATACCTGGTCAAACCTCCTGCTGAAAGGATTGTGTTATAAATTTATATAAATATTTTTAAATTTCTGTGATTGCTTCTGATAACTTTCTGAAACAGCTAATTAAAAAATGAATGCTGGATAACCAAAGACTGGTATTAATACCACCTTCTTTTTTCCAGTCAGCGGCTTTTCAGTACGTACTTGTTAAATATGACTTAAATCCGTAATTATAACTTCACTTTATTTTGATGTCTTTTAGGGAGGGAACTAAAAAATACTTTCTTACTTGTTTCTGTAACTGCTGAAAAGTGCTCTGTAATGGATATGGCCTTTAGTATTCTTTTATTTAGTAGGATGCTATACGAATCTGTACATATTTTACTTCAGCAGATAGGATGTAGCAGTTTCATTTCTAGCTTATTAAGCCAGGAAGTGGTGAATGACTCACTACTTAGAAGATAATTTGTGTGTTTGAATGGAAATTGCAGTTCATTAAAATGCAGACGAACAGCACTTGAATTCTGTAATTAAATACATGTGGTGGGTGTATAACAAAAAAATGGAGAATGTCTTACAATAGCTGCGGTCCTTGCTCAACTGCTCAGCCTCTGAAAGTAGCTAGTGAATTGGTGGGTTATGGGTTAGATGTAGTTGCTTAGGTGTATAAAAGCTTACCTAGGTGTCTAGTGGTATTTGGGAAATGCCACCTTTGATGTAGTCTCCTATGCCTGGTTTTCTCAGATACGTGCTGTTTCTGGATCCCTGTTTGCAAAGGTGTCAAGAACCAACATAATGCCCTGTGTGTAAAACTCGAGCTGACTTGACAAGTCAAGTGTTCTTCCCCTAGTTCTGTATTAACTGCAAGAGATTCACCTTTAAAGTTGTTACTCTTTTACAACTTGCTGTAATTTAACTTTTTTATTTACTCTGACTCTGAGTTCTGTACCCTTCTGTAAATAAAACTGCATGCAATGTAATGCCATTTTCCTCCTGTGCGTTACATAGTGAGACTGAGGTAACAGCTCATCCTGTTCTCTTGCCTTCTGTGGGCCGCAGTACATCTCAGCGGCCAGACCACACAGGTCTCTGTGAGCTTGGATTAGAATCTTGCAGTGCATATGGAAACCTGTTCGTTCTTTAGTCTGCCTGGTTTGGACTTGTATGCTTAGCCTGTCTGTATAATTACTAGAGGGTATTCTCTCCAAAATTAAAAGCACAATTTGGTTCTCTGCTGTGCAGCCTGTGGTCATGTCACCTGTTACTGATACATCACCCTTTTCCTACTACGCGTATGTTGCCTGTGGTCTGCAGTCAGTCTGTACTCTGCCTGTGTTGTAGAGCTGTTTCATGGTTGGGTTTGTGTTTTCTGCAGGTGGAATCGATACAGTTACAGAAGGTGGGGCTTCTGGTCTGTTATCTGGGAGTCTGTTGGTTCTTATTCACAGTAAGCCAAACAGTCTTGTGTGAGAAATCAAACTCTGAAGGAGTTTAGAAAATGGTGGAAACTTAAAAACGTGTAAAGTTACTGTAATCAGATCTGTGTGTTAGCTATCTCTGTGCATGTGTTCAACAGGACCCCTCCTGTAACTGGATCAGATTAAGCAGGTCAGTCAATAGAAAGGGCTGTCTTCTATATGAGTATCTTTATTGGAACCAGAAGACTGTGTTCCACTACTTAATTTTTAGATGTCAGCTACCAATGTCACAATGTACGCATCATCTGGTTCTTGTATAACACAGACATTTTAATGTTAGCCCTTCCCAATGTCTGACTTTGAAAGCATAATGTAGTTCTGTCACTGCTTTTTTGTGTAAAGCTTGGGTTTTACAGGATTGCCTCTGATTTTGGATATATTGTCATCTCAGCAGAGGTGAGATGTTGAAGTTGAACACAAAGATGTGAACAGAGACGTGTGGGGCTGAAGTGGAAGTCGGCAGTTTTTGGAACTTAACAATGAAACAACACTTGGAGTGAATCTTGCATCTACTAATTGTTAATCACTACCTATTAAAGCAAAATGCAGTTTTAGTACGTTTGTGTGGGGACTTAGTCCTACCTGGTTTGCCCCCTTTCAGGTGGACAATAGCAGAGCTTTCATTACATGACTTATGGCTAAAGTGAAAAATATGAAGCAAAATGTTACATAGAATTCTGGGGGAAAGCAAACAATTATTTATGAAATGTGACTCTGGCTACATTCTCTCCAGCCTCCTCAAGAAACCAAAAGCAGTAGTACAGTTCTTTTAAAATACTTTGCATTGCTGTGTGAGCGAGCTGTTTGCATGTCTTAGATGGGCAGTGTTTATGCAACTACCTCTTGCAGTAATTTTTAATTGATTCGGAAATAATGCTTCAATTTACTTGACAAGTAGCATGTGGTGTTCATAAATTTGCCGTGTATTAACCTCAAACAGGAGTTGAATATGAATTTTTGGTATAAATGAAGCTGTGTCTACAAACCTAAGCTTATAAGCTACTTGTTTTCATGCTCCTGGATTTACTGTTACACATACAGCCAAGAAAGTTCTGAGAGCTCTCTGAACTGCAATGGAAGTCATCGCATTGCTGCCAGGTGTAGCTATGAGATGTAATTCCAGGATATATCAAAGTTGGCTACTAAGGAACATCTAGTATTATAATTTATAGAAGCCCATTCAAAACAAACACGACTCTGTGTGTGCTATAGTGATGAATAGTTCTGCTTATGCTGGAGAGGCTGTGTGCTCTAAAGACTTAAAGGATCTTTTCCTTACGGTGAATAAGTCCAAAGTCAGAATTAAGTTTTATACAGATTACCATACCTTATGAACGCTTGTCTGCTGCATGAACACACTACTACCATTCATGCCCAAATCCCTGGATATAGGGACTGTATTGGACAGGGGATCAGATTGTGTCAGACCCAAAGGTGATCGAGGCTGCATTCAAGAATTCTTTCACATAATGTTTTTCAAAGTGGGATAATGGAAGTAGGAAGTATGGTGATGAGGTAGAATGACTGAGACTCTGGTTTAGTCTTTGGCATTAGTACAGGAATTTCTGTCAAGCTGGACTGTAAAAATGTTTGGTTCAGAATTCAAACCTGATGGTTTCATTGTTCTGGTATATCCTGCTTGACAGTGCTTTGCTTTTCAGATTGCTGTAGTGACTGGTTTGATGTAATTGGAAATATTCTTCTGACCTAATCTCAGACTCTTTTTTTTTTTTCTTACAATAAGCCACAACACAGAAGTCTTGGGCTTTACTTGCCTTGTTTCTTCTCTCTCTTTTTTTTTTTTTTTTCTTTTTTGACAAGTTTTCCTTCATAAATTGTGTGCTGTTTTTCTCTGCCCTGTTTTCTAGCAAAAGTTTTTATCTTGGAGGTGTCCTTCTGGTTTTTGTTTTCCCCTTTGCTGCCCACATATCTATTTCTCCAAAATTTGCTTTAGTGATATCTTTCATTGACAGTCCACAGTAAGCTGTAATGCTGCAAGCCAGCATTGTGCTCTTTCATTGGAGAAGTATGAGAAATCCCTACAATTGTAGGTCTTGCAGTGGTGCATAGCTCATGATAATCAATAGCATTTTGCCCCTGTACTGGGCATTGGTGAGGCCGCACCTCGAGTGCTGGGTCCAGTTCTGGGCTCCTCACCATAAGAAGGACATGGAGGTCCTGGAGTGAGTCCAGAGAAGGGCAACCAGGGTGGGGAAGGGGCTGGAGGGCAAATCCTCTGAGGAGCAGCTGAGGGAGCTGGGGGTGTTCAGCCTGGAGAAGAGGAGGCTGAGGGGAGACCTTATAACCACCTACACTGACCTGACAGGAGGGTGCAGAGAGGTGGGCGATGGTCTCTTCAGCCAGGGGACAGGAGATGGGACAAGGGGAAATGGCAGGAACTGCCAGGGCCTGGCACAGGCTGCCCAGGGAGGGGGTTGAGTCACCAACCCTGGATGAGTTTAACAGCCGGGTAGATAAGGTGCTCAGGGATATGGTTTAGCACAGGATAGGAATGGTTGGACTTGATGATCTTAAAGGTCTTTTTCCAACCTTGTGATTCTGTGATACTGAAGAGATGGAGTGGACTCCTCTGTTCTACAAATGTTTTTCTTTTAAAAAGATAGTTCTGTAGCTACAAAAGTGCTTCAGTTGCAAGGAGAGTGGTGGTGTTAGCCCATGAGTATGTGTGAGCAGTATGACTTTTCTCAGGTTTTGAACACAGATGACATACAGATAGTACAAAAGACCTAGACTTCAGCTGTTTGCTTTGGCCAAAGATGTTCAGTGTTAGAAGGCAGATTTCATTGCTGATGTGAATGTATGAGACAGAAAGCATTCACTTCAGCTGTCACTGAGAATTCATAGGGTTGGTCATTACAAGTAGATCACAGTTTCTCTTCAGATAGGGAGAGAAACAGCAAGCCCAAGCATCACTCAGGTTCCGTGAATCTGTGCTTATCCTGACCAATGTTTAAAAACACTGAGATGTTTTCCTTTCCTGAGAAGACTGAGGGGCACCATGTTTCAATTGTGTGGGGATGTTTTTGTTTTTCTTTCTGGTCAGACTGAAGTTTGCAGGTTTTAACCTAAGAACTCTGTTTTTCCTCATGGATTCTTTACCTCTGTGTTACCTCACTGCCCTATCTTTCCAAGGATTTTTGTATTTGAGAAAAATCTATTTCTAGGTTTCTCTGAAGAATTGGGTTTAGTGGGTTGGGTTTTTTGCCCAGCAAAAATTAAGTAAGACTTGTTAATGCAACAAAATTTGGAAATTCTGCTTTTTAATCCCCCGTTCCTTCAGTTTCTGTCTTCTAAGCCTGGGTTAGAAGCAGCGCTATATACATGCGGTGATGTTGTAAATGTTTTGGCATGTATGTATAAATGTTCCTGTTTGAAAGGAAATAAAACATAAATATTTGCTTTTTATGTACAATAGAAAGCAAGTTATATTGTACAATTGCATAGCTAAAACTTTCAGGAGCTACAGGGGTTTACCTCACAACCACTTCTATGGTATAGAAAGAAATTTTGGAAAGATGATCTGCAGGCAGGGTAATTCAACCTGATATTCCTAGCTGTTTAGCAAAGGGATGTGAATTATTCGTTACTCTAGAATTCCCTCTAGAATAAATTTTACTTGTTTAATTGGGAAACCATCATTCCCAATGTGTGTTGCATCCTTGTGACTCTGTGTACCTGCTAATTTGGCTTTTTTCCAATCAAATGTAACGAAAGAAGAAAAAATGAATTAAATATGTGTTCACATGTACGGTTTCATTAATGAATACAAACCCCAAATTATTTCCTATTTGAAATTAGATGCATTGAGGTTGGGAATAGGTGCAGGAAGGTTAAGCTTGCAATAAAGGTGTTATTAGTTCTCCATCTCTTACTTTATCTCCCAGAGATCAATAGGTTTGTACTTCGAACTTGTGCACTTTAAACTTCAAACTTGATTTATTTGTTCTTGAGAGCAGATAATGTTGGGTGTTCAAATTCATATGACAGCATGCAGGAGAATCATACTGGAGTTTCCTGACACTAATGAAGTGCAGTGTTTCAACAGGAGAGTTTAAGATAAAACAGAAAAGTAGAATAGACTTCAATAGAAGTAGTATTTATAAATGTAAAGGAAGCGTATTTCTGTTAAAGCTATTTCTCTCATGATTAAGCTGCTCTCAGGTCATGATAGAGGACATTTTTAGAAGCTTTATCTTGTGTCCTGCTGGTGAACTCACAAGCAGTTGTACTGCTCCTTCTAACTAAAGGCAAGTAGAAACATAAATATGCATTAGGATAAGTAGCTTTCCATACTGGTATATATTTTAATCCTATGTGTTCCGTAAATTAGTCTTAAGAAACCCCACCCAAACACAAAACCCCAAGAAACCAAACACAACCAACAAAACTTACACAAACAGCCAAAGCCAAACGTTGCTGTTTGGCTTTTCACACTTCAAATTGTGTTCCTTTCTGCTTAATTAGCTTTTCTTTTTTGGTTTGTTTCACTTAGTCATGATTTTAACATACAGCGTCTGGAAATGTTGCATAATGTTTGCAGACTGGGAGCTTGTCGGGCTGAAAAGCTCTGCAGTCTTCACAGAAGAATTACTAGACTTGCTTATGAATGTCACTACATATGCTCAGGAAGAGTGTATATAGATGATGTGCCCTGAGTGGAAATTTCAGGATAAATTAACAATTCCTTAGTAGATTAGATGAGAGCTACACCAAAATCTACTTTGACTTTTTGAAGATTAGAGAAAAATAATAAAAAGTTATGAAATGCCAGAACTATTTGTCTGTGCAGCTTTGAATTTCATCCCCAATGACACAGGAGCTTTGACTCTGAATTTTTTTATCTCCAGATGTGTTTGTATATCCCTGTTTTCCTTAGAAGACACTTGCATCAGTTGGTGCTTGAGGTAAACTTGCCTCAGTGATAAACGGGAGCTGCATAGGAAGGACCTCTAGCCTTTTCACAGTTTGGGCTTCACTTGGTGCAGAAGGTGATGACTGCTGAATAGATGATAGGAAGAAAGATCCAGATGCTGCCAGTGATGTCTGCTGCCTTGAAGGGTTACATCTGAGTGCTGCTTTTGCTCAGTAGTTGTGAATGGTAGTTAAGATGTAAAGTTGATGTTACGCTGATGTTTGCAGCCTTAGATGTTTGTTTCACTTAGGACTAGGCACTGTTCTCTTTATTTTGTGGTTCTTAACTGCACTGATTACCAGGAACTGTGTGGAATTGCTTTTGCATCTGAAGTCAGTGGAAGCTGTATTGTGAAGCATACTTTTGTATATCGATGCGTATACACCGGAAAAAATGAGCTCTGCTAATTGGCACTTAAAATCAGTGGGACAGTTTTGGTCTCTTGTGTGCTAACTTAATCCACCAGAGAACAGTCAGGATGCATGCTATCTTATTTGGTGAATTTTGTTTTACTGGTACCTCAGCTATGAGAGCTATAAAGAAATCCTTGCAGCCATCAGCCTGTGTATTAAAGCGTATTAAACCTCAAGAGGAACATACTGAATTGTTGCTGAAAAAACACTGAACAGGAAGCATCATCTATTCATGCTTAGAGTAACCAAAAGAGTTGTGGGAGGAATGAAGAGAAAGGGAGCAATCCCATGCTTTTCATGAAAATGTAGGAGAGTAGGGAATTAAGGATGTCCTTAACTCTTGTTGTTCTGGAAATTAAATGCTTGCAACTTTAATGTTAGTCTTAAAATGTATCTGTTGATGTAGCTGCATAGCTTTGAAAGCAAACTAGAGATTGAAGTTTCATACACAGTATTCACTTGATAACCTGTGGTTCATGGGTTGAATTAGACTCTTGCTCCACTTAGTCTTGATTGCTTGAGCTATGGCAGTAGTATACGCAGCAGGAGTGGGTTGCTATAGGTTGCTAATCCCTGTAGACCAGCATTAGTTTATGTTGATATGTTTTAGAAGTTTAACGACAGGAATGTTGTAACTTAAGATGTGTTTTAATTGAACATGGACTACTCTGCTTGTGATCTCTCTGCCATAAAAAAACCCACATTACTTTGTGGTGTTTCTTTTATTTTATTTTGGCATGATACAATCCCTGGTTTTCTCACTCTAGTAACAAGCTTCTTGGCTACCAAATTTGTGATTCAAAATTGTGAATCTCCTCTTGCACTGACTTCATGTCAAGTTGGCTTTTTATCTTCCTCCTTCACTTGCCTGCTAAAAACCTGTTTTCTTTGTGACCTCTTCATTGAGCTCTCCAGTGTTCTGCATTTGAATTGGTCAGTAGCTTCCTGGCTTTGCAAAGGAAGGCTGAGTTTGTAGATGCACTATAAAGTAGTCCAAGTCCAAAGTTCTGATTCAGGGGGCACAGGTGGATTTTTGAAGTAAAATCTGTCCAAAAATCTGAAGACTCCCTTGAGTAAATAAAAGCTGGTTGTTACGGTGTTGCTTTTTAAGAGGACTAGACCTTTTTTGTTTGGGGAGTTGAAATAACAAAAACATCAGTCCTGCAAGAAGTTATTTTCTCACTTAATCTCAAATCCCTGCTGTTCCAAATGATAATGTAACTAATATGAAATGAGCAACAGGTATCCCTTGGTGCTTGAGGAAAATGAAAAAAGCAACTCTGTCTTGTCCCCTGAGGTGTGATGAGGTTAACCTCAACTGTACCTGTTTGGCACAAATCCTAAAACTAAAAGGAGAATGTTATGGTGAGGAGTGGCAGATGACTTTAGATTGTCTTCTGTCCTTTAGGCTTCTCTTCTGATTACCTATTAAATGAGATCAAGGGTGAGATGAGCTTTATCTCTTCCTGCCCAATGTAAATGGAAGAGATTTAGTGTATTCAACTTTTTTTTTGGTAACGTGGTTATTTGGGGGGATCACAAAAAAAGCTGTATATTCAAGAACACACACACCCCCAAACACCCAGATTTTTGCTAACAATTGTGTTGTGATTCTGTCTTGAGACAGGTTATTTGAAGAGTCAGTGCATAAGCTACTGTTGTTGTTACAAGTCAAATCCATTAACTTGGGGAGGGTCAAGGGGAAGAGAGGAGGCTTAAGTTGCTGTGTACGTAACTAGGATGGGTTCTTATTTGACCTAAAGTCTGTCTTGATGCAGCAGCACAAGCCAGCGAGGAGACTGTCACATTTCGTCGTGAACGCAGCACATTTAGGCGTCAGGCAGTACGACGCCGGCACAATGCAGGGAGTAACCCTACCCCTCCTACATTGCTCATCGGATCACCCCTCAGGTAGGGTATCTAAATGTTCCACCATATTTAGCATGCATGCAGCAGACCACTTCTCCCCACACCCACCAGTGTTGCCAGAAAAGCACTTTTTTTACTTCCTTCCCCACCATAACCTCCTTGAGCTGTCACTGCATGTCACTGTGGGCTTGTTGAATTATGCATGTATATGTGGCACTATTTTCAAAATGATCAGGGTAGCCAGTCTCTAACATGTTATAGCTGATTTCAGCTTGGTAACACAATGAACTAATGCTAACAAATTTAGTCTCTGTGGTTTTTAATCAAATACTTGAGATGCATTCACTTTCAAGCAAGGAGAAAAGCCCAAGGGAATCCTATTCACCACTTCTCACTTTGGCTTTCTTTAAGAAAGTAAGCACCAGGGATGGGTACTCTAATCACATTTCACATCTCTAGTTAATGAGAGAAGCATAATAACGAGCAGGCAGAACATTATAAAGAACCAAATGGTGCTCACAAAGGTTCCAGATGTGAAATACAGGCAACCTATTGTAGCTTTTTACAGCAAAAGAGAAATAATGAAGCGATAGCAGTGCCTTTGTTGTAGAAGGCACAGCATTGCTTGCTATCAGGCCTAATTGTGTGGCACTTTACATGTGATGTTTAAGATGCACTACATACATGTATCCCAGGAGTCTCCAACCTTCGCTGACCCGTTCGTTAACAACACTGAGCTCAGTGATAGGTTACCTACAGTGACTCTGGTCTGTCAGCTTAGGCAGGAGAAGCAGCAGCCACAAGAAGACTCCAGACTTGCTTTTTAAATCTTTCAATCCTGTGGTTGCCTGCAGTGTTGGAGAATCTGGTGAGCAGAACAGCGCCCGTAAAGGAAGGAACGCTCCCCCATTCATATCAATGTAGCCCTTCCTCCAGTTGTATGAGAAATATGCAGGGATAACTATGTTGTGTATTCTTAATGATCTTTATGTGCTAAGCTATCTTCTAATACCAGGAGCAGCCTGCCTTTGCATTTCAGGAATACTTGTGTAATTTTTTTAACGGGGGAAATAACTACAGATACTGAGCAAATAAACTACTTTAGGGTAGAGGATGACAGAGGCATCATGCCATCATTGTGGCACTGCTGAAATGACCAAGGATTAAGTCTGCAAATTTTCCTCAGGCTGGAGGATTGCAAGCATGGTACCTGAAGCCTAGCAACTGAAGGATTGATTTACGCCACATCAAGGACAGGGACTAGTTATCTGTGGTTTTTACTGGCTTACACTCTATGTAGCAGTAATCCTATAACTCCAGATAATTTTTTTAAGCTTCTGGTCTTGCTGAATGTAACTTGCTCAACTTTAAACTAGTGAGCTCTTCCACAGTGAGGGATTATGAAACTTTGCATTCTCTTAAATCATCTCAGCCATTTAGTAATCATCTCCCCTTGTTTTTTCAAATGGAGGGTAGTGTAGTTTTGAGTAGTGGCTTATAAGAAGCTGTGCAGACCAATCAGAGCTTCTTAACTGCATTAATCAGAAAACAGTAGATTTTCTTGGGTGGGAAGTAGAGCAAATAAAGGACTGTTTTAAACTGAGACTGACAGCTGCCTCATTTTCACATGCTTGTGCAGTCATTAGGGTTCCCCTGGCTTAAGCTGGACTCCAGTGAGATCTTGTGAGAAAACTGAAGTTTTTGGAAGCAACACTTTAATTAGACAAGATGTTCAAGAGTGAAAAAATCAGATCAAATATTCTAGCCTTGTGTTTCTTCTACACATCTTCTAGTTATCTAAACTTGTTTCTTTCAAAAAACACGAGCCACTCACACTCTGTAGTTTTCTCAGATGTAATGACACGCTTTATAAAAAAATATTTATATTCTGTGTTCAAAATTGAATCTGTAGTGAGGTTACCTTGCTCAAAGCATTGTTTGTGATGCTAAGGGCTGTCCCTGGAGTGGGGTTAAATTCCCTTAGTCCAACCAAACACCAAAATGCTTTCAGATTTGTTTAACACAAGTTCCATTTGAATTCTACTTATTCCTGTTCTGATTTCTAGTTGAATAGTGTGGAAAAAAACCCCACCCACTTTCCTTTGCATGGGTATCTTAAATTTTATGTGTTGCTGGAAGAAGAAACTCTTAAGAAAGATTAAAAAAGTATTCTGTGCATAAGAAAGAAATGTGAAGAAATACAGAGGACCTCTTTAGCAAGTTATCACTAAGATCTTTTCAATACATCACTGTAACTCTACTGGCTTTACTTGTATATGCTAGTGGTGAGCTGCCTTGGTCTAGCTCCTGATACTACTAAACCATATGACTTCAGATGTTAAACTTCTAACAGTCTTAAATTTACTAATCTTTTTTGTGCTGTAACATTACATTTTTTCATCCTTGCCAGTGAAACTTTAATCACCTAATCTTCTAACTGTGGCATAAAATTGGATGTCACGGGGATGTTCCCTTAATCTGTTGAGTTCAACTTGATTTTTTTTTTAACTATACTTTAAAAAATTTTTCTATCTGTTATTCCTCTGTGGAATGTTCAGTAAGAGAGATAACAGCATTATATGTGGGTGTGTTTTGCAATGGTTAGATACTCAAGTAAAACCTAGTCTAGTAAATTCTGTTGGTTTGGTGCTAAACTGGACTTGAGAGTATTTTGCCTGGCAACTTCAATACAAAGAAACCCCCACCCACCCCTGCTGTTGTCCTGCCTAAATGTCAACAGCATGTTAGATGCTTTTAAGCATCAGTATCCACTGGCATCCTCTGGAGTCAGTGGTGTATACATGTGTGTCTGACACAGCACCTCAGTGACCCAAGCAGGATTTGTATTTTTACAGTTATTAATTGGGCAGAGAATAAGTGTATCTGTGCAATCTGTTCATGTCAATGTTTTGTGTTTCTTTTAATGTGATAAATATGAATAACCACTGGAATGGCAGCTTTGTGTATACCTACCTTTTAATATGTGACCACTATTTAAAGGGAAGCAGTGTTTAGCACTGTTTTGGTGTTGCTGATCATAAAGGGAGACAGTGAGGGCTGGTGCATCTGTGATCTTCCTTAGGGCTTTCATGGCCATGTAGCTCACTGAAGGCTTTGTGAATTTAAAGTTCAGATTAAAATACGCTAGCATACGATAAATAATGAGCTGCTGTTTTCACGTCATGAGCTTTGTGCATGACTGCTTTATTTTGCATGAGCTTAATACCTTTTAATATACTTATATCCATACTTTGTTTTCCAGTGATGCTCTAAGAACTACAAAAACAGATGTTCTAGAAAGCACTGTTAAAAGCAAGCACATCAGATAGAAACCCTCAGCTCTTAAAAAGATCTTGCTTTTTCAGTTGCCTTACCTGCCAGTTGTGGCATCACACTGTAAGCAGTGAAATGTTAAAAGCAGCAGGTGATACAGGTTGTTTATCAGGAGAGAGCATTTAAGACACTTTCCATAGTCTTTAAAATATAAATGCTTCTGTCAGTGTAAAAGTCTTCATTTCATCACATCCCTCAGCAGTGACAGAACTTCTTTAAATGCACAAAATGAAGGTTAATAAAAACACTAATCTTGCAAAGTAAATGTGATATACAAGTGCAAATGTCATGTATTCTGATATTTTGCAATGCTTAAACAAGCTATTGACATGTATTTGTTAAATAGCTTTTTAGAATAGTTTTGTGGTGCAAAGCTGTGAAGAGGTAAATGAACACTGAAGCAGTGAGTGTTTGCTCACATGGCTGTAAACTTAATGTTTCTGAATTTCCCAAGCTGACAATTAAAACCCAGGTATATGTCTGGATACAGAATAACTTTTTAAGTACTAAAGTTCTTGCTGTACTGTCAAAATAACATAAAAATAGACTTAAAACTTGTGTCAATTAAAAAATTTAAGCATTCTTAATATGTTCAAAATCTGAATCCAAACATTTAACTAAAGTTATCTGCAAGGTCTGTGGTAGTGTATGATGACCTCAAAGCTTAAAGATGCTTCTTAGAGTGCTATGATGAAAAGTACCCCCAAATGGCCACGTGAACAGTTGATCAAGCCATACCTCAATGAGCAGAAAGAACTCTTCAGTATGGAGAGGAGTGGAATAATCCCCACTGTCAGTACATGATCTGTCCAGTTCACCTACAATTAGACTAACCACCAGTAATTTCGTTTTCACACCCACAAATTAAGACTTACAGGAATGTGTTTGAGGGTGACTTGGGAAGGTATGAGAAGGCAAGGCAATACCAGTCCTAAGTAGTAGGACACAAATTGTGTCTCTAGATTACTAATGTAACTAGTGTCTACATACCCACCAGTTTTGTATGGCAGGGTTATCTTAACCCTAGTAAGTGGCTCCTTAGTGCTCTGCTCTTAAATTTTCCTCTTTAAGCTGAAAGATCTTGTTTTACTTCACTTCTCTTTCTCTCTCTCCTCCCCCTCCCCCTCCTTCCTGGTAACATGTCCCAAATCCGTGTTTTCTCGTAGCCTTCAAGATGGTCAGCAAGGCCAGCAGCCCTCCTCCCAGGTCAGAGTGCAGTCCCGCCCCCTTCCCAGGCAGCTCTGCCCGGCGCTTGCGCCTCCTTGCTGGTGAGAAATGGGAGTGTCCACTTAGAAGCCTCACATGCCGCTGCATCTGCTGTAAGCGGTAGCAGTTTGCACGATGAACTTGGTATGCAGGCCTTATGTAACCTTGGTAACATGGAAGTTGTAATACAGCAGATAGAGCGGTAATAATGTGGTGAAAAACCAGCTGACTAACCTTAGCTTTGTTTCTGAGTATCTTGTAGGTGCTTTTTTTTTTTTAAGGAGGCCACAGTTGCTCATAAATTCCTTGCCTTTCAGTTGCCTTTCCAGGCGCTTCCTCTACCAAATGCATGCTGGGGAAACACTTGAAGAGTGAGTGTGTAGTTACAAGTAGTGATGCTGCGAGAGCTTGCTCGACTTGTGATGTGTAATGTGTAGGTTTTCTTGCATTGACACGGGCAGTTGGGCAGAGATTGATCCCAGCTTTGAGGATCTTCAGGTTCCTGATAAAAATATTTGTTAAGGTCTGTAGGAATCATCAGTCTTTCCTAGATTAGTCTTGTTTAGTTGCTGTTCACAAAGTAAAGCGCTGTGCGTTTCCTGTACGCTTAGGAGCTTGAGATTTGCAGCAAATCTGGACTCTTTCCTATGTCAAATGCCACCGTTTCATGGAGTAGCCCATAGTTCTTTATGGTCGATTTTATGGAGTATTCTGAACTGTTTTATTAACTTCTGTGCAGCTAATAAAATTGCTGGGGAGAAGGCAGTTGTCACGGATCTCTTGCCACACAGTAGCGCAGGGGCAGATGTGAAACTATTCCTCGCAGGGATCTTTGCAGCTGTCTATCCATGACCTGAATGACTTACGACTTGAGCATTAATATGGAATTTTTCCTCAAATTACTAAAACCGCTGTGGAACTGACAATTACTAGTGAGCAGCTGTCGTAACTGAGAACTACAGGTTAGCTCAGAGCAAAACACTCATTTCAGACCTTACGCTAACCCAGTACTTAAAGAAGTGAATTGTCATCTTATTCCTAGTGGGGAAGACTTCAAGAGTTTCCAGGCTGTGGTATCCTTTTAAATATGAGTTTGGCTGACAAATTGCCGTTCTTTGGCACCATGTAGCTGCAATATAAGGAAGAAATTAATATAAGCAAACCTGAAAGTAACCCTGATGCTCTCTGAGGTGTTTTGTCAAGTTTACTTGCAGTTGTGCTAAATAATCTACTAATCCAATAATTTTTGCTTTATAGTTTCTGGCTCTACTAGTTTCCACGTTACAGTAATGGTAGACTTGTATCTCAATGCTTGTATGATTATCTGAACTGTGAAAGCTTGTATGAAACTCAAAGTCTTTATTTAATTTGGACTCTCTTATAGTTTGGAAAACATATTGGAGTATTACTGAAATCGGGAGATCTTGGTTAAATGTATCCATGGTTAACGTTGAGATTTATTCTTAATGCCACCATGATTGTATTTTAAGGATTTGGTTTATTTTACCCAAAGTAATACATTCAGGTTTTACAGAATTGAAGATTTTATGCACAATCTAGTTATGTTTGAGTTATTGAAGAACTTCTATTATTGTGTTGTAGTAGAAATCAACGTGGATGATTTAAGAAATTCAACATTGCTTTCAGGTTCTCTTAAAAGGCATATTCATTGTACTTGGCATGTATTGGATTCTTCAGAAACTTACATAGCAACCTTCTTCTGAAACCTTGTGTACTGTGCTTACAGTTATATGGAGCAGCACATTGCCTTTGAGAGGCACAAAACCTTCAGATATCCATCAGTTAAATGCCTATTACACATCAGATCTTTATTCCCGATTTGAAGCTCTGAGCATTTGTTTAGAAACCTTCAGTGCTTGAAAGCAGCTGTTCCAAGTGAAATGCATTTTCGTTAGTTATTAGGAAAATAAAATTTCCTAGTTTGTGTGATAGTTACTGTTGTGTTAGAGTGAGATAGTTGGCAGAAGGGTTCAAGCTTTCATGTGCATGATTCCTTTATCGGCCTGACAAGAAGGGAGAACATCTTTCCTCACAACTGGTACCTGGTGTGATTGGTTTGGGGTTTGCTTTGATTCTCTTACTTCATCCCTGACAGAAGATAACACCACTACTCAGCTTCCCTAAGTCTAAGGCTGTTGGTTTTGCTCTGTTGTCCTGAGATACCTTACAGTGAAAGATGACCCTGCTACTCTACTGGTGTGTGACTTGGTGCTAGGGGGAGGGTCCTAGGTTTGATTTTCCTTTAACATTTATTCTGATGCTCATTGAAGCAATGCAGGTGATATGACTAGTGCTTTGTGACTACAGAAAAAATCCAGGCTGGGAAACAGATGAAAACAAAGCCTGATGCACAGCAACCAGGAATACAGCCTCGTCTACTCCATTTGTTGCTTGTGTGTGTTGTACAGGGATATATAAGGTTTTATTTTCTTAATGAATTTCTGCTAGGTATTCTAGCTCTTCTGGAAGACAAACAGACCATGTGTTACTGCACTGGCTCTTAACATAAATTATCTGCTTCTACCTTGTGTCCACTGATGTGTTGATGTCAACCTGGAGCTCTTAACAAGATGTATTTTTTTGTTTGTTTGCTTTTAAAGATTCCTGCCTCTTAGCTCTATTTTTGTGGCTTACAAAAATAAGGCTGAAACTTTCTGTATTATACCTGGCCTACATCCAGTCTGGTGACTGTACCAGTCATCTGTAACTGGGTGCTCTCTTCAGAGTAAGCAAGAGATGCTTTGAGGCATTATTTTTAATCTTCCAGGTTCAAAGTAGAAAGATTTTTTTATCAATTATGTTGTGTTGTGAGGAGGAAGGAACTCGAAGGGTTAGAGAAAGAGCTTAATATGTGGAGCAGTAGACATGAAGTAAATCATAGGAGGAATGCAGGACACAAGGGAAAGGTAGCAGAACAAATGCCATGATTGTGGGCAGGATGAGCATAATGTGACTCCAGAAAGCAGGAAAACATGTATCATGACTTAATGAATAACAGTCATCAGAGCACACTGTGTCAGTACGGATGCCTCTGGTTCTCACTGACAGGACTCTTGAGGCACATAGGTGAAGGGATTTTTTTTCTGTCCTTGGAGTGAAAGCCATAGGTGTTACAATTTGTGAAGTTGTTGGGAAACAAACTACTGAGTTACTAGAATAGACAACCAGGTTCTGAAATGGGTGAAATAGCAGCAGCTTGTCCTCAGCTAGATGCCTTTAGTTTTTTCCTTTGAGGAATACTGCTTTTGTGATTAAAGAGAGCTGGTCATCTGGAGCTTTGAGACAGTTACACTGCTGTGTTGGACTTCTGTTTGTACCATGAGTATGGAAGTGAGTTTGTACCACGAGTATGGAAGTGATCATCTTTCAGATTTATTGAAGTAGTTTGATTATGAAGGTAGTTAATTTACTGATTGCTTATTTGTTTAAAACCGATTTAGGATCAGTTCCTTAATACCTTTTTATAATTAAGTAGACTTGACTTATTTAGGATGGGGGGTATTTTCAGAGCTACAAGTATAAAATATATAATCACTTCCTGTTCTTATTGAAAGTATCCCTGGTTTGGTCTGGAATTCTGAATAACAGGCATGTTGCTCCTTTAACAAACTTCAGTGGTTCATCTTTTATTTTTATATGAAGTTTAGAAATTATCGTTCTACAGCTGAAGGTAAAACGTGTACCTTTGGACATGATAGCTCCTTGCATGCTACAGAGCATTCGGATTCTGATGGCTTTGGTTTTGCTGACCAGGATTTTTTAAATATTGTCCTAAGTAGTATATTAATATGCCTTAATGACTTAATAAGGATAACAGGCTTCAACATGTCCAAAAATGTTAGCAAGTTTCAGAAGTAGTTTGAGAAGTTTAAGACAATGTAATATCTATCAGATGGAAGACTGGGAAGTGTGCTGAAAATAACTTGGCAGAGGAGATCATCAGAGCATCATTTTAGTTGAATCCTGAACCACTCAGGTCTCCCCAGTTTTGTCTGTGTAAGCTCATCAGCCTGTTGCTTTCATTGATGCCTGTAGTGAAAGAACTCTGTACAGTGTGTGTCGTGACATGGTTGTCTCTGGACTTGGTGATGAGATCTTTTTGTCTTTTGAAACGAGTTTCCTTCTTTCAAGGGAAGTGCATTCATCTTTTCCTCTTCGTGTCAGAACAAAGATCTATCTCATTTTTGTGTGCCTGAGTATCCATGACTGGTCTAAATAAAATATTGTTTGAGTGGCTTTAATTTCCTCAGACCTGGCAGCTCTTTCTTTGGGCAGGGAGAAGTCACAAGCATTTCTGTCTAGTGGACGAACATTCAGTTGGCTGTTTTCTGGACTGGAACTTTTGAGTCTGCCATTTGTTTGCAACTTGATAAAATTACAGTCCTTAGAGATAGAAAAAACATCCTGAAGCTTCTTCAGTATGATGCTGCTAAAATGCTTTGGAGAGCACTGTAGGAGAGCTAGGAGTGGAAGGGAAAGAGAATTCCTAGGATAACTAAAGATGCTAGGTATATCCATATGTATTGAATCCTGTAAGCATGGGAATCCCCCGAGTTTGGGAGTGCTCTGAGGAAGCTGCAGTTACCTCACATGACTTAAGTATTTAGTTTCTAGGACTTCAGAGCTCAGCCACAGAATCTCCAGTCACACCTTAGGGTGGTTTGCATCCTCAACAGCATCAAATAGTCTCGTCAGTCCTGTCATCTTTTCTGCTTTGGATGAGCTGAGGCTTTTCTGGAGAGCCTTTTGACTTCTGTAGAAAAAGCAGGGAGAGGGTGGGAAGCTGGCAACCTGATTTTTATTGAGAATCTAGGGTTTTCTTGTCAGCTACCTGTGCAAGTAGGGAGGGATGAATTGCAAGCATGGCAAAAATGGAGCCTGGTTTGCAGTGTGTGTTCTGTCTGTTTGCTGTGTGTCTGTTAACCAGACTTCTGTTAACCTAGGGATAGCTGTGCAGTATTTATAGCAGCAACACAAATGCAGTAAATCTTGATAGAGTCAAAGATGTGTTGGATGTGAGGGAACTGTGGGTATTTTCTAATATGAAGTATTTTATGCTAACTTTTTTTGTAGCTTGAGGCCTTTTTCAGACACTTGATGAGTGTGGCATTTCAGTACTTCTGAAACAAATGCATCTGATGTATTATCTCAGCCTAAGAGAATAGGAAGTTATATCTTGCGAGTAATATGTTCTAATTTCTGTGACTAAAATGTCATTAACTTATAAATTAGAGAGTTTAATTTCCAGGGGCTCGAATCAGTAGTACAAAACCACAAAGAATTTAACCCAAACTCCCTTTTCTCCTTCAAGGACTGGTTGCATGCAACGCTTTGCTGGACTAAGTTATGTATAATTTTGTGCTGACTGGAATCTCAAGTGTATTATCTAGCACCTTCATGTTTGCTGCTGAAATGTATGTTTTTACTGATGCAGTTGAGAAATAGTCCTGTGTGACTGTGGTTAGTTATTAGCTGTGGGGAGGAGGATTCCTAATGCTTTGTACTGGTTCAGTTTAAATTTTAAACTTTGGTAGCAATTTTACTACACTACATATTAAAAACCAAAGGATAGTTAACTAAAGGGCTTAGTTAAAGTCTTAACTATTGAGGAAGAAAGACAGAACAAGCAAACGTTCTACTGGTGTTTCCTTACAAATGCCTCCAGCAGATGGAATGAAACAGTGAAAGAGCTGGGGCGTTACTGAGCTCTGACGCACGCTGTCTGTGACTCCTGAACTATGTGGCTGGCTGTCTTGTCAGAGTGGTTGGTCCTAGCACGGCTGTGGTATGTGTCTAGTTGATACGAAGTCACCCCCTGAGACCAGAAAGGTTGACAAAGATGTACCAGTATTTTTCCTTAGTTTCCCTGGGTTTAATCATCCAGTTTGAGGTTTTTAACATTCTTACTTTCAAACGCTTCTAAATAGAACTAAATAGTCTGTGGGTCTGAAGAGAAGTTGAAGCAGGATCACAGCATTTAAAAAAGCAAATAAAATCATACACCGCTCTATCAGAAGCAGGTGATGTTCTTGCAGAAAGGGGAAAGATTGAAAGCTCTGATTTTAAGTATTTCTCCTGGAACTGCTTGTTAAACCCTGTATCAACAGAAGAGGAAGTTGCTGTAAGACATGTATCTGAGAAGGCATACACGGTTTTTGCTTTAGGTGCTTTGAAGTGGGATCTTTTTTGTATAAGCAGATCTTAAAATGATGCATGCTTGGTTTGCATCATGGCTTAAAGAAGGGTTTTGGGCAAGAAGAGATGGGGAAGTTGGCAGAACGCTTCATATGAGATCACTATTTCAAAATCAGCTTCCTGCATTCAGAGGTGAAATATATTGAACCTGACCTTCAGGGGAAATGACAGTGCTTATCTGTCTGATCAGGGAGAATGGCACTGTAAAAATATCATATTGTGACTGAGAGAATTTATCACTTGAGTAACAATCCCTGGCTACTTTTTTTTTTTGTTATTTATATATTTCGGAATAGTTAATTTGGAAAGTTTTGAATAACAATTTTAGGAAATGATGGTTAATGGAGTTCCAGTAACTCCAAATGATTTATCCGAGAAGTTAAGTTTGCAGTCTTACGTTCTTACACAGAAATCTTTGCTTCTGTCTTCTTGGATAAATATTTGCCTGCCATTCATCTTTTTGCTGCTGTTTTTCTAGAGGTAGAACTTACGAAGCATCTTTCACTCTTTGTGTTTCTTTTCAAATAGACCTGTGCCTCTCAAAAGAATTTTATTCAGGACACTTAAGGAACCTCTGCCTTAGCTAAATGCCCGGATTCTTAAATGTTACTAGCAAATGATTTACTGATTGTTCTGCAGAGAGTGGGGGGAAGGAAGAACTGGGGAAACTGGTCACGGCAAGTGGCTTGCCTGATTATTCTCTAAGGGGGGAAAAAAGCTTTCATTGTGCTTCTATTGTGTAGTTAAACTTAATTCAGTGTTGCAGTTTATATGTGTCTTGTAAAATGGTATGAAAGAGGACTGAGTAGCTAATGTCTGCACTGGTGACATGTTAATGTGTAATCCTATTTTATATTCTGACACTGCTGTTCATTTAGATGTCTAAATTGATCTTAGTAGTAATTTAATAGAAACAGTGGGGTGAAACATTATGAAATTTTGACCTGCTTTTGACCTTTTCTTTAACAGGTAAGTTCAGTTCTACGCTCTACGAGACAGGGGGCTGCGACATGTCACTTGTGAACTTTGAGCCAGCTGCAAGAAGAGCATCTAACATCTGGTGTGTGTGAAGGCCAGTCAAGAGCGATGATTCTTGTCTTACTACAGCAGAGTATTTGATGTTAATTAAAAAAGGTTACTTAGTATGAACTGCAAAGAATCAGTATTATCCATTTACTTCTACTTTTGAAACCTAAGTGACACTAACTGCATAAATAATCTTCTCCACTTCAGTAAAGCTTGGAAAATTAAGACTGCTGATAGTTTAAGTAATAAATGTCTGAACTGAGAACTTGACAAATGCATTTTTGATTGGCTTATAGAAAGTCTTTCTTATAGGACTTAACACAGGTTTTGAGAAAGTAGGTGGTTGTTGACCATAATGGCTTTTTACAAATGAACTTCCAATTGTGAAGCAAATGTAAACTGATAAATTTTGTTTTCAAGTTCATCGAGGGCATGAAGCAATACCTGGAGGAGTTAACATGCCTGAGGTTGAAATTTGACTCTAGAGAGTTGAAATAGCCAGCTACATACTGGAAAGTTTACCTGTTGTTGGAAAGATGTCCTTTCTTTTTCCGAAGGGACAAGAGGCAGAAGAGAGAACCCAAAACCTCCCCCGCTCCCCCAATCCACTTCCCTACATAGAACTGCTCTGAAGCTATCGCGTCATGCGAAACGCTACGAACTCCCACCACGTGTAGGTGGAACAGCTGGTGGAATTGTGGAGTAATTAATACAAAAGCTCCCATCTTCAAATCTTTCCTGTGAGCATGTGCAAGTGCCTTTTTGTAGAGTTGAACTTCGTCGAAGTTCTTCATTCCTTGCACAAGCTCCCAATGCCTGCCTCTACTGCTTGCATGTTTTAGATGCAATGGCTTTGCTGCTGGCTGCTGTGATGAAGGGATATGTGTTAATGGAAGGAACAAACTGGCCACATCCAAGTAATTTAGATCTCAGCTTTAGAGAATACCTGAGTTTCAGTGAAGACAAATTGATAACAAAAGAATGTTTTTATCTTAAGGCAAGGAACTGAAGGGAAGTTGCATAAATTTGATACAAGTCTTACAGCCATGTGATTTACATGGAAACCAAACATCAAAAAGCTATCCAAAATTGGGGGAAAAAAGCAATGGTTGGATATGGACTCTCATACAGTAAGAGAAATTTCTCATTAATCACTGGAAATCGCAAAGTAATTTTGCTATTCTTGCCAGAGGTTTAAGTTTATTTTAAGTTCAGATTTTTTCCAAAGCATTTTAAGTAGCTCATTATACTTGTGTTAAGTATGTACTGTTTTGGGCAGTTTTGGGACTTGGTAAAAACAGTATGGAATTAACAGTAACACTGTGAACACATAGTGGTCTCTGCACTCCTTTTGAGTAGTTGTGCATGCTTACACATCAGTAGCTAGCAGATTAGAAAACATTCTTGTATTTTCAAGTGGAATAACTATTATCATGATAATCCTTGTTAGATAATTTAGGGGCTCAGTGTTGAGAAAACTATACCATGGGTAAGGGTAAAAATCTCCTGATTTACTGAAGCTACAGAATTTACTGCAAGACACGAGGTGAAGTGGATACTTGTATTTATAATATGCAGTCAAAGGAAAAACTTAGCTAAAATTTGCAAGGAGTCAAAATTAATTTGGGAGACTAGAACATTAGAATGGCCTGTTGAAATAAAAATGTAGTTTTATAATCTGAAGTCTTTCCCCTGTTCTTATAGTGACACGGACTCTCACGTATCGAGTTCTACCTCAGTTCGCTTTTATCCACATGATCTAGTAAGTTCTTCTTACTTATTTTTAAAGCATGCAAAAAAAAAATCAGAAGACTTTCCAATTTCATAGTGCTGATTAATCATCCTTATATGGTAATTCTTTGTTCTTAAGAAGGATTTTTGCCTGGCATTAAATGAAGATAAAATATTTCTTGTTGCAGTGTCTTCATATGTGCATACAATTTCATCATTCTTCATAGCACATTAAAATTTGATGCTGAATGTTTTCCTCTGATTGTAGTTCTTTTTTCTGCAGTGGTTTTCCTAAATTACATGCAAATTGAATGCTCTGCAGTATCTTGCAAAAGTTTCCAGAGATGACTGGACAACTTGAACAGAGTTTTCATTCTGTGCATTACTAAGATTAGCAGGAAGCAGAATGAATAAATTTCGTGTTCTGACCAAGAGAAACTTCAGTTGCTTCCCTGAAAGGAATTAAAAAATGTCCTTGGAGTCTGCTGGAGAAAATTGATTCATATACAAGGTGTGACTGAGGATGAAGGCAGGGGCTTACGCTATTTCATACTGCAGATAGCTTTAGCTAACCATAGTTTTGTCACCTCAAACCTTCCATGTTGTTGTCAAGACCAAACACACCTGTACTCTTAATTCTGAAGTCTGATGCTACTGTGTCAGGAAAACAGTGCAAGTGGTCATGAATCTCAAGGTCATGTTTCTTAAGCTTGGGAACCAAAGTGAAGGATATTGAAGTACCTAGTGACCTGATCAAGTGGGAGAATGAAATAAGAACTCTGCATTTGGCAGAGGGAGTAAGAAACCTCCGTTTACCTGACCATGCTTTTGATCAAGAAGGTACTTTTGAAAAATCTGATGTGTGCTAGAGGAGCTTCTTTTCCTTTCCACTGTCTCCTTCCAAAATGTAGCCTTCAAACAAGGTTTTTAAGAAATTAAAGTTATTAAAAGTTGTCAAAAACCCACCCAATTTCTGACATAGCTTCTCTTGGAAAGTATGTTTTGTACTTCAGAAATGATTTTCAAAAGGGAGTGTTCCTGCTTTTTTTTATTTAGTATCTTTCTAGGAAGTGAAAGCTGGCTGGGCATAGTTACCATATGCTGATGCCTTAAGGAGTGAAGAAAAAATCAGAAATGAGAAATCAAATATTAAACTTCAAGATAATTGTAAGAACACATAAATCCAAATAATAAAAAACCCAACAGAAAACTCACCCCAAACACATTTTGACACGTAAAGGTGACACAAGTATTCAAATTTTTCTTGTGGAGTTAAATATCATTTAATGAAAAATCCTCATAATATTTTTGGTGATTATACCCTTTCAGAATAAAGGGGAGCACATTAAGATGTTTCTTGGCCTGTTAATGAAATTTAAAGTGGGTTAGATGACACATCCATAGAGTAATAACTTTTTAAACTTTCCAAATACTCTCCTTAAATGTCCTTTATGGTGGTTAGTATTACTGTGATTTTGAGAGAGCTCTAGAGTGCCAAATCAGAGTAACTGAGAAATAAAGTAAGTCTAAATAGTACCTGGCTAGTTAAGGCAGAGCTGGTTTTGGTTTGTCTCTGAGTATGTGAAGTTGACCACTGATGCATGCACATGTTGCTTTGGCATGCAAAACCAACCATTTGGCATGGATACGCTTGTAGATTAGCTGACTACAAGAACTGTGGTGTACTTTATTTGAATTCAGAATTGGATTACTCTTGTAGTATACTTTATTCCTGTTCCTGTATCAGTTTACTTGTCTTCAAATTTGAAGTTTTCAGGGTAAATGGGGTAATGTGCTTGGAAGACATGTTCATGCTTCATATGAAATGAGATATATGCTAAAATGCCAAACTGTTGTGTTGTAAGCAAGCTATTACTGTTGCTGGTGCTATTCATTTGCCATGATAAGGACAGGAAAAGTAAGTAGAAGCCTCAGAAATAAGTGTGTTTAACATACTACTTTTTAAAAGTGAAATTCAATAGTTCTAGCCTTTATTTTCCAGAGTGGTTTCCAGTAGGCTACAGTGATGTAGTAAAAATGAGCATTTGTTAATACTGACTTTCTTTTAGCTTTCTCTTCCTCAGATCAGGTTGAACAGGCTGCTAACCATGGATACAGATCTGCTGGAGCAGCAAGATATTGACCTGAGCCCCGATCTTCAGGACCACATGCAACCTCAAGAGGAAGCGGCTCAAAAAGTCAAGCAGTACTATCGCTTTTGGATCCTGCCTAAGCTTTGGATCAGCATCAATTTTGATAGATTAACTCTTCTGGCTTTATTTGATAGGTGAGATCCTTTGTGGTGTTACACCTTAGAAAGTAAAGATCAGAAAATGGTAGCTAAACTGTAGGACAGATAAAGCTATCCTTAGGCAATTGTACTTATTTGTTGTACTCTGAATGATGAAAGAATAATACAAAATGTAGTTTTTCTAAAAGAATGGAGGCCCCTCTCCCTTTTTTTGCTGGCAATGTTAAAAAAAAAAAATAAATCTCAGTTTGCTTGACTGGGGCAATATGCTTAAAAAGAGGTTTGTTGCTAATATTTAAAGCTAGAAAGTAACCTTCTCTTACAAACAAAAAACTGAAAGGTCCTACAACTCAGGATACACTTGCATTATTTCAGCAAGTACAGAATTTCCCAGCTGTTTCAAAGTATTTTTCCAAAGAGTCATCTAACACTGCAACCTGTTGTTCCTGCTGCATTTGTTTAGTTGAATAAAATGAAGGTGACCCCCATCCACCCCCAAGCTTCCAGCTTTTGGCATATACATGAGTGTTTAAATTTTGGTAGATAAACAGTGTAGCAGTGATTTTTTTTTTTTTTTTTTTTTTTTTTCCCCCCAGGCAGAAATACTGCTAATTCTGTTTCTAAGCACTACCCACATCATGAGGAATTCCCTTTATTTCACTTGGTGTATCTTAGCCAAGAGAGAACATTTTTGGGTTCTTCATTACGAAGTTACATGCATGATAGATTTATATATAAATGTGTCATTTGTATTTTTCACAGGCTTGCAGTCATCCTGTGTGGGCCTTGACTATAGATTTGTATTACAGATTGTGCTGCTTGTTGAGCATTTGAATTATTGCTGAAGTTATCTTCTGCTGTTTAAAAGTCAATTCCATAAGATACTAATTGCTTTCAGCTATCATTGGAATCCTGTTAGCTCTTAGCTTTGCTACGACAGTGTGTTAGGATAGTCTGTGCAAGTTCAAATCTGTTCTTAACTCCTTTGCTGCCAGCAGCATAACTCTTGTTAACTTCTGACCTTAACTGTTCCCATGCAGCTTTTTGTAGACTTAGTTAACTTTTAATTCTACTTTTTTTTTTTTTTTTTTTTACATCTCCCTCTAATACAGGAATCGTGAGATCCTTGAAAACGTGTTAGCTGTCATCCTAGCTATTCTAGTTGCATTTCTGGGCTCTGTACTACTTATAGAGGGCTTTTTCAAGGATATTTGGGTCTTCCAGTTCTGCCTGGTAATAGCCAGTTGTCAGTACTCGCTGTTGAAGGTATTTTAATTTCTATCTTCATTTTCTATAAACAATAGAAATAACTTCGGTTGGGTGTTGCAGGTTAGTTAAAGCATAAAGGAAAAAAACAACCAACCAAACAAACAACAAAACCTGCATGTTTATCACTTAAAAAGAAATGAGTAAACTTCAGCTTCATGGAAAGTTTGATAGATGGTGATACAAGGTCACTTCACTGAAAGGATTTGACGTGTGTTTGTTAAATAGTGCTTTATTTGTTGTTCTGCACTTTCTGTGTTCCCAAAGAGGACCATGTTGAAAACTGCCTACCAACTAAACTTGATGTTTTAGTGGTGGTTTTGTTTGTTTGTTTTAGTGGAAACACCTCAATACATTCATACTCACCACCTTTCTCTAAGCATGCCTTTAAATGGAATGCCTTTTGTGGGGTTTTTTTAAAGTGAAAGCTCTAAAAAAGAGTTTAACTGGCTAGAGACAAATACTCTGAGCAGATTTTATGGTTTAATATATTGTGGTGTATAAAGGCTGTAGAGTGGCTTGACAATTGTATCATTAATGGTAGGAATTATTGAAATAACTTTATTCAAGACTGGGGTGGGGGGGCAGAGGTAAACGCACTTTACCTGTAGATTGGGTAACTTTCTTTTTACTTTTGGTTTCAGAGTGTTCAGCCAGATTCTTCTTCCCCTCGACATGTAAGTCATGAGCATGTGTCACTGTACTAAGCCTGCAGATGGGGAACTTCTGCAGACAGTTGTTCTTTTTTGGTTTCAGCTCTTTTTAGCATCTCTTTCGGGCCTTTTTTGTAAGGCTTAAGAGGCTGATGTTGTCTAGTATGTGAGATGGAAACTTGCATGTTATCCCCCACCCCATATGCTTTGTAATTAGCAAATCCTCCCTGGTTTAAGCTTAGTTTTTACCATAGAGAAATATCGGGTGGGAATTTCTGATTAATCTTTAGTGTTCAAGGAATTATACTGAACAGTAATCTTAATGTTGTAACTTCCTGTCCTGGTGTGGACTGGCAAAGCTTTGATGTTCTATTTTGGTCTTGTAGATCACTCAGTTGTCCTGGTGTGTATACAGTCTTACTTTTTCACTCTGGAGTGTGTAACGCTCTAGTGAGCATTAACAATTGAGCATGGAAATACTAATGTGCTAGTGTTGTGCACAATATCTTTATTGTGCATCTGCTAGATTGCCAAGACAAAATACTTTTATGTCCTAAATAAGATAGGAACAAGTGTTATTCCTCTGCAGTAAGTATTCATATTATTTTAGGTAATAAGTTTTATGTTTTACTGATAAAATTACTCTTTTTCCAGCAGGAGAAGTATCTCAGTAATAAACTCTTAATTGCTTTTTCTTAAAAATTAATATGTTCTCTCCCTTATGAAGCCTAGTTAAAGTTTCTCTGGCATTTATATCACAAGAAACATTCTTCAAAACTTGGTGGAGCATAGGGTAAACATAGCTTAGTCTAACTTAATCTGTTGTGCCCTTGTTATATTAAAGCCATGAGGAAAAAAACCCCACAACTTAGATTGCTGCAAGGATTTTATGAGCAAAACTTAAATGTGTCTCAGTGGTGTAGACAGTGAGTCGATGTCCCAAGTAAAGATCAGTAATGAGTGGTGTTCCTCAGTTGGTATTGGGACCTGCACATCTGTGTGCAATATGCACAGTGGGATCAACTGCTCCTGCAGCATATTTACTGATAGCACCATGCTGTGTGGTATGGTCAGCATACTGGAGGGAAAGGATGCCGTCCTGAGGACCTTGGCTGGCTTGAGAAGCGGCCTGTGCAAGCCTCATGAAGTTCAACAAGGCCAATTGTAAGGTTCTGCATAGGGGTTGAGGCAATCCCAAGCACAGTGCTGGGCTGGGCAGGGAATGGATGAAGAGCAGCCCTGCAGAGAAGGACTTGGGGATACTGATTACTGACAAGCTCAACACGAGCTGGCAGTGTGCGCTAGCAGTTCAGAAAGCCATCCATGTCCTGGGCTGCATCAAAACCAGTGTGGCCAGCAGGTTGAGGGAGGTGATTCTGCCTCTCTGCTCTCATGAGACCCTACCTGGAGCACTGCATCCAGCTCTGGGGTTCCCAGTACAGGAAAGCGACAGAGCTGTCAGAGCAAGTCCAGGGGAGGCCATGAATAGTATCAGAAGACTCGGAGCACCTCTTACAAAGACAGGCTGAGAGAGTTGGGCCTGTTCAGCCTGGAGAAGACAAGGCTCCAGGGAGATCATCTAGTACCCGAAGGGGCTACAGGAAAGTTGGAGAGGGGCTGTTTATAAGGGCATGGAGTGATAGGACAAGAGGTGGATTTAGATTAGATGTTAAGAAGAAACTGTTCCTTGTGAGGGTGATGAGGCCCTGGCACAGAGTGCTCAGAGAAGCTGGGGCTGCCCCTGGATCCCTGGCAGGGTTCAAGGCCAGGCTGGATGGGAGGTTGGGCAGCCTGGGCTAGTGAAGGGTGCCTCTGCCAATGCAAGGGCTTGGAGTAGGATGATCTGTAAGGCCCCTTCCAACTTGGACCGTTCCATGATTCTGTGTGTTGAGGTGACAGCACTTGGAACAATGATAAATTTTGGTTCTGAAAGTGTCTGTAACAGAAGAATAACTATTTAACAATTACTTTTTCTGCTTATAATGTTCCGTTTTCTTTAACAGGGTCATAATCGTATCATAGCCTATAGTAGGCCTGTCTATTTCTGTTTATGTTGTGGTCTTATTTGGCTGTTGGATTATGGCAGCAGGAACATATCTACAACGAGATTCAGGTTGTATGGAATGGCTTTCACCAACCCGTTGCTGCTGCTGTCAGCCAGGGACTTAGTTATAGGTGAGTGGCCTTTTTGTGGGTTTGAATGGTTGGCTTCACCACTGTAGAAATCTCTTCTGTTTGTTTTTTGGTTTTCCAGTCTTCTGCATCTTGTAATGACACCGTCACATCATCACCTTCCAAATGCAGTTTGCTTGGCTTCCTTTGGAAAGAGGAGCTTTAGCTAGGAAACTTCCCCCTATAGCAGCACTGTAACAGAGTGCAGAGGTGTCAGCTGATGTGGTGGCAGAGGAAAAAAAGACATGAATTGCCTTTTAGTTATGTAGTGTCTTAGAGCTCACCCCTGTTCCTTCTGTTCTTTCTCAACTTGGACCTGAATAGACTGCCTTGTGCTTGGACCTAGCAGCTCAGTGGTTAGAGATGTTTTGATTTGGACTCTATCATGCTCTCTAGAGGGCCTTGTGGCCATTGAATTCTCATAAATCAGGTTATTTGTGATTAGTGATCAGATAGAGCAGCATGAACATGATTTTAAAAGCTTATAGACAGATTAAATTTCATTTGCTGTACCTCTTCTCAGAACAATACCTCATACAGCATCAAATTATGATTTTGGTATCCTCATTGAGTTTTGAGTGGCACAGTCTGCTTACAGTACTGCTGGCATTTAACACCACCCTATCTTCTCCAAACCAAACAACATACTCTTCCACTTTGTACTTAAAGTTTATTGAAAATAGAGACAACTGTAATCTCAGGCAAAGCCCATAGAATGAGAAAGAAAACAAACATTTGAAGGCCATCTTATCATGGGAACTTTGTACATATTCTTTAATGGAGCAAAGTTATTTGGGTGATTGTCTCTGGATCACTTCTTTGGAGGGGAAAGAAAATCTGTAAGAGTTCATCTAAATTGAGCACACTTACACCAAAATATCTGTGTATGCTAGACTGTAGCAGTTAAATGTTATGACTGCATGCCTCCAGTTCGTGAATAGTCTTCTGTCCTAGAAAAATTAAAATTTAATGTTGGTTCTCATTCTCTTTTTACTTTCCTTTACCTTTGACTTTTATTAATAAGAATCATTATGGAGTACTTCATTCTGATGGATGGAAAAAGACCCCACATGTGTTTGACTTGATTTCCCCTTGTTTATACTCTGCCAATTTTAGAAGTATCTTCTTCCTTTTCCAATTGCCTCGAGTCATTGCCATAACATACCCCACTATCCCCAAATACATAATTGTTCATGTAGGTGGTGTCTTGTATTGTAGAAGCATTCAGAGTCTTTTCCAGTTTTAAAAAGATGTGCTGGCATCTTCACCGGGTCACATTAATTTTGGCAGTAGCTTTTAGCACTGCTTAGTTCAAGAGTTCTGAATGCTTTTATGATCTGCTGTTTTGCTCTAGTATCTTGCACCAGCTTATGTGGTTTGTTGAATTTCTTAGTTCTACCGATGAAATCAAATTGCCAGAACAGCTCTCCTTCTTTAAAAAACCCAAATAAAAGCCTAACCTCCTCCCTGCCACACACACCCTTGTGTTTGGAGCAACTCTTAACCCTGCTGAAACAGTGGTTCAAAGAGGTGTGTGTGTATAGCTAAGCAAGCTGGCTGCTAGCAAATGTATCTTGTTAGTGCAAAGTAAAAATCTCAGCTGCCTCTTTTCCCATTCCCAGGCAGAGCTACTAGCACAGCACAGCTGCAGGGCAACTTTGTGTTTAGATAACATATACCTCAGGACTGGTATAAATTGTTCTATTGATTTACTCTGTGTCCCACATATTGGACTTGATCAATTGGTCTAAATCTGCCCCACATTTATAACAACATTTTATGTTTTCACCTAGGGGTCCCTGTTAGGGACTTGAAAAGCCATCAGAAATGTTTGCTTTTTTCTGGACTACTCTATAAATTGTCTGTTCCCACAATTATTTTATAACACTGTTTTCAGTGGACCCAAACAGGCCTTCACAAACCAACCTTTTAAACTGTCAGTGACAGAACACTTGATTGTTTGCCTTCCCTGTAGGTGACCTTGAGTAATGATTTGAGGTAATGGTTTGACTTGAGGATTCTGAAAAACTTTTTCTTTGGGTCCTCAGTCTTCTATTTGTGGACTTATATCAGTAACACGATGCAGAAGCCCTCAGCCTACATGTTTTTAAACATCATTTAATTATTTAACTTTACCAAGGAGTAGGGGGAAAAAAAAATCAGATTCTCAGTAGTTATCTCACTGTAGGTGTTTCTAATGTCATGTCCATTAGCATCAAACTGTTCTGCATATGCGGAGTTGGAAAGTTAAAATTGAGACTTGTGAGCCTTTACAGGGTATTTAAAAATTTATATCTTCTTTTTGTCACTGAAATTACAAGTCAAGGTTCTGGAAGATTGTCCCCTACATTGTCAGATACTGTCTGCTAGGTTTATTTTCATGGTTCGATTCTTCTACTCCTCAGAACCTAGTACTTATGATTTTGAATTAGATCTGCACTACTACTCAGTTGTATGAGAGTGTTGTTTCTGCACCTTTTATTCCTTAAGAAGGAAAGTAAATGCTCTGTACAGGTTGGGACATACCATTCCTTGTATTAAGAACGCAACGATAAATGAATGCTGCAGAATTCTAAGTCCTGTACTTTGTCTAGATTTTAATGGCTCCTACAGTTACCCATTTTCATTAAAAACACCAAAAGTAATTCAGGACCAGAACTTTCCAGAAGCAGTGTGTGAAGATGAGGAAAGTTGCCAGACATCCTTAGTTGCGGAAAACCCAGATGCTTGGCTTCTCTCATGGCAGTGTGGCAGCCTGGAACTGTCATTCCGGGCAGGCAGTTGGGTTTGGGGAAGCCTCTTACAGCGAGACAAAACTCAACCTTATAACCTGTAAACACTCTTGTCTGATCTTTGCTAAATAAAATTGGAAAGCCTCAGTTGGTCTGTGTTCATGTCTAAGTGGTTAAAAAAGGACAAGAAGTCTTGTGGCTATTGGTTGATGGAACATCTGTGCAGTCAGTTCAGCGTCGCTGAAGTAGGGAATTACATAATGGATGTTTTCCTTAGAAATAACAGCAGAAATAATTCAGGGATGTTGCATTAAAGGGTTTGTGTGACACCTTAGAACTTAGACATTACCATACTGTATTTCTCATGCTCACAACTATCTCAACTATTTTTTTTTTCCCTCCATAGTGTTTACACTATGTTTCCCTATAGTATTCTTCATCGGTCTCCTGCCTCAGGTGAATACATTTGTGATGTATCTCTGTGAACAGCTGGATATTCATGTCTTTGGTGGCAATGGTGAGTGTTGTTTATCAGGTTTCAGAAGCAGTCATTGGTATAATAGGCTAGCTAAAAAAATTTAGTGATGACACTATTTGTATTCCTACCCTCTAAACATAGAATACGAATTGTATTTTTAAAAGGCTGAAGGTCTTCTGATTGAGTATTGAGAATTAGAATTGCTGGCTTAGTAAATCTCTCAAGAAGTATACTTTCTTCCTTGACTAGTTTGTGTTGCAGCTGTTAACCATTCCCATAGTAATGCTGTTGAATAAATGAGGAGATAAGGCCACATAAATAATTTAAAATAATTTTTAGGGGGAAATCCAAGTAGTTGCTGAGAGTTGGGTTTTCTTTTTATTTCAGAGGGGTGTTGCAACTAGGGGGCTGATACCTTTCTTAATCTGAAATATTTTGTATTCTAACCTAATGACCTAATACTGTTTGGGTTTTTCTCTTCCTTTTCTATAATATTCAGCTACCACAAGCCTGCTTGCAGCACTTTACAGTTTTATCTGTAGTATTGTGGCAGTAGCATTGCTGTATGGACTGTGCTATGGTGCACTCAAGGTGAGCAAAATCTCAGATGCAGCCTCCATTAATGTTTTGGGGTTTGTTCTCTGCTGCTTTGCTGCTTAAATACTTATAAATGCAGGATGTTAATTAGAAATACTAGGTGTGCTACAGTTTTACACTTGCTGTGATATCAATATAGGAGATGCAGTGCAGGAACAAAGCTGGTTACTTCCTTTAAAAAGATGGCTGATTTGTGCCTGCACTATCAGGCTATTTTTCTCTTGCCAAAAATCCATGATGTTTACCTTCAAGTCCATTCTGCGTTGGTTCTTGAAAAACAAAAAGTAAATCACTTTGTGGTTGTGGCTTGTTTTGTGTTGGTTTGTTAACCTCTGAGTGGCTCATGTGAATATTTTTTTCCAGTGCTGCAAACCAGAAACAGTCTTTTCAAATTAATCTTTACTTGAAAAGGCAATAGTTCAGTAGTGTCAAAGTGAAGATGTGTGCCTGTCTAAAAGATAGAGAGATAGGTGGTAAAGGGGAAGGAAAAAACCCACCCCACACCAACAACTCTTCACTGTTTGAAATGCCATTCTGCTTGAAAACAATGTGGTGTTGGTTTCAGGTGTGTGTCAGTAATCAGATGCTCCGAGTTCACAATTAATTGTGGCACGTGTGCCTCCCAACTCAGAGCTGACTGCCTTTTTTCCACTCAGTAAGAAGTTGCTAGAGGAAATATTCCCATGATGCTGTTGCCCATAGAACATCATTAGCTTTCTGTGAATCTCTCTCATTAGCCTTTTGTAAACACTCCTTCAAGATAAACAAAGAAGAACTGTGGCAACTTTGCAGATCCAGTACAGATCACAAAACCAAAAATAAAATCCATGGGTTTAATCTGAATTCAGCACAAAAGCAAAAAATAAGTGCAAACATATATGAAAGCTTAAAAATTAAGGAGTGAGTAAATGCAACTCTAAAAACTTGTCTCAAGGAATGGGGGAGACCCTTTGTAAGGGTAATGAAAACTAGTGACTGTTCAGTGATTAAGATGGTGTTGGGTCTAAGGGATGTACACTATTAGCTTGAGCTACAATTAGACTAAAACTCCTGTTTTATTTTTGTGGAATTGCAGCTAATCTTCCCATTCTCTGTGTGATGTACATAACACTTATCTGACATACAAGAACTATGTATTTTGTCTCCTTTTTATTAACATTTAATTTCTGTCTCCAGGATTCTTGGGATGGGCAGCATATTCCAGTTCTCTTCTCCATATTTTGTGGTTTGTTAGTGGCAATATCGTATCATCTCAGCAGGCAAAGTAGTGACCCCTCTGTACTTTTGTAAGTAACTCAGTTTTTATTCCTTCCTCAAGGAAGAAGCAAGTCACAAGGGAACAATATTTATAATATTAGTACTGTTTGAAGTGGTAGGCCCCAGCATTATAAAAAAAATAGTATGATATTGGTTCAATAGGTAGAAATTCTCTAGTTTAGCACTTAGATCCTCCTCTTAACAACACCCTTTCTTCTAACAGACCACTTACATGACAAAATCTGATTTAACTGCCTGCTGATGTTCTCCAAAATGCCAGTCAGGTGTCATCTTTCTGCTCTGTGTTTGTGCTGAATGACCTGTACCCATTTAAAGAGATGCTCAAAGTGGTAGTTTAAGCTGAAACCCATGTGTAGATTTTTTTAATTCCCTCTTAATTTACTGTGCTTTTATC